>CM029642.1:54913152-55610027 GCA_017311315.1 Dendrocalamus latiflorus
CACGGCTTGCTAAATCCCCTCTTTAGAGGATCAAGACGAAGGTGAAGGTCTCCCCGTTGAGGAAGTCCTGGAGGATCTCTTCTTCGACGAGGATCCGTGGCTTTAGGTCTTCGCCGCGCTCAAGCGGATCTTGGAGCTTTTGTGATGTAATTATACTTTGGGCTTGCACGCCCCGCTGTTAAAAACTGGATATTAATCCATATGTGAATTATATGCTGGACTTTTGTTGTAAGCATGCAATGGTATACTCTTGCGCGACACTCCATAACTGTTCATGCGTGAATAGTTGCGGAATGTCGTGTCCGTACGCGCCTCTGAAAACGGGGGTGTTACACAAGATCATCAAAATTTCTGAACCCATTCGCCAACTCATAGCCATCTGACTTTGACTACTTTAAGGTGCTCAAATGGACGCAATTGTTTCATTGGATTGCAGCATCCTTCCATTTCCAGCATATCTTCAGGCTCCTGGCAGACAAAAACATCTTAAATCAATGTACCATGAACGACAGCTTTAGTAAGACACCAACTAGAATATTTAGAATGCATATACCTCACAAAGTTGAAGAGTGAGCTTATCTAGAATTGGTGAGTGTTGGAGAAAGTAAAGTACTGCACGTAGGCCACCAGCCAGACACCACTCATTGAGTAGCAAAGTCTTTGGTGGTGATCAGTTGGGTTTAAAAGCTCATGACTTATGGCTGAAAACACTGTAGCTGGCTGAAAAAAAACAATGTAGATGACAGAGGCTTATTTACCATAATTAAATTTAAAAAAATTAAAATATAAAAAATATGTTAGCCCAATATGTATAATACAAATGAATACGGGAAAAAAAGAACCGGCAAAAAAGCTCAACAAAAAGCCAAAAGTTCAGAAAAAACGAAATTTATGAATAGTGAAAAATAAGCCAGAAGCTCAAGCCGAAACGATCAGGATTGCTAAATTTGGGGCACCATGTTAAATCTCTCTTGAAAATACCCTGGACAAAGTAAAGAGTCAACATCTCACTTTTACATATGAGTTGCTAAGAGAGTAGGAGCTTTTGGTATACGGTAGACTTTATAGTGAAAATTCAATAGATAATGAAACAGGTCTATTGTTGACTTCTGAGTTCACAAAATTACCTTTATTGGAACACGAGTTAGTAAGTGAATAGGAGCTATGGATAAACGGTAGACTTCTATACTGAAAATCAACAGTAAAACAGGTCTATAGCCCAATTTGAACTTTATAAAATTCTCTTTAGTGACATGGAGATATCCGTATGTTGGCCACATTTATCCAAGTCCCGCAGAAGTTAATATGTCTTGCAACAATTCTCAATGTTGAATCCTCAAACAGCTTGATGCCGGAAGTTTCAAAACCATAGAACACATGTAGAGTACACCTGAACACACACAGACCAACTATTTCAGGGATGTCATTGAAATATGATGGCTTAGAAAACACGATTGGTGGCAACAAACATAAAAAAGCTTTGGTGGCACCAAACATAAAAAGCTTGTTTGCGTACAGAGTGTATGAATATGTAATGGTAGATAACAAAGTGCATGAGTGAGTGAATGGCAAAAGAAAAATACTAGGAGTTTACGCATGCGTACAGACTTATTGTAATCCTGTGGTTGGTTATTAACATTTAAGCTCCTCTCATTCTAAAAAAATGGAGTTAAGGTAGAAATTAAGTGCAAACATACCGCTCCATAATCAGCTACCAACTCCGCCAGCGGCGGGAGAGCACGCAGGTCCGCACGGCCTCGTCCTCGCCGGCACATCCGCTCCCCGCAGCAGTTCCCTCGTGCTTCCTCTTCTTGCGCCTCTCGGGCATTCCGTCGAACAGCCTGCGGGCGCCGGTGCTGCTGGCCGCGGCAGGAGATGAGACTTCACAGAATACGGGGGGAGAGGAGATGCGAAAAATCCTCAACGTGCGTCACCTCATGACCTCGCTCGTTAGAACTCAGAAAGCTTTTTTTGGCTCATTCTTATGACATTTCACTGAGGCTTATAATTTTTAGATTATTTGTACGAGAAATTATAAAGTAACAGAAATTTATGTACGATTTTTACAGATATAAATGAAGTCGGTACAGTATGTACTATAATTAATTAGTAGATTATATCTTAAAAAGATATTCCGTTCAAAACTAGTTACTGTATAAAAGTTAAAAGTAGAAATTAAAAGCTGAAAAAAAACAAAGCCTTCATTTCAGGGCTGGCTTGCATACGACTCAAAACCATGTGTGGGCCTTTTCTTTTGAGATTTTGGTTTTCTTGGAATCGACTTCTTTAAATAGGTTTTTAAGTTTAAGATTTCGCTCGTTTCAGTTTTAGCTTTTGATTTCTGGTTTATTTTTTTACTATTCATAAATTTCGTCTTTTTCTGAACTTTTGGCTTTTTGAGCTTTTTTGCTGGTTTTTCCCCGTATTCGTTTGCGTTGTCCATGATGAGCTAGCATATTTTTCTATTTTTAAATTTAATTACGCCAAATAAGTCATCTTCAGCTACAGTGAAATTTCAGCCATAAACCACAGCTTTTCAACCCAACCGAGCAGGGCCTAAATTTATATGCATAGTTTACATCAATATTTTTGTCATCCACTGTTATCTTAAAAAAACACTCAAACAAAAATTATCAGTTATAACCTAAAAGTATAGCTATAGTTTAAAAGAAAAGTCTACGTGAAGTCAAATGGTCAAACTAGGAATTCTAAGAATATAAACAAGCTCTAGCTAGTACCATTCCTCTATGCCCGGCCTAAGAAAACATCCGAGATTTTAAGGAATTAAATGGGTATTTTACATTAGTAAGTGCAGTTATAGAAAAAGGGGTCTAACAAAGAAGAAACGAATTATCAAAGAATGCCGATGACAGCGACGAAGGATCCAACGGTTGTACCTATCTACTAAGTAAAAAGGCCGATGTGGTTCGCATATTCTTTTTTCCCCCCGAGGCCCCGAGGGATATATGCTTGACCGAGAATAAACTTTACGAGTAATTAGGAGGAGCATCCAATTTCATGGTAATGTAATATATTGATTTTTTTAAACTATGACTTATGGCTTTTGATTTGCGGTTTTTGAATTCTGATTATTCGCGAAAAAGTACAAAGAGAGAGACAGTCACGTGCGATTTTAACTGGTATAGTTGAATTTGATATAGTGTTTACTATAATTAACTTATAGACTCTATTTTAAAAATATAATGTTTAAAAGATAGTTATAAAAGTCATAAATATAAAGTTCAAAAGAACCCTATCTTTAATCTAATCTGACTAGAGTACTGGACCCAAAAAAAAAGGTGGGTGTGCAATAAGCAAATTTGGCTTGGAGCGGCGGTGCACGGTAAGCCAACTCAGCAAAGTTTGCTTGTTTTGGCATCAAGCGTGGGCCCATGCGGTTGATCGTCAATGGATGACTTTTTGCTGGACGAAGACGGCCCTTAGGTAGTCTAGTGTTTGGTTGCTACTTGCTAATTAAAGTTGCTAGTGGGTGTGCTTGTTGCTGGATAAGTGGGACGAGATGGGACGGTTTCATCCTATTTGTGAAAATACTCCTCAAAGATTTAGGATATGGGACGGTTTCATCCTATTTGTGAAAATACTCCTCAAAGATTTAGGATATGCGTATGTTCTTTTCCTCTGAAGCTGGTGGTTTTTGACTTTTGTTACAGTACCTAACTTTCAAACGGAGTATTTTCTCGAGACGGGGTCTACAAGTTAAACGATCTACACGTTAAAAGCCCAACATCTGTACCAGCTAAAATCGCAAGTGAGTATCTGTCTCTCCGTAATCTGTACCGTAAACAGTCAAAATTCAAAAATTTCAGCCATAAGCCATAAGCCGCAGCCAAACAGGCCTATATTTGATATAGCTCTAGATTTTTTTTATTTTTTTAGCTTCTGCTTCAGATTCTCTAAGAATCCACTTATCTGAGAATCTAGAATTATCTCTGAAAAATGTTTGACTAGTGGATTGATTTCAGATTTATAAGAAGAAGATTTGAGGAAAATAGACTATGCTACTTCTAGTTGTAACACTTTTTTATCTATTGTTGAATTAACAAAAGAAACACATGCAGATCTCTTGCTTGCTTCATGTTCATGGTAGCATAAAGTTTCTTGCTTGCTTCTTTACAAACACATCATTTCGTCACGGTGTAACAGGACTAAATATGTGCATACTAGTACGTGAGCATTGTTCATGAATCTGGGTACAGTATGCGAATAGACAATCAGCAAGAAACTCTAGTCTCCTACGCTTGGTTAAGCCATATGTACCGTTGTCAAATCGGATTAGCTCGCTTTGCAGACACATAAGTTGGTCCAACAGCTAAAGAATACCTGGACAAACTTCAACAAAAAAAAAGCACAACTAATTAACGAGGAACAAGAATAGGGATAACACCGATTTATTCTGCTATTTTTATGTATTGTTATACTTCAAACAATTTTAATTTATTTCATACTATTACAACTAATATGGTGGATTTCACCAACTTTCATCAATTGCCTTTGCAAGGTCATCACAAAACCTATCCATAACTCTATCACTCGATTATGACGTTAACACATCCGATGTATCTTGAGAATGACATATTTTGCATATCTTAATGGTATTGTTAGCACATAATTAGAATTCCACTCAAACCTACGAAATAGTATAATGTGACAAAATAAATGAGACAAATGGTAAACTCATATAAAAGCAAAATAAAATAGACAAACTCGTATAAAAGCAAAATAAATTAGACGAACTCATATAAAAGCAAAATATATCTCATAATTTAAATAAAGTCTTACAAACCAATTCATATGAAAGATAGATAAAGCATGCAAGGCAAACTACTTGTAGGATTGCCTTCATAAAACATCCTAAAGGTTACCGTCCAACTTCTATTTGCCATACTTAGCATCATACTTTCTTTTAAGCCATTCAAACCATCTTTCGCTACTATGCAATGTAACAAACATTTCCCTTTGCTCCTTCTTTATAAAAAAATTATATTTTTTCTTCCTCACACACATTTGACTAAACTAAAATTTTCTATTTTTGACAGAAGTGGAAAAAAGAAGAGGCTGTTGAAGCCAGATTTTACACTGAATACACAAGAACAGCGGCATCCGGGATTGGCCAGGAGGCAATGGCGGGGCCGACCGTGATGCTAGGGACCGAAGGGAGGCAGCGAAATTTGGACTTAGTAGGGAGGCGGCGACGGCGGTGGTGCTCAACCGGGCGGAGGAGGAGGAGGGACTTGGAAAGCGGTGGTGGTACTCGACCAGAGGTGTCGGTGCTCAGGTCTAGAATGAGGCGAAGGTGAGGGCTAGGGTTAAGGGGATCGAGAGTGATTGGGGAGTTGGGAGGGGGATGCGAACACCAGAATGAGACCTCACCTTGTAGAGGAGAGGAAGCTAGAGGACACTTCTGTGCTCGCCGTAAAGGCGCCAACGTCACCGAGCAAGTCGATGAGGAAACACTTGAGTCGCCACCCAGTCACAAGAGATATCGCCTCCTCCACTGAATGTTTTGGCCGATGCGATTCTCTGGGAAAATCTGAAGGGGCCAAATGGATATTACCGATGGCATTTGTGGGTAATCCCCCTCAACTTCCATGGGTTAGTTCATTTTATGGGTGTTGGCTCTCTATGAGAATCCACCTCAACACAACTTCTCTTGGTTAGTTCATTTTGGAACCTACTGCTCACGAGAAGTAGAATCGGTCAATTTTGATTAGGGATGGCAATTGTGCCTATTTACCTATATACCCGTGGGTAAATACCCTAATGGAGCCGGGTATGGGATATTTTCTTTACCCACGGGTATGAAAATAGGGGGAACACTCTACCCGTCGGGTAAACGGGCACGGGTATGAGTAAGCTCCACCCATACACGCCTCGTCCGTTTACCCGCGATATAGATTGACAGGTGTCACAGTTATAGTAATATCTCTAATTACTATTAATTGTTATAAACTTTTCTATATCTCTAATTGCTATTAATTGTTATAAACTTTTTTGATATCTATTATATTTCCTAACAACAACTGTTGCTTATATGTATCTGTCATTAATTCAACTCTTAGATGGTGACTCTCAGTTCGCGGGTAAATGGGTATACCCACGGGCGACGGGTGCCCGCGGGCGACAGGTATAGGCGAGGTTTTTCACCCGTCGTCCTTCGCGGGTATACCCGTGGGCGTAAATCGGGGTCGCAGGTACGGGTATGGCGAGCACTACCTGTACCTGCCGCGCCCAATTGCCATTCCTAATTTTGATAATCTAATTGTTTGGCACAGCTTTACTAAATTCAACAGAGAAGTTGAGAGCAAGAGATCTACCAAACATGCCCTTAGGTGGTTTGATACCATGAATTTGGCCTAATGAAGAGGGATGGGACACGATTAACAATGATTAGTGACAATTAACATGTTTTATTGTTAACTAGTGGCTATTGGTATAAGGTCAGCGTTGATAAGCAATAATTATTCACAATTAGTGTTAGTGTGTGTTGATTTATGTATGATTAAATGTTATCAGTGAAAGTTAAGAGTCTATGGTTCAGTTAATTAATGATAATTAGAATTAATTTTTGATTTATATTAAATTTTTAATTTTTTTGCCTTGCATGCTTAATTTTAATTTTAATTTTTTTAATTTAAGGGGATCGAGAACAATTGGGGAGTTGGGAGGGGGGATGTGAACGCCGGAATGAGACCTCACCTTGTAGAGGAGAGGAAGCTGGCGGACACTTTATGTGCTCACCGTGGAGGCTCCAACGTCACCGAGCAAACCGACAAGGAAACGCTTGAGTCACCGCCCAGTCACAAGAGCTATTGCCTCCGCCAATTGTTTCGGCCGATGCGATTCTCTGGGAAAACCTGAAGGGGCCAAATGGATATTACCGATGGCATTTGCGGGTAATTCGCCTCAACTTTCATGGGCTAGTTCATTTTATGGGTGTTGGTTCTATGAGAATCCACCTCAACACAACTCTCTTGGTTAGTTCATTTTGGAACCGTCTCCTCACGAGAAGTAGTACCAGTCAATTTTGATAATCTAGTTGTTTGGCACAGCTTTACTAGATTTAACAGAGAAGTTGAGAGCAAGAGATCTACCAAACATGCCCTTAGGTGGTTTGATACCATGAATTTGGCCTAATGAGGCGGGATGGGACACGATTAACAATGATTAGTGATTATCATGTTTTATTGTTAACTAGTGGTTATTGGTATAAGGTTAGCGTTGATAAGCAATAATTATTCACAATTAGTGTTAGTGTGTGTTGATTTATGTATGATTAAATGTTATTAGTGAAAGTTAAGAGTCTATGGTTCAGTTAATTAATGATAATTAGAATTAATTTTAATTTATATTAAAATTTTATTTTTTGCCTAATTTAATCAATTAAGCACTATCTATATTCATTACATATCATCCAATCATCCTAACCAAACAAAATTTAGCCATCTCACAAACCGACCTATCTCATCGAAAAAAATAAGATCATCCTGTCCTATCTCATATCATCCCCATCCAAACACTACCTCAGCGGATGGCAGAGCCATCAGCTTGTCCAACCACGGAACCCGATCGTCAATTGCAAGCAGATTGATTCATTGACTTATTGCAGGGTCTATCATCCTATTGGCCGGGCATGATAATGATGGCCGACATAACGTGCCGTACTTATCAAGGTTGAGAGAGGGAAGCTTTTTTTTTTGCCATTTATTCATGCGATATATCCGTAGCCAAACAATAATCGATCCAAGTACAAAAACCAAAATTAAAAACCATCAGGGCATCTCCAATGGTCTGAATCAGCTAGCTATATGTATGTACACATCAGCATATATCCTATGTGGAGGAAAGAGAGTATGCAAAAAAAACCGAGCCGCTCTTTCTTAGGGCATGTACAACGCGTGTTTCGGCGTCGTCTCCATGCTGTCAACTTTACAAAAAGAACCCTGCCGGGTGCAAGAGACAGCGAGGTCGTCGTCTCGCGAAAGGACGACCCCGGCTCGTGCTCACACGCCAATAGACACCTTCGCCGCGCCTTGTACGAGCCGTCGACTCCAAGCGCCGGCGCTGCAGATCCGCTGCGCGCGCGTCGATGTCCCCACGTGGACCAGCGCGGGAAGGTGAGGACCAGTCCGGCGAGACCGGTGGTGCGCAGCGGAGGCTCCAGCGGGCATGGCGTCGTGCGTGGCGGCCGGGTGCGCGACAGATGCTCCAGCTGGCCGACATCGTGCGTGGCAGCCGGGAGCGCGACGGAGGCTCCAGCGGGCTCGGCACCGGGCGCGGCGGCCAGATGCGCGACGGATGCTCAGCGGGCCGGCGGCGGAGGCTCCAGCGGGCACAGCTGAGCAGCTGCGTGGCGAGGTGCTAGAAAGCGGCGGAGCTTAGGCGGCGGCCGAACGGCGGCAAGCTGCTGAAGCAGGCAGCCGGGCTGCTTGCTGCCTCTACACCTGACTGCCAGAAATTCCATGGGCTTCTGCACATGCGATTCGATTTGGCCATCTGTAAATTCACTGCCCAGTTCTTGGTTTCTTGCGCGGAAGCCTGGTTAGATTGGATCGGAAATGTGGTGGATAGTGAATCCTGGAATGTAGGAGGACCGAATCTGGGGATCGGGTAATTGGGATTTTAGGCTGGAGCGAGCGGTTCTTGGTCGCCCGTAGCCATGGCCGTTGACTCTGTGCGGATGAACGCAACCTGTTCGATGATATTACTGACCCAAGTTGCGCGATGAAATACCGTACCGGATGTTGGAATCTGTATTCAAGAAAACGAGTGAGTAGATCGAGCTTGCTTTGGCTTTGGCAGAAGCTTAAAAGTTGGTGTTTCTGTGAGCTCTTTTCTTGGGTCGGTGAAGAAAACTGATCTTGTTTATATTTGGACGATGGTCCAATTCCTAATTTTCGTGTAATGGGCAATATAGGACACAAGACCGTACTTCCGGTGCTCACATACTAGTATACTACACTTCTTTCAATCGAATCCAATTCAGATGCGAGTAATGGGCAATATAGGACACAACACAAGACCGTAATTCTGTTCCTCACACTTTATTTCTGTCAATTGAATCCAGGGAAAGTAGCTCCAATCTTAGCACCAGAGCTATTACCTTTCTAAGGCTGGAAATTAATCTGTCAGCTTATCAGGGCAAGGCAAATTGGTTGTTCCTGAGAGGCGCAGCTACTTAGCTTTACTGGTTGTTTTTGTCTTTTGTGGTAGAGCTGATTTGCTAGTTTGGCCTGTGCCACTGCAGCTACTCTGTTTCTCAGTTGAAAGAAGTGACTAATTGCACTTCTCATGCAGATGTATGCTTTCCATGTGTGTGTCAGGTACAAGTCTCATCCCAAATTTAGAAGACCAGGATAAGATTTCAGGTTGTATCCTTTCAATCTGTTACCATTTCCCCTATTCATAGAAAATAATATGTACATGTTCTGTGCTGCTTAGTGGTTGTCTTTGCACTTGATATCATCTTTGCCAACAAAGTTATGGCTATATATGGAACTCCTTAGCTATAATCAGATATTGTCGACAAGAGCGGCAAGAAGATAGAGAAGTTTGAGCAAAGAGATGCATAGTGTAGAGCTCTCTTTGGTTGGGCAAACATTTGGTGTTATGTCAATTGAGCAGTATGTAAGTATGTTTTTTGTTTGGAGATGTAGGTTGCAACTTATGAACAACACATTGTACGGTCGTGTGACAATATTATAGTAGTTGAATGGTGGCTATCCATGCTTATATTATGACAATGCAAGTTCAAAATTGTATGGATTGATGAATGCCAATTGAGGGAACCCGTGCTTATGGTCATGTTTGTGTGTATGAATTTTAAAATAAAAAATAATTTTGATTTGAATTCAGATATAAATATATTAATATATCATTTATATTGATGGTGCTAAAAATATTGTAATCATGTTCATCTTATTTATGCTTGATCTGTTTTGCATCAACAAGCAACACAATGGTATACAGAAATCATATTCATGCTTGATCATGGCTACATGCAAGCATTAAATAATCTGCAGACAGTCAAACAGACAGACCATTGTACAAGCTGTCTGTTCAGTCGTCTCTGTGTGAGGTGGACAAAACTTACAGACAGCTTGCTGTCTGTGGGTTGTACATGCCCTTAAGCACTAGTCTATAACGCAAAACGAAGCAGCCTCTATAAATGATAGTCCTTTTCTGTGTGTGCATGTAAGCATCAAATAACTATCCTTATATATAGTTCTTTAGAATGCTAGCTTTTAGTGTGTACTATATAAATGATGTGGAAGTTTTCTAGTTAGTTACTAGTTAGAACCATTGGAGATGCCCTCATATCATCTAAATGATCAGATGACGCACAAACTTTTTTCCCCAAATTCCAAATCTCCAGAAATATAAGATTTGTGGCACCACACATTCACACCATAAAAAAAAATCCACATCAACATTTCTCTTCTCCCACTCCTTTCGCTAAATGTGCGTTCTGATTGTGATTGATAGCTTATAGGTGACGTTCGATTAGACTAAAATAAGCTAGTTTATTGGTGAAATTATACTATAGTTGATTGAAATTATACTGTACTTGATGATGGCTTATTTGGCGTAACTAAAATTTAAAAAAATTTAAAAATAGAAAAAAGAGGTTACCCATCACAGACAACGCAAACGAATACGGAAAAAAAGAACCGGCAAAAAAACTCAAAAAAGCTAAAAGACCAGAAAAAGACGAAATTTAGGAATAGTAAAATAAACCAGAAGCTTAAACCAAAATGAGCGAAGCCATAATCATAGCATGAGTATTTAGCGTTTATATAAATAAATTAAATATTGATAAGATAATAAATTATTTTAAAAAGACTTCTTATAAACTATTTTGAAATAGCAGTAAAAAGCTTGTCCGTTTGTTCTTCGGAGGAAAACTGCATAAGCTAAAGAACTGACGCTGGTCTACCAGCCCTTCTGTAGTTCTGTCCTCCTTCCTACCTTTTCTTTTTCCTCTTCCCGAAACAAAAATTCTCCAATCCCACAGTTGCTCAATTCCACCCCCAATTCTCGCAACATCGTCTCCATTCCTTCCGATTTCGGTGCAGCCAGGGCCTGCTCCACCCTCCCGGATCGGAAAAGAGGCTGCTTCTGTGCTTCCTGGCGCCGAATCTTCGGGGAATTCGCTCAGATTTGGTAAAAGATTCGAGTTCTTTTGGGTTCCGTGGAGCGGAATCGGGTGTGGGTTGGGTGGTAAGGTGGATCCTGGCGCTGATTCGGGGGTTTCTTGGTGCAGGATTTAGGGGTTTTTGAGGAGGTGGTGGGTTCGCGCGACCGGGAGAAATGGCGGCGGCTGTGGCTTGCGCGGAGAGGGCGACCAGCGACATGCTGATCGGGCCGGACTGGGCCGTCAACATTGAGCTCTGCGACATCATCAACATGGATCCTGGGTCTGGCCACCCTCTCTTTGTATCTTGTCTCCGATTTGTTTGTTCTTTGATTTGTTTGAATTAGCATCACTAGCATACCGTGTTAAGAAGTATTGTTAATTTTCTGCTTTGTTAAGCACGGGGGATTAACTAGGGTTCTGATGGCATCTTTGTGCATTGCTGTGGTTTAGTTGTGATTGCATTATATGTTGCATCGTGTTGAACTTATGTTATTAGAATATCGTGTAATTAAGTGGGGTTGTGGTGTTGCTTCATCGGTCCCTTGAATCTGTTGCGCCTGCAAATCGTTTTCTTTCACTGGGTGCCTTTTCTGTATGCTTTGTTTGTTTTGATTTTCAGCCATTTTTGCAATTGATTAGGAATTTGGAGCCTTAGGTTGAGTGTTTGTTATCATGGAGGGTGAGATGTTTCGTTAATTGATGAACAGTTGTGGTTGGTTAGTTGAGTCATAGTCTCATGGAGGGCCACCGACGTTGGTGATGAGCTTTGTGATGAGTTGGTGGTGGCGTTTGTTGTTGTGGTGCAGTTTTGATGTTACATCATGTTTGGTCACGAAATATCAACAATGAGGAACTTTAAAATGACATGGAAAGAAATTTATCTAGTTGTTGCTGCTTTTTCCATTCTGGGGGGTGTCATTTGTAGCTTACATAATTTTTCTGGATACCTTGAATTACCTAAGGCTCCCAAGATGGTTAACATGTCTCTCTGAGGGCATCTCCAACAGTATGAGCTAGTTACTAGCTCTAAGACAACTTCTCCAATATTACTAACTTTAGCACATAGCTCATAACATAAATAGCCTCACATGACACTCTCACATAATCTTGGAATGTGTGTATGAGACTAGCTCTTGATCAAGAGATAGTTTTTCTCTCTCTTCTATTAAAATATGAAATAATATGCTTAGAGCTAGCTCATATCACTGTTGGAGATGCTCTGAGGGGTGAATTTTTTTCTAACTTGCAACCTTTGCTATTATTAAAATCTAGTTATGGGATACAACTAATTGAAGACACTTTGCTCTATAGTATTGATTGATAGTTCGATTCATGGTTGAGTGATGCATATTGCATAGTGTGTTTTGTATATTGGATTGGTAAAGTTGTTGTTTGGTCTTATATACTGAGGCTAGGAAATTTTTGCAATGTTTTGGATATGCCTTGTAATTTGTCATGTGTTATACTTTATAGCATGCTGATGAATGTTTGCTGAAGTGCAGACAAGCAAAGGATGCACTCAAGCTCCTAAAGAAACGCCTTGGAAACAAAAATTCAAAAGTGCAAATTCTGACACTTTATGTGAGTATTGCAAGATCTCTTCTTGTATATTTAATTAGTGGAACTCAGTATGTCATCTTCTGGGTTCTGTTAACAATGATTGGGTGTTAATGCAGTGCAAGTTTTAGCTACATCTAATTGCTAATAACAACAACAACAAAACTTTTTGTCCCAAACAAGTTAGGATAAGTTAGGAATGAAACATTCTCAAGATCAAAGATATGAGAGTCTTAAAATAAAACCTACAATGCTAAAACCTTAAACCGTACAACCTGCTATCTAAGCCGAGAGCCTAAAACACTGCCACTAACTTTTTTATGGTTCCAGTACGTGGATCGCTAACTTCCATACGCTTCTATCCAAAGCTAAATCTTTAGATACATTCCAATCCCGCAAGTTTCTTCTAACTGCTTCCTCCCACGTCAGTTTTGGTCGACCTCTGCCTCTTCTTACATTTTCAGTATGTCTTAAAATTCTACTACGTACCGGTGCCTCAGGAGGCCGTCGGTGGAGATGTCCATGTTAAGGAGATAGAGTTGTATTAGGATATAGAGTTTGTATCTACGATCTGCACGTGGCTCAGAGAGTAGAGCGGCGGCTGCTGCCAGGCAAAATAAAATTCCTACACTTCTATGACTGACAATAAATTTGTGGACTCGCACGGCTTGGACGAATGAAAGATTAGAAACTACGGATTTTGGACGGACACAACGGAAGACTCACGAAAAAAAAACTAAAGACCGAAGACTCAAAACGCAACTAATACTTAGCGGCGGACGGATGCAGTGGAACAAAATCGCAACCTCCGATGCCGTATCTCTCCCTCGCCATTCTCGTTATGACTCCCCGTCCCCGTCGCACTCCCGCATCTCCTCCCTCGCTTCCTCCCTCGCGCTCGCTCTCCCTCGCGCTCCCTTTACCCGCCGCATCTCCCCCCTCACTCGGAGAGCGCAGAGACGAGGCGGCAGCTGGCGGAGTGACGCGGGCGCGGAGACGGCGCGGGCGCGTCGGGCGTGGAGACGGCGCGGGCGTGGAGGCGCGGACACGGCGGATGAAGGAGGCGCGAAGGCGCCCGGATCCAGGCGGGGCGAGGCCAGATCCAAACTCGGCGGTGGCAAAGACGGCCGGGTCCGGCCCGGAGGCGACCGGATCCGGACTTGGCGGCGTCGGAGGTGACCAGATCCGGTGGCGGCACGACGACCTCGGGCGCGGTCAACAACGGCAACGGCGTCACCAGCGCGAGGCGGCGTCGGATCTGGCGACGGCGTCTCGAGACGACCTGAGCGGCGGCGGCGGCGGCTCAAGACAGCGGCCGTGCGGCGGCCAGATCGGGCGTGGAGGCGGCCATCTGCACGGCGACGAGCGCCGTGGGGGAGCCGGACCGTCGGCATCGGCCAGGAGGCGGCGGACGGCGTCGGCACTCGGCGACGAGGAAGCTGACGGATCCGGCGACGACGGCGAACCGGAGACGAGGAGGCGACGGGTCGGCGCAGCCCAACAAGGTGGCCGCCCCCGGGAGAGGAGATCGATCCTCCCGGGGGCAGCAGCAACAGCGGAAATAGATGATGTTAGGGTTTCAACCTAAGCTCTGATACCATGTTATGAATATTGTATGTATGATATGAGACCCAAAGGGCCATATATATAGGAGAGTACAAGAGGGTATGCCATATAGAGATAAGGCATATATGGAATAGAATACAAACTCTATATCCTAATACAACTCTATCTCTTTAATAGTCCAAACCATCTCAAGCGATGTTGCACAAGCTTCTCTTCAATTGGTGCTACCCTCACCCTATCACGTATATCATCATTGCGGATGCGATCCTGCCTTGTGTGACCACAGATCCATCGCAACATCTTCATCTTCGCTACACTCATTTTCTATATATGTTGTATTTTAGTCGCCCAACATTCTGCTACATATAGCATCACAGGTTCGATCGCTATCTTGTAGAACTTACCTTTTAACTTTTGAGATACTTTTTTGTCATATAGGACACTAGATGTTTGGTGCCATTTCACCCATCCTGCTTTTATCCTGTGGCTCACGTCTTCATCAATTTCACCGTCCTACTGTAGCATCGATCCCAAATAACGAAACGTGTCCTTCTTAAGCACTACTTATCCATCCAATCTAACATCTCCATTATCTGCTCTAGCACCACTGAAATCACACCTCATATACTCAGTTTTAGTCCTACTAAGTCTAAATCCTTTCAATTCTAAGGTCTTCCTCCACAACTCGAGCTTCCTATCAACACATATCCTACTCTCATCAACCAGCATCATATCATCAGCGAAAAGCATATACCAAGGAATATTTTCTTGTATGCCCCGTGTGACTTTGTCCATCACTAGGGCAAAAATGTATAGACTCAACGCTGACCCTTGGTGTAGTTCTATCTTAATAGAAAAGTCATTAGTAATACTACCACACGTTCTGACATTAGTCACAATATTTTCGTGCATGTCCTTAATTAGGGTAATATATTTTGTTGGGATTCTTTTGTTTTGAAGCGCCCACCACATGACCTTTCTTGGCACTTTGTCATAGGTTTTCTCCAAGTCAATAAATATCATGTGAAGGACATCCTTTTGCTCCCTATACCTCTCCATCAACTATCATAACAAGAATATCGCCTCCATGGTCGACCTCCCAGGCATAAAACCAAATTGATTTGTCGTCACGCTAGTCACTTTTCTTAAACGGCGCTCAATCACTCGTTCCCAGAGCTTCATTGTGTGGCTCATGAGTTTAATTCCTCTATAATTAGTACAACTTTGAATGTTTCCTTTATTTTTGAAAATTGTATTAATGTACCCTCCACCACTCGTTTGGCATTTTGTTCAACCTAAAAATGCTATTGAACAAATTAGTTAGCCAAGCAATCGCCACTTCTCCTAGGCATTTCCACATCTCAATAGGGATGTTATCAGGCCCCAACGCCTTATCCACTTTCATCCTTTTTAAGGTCTCTCTTATTTCCGACTCTTGAATTCTTCGAACAAACCACTTATCAGTGTCGTCAAAAACATCATCCAGTTCAATCATACTATCATTATTATCGTGATTGAACAACTTATCGAAGTAATCTCTCCACCTATCCTTTATCTCCCCGTCTTTTACCAAAAGTCTATTAGTGTCATCTTTGATGCATTTAACTTGGTTGAAATCTCTCGTCTTTCTTTCTCGAATTTTAGCCATCTTTTAGACATCCTTCTCTCCCTTCTTTGTACTTAGTTTCTGATAAATTTCCTCATATGCCTTGCCTCATGCCTCACTCACCGCTTTCTTTGCATTCTTTTTTGCTGCTTTGCATTTCTATACATTGCCATCGCTCCTATCATGATACATGTGCTTGTAGCATATCTTCTTCTCCTCAATAGCCTTTTGCACTTCCTCGTTCCACCACCATGTGTCTTTTGGTTCTCCTCTTATCCCTTGGGTCACTCCAAGCACCTCCGTTGCCACCTTTCTAATACGAGTTGCCATATTTGTTCACATACTATTCGCTTTGCTATTCGCTTCTCCCACGTCCCATGTCTCTTCCATGACCATCCTTTCCTTAAACGCCTGTGCGGTATCTCCTTTGAGTTTCCACCACTTTGTCCTCGTGGCTCTGGCGAGTGGCGGCCTTACCTTGTCGGACCCGTAACCTAAAACGAAAGTCCAAGACTACCAATTTATGTTGCTGGACAACATACTCTCCAGGTATAACCTTACAGTCTATGCAGCCCGTTTGTCCTCCCTCCTAACAAGAACAAAATCGATTTGGCTAGAGTTTTGACCACTGCTAAAGGTAAGTAAATGAGAATCTCTTTCTAAATAAGGTGTTAGCTATCATGAGATCATAGGTTACGGCAAAGTTTAAGATATCTTTTCCCTCTTGATCTCTATCACCATAACCAAAACCCCCATGCGCCCTTTGAAACCCTCCACTAGTTGTACCGATATGACCATTGAAATCGCCTCCTAAGAAAATCTTTTCATTGATAGGCACATTTCTAACCATGTCATGTAGGTCTTCCCAAGATTGCCTCTTAGCGGTCTCATCCAGCCCTACTTGTGGAGCATATATACTAACAACATTCAAAACCAAGTCACTAAAGATTAGCTTGACTAGGATTATCCTATCCCCTTGCTTCCCTACGTCGACAACTCTACTGTTGAGGCGCTTATCGATTAAGATGCCTACTCCATTCTTGTTTCGTTCTATTCCAGTATATCACAGCTTGAAGCCAGTATGCTCCACCTCCTTTGCCTTCTGACTCCACCCATTTAATCTCTTGAACGCACAAGAGATCTATATGTCTTCTAATTGCTGTATCAACTCTCTCTTCCTTTACATGTTAAAGACCTTACATTCCAACTACCCATACGAATTCTACTCTCATCGACTAGCTTCCTTGCCCCTCGCACTCGTCGAGTAAAGTGCGAAAACCCTTGCCCATTTTCCACTACATCCGGGCGCCATAGCGCGTCACTAAGAGAGTGACGTCCCAGCCCTTGCTCATTTACCATCACACCCGGATTCCGATATGGCGCGTCGCTAAGAGGGTTATGTCCCAACGAAATTTTTAATTTGGGTTTCATTTCATGGAAAGATGGCATGATTTTTACGTTGGCTTGCCAAACCTAATACAACATTTCTCCTTTTTCCTAGCTTGGGACAAGCTACGTAGAAAACTATATAGGCGGAGTTATCTAATTGCTAATAACGCATAGCGAAATTTCAGAAATCTTCATCCAATTGCTAATAACACATAGCAAAATTTCAGAAATCTTCATCCAATTGCTAATAACGCATATCAAAATTTCGGAAATCTTTCAAAAATTTTCAAGCGGTGTAGATAGTTCTGCTGACTTTCATGTGTATTTTCATGTGCTGATTTGATGTGCATGGCTGTCTTCTTTTTTCAGGTGCTAGAGACTCTAAGCAAAAATTGTGGGGATGTTGTTTACCAACAGATCATTGAGCGTGACATATTAAGTGAAATGGTTAAGATGGTAAAGAAAAAGGTGATGAGAATACCCATTCAGTGGTTAACGACTATTTTCCTACATTCATATGCCTCTGTGGCTCTTAATTTGATTTTCATTTTATCTTTGCAGCCAGACTTAAATGTTCGGGAGAAAATATTGAGTTTGATTGACACATGGCAAGTGGCTTTTGGAGGTCCATCTGGAAGATATCCCCAGTATCATGCTGCTTACCAAGAACTCAGGGTACTTTCGGCCTCTGTTTCTTTTAATTTTTTCTGTTGTTATTTATCCTATGCAATCACATCATTCTCTGTTGTATACTTAACTACCGTGTCCCTTAACTTCAGCCTGCTCTACCATGTTTTCAATGGGAATTTAAATCTGCATTTCTGCAATAATTTCATGGGTTAGCTGAGCCAATTGCTTCCGTCCGAATGATGACCAGGGTAGCTTGCTACCTTTGTTTGCAGGCTGCTGGTGTTGATTTTCCACCTCGTGTGGAAAATACGGTTCCACTGTTTACACCTCCTCAAACTCAACCATTAAGGCATCCACATCTATATCCTCCTCCAGGTCAAAGCTATGAAGATGCAGCTATACAAGCTTCTCTTCAATCTGGTGCCCCTTCTGCACCTGCCCTTAGGTATTCTTTTGTTTGCTTGTGAGTTTGATTTTTGATCTGGTTCCTTTTCAGTTCTTGTTTATGTTTCCTGTTAGCGTATTGCAAGCATTACTGGTATCATTCATCTTTTCTTAATGCCATTTATGTTTGCATTTTGTTTGTGCCTTGTTTTGTTCTTTTTTCCCTTCTCTTGGTTACATTCCCTCCTTCGTAAAGTCTGAAAAATAGTTTTTGATTAATTGATTGACTTACCCACATTTATACTTTTCATTTGTGTAACTTTGTGTTGATTTTTGATTCACAAAAATACCTGGTTTGAAACAAGAATGACCCAGTTTTGCAAGGCTTACAGTCCCCGAAAACATCGAACTCACGACATCTACCAAATACAACACACCTCCCACAGCCACGTTATAGGACTAGACACTTTTTTGTTAGACATATAAATAGTCTAGGGTGTTATTTGCGTTTTACCATATACATGTATTGGGCCTCTGGTCTCTTTGCAATACAGCAAGCCTCATTCTTACATGGTATCAGAGCAAGGTTAGGTTAGGGTTCCGGCCGCCACCGCCATCCCGCCTGCTCCTCCCTTCTCTCTCTCCCGCGTGCGCTATGCTTCTCTTCCCGCGCGCGCCTTCTGCCCCGGCCGCCACTCGCCTGGATCTAGTCGCGCTGCCCGGCCCGCCCCGACCCCGCCTTCTCCTTCCCTGCTCCGCTGCCGCCTACACCCCGGCCCACACCTGCCGGCGCCACTGCTGCCCCGGCCAATGCCAACGCTGCCTTGGCCACCTCCCGTAGTTGGCCGATCGGCAGCAGCTAGAGCCGCCCTAGCTAGTGCCCCAGCCGCCTCGGTCGACTCCTATGCGTCCTGGCTCCAGTTTCGGCCCAATCTGCATTAGATGGCTATTGTCGGTAGATCCTTCGCCATCCCGCTCCCGGGACGGAACTTTTGGGAGTGGGCTGTTCACCTGAGGATTCATCTCAACAGCCAGTGTCTTTGGGGTCATCTCGCTGGCGAGTACCTATGTCCGCCTCGTCCCACACCACCCCACCCAGCCCACTCTTCCTGCTGGTGCGGATCAGGCAGCTCAGGACAAGGCCAATGCTACATTGGAGGAGGCCCTAGAGCTATACCAGTCTAAGCTGCACGCTTTCAAGCGGTGGCAGGATGCTGAAGCTTGTGCTACCGCCATCCTGGTGGGTAGCATGACAGTGGCTATCTCCAAGGATGTGGCAGATCTACCGACGACACAGCTTATGTGGGAGCGCCTTCAAGCTCACTACCAGCCGACGAGTGATGCTATGTATTTCTCAGTTGCGCACCGGGCGCATTCCATTCAGTAGCTTGATGCCATCGTCAATGACTTCTACCAGCAAATGTCTGAGGTGTGGCATCAACTTGACACTCTGGGGCCGAATGTTTGCTGGACCTGCCCCTGCTGTGTGCAGCTTCGTGCTCACCAGGAGACTCATCATCTCTACGACTTCCTAACGTGTCTCTGGCCTGAGTTCGAGACTATGCGGGCTCAGCTCCTAACTCGTCACCCGCGCCCGAGATTAGTGGAGGCTCGCACGACTGTGAGTGCTGAGGAGACTCGTCACCGTGGCGCAGCTCAGATGCAGGTTGTCTTGTTTGCTTCAGCGCCTATTTCTTTAGCGCCAGCCGTGATCCCTGCTCGAGCTCCTAGCGCCCTTGTAGTTGCTGCTTCTACTGCGAGTCTCCACTGCACCTACTGCCAGTGTGACGGCTACAAGTATCAAGATTGCTACAAGCGGAGGAGGTACCAGGGTCGATAGGGTGGACGTCCCTCGAAGGGCTCAGGCGGTTCCTCCCACTCAGGAGCTGACACATGTCACTAGGGCTCCTCCGGTGATGCCGCACAATAGCTCCTCTCACTCTTTCAGCGCCTTGGTGTCGGCTCATCCTCAGATTCCTCAAGATCGGCTCGTCTGGCTCTTGCGTCTCAGTAGTCTTCCACGACTCCGCCTCCTCTCTCGTCAGGTATTCTATCTCCATGGATCTTGGACTTTGGTGCTTCTTTTCACATGACACCAGATTCTACCCACCTCACCTCACTGCACCACATAGTTTTCTCTTCTACTGTTCAGACTACAAATGGCACCTCTCTTCTGGTGGCAGGTTGTGGCACTCTGTCCACTTCCTCTTTTCATATTCCTGCAGTCTCTCATGTTCCTCATCTTAGTATGCAACTTATGTCGGCTGGTCAGATCACTGATCATAACTGTCATGTTGTTCTTGAGTCTGACTCTTGTTCTGTTCAGGACCGCCGCATGAGGATTTTGCTTGGTACTGGCCCTCGACGCCGTGATTCATAGCGTCTTTGGGAACTCGACTGGCTTCATCTGCCTTCTACTATCTCAACCAGCCAGTCAGCCCCTGCCACTACCTCTGCCCTTGCCGCATCCTCCACTATATCCTTTGTTCAGTGGCACCATCGTCTCGGTCATCTTTGCGGATCGCGTCTATCATCACTAGTTGGTCGTGTTCTTGGGTCTATCTCCAGGAACAAGTCTCTACATTGTAGGTTGAAAGCTTGGCAAGCAACTGCAACTCCCTTATCCCTCTAATGATTTTATTTTTGCGCATCTTTTTGATCTTGTAAACTTTGATGTTTGGGGCTCGGCTCCCGTCGTTTCGAAAGGGGTCATCGATATTATGTGATATTTATTGATGATTATTCTCGCCATACTTGGATTACTTCATGCTCTCTCGCAGTCAGATTCTCTCTATTTACCAGATGTTCGCCACCATGGTCCGCACTCAGTTCGATTTGCCCATTCGTGTGTTTCATGCCAACTTTGTTGGTGAGTATCTTTCTGCTGCTTTGCATCGCTTTCTCGCTGAGAAGGGTACTCTTCCCCAGTATTCTTGTCTAGGTGCTCACGCTCAGAACGGTGTCTCTAAGCGTAAGCATCGTCACTTACTTGAGACCGCTCATACTCTCATGCTTGCCTCTTCTCTTCCCCTTCACTTCTGGGCTGTGATTGTTTCGACTGCTACTTTTCTTATCAATATGCATCATTCCATTGCCCTTCAGGGTTCTACTCCTGTCGAGCGTCTCTATGGTTGAGCCCTAGAGTGCAGTCGCCTTCATAGTTTCGGCTATGTCTGTTTTGTCCTTCTTCCACTTCGTGAGCACACTAAGCTGACTGCTCAATTAGTTGAGTATGTTTTCCTTTGCTACAGTCTTGAGCATAAGGGTTATCGTTACTACGACCCTGTTGCTCGCAGGATGAGGGTCTCTTGGGATGTCACCTTCAACGAGCCCTGACCTTACTACCCTCGTCCTCGTTCCCCCACACTCCGGTTCGATTCTCTTGTTGAGTCAATCTCCTTTCTGACTTTTCCTGACTCTGCCTTATGCTACTGCTTCGCTTCATCCTCCACCTTCTTCGTCTCTCTCCTCCGGCTACACCTCTTCCACCTTAATCTGAGTTTTGTTCCCACTCTTTTGTTGAGATTCCACCTTTTCCTCTACACTACTCGTCGTCCTTGGTCTACTCCGGTGGAGCCTCCGTCTTTGTTGGGCCCTGTTCCTAGCTCTTCTTCCCTGTCCTTGCTGGGTCCTGCTCCTTCTCTCCCAGTTACGATCTTCGTGATCGCCACACTGTCAAGCCGCCTGACGCTTCGATTTTGCAGCCACTGCCTCTTCTGAGCCTATGACCTACCGCGAGGCTACTGCTCATCTTGAGTGGTAGCTCGTGATGTCTGAGGATATTGCTGCTCTGGAGCGTACTGGCACTTGGGATCTTGTGCCCATACCTACGCATCACTCCCATCACGTGCAAGTGGGTGTACAAGATCAAGATCCACTCGAATGGTTCTCTTGAGTGCTACAAGGCTCGTCTTGTGGCTGGTGGTTTTCAGCACGATCATGGTCGTGACTATGATAAGACTTTCGCTCCTGTTGCTCACATGACCACGGTTCATACTCTACTTGCTGTGGCCTCTGCTCAACAGTGGTCCATCTCTTAGTTGGACGTTAAGAATGTCTTTCTCAATGGTGAGCTGCATGAGGTCTACATACAAGCCACCCCATGGGTATTCTGCCCCTGAGGGTACAATTTGTTGCCTTTGTCACTCTCTATGGGCTCAAACAAGCCCCTCGTGCTTGGTTTGACCGTTTCTCTTCTGTTGTCACTGCTGCCAGCTTCTCCGCCAGTGATCACGACCCTGCCCTCTTTGTCCTCACCTCTTCTCGGGGTCGGATGCTCCTTCTCTATGTGAATGATATGATCATTACTGGCGATGACTCTCGGTATATTGCCTTTGTGAAGGAGCGTCTTAGTGAGCAATTTTTGATGTCTGATTTGGGCCCGCTTCGTTACTTCCTTGGGATTGAGATCACTTCTACACCCGAGAGCTACTTCCTCTCTCAGGAGCATTACATTCAGGATATTCTCACTCGTGCTTGTCTCACTGATCAGCGTGTGGTACATACTCCTATAGAGCTTGGTGCTCACCTTCAGTCTACCGATGGCGAGCCTCTTGATGATCCCACTTGCTACCACCTTGTCGGGAGCCTTGTCTACCTTGGCATCACTCGCCCTGACATCTCTCACTCAGTTCACATCCTGAGTCAGTTTGTTTCTGCTCCTACTCAGCTCCACTACAGTCACCTTCTTCGTGTTCTGCGACTTCTTCGCGGGACCATCACACGTTGTCTTTTCTTTTCTTGCTCCAGTTCTTGCAGCTTCAGGCGTACTCTAATGCGACTTGGGCTAGCGATTGCTCTGATCGCCGATCTCTTTCTGCCTATTGTGTTTTCCTTGGTCCCTCCTTGATTGCCTAGAAGACCAAGAAGCAAACTATCATTTCCCGTTCGAGCGCTGAGGCTGAGTTGAGAGCTATGGTGTCATTGATAGCTGAGATCACCTGGCTTCGGTGGCTACTTGAGGATTTCAGTGTTTCCTCTTTTGCACTAACTCCTCTCTTCTCAGACAGTACTGGCACGATTAGCATTGCTCAAGATCCTGTGAAGCATGGGCTCACCAAGCATATTAGGGTGGATGCTTCATACATGTGATCGCAGGTGTAAGACCAAGTTATTGCTCTTCAGTATGTATCTTTGGAGCTTCAGTTAGCAGATTTTTTCACCAAGGCACAGACTAGAGCTCAGCATAGCTTCTACCTCTCTAAACCTAGTTTTATTGATCCATCGTGAGTTTGAGGGGTTTGTTAGACATGTAAATAGTATAGGTTCTAGGGTGTTATTTGCATTTTACCATGTGCATGTTTGGGCCTCTAGCCTCTTTGCAATACAACAAGCCTCATTATTACATTTTTAACATTGGAAGCCTATTCACAGGCTCTTCTAGGTGGATGTGTAGATGAAGAGTGTCATCTCTAAACTAGTATTGGAACCTCTGCTCCTGATGATTGCCATCATCCTCATTGTTTGCCCTCATCATAAACTCCAAAGCATACTGGCAAGTAGCAACAAAACATTACATCGACTATTATTTTTACTTTTGCCTCCCTGATGTACATGCCACATATCCGTAGAACTAGAACCATGCCAACTTTCAAAGATTTTGATAATTGCATTGGTATTTCTAGCAACAAACAGAGGTGTTAGGTAGTCTTGCTACAAATATAAGGAAAAATATTTATTTCCTTGTGAGGGTCTTATTTTCATAATCATGCCAGACAGTAGTTGAATTCTTATACAACAACAACAAAGCCTTTTGTCCCAAATAAATTGAAATAGGCTGGGAATGAAACCTCATCAAAGTCAAAGAACTAAGAGCCTTGTAATAAAATCTACAATGCTAAAACCCTAAGCCCTATATCCTACTATCTGAACTGGGAGCATAAAACACTGCCCCTAAACCGTCTTTTTATGTCATGGTTCCGGTATATGGATTGTTAATTTTCATGCACTCCTATCCAAAGCTAACTCGTTAGATACATTCCAATCCCTTAAGTCTCTTTTAACTGCTTATCACGTCAGTTTTGGTCGACTTCTGCCTCTTCTTATGCTTTTGGTACGTTTTAAAATTTCACTACGTACCGGTGCCTCAGAAGGCCCCCGTTGGAGATGTCCAAACTATCTCAAGCAATATTGGATAAGCTTCTCTTCAATTGGTGCTATCTCCACTCTATCACGTATACCATTATTGTGGATTCGATCCCACTTTGTAATACTACAGATTCACCGCAGTATCCTCATCTCCGTTACACTCATCTTTTGTATATATTGTCTTTTAGTCGCCTAGCATTCCACTCCATATAGTAGTTGAAATCTTGTACTTGTGTTTACCTCATCATTCTTGCAGAAGAACAGCTTCAGTTATAATCTAACTTTCCTTTTTTTGTTCAATGCGAATTACAGTCTAAGTGAGATTCAGAGTGCTCAAGGAATTGTGGACGTGCTGGATGAGATGTTAAATGCACTGGACCACAGACACCCTGAGGTGACTTTCTTCAAGAAAGCATTAAGTTTTAATGTGTAGTATAATCCTTTGATCTCTTCTGTAGTTTTGTTTTTTCATTCAGTGAATTTTAATATGATATGGGATCTCTTCTGGATTTATGTTTTCTGTGGAAAATGTAGACATAAATAATATGGTTTGTTTCATATCTTCATACTATACTAGGATGATTGTAATTTTACATGTAGTGAACTGAGGTATTTCATAGCATGTATTCTTGAATTTCATAGAGGAGGTTGTTAATATTTTTATCATGCCATTATTAATTAGGTGATTAGGTCTAATGGTCTATAATGGATGACAAAGTAATTTGTTTACTCAGCTTCCAACTTGTGACATGTCTGGAGTCTAGTATATTATTCACTCAGAGCTTATTCATGCTTGTTTCCTCACCAGTTTACTGGAAATGTGTGAATTATTTTACTCGATCCATTTTGATCCGAATGAAACATGTTTAGCATCATAATTAAATAGAGATTTCACGGTTGTGGTCTTTTCTAGAACTTGCTCTGTTTTCTGGGTGAATGTAATAGTGCCTAACATTTTCAAATGTTTTCAATGTATGATGACAAAATAAAAGGAGAATTATAATGGCACAGTAATCTTTGTACAATTGAACTTTTGTGCCATAAGTTGGTTGATGCCCACCATATGGCTCACTCTATTCACTCTATGCTGGCCTGGATCACTTGTCCTTAAAGTTTTGGCCTAGTTAATTGTTTCTTAGGTCAATTGATTGATTTTTTTTAGCAAAATAAAACTTATATTGATGTCCTGTCTCTTCACTTCTCTGTTTTTAATAATGTTATCCATGTGCCAATGTTCTTTGCTGTAAATCTTGATCTGATTCTGCTTCATGCTGTAGGGTGTGAGGGAGGAGGTCATTGTTGACCTTGTTGGGCAGTGCCGATCTTATCAAACTCGCATCATGGATCTTGTTAGCAATACTGGGTATGTATGTTTTTACTTTGAACTTTTGATACCATGTATTCTACATTGTCATGTGACAGTACGTCTGGTATTCTCTCTGCAGTGATGAGAGCCTTTTATTTCAGGCTCTAGGACTAAATGACGAATTGCAGCGTGTTCTTCAGCGTCATGATGACATAGCAAAGGGAGTCCCTCCCAGTACAGGGGTACCCATGCCTGTTGCTGCTAATGTAAACCAAGGGACGGCACCTCCTAGGCCTACTGGGGCTTCATTTTCCCCACTTCTTAATGTACACCATGAAGATGATGAACCAGAAGATGAGTACTCCGTGCTTTCCCGCAGGCAAGCTATATTATTTTCTCAACTAATATCTATTACTAATTATTTTTCATACATGCTAATGTTATTCTAAGGCTCTGATCTTTGGATAGTTGCTGTAATATCAACTCATATCATCATTTTCTTAAATTGTGGGATGTTGACTATTAAGAAAATGTTTAGTTTCTTTAGGGTCATGTCATTTTACCAGGAATCTGTGGTTTGTTTGATTCATCAGCTGATATACAGATAAATGCTTTGTAGGTCTGCAAGGGATGGCACAGCAACACAGGGCAACCTGCCTTCTGTTGCCAGAAATGAAATGCCATACCCAAGGCCATTTCTTCCTCCACCTCCAGCATCAAAGAGGCCTATTTACACAGAGGCGAGCAATGTGGACTATCTTAGTGGAGACTCCTACAAGTCAGAAAAAGTACCAGATGATTTTATTAACCCAACAGCCCCAGCAAATACATCTGCATCATCTCATTCAAAAACAGAAATGAATCCACCACCAAATTATGATAACCGGTCAGAAAGTGTGTCTGACAACTTCATAAACCCAACAGCAGTATCCAGCTTCTCTATTCCTTCTCGTCTTATGAGTGATTCAAACCGTTCATCTGCGAATCGGCAGGAGAGTGTACCTGATGATGACTTTATAAACCCAACCGCGCTTCCTGGTTTTTCTTCGTCCTCGACTACTAAGAGGTATGGAGATTCCAGTGAAGATCTTCCAAAAGCTCCATTGGAAGGGCAAGCTCCGGGTTCCCTACCGCCGCCTCCGGCAAGATATGGACAAAGACAGCAGTACTTTGAGCAACAACATGGCTTTCCTGGTGGGAACAATGGAGGTGGCTACAATGGACTGGTGACACAGACAGAAAACCTCTCTCTTAAACAAAGGAACACTGAGAATGAGAAGAGTGCATCAGTGTCAACAGCATCCCGCCAGACCAAACCTGAGGATTCGCTTTTCAAGGATCTTGTCGATTTTGCTAAGAACAAGCCATCTCCTAAACCAGCCAACAGCCGCAGGACTCGCTGAGAGGGATGCTTTCTTGTGTAACACACGTACCGGAGTTGGTATGCTGTTGGTTTTACAGGTTAGCGGCGTTAGATATACTAATCAAATAAGAGGGTTCAGACTGGTTTTCATTACCTTGGGAATTATTTTGGTTTTGCATTCGACATTTAGAATCACAGATGTCAGATATAAATACTTGGTCATCATCCTGGGTGTGTGCTGTGTAGTGAGTTGCTTTTTACCTTTTGCGATATTTGTTTTCGATTCTGCTTCCATTTTACTTAGCTGTGTATATTTCTCTATTTGACAGCAATATTCATAGTTCAGCTTGCAAATTGAAGACTAGAGTTCACTGTTCCTCTTCAGTGTGGAAAAATTATGACCATCGCAATCGTCAGCTAATGTTAGTTTCAATATATTAAATTGCTCTGTTTTTGCTGTTTACATATTGTTCTAAGGTAAAAAAATATCATTAACATAGTAGACTTTTTAAATTATTAGTTTATTTAAAGTTAATTAAATAAGTTTCGAAAACCAAGGTTAATTGAATGTAACATGAATAAGTGTACCCATATTTATAAAATTAAATTCAAAAAATCTACTATAGACTATCATATATGAAAAATAATTCAAATTTTATATAAAATATATATGCTTTAAAAATATGATAAAATCGTGATTAAGTGTACCCATCAAATAGAAAACTCGTCAAACATGAATAAGTGTACCCATATTTATGCACGCACCGAATGTAAAGAATGCTAGCTTAAGTATGATCTTTTTGGCAAACCGCTTCGAGGCTTGTTCCACAATGTTAACATGGGTCCAAAGATTTCTTTGTTGTATGAGTCGGAGCACACGGAGTAGGTTATGATATGATTCTTCAAATGTACCAAACTTTGCTTCTAGTGCCTTATGCTTCACTCTCTAAGCCTTAGCATAGTTGTCTATGTACTGGAACCTCCCATCTATGACCTAGAATTATGGAGTATGGTTCAAAATCCAGATTATCCACAATCTCGTTATACATGACATTTGCAATGAAGCTTGAAGATATGTTCTTGTGGGGATTGTATGGACTATGTCACGACGCATAGGTGTGGAATTATTATAGAGCATTTCCAATGGGTGTCCCACTTAGGTTGGTATGCATGCACTCATCAAGGGTATTCCTTTGTCTCGCACTTCACACTGTAGCACCTCGAGTTCGACTTGACTACCCTGAACGTCCTCTGGTCTGACAATGCCCAAAATTTCACAGCTTCTTGTACGGCCTTCGTGCTTTTATACATTGCTCATTCCGCGAGTCTCCCATGGCACACAATCACCTTCATTCACGACAAGATTGTCGAATTGGTACGTGTTCCACTCCAATGAAATGGCTTGCCCATGTCCACCGTACTCATCATTCAAACCTTTGTTGTCGCATAATGCCTTGTAATCACAGTCTTCGAGCTCCATCAGTTTTACTAAGGTGGTCACAGGAAGGTCTACGTGCTCAACTTTAATTGTATCAGTACCAACTGCCTCATCTTGGCTCATACAGTACATACCACTATGGCGGGACTTCCCAACTTCTTCGGCAGCACCACCAACTGGATCTTCTTGCGGAACATAAGTCAGAGAGACCTTCTCGTAGGCTTGCGTAAGCAAGACTAACTCCCATCAATGCTACTTTACCAATCTCAACTATGACCTCTACAAATTCGGGCCCTTCGGATCCATTAACTCCCATTACATATGTTGCCGTGTCGGGTCATAACACCATATAACTTGATCATGCAATGCATGGTCCAATGAAGAACACATGATCTAACCATCACATCACATTATCTCATGTATGCTCCTTTGAATTTGGCAGACTAGCCGTCACAAATAAAAAATCGTGTAAATCAACTTCGTCACACCCATCCATGGAACGCATTCTCCCTAGTATGCGATACACGTGGTGGAATGTATCAATCTATGTCAATTTCTTCCAATATATGCCCGATAGAACGTGCGGAGATTGATTTTAAGCTGTCACAATTAATAGTACCTCTACAACTATTCTTTTCCAAGAATTTTTATTTTCATTTCTTTAATTCCCACGCGCGTCATGAGCATTCGTTGTCGTGCAACCTTGTGCCCCAGGAAAGTAATCTACATCTACTAAATTATCTTAATTAATTAACCTTGATGGATCATAGAAATCGATCAGCACGGCATCAAGAATCAAGATGCTCATCATCACCGTCCGATCAAGATCAGGCGAACGGGGTACCGCCACGTCATCCGTCTGCCCAACACATACATATCAGCAAAGCGTGCCGCGTCAGTATACAGCACGAGGCTAAGCTTAGGGGTAAAAAGTTTGAAAAATTACCATATCCGGGAGCAGTAAATGCACCCTCGTCTGGATTTGGAAACGTACGTCGCGCCGGTGGGCGCAGCTAATCAGGGACCAGTGGACATGTCACGGGGCTGACGTGGCGCGCTCCCATTGGGGGACGTCCGGGCTGGTACGTGTCCGCTGCCTCCGTGTGGCAGCAGTAGTATACCGGCAGCGTGTGACGTGGCATGGGGATTCGTAAATTCCCTCGTATTAAGGCAAAAAAAACACATGGGTAGATTTATCATTTAAGACCACACACTTTCACACCCCCTGGATTGTTCTCAATTACATAGATGCTCCCAGGCGGGGTCTTATTTTAATTTACTAGCTTAACTTTTAGCCTCTTATACCTGCAATTTGGTTTTTAGTAACTACAGGGATCTGAATGTGAAATTGACCTGTGGAAACGCGCCCACGAGAGTCATTCTCGCGTGGGGCCCGAGCGCCAGTCTCTGTGTTCAGGTGGACCGGGTCTACGTGGGATTCTAAACCGCTCGCGTTCTCCGCCCTATTAAACCCGTGAAGTGCTGCGTCGTGTCGTCTCAGAAAATCTTCACTTCGAGCCAGTCTCTCCTCCTGTCCTGTCCCAGTTCGCGTCATGGCGATCTGTGGGAAGGTCTGGATCTCGCTGCTGCTCGCGCTCGCTGTCGTGCTGTCCGCGCCGGCGGCGAGGGCGGAGGAGGCCGCCCAGGCGGAGGGAGGTGAGGCCGCGGCGGAGGGGGAGGCCGTGCTGACCCTGGACGCGGACAGCTTCGACGAGGCCGTCGCCAAGCACCCGTTCGTGGTCGTCGAGTTCTACGCCCCATGGTGAGTCTCGGCGCCTTCTGTTTGCGGTGGGCGGTAGTGTTTTGGGGAGCCGGCTCCTCTCACGTGGAGGAGGAGCGTCGGCTGAGCACAGCGGCGCACAGTGGTGAACCGCGAGGAGAAACCCCAAATCAGGACTGTGCAGGGCTTTTCGAAATCACTGTAGCTTTTCGGGGTTTGGATCGTGGGGTTCGACTTCGAGGGGTCTCAGATGTTGCGGGGGATGGTGATGCGTTTGGGGATCTGGTCTGGGTGATTCGATGCGCCTGGGGTTCGCTGTTCTGGTGGGGTTCGAGTCGGATTTGGGGGTTTTCGAGGGTTTTAAGGTTGTTGGATCGGGGTTCCTGTTGGGATTTTCTGGGGTTGTTGGTGTTGATTGTCTTCTTGTAGGGCCTTCTCTGGGGTTTAAAGTTTGATTTTTTCCCTTCCTACTTTGAACTTTCAATTATGTATTGCTGATTTGTTGTTATATGATTATTATTGGTATGTATAGATGATCTCGGTTTGGCCCGAAATTTGTTTTGATTTGTAGCTAATATTATAGAATCAATTTTGTAGGTGTGGACACTGCAAAAAACTGGCTCCAGAGGTAAATGCTTCTATATCCTGGGATCACTTCCTTAACAGCAGAGTGATGTGTTGGATGGTTTAATCTCATTTGTGAAATTTCCATGTGTCCCCTGTTTCAGTATGAGAAGGCGGCCCAATTGCTGAGCAAGCACGATCCACCGATTGTTCTTGCTAAGGTTGATGCCAACGACGACAAGAACAGGCCTCTTGCGACCAAGTACGAGATCCAGGGCTTCCCGACCCTTAAGATCTTCAGGAACCAGGGAAAGAACATCCAGGAGTACAAGGGTCCTAGGGAGGCTGAGGGAATTGTTGAGTACTTGAAGAAGCAGGTTGGCCCTGCTTCCAAGGAGATCAAGTCGCCGGAAGACGCAACAAACCTTGTTGATGACAGGAAGATCTACATTGTAAGCTCCCAATTCAACTTGACACTCTTCCAATTTTTTTCATAGAGCAGTTATCATCTTTAGTCATTGCTTTGTTGAATCTCTCGAACTGCCTGCTGACTAGGGGTAACAATTGCAATTGTATAGGTTGGTATCTTCACAGAATTCAGTGGCACTGAGTTTACAAACTTCATGGAGGTTGCTGAGAAGCTCCGGTCCGATTATGACTTTGGTCACACTTTGCATGCCAACCACCTCCCACGTGGTGATGCAGCAGTGGAGAGGCCATTGGTTAGGCTATTCAAGCCATTTGATGAGCTCGTCGTAGACAGCAAGGTTATAATCTACTTTGAAATCCAACCATTATTGTGTTTACTCATTTTTTGTTGGACACTCATATATTTCGGACATATTATTAAATATTCCGCATTTAGAACTGTTATATGTAATTGTCGGCAATGACACCTTGCTCCCACATTTTGCAGGATTTTGATTTTACTGCTTTGGAGAAGTTTGTTGATACAAGCAGCACCCCGAAAGTAGTTACTTTTGACAAGAACCCTGATAACCACCCTTATCTCTCAAAATTTTTCCAAAGCTCATCTGCCAAAGTAAGCATTTGATACTAATAGCTTCCTAAGAAGCTTTATTACTATTTATATAAGCCATTGATTGTTAAGTTTGATAATTTTATGAAATTTTGATAGATGGTTCTTTATGTCTAGTCAATTTTGAGCCTAAGTCTCCCTGCAGCCAACTTAGCTTTTCGTCTGTCATGTACTTTTAATGCTCAATCTTCCTGTGCAATTACGTATACATTGCAGGAGACATTAAGATTAATTTTATCTGGGTATTTGAAGCATATATTTATAGGATTGGGCTATTACTCTATTTAATTTCAATAGCCTGACAGAATTTCTGATTTTGTTACATAATCACCCATGCAATGCTTCCTAGCATGTTGGAAGTTTGCATTGCTCTTGAACATCAAAAGAGTTGAAGTATATGTTTGTAGTGTTAAAACTTCTGTTTTTTTTTCAAAATTTCTTGTTGTGATCATTAAACCATTGTCTCAGAAAAAGTTCTTTCATTTTTTATGGGAAAAGAGCTCTTTAGATATTGCAGGATGGGTGAATTTTAGTTGTTGCTGATTACTGATTATTTTCACTTCTCTTCTGTGGCACCAAATGATGTGCAGTCTATGCTATTTTTGAACTTCTCCACTGGACCATTTGAGTCCTTCAAGTCTGCTTATTATGGCGCTGCAGACGAGTTCAAGGACAAGGAAATCAAGTTCCTTATTGGCGACATTGAAGCCAGCCAAGGTGCCTTCCAGGTTTGTTTCTTACTTCCTCCCCTTCATCCAAAGTTCCAAACTATTAATGCATACATATGTCTTGTGCTAACGATAAATTTGTTGAGATATAGTACTTCGGGCTAAAAGAGGATCAGGCACCCCTTATTCTCATTCAAGATGGCGATTCCAAGAAGTTTTTGAAGTCACAGATTGAGCCTGATCAAATTGTTTCTTGGTTGAAGGAGTACTTTGTAAGTACTCTTATACATAATTTATGTTTGCATTTTTTTTTGTTTCTATTTATATGATTTTAGATTATCTGTTTAACCTACATATCTCATAATTCTTTATATTTGTAGGATGGTAAATTGTCACCATTCAGGAAATCTGAGCCTATTCCTGAGGTCAACAACGAGCCTGTTAAGGTTGTTGTAGCTGATAACCTCAACGATGTGGTCTTCAAATCTGGCAAACATGGTATCCATCTTCATCCTTGTTAATCAATTTTTTCGTGAATTAGGCTTAATTCTTATAGTAATCCTATTAGTGACTGATTCGTTCTTAACAGAAACCGGTTTGATGGAAATGTCTAGTATAAAGTCTTTGTTCTTGTCGTTTATCACTGTGATAAGAGTCTTTCTATCAGATTATATCTCTCATTGATTTACCGATTCGTATTGCAGTTCTTATTGAATTCTACGCGCCCTGGTGTGGACACTGCAAGAAGCTGGCACCTATCTTGGAGGAGGCAGCCACCACACTTCAAAGTGATGAGGATGTCGTCATCGCTAAGATGGTAACCTTCCTTCCCGTCTGTGTTTACCATCAATCTAAGCAGAGCCATCTGGCTGTTGGGGTTTCTGTTCTTTCCTACCATAAGCTCAGTTTATCTTACCCTCCATATCTTGCAATCATGTTTGCAGGATGCGACCGCCAATGATGTGCCCAGCGAATTCGACGTCCAGGGTTACCCCACCATGTACTTCGTCACTCCCAGCGGGAAGACGGTCTCCTACGACAGCGGCAGGACGGCCGAAGATATCGTCGACTTCATTAAGAAGAACAAGGAGACGGCCGCTCAGGCGACCGAGAAGGCGGCGGATTCCACCGCCACCGAGCCTCTCAAGGATGAGCTCTGATCAAGGTTCGTGCCTTGATTTTGCGTCGCCCTTCACCACAAGATCTCGCGTATATTTTGGCCCTTCGATCTGTGGCTCCTTGATGCGTTGTGCTGATTAGCGTCCTTGTTTGATTGATGCGCAGTGCAGTGCTTGGGCGTGGATGCTTGTGGCTGTAGACATGGAGAGGAGAAACTGGCGCCGACATGTTTGACAGGTTTTGCGAGGGGATTTGTTCATGTGTTGGCTCGCTCGGGCATGTCTGTATCCCATCGAGAAAATACTGTACAATCAGTTGTACCAGAGTTAATTATAGTGGCTGTGGAAAAGGATCGCGGAGGAGTTGAATAAGTGGCGCTAGTGCCTCGTCGCAGCATGCGTATGTACTTCCAATAATGATCAAGTGGTACAAGAGTTCGTTATAGTGACAGTAGAAAAGGATTGCGGAGAAGTTGAATAAACGGCGGCGCTAGTGCTGCCTCGTCGCATCGTGCATAAGTACTTCCAATGATGGTGATCTAACGGGATATTGGTTATTGCCAAAATTTCGCTGAAAATCACCGGTTATTGGTGTTATCGGAAATTCAAATTGGACGAAAAATTTCAGATTTATCTATTTTTTTTTATCAAATGTAAAGGATATTTACAATTTTTAAACTTTTTCTTATTTAATCTGAAAAAAATTAAATTTCGATTCAAAAATTTTATCTAAAAAATCTGCAAGATCCAATAGCAGCCGATTACCAGTTCCATTTCTATCACCCGATAAAATTTGCAAACCATAGCGTTTCCTGATTTGGATGCATACATGAACGTGATAGTATGGCCTCTGACATTGTAATGATACATCTTCCTGCCGCACTACTGGATGCGGTAACCAAAACAATGCCTCCGCTCGTACGCGTCAGGCCCCCCGCGTCTCCAAAAGTGCGAAAAATCAACACCCTTGAAAAGTTGGATTTTTTTTTTGTTGAAGCCGCTGTCCGTGGATACCTGGCAGTCACAAATTACTAATCAGAAATCAAAACCAAAACAAACCATGTAAACTAATCAGAAATCAAAACCAAAACAAACCTCGTAAACTAATCGCCTGAGGAAGGGGGGAGACCTGCACAAGGCATAAGGATGGCTATATTGTCCGCACCCTTGCATGACTCACTCACTGCAGCTCGTCAGAACGTTGAGATACTTGACTGTTCGGGGGGCCAGTCGGCACCTCTCACAACTGTAAAGTCATCACTCGGCACAAATAAACCTGATTTGGTATAAAGAGCAGCCAAGATAAATCAAATTACCATAATACCCTTTTTGAATCCCACACAGCAACAGGAAAAACAACACAGCCTTCTGGATGCCACAGTCACACAGGCCAGCTCAAGCCATTGAGAAGGCTGGGCACAGCCAGACAGCACAGCCAACCGAAGAAAAGTGAGAAGAAAGTTTGAGCACAACACCAGAAAACCCAACCCACTCCTTCCTTTCCTTCCCCACCCCAGTCCAAACCCTCAAAACCCACAGCCACAATCGTCAACTAGCACAAGGAGAACTCAAGGTCAGCCGACAGGGGTAAGACATCGGCAAGAGATTAGATCGTAGGTCAGCAAACTGTAGGAGACGACTACCATCAAGACCGGCCGGTCCACGATCAACCGGGAAAGCGACCACCGAGCACAAGTCGCCATCCTCGCCAAAGCAACCAAACCCACCGGCAAAGGTAGCCCACCAACCCTTCTCAGTATTAATTAGCAGCAAGTTTTTAAGAGGAAATCATGCAGACCTGTAGCCAACTAGCAATCAATAAGATGGCATAGCATCGCTAGGGCACCAGGGGATCAGCACAGAGAACTCACCACCGTCGGAGGGAGCGGCGCACCTTCGGTGGCCGGGCACTCGCACCCGACAGCCACCAGCACTCCCTGGCATACCAATGACCGTGGACCCCGGTGTGCCTAGCCACGGCGGTGCACCGCTGTGCCTCTCGTGGATCAAAACCAAAAGAAAAATATAGCAATGAGCTAGGACCGAGGTAGTAGTAAAAGATAAAGCAAAGTACTAGTAAGATGTGCCCAGCGAATTCGACGTCCAGGGTTACCCCACCATGTACTTCGTCACTCCCAGCGGGAAGACGGTCTCCTACGACAGCGGCAGGACGGCCGACGAGATCGTCGACTTCATTAAGAAGAACAAGGAGACATCCGCTCAGGCGGCGGATTCCACCGCCACCGAGTCTCTCAAGGATGAGCTCTGATCAAGGTTCGTGCTTTGATTTTGCGTTGCCCTTTACCACAAGATCTCGCGTATGTTTTGGCCCGTCGATCTGTGGCTCCTTGATGCGTTGTGCTGATTAGCGACCTTGTTTGATTGATGCGCATGCAGTGCTTGGGCGTGGATGCTTGTGGCTGTAGACATGGAGAGGAGAAACTGGCGCCGACATGTTTGACAGCTCCAACGCCAGGTTTTGCGAGGGGATTTGTTGATGTGTTGGCTCGCTCGGGCATGTCTGTATCCCATTGAGAAAATACTGTACAATCAGTTGTACCAGAGTTAATTATAGTGGCTGTGGAAAAGGATCGCGGAGGAGTTGAATAAATGGCGCTAGTGCTGCCTCGTCGCAGCATGCGTAAGTACTTCCAATAATGATCAGTGGTGCCAATGTTAGTTATAGTGACAGTAGAAAAGGATTGCGTTGAAGTTGAATACATGGCGCTAGTGCTGCCTCGTCGCATAATGCGTACGTACCGAATTTTTTGTATTTTAGCCTTTTTTTTGAAAAATATTTACATTTAGACCCCTGGTAGTTTTAATTCCGTTTTTGGACCCAGAGCTCGGAGCCGTGACCCACGGCGCCGAGGTAACACGTCTCGGCGCCGTGGTCCACGGCTCCGAGGTCCCAGGCCCGCACCACCGTGGCGGCCTGCGTGGCGCCGACGTGGCAGGACCTCGGAGCCGTGTATCGTGGCGCCGAGTTCGGAGCCGTGAATCGTGGCGCCGAGCTCGGCGCCGTGGCTCGTGGCGCCGAGATTCTCGGCGCCGTGGATCTTGGCGCCGAGCATGCGGCTTCAGAACACGGCCCCGAGCACGCGGCCGTTCATTTGCATCCGTCCCGCTCCCCGCCGCCTCCCCTCCCCGCACGCGCCTCCTCCCCGCCGCGGCCGCCCGACTCCCCTCCTCGACCGCCGACCCGTCGGACGACCTCACCGCCGCGCGCCTCCCCTCCCCGCACGCGCCTCCTCCCCGCCGCGGCCGCTCGCCTCCCCTCCTCGACCTCCTCGACCGCCCGTCCGACGTCGTCCCCGCCGCGGCCGTCCTCCCCGCCGCGGCCGCGGCCGTCGTCCCCGCGCGGCCGTCCTCCCCGCCGAGGCCGTCGTCCCCGCCCGGCCGTCCTCCCCGCCTGGCCGTCCTCCCCGCCACAGAGCGACCGCTACAAGTGCCTCGAGGTGACGACTTCTCCAAAATGTTCGTTGTAGTTTCGTAATCTTGCGCGGAGCTTAGAATTTTTTTAGCTAGCTATGAATGTGTGATGCTTAGGTTGTAGTTTGGGCAATGGTGCCGAAGAATGGAATGATTGTATGGAGTATTGGAGTCGGCAATATGGCTCGCTATAAGACAAGTTGATTCTTTTGCGACAAGAGGACTAGTGCAATCGAAATGTGTTGTGTTGCTGTGATGTTCTAGGCTATAAATGCGGGAGGTAGTATTACCTTGTTCGTAGTTTTGGATTTGGAGAGTATTGTAGTATTACCTTGTTACAGCGCGCCTCAGTTCTGTAGCCTATTTCGATTAAAGATACTTATTAGGTTGGTTTTCTGTATGTTCTAGATGGACAACTTAGTTACCCTATATCATGGAGGCAGTGTGACAAGTGATGATTATGGAAATGTTCAATTTGTTGAAATGCAAAGGGTGCCTCTGATATTCAGTGAACGGCCGTCGTTCAGTGAGTTGGTTGCTAGGGCCCGGGAGGAGCTACATTGTCATGCAAACGAGGAGAGCATCACAGTTGAGGGGTTACTTCACTTCGGTTCGAAAGACACAATTCTAAGGTGGTTGATCTTAATTGGTTGTGAGGATCAGTGGGACAAATATGTCAAATTGGTTATGAGGAATGAGTTCCAATGTTTGGACCTTGTTGTGCGGAAGGTCTCCATTGATCCCACCCCTCACGGTTATTCACCAGAACTAGGTGATCAGGCACCCTTTGACCCTCCGTTACCCGATGTTGCGGTGGATGTGGAAGAAGTGCCTGAAGTGCCCGATGCTCAATCTGCCCCGAACGAGGTTCAGATTTCTCAACCAGTTCGAGTTGAATGTCGGACTGATGATGTCTTGGCAGCCCCTCAGGAGATCCCTTTTACCCAGAATCATCCCAGTAAGTGCCGAGCAACACTTTAGCCTTTTCCCGTCAGTCTATTCTTTTGTCTCAATCCCATCGGTTTCGTGCTTCTGATGCAGGAGACATTCCTGATAATGTGGGTGTTCCTCCCGTTGCTCCATCTGGCAACGTTGAAGAAGTCTGCAGGGACTCTAATAGTGTGGATGTTCAAATTGTGGATGATCTGGAGCCTTACGAGATCGCTAGGGCCGTTGATTCTGATGATGACCGCCCTTTTGGAGAGCTGACCGAAAGTGATATTGAGCTGATCAGGCGTTATTGCCCTGGCCGGGATCCATTAGTTCATGAATTCAGCGATCTTAGGCATTCCCATGGGGCTTATGCCGAAGGAAGGGATGACGAGCTGCTAGATGCTCCTGAGGCCGGGTCAAGCATGACAATTGAGAAGGGCATGGTGTTTGAGGACTTGTCTGCATTGAAAAGGTGGATGCAAGAGTATTCAGTGATTCGTAAAAGGCCATTCAAGGTGAGACATTCTTATGTGGAGCGGAGGTACACAGTTGTGTGCGAGAAGGAAACATGTGAATGGAGGGTTTGTGCTAGGAAACAGAAGGACACGGGAAAGGACAAGGACTAGTGGTGGAATTCTGAACATTAGAAGTACAGAGTTGCACACATGCCACATGCCTGCCATGTCAAAATATCACTTACCTTCGAAATATCACTTACCACTATATGCATCGATATTTCTACGCTCAATCCTTCGGCAAAAAAATTTAGCATAATTTGGTTTGCATGTCCAACTTGCAATGAACATAAACTTTTATTACGACTTCATCAGATTCGTTCCCATATTACAACTACAAAATTACCAAACCTTGCAAAAACCACGGGAATTGCAAACCCTTAAAACATATCAAACCTTAAAAGTCACTTACCATTTTATATATCGACCGTTCTACGCACAATCGTTCCTACAAAAAATTACCATATTTTTTTATGCATCTACAACGAGCCAATCAACATAAACTTGTTTTACAATTTTTTCAGATTGTTTTGTAATTCACAACTAAAAAATTAACAAAACTTATAATCATTACAGTTCCTGCACTCATTCCCACGTGTTCAATATCACTTTCGTTCATTTCGTCTAATTGTTCATATCACATTTGTGCTCAAAATTTTTTTCATTAAATTGTACTCCACATCAAAATTTTATGTTTCAAAAACTATTACCATCGTACCATAATATTTTAAAAAATCTACAAAAAATTTCCTACACGTATCATCTGCAACATAACGAATTTTCAAAACATATGTCGTATTTTTTTTCTCTCTCTAAATAAATAAATATATTACATAATATTACTAAAATTAAATAAATATATTACATAATATTACTATAATTAAATAATCAAAATAAAAAATACAACTAGTAATTCTTTTTGCGACAACGTAAAGCCTGATCGGTGCAAACCCTAGACGCCGAGTGTCTGCGGACGTGGCAGGGTGCTCGGCGCCACGTGGCAGGCAGCTCGCGCGCCACGATCTACGGCTCCGAGCTCGGCGCCACGACCCACGGCTCCGAGCTCGGAGCCACGATCCACGGCGCCGAGGTGCTGCCACGTCAGCGCCACGCAGGCCACCAGGCTGGAGCGGGCCTGCGACCTCGGAGCCATGGACCACGGCGCCGAGATGTGTTACCTCGGCGCCGTGGGTCACGGCGCCGAGCTCTGGGTCTAAAAACGGAATTAAAACTACCAGGGGTCTAAATGTGAATATTTTTCAAAAAAAGGCTAAAATACAAAAAATTCGGTGCGTACGTACTTGCAATAATGGTGATCTAACGGGATATTGGTTATGGCCAAAGTTTTGCTGAAAGTCGCCGGTTATTGGTGGGGTTCGATAAAGATTCAAACCGGTCAAAAAAAATTCAGATTTATCTAATTTTTATCAAATATAAAGAAAATTTACTATTTTTTCTTTTTACATCTGAAAATTTATATTCCAACTTAAAATTTTCGTCTAAAAAATCTGAAAAATTCAGCAATAGCTGGTTACCGGTTCATCCGATAAAAAGTTTGCAAACCAACAACGATGGGTCTATTCTTTTTGGCTGAGACTTATAGTTTTTAGCTGTGGTTTATGTCTTTTGAACTGTTCATGTGAGAGATTTCAAAGTAACAGAAACTCACATGTGGTTTTTGCCAATATAAATAAAGTAGGTACAGTATATACTACAATTAACTAGTAGATCTTATTTTAAAAAATATTTTATTTAAAAACTAATTACTATAAAAAAAATTAAAAGCTAAAAAAGAATAAGGGTACGTCTTCTGCCGCACTACTGGCATGCGGTGACCAAAACAATGCCTCGCTCGTATGCGTCAGACGTCCCGTGCCTTGAAAAGTGCGAAAAATCAACACCCTTGAAAAGTTGGATATTTACCTTGGTTGAAGCCACTGTCCGTGGATACCTGGCAGTCACTAATCAGGAATCAAAACAAAAACAAACCTTGTAAAATAATCAGAAATCAAAACCAAAACAAACCTTTGAAGAAATCGCCTGGGGAAGGGAACAGAGGTTTCACTCCGACCCCTTGGGGGAGAGACCTGCACAAGGCAGAAGGATGGCTATATTGTCTGCACCCTTGCATGACCGACTCTCTTGCAGCTCGTCAGAACGCTGGATAAATGGCTCGAGCGGGTCCGAACTGTCGTCTGCTTCTCTGCTCTTCCAGAACAGCACACACTAACGCTCGTTTGCTAAAACCTTTTGGCGACACAAGACGCCATGGGTTAGATTTGGGATAATTTCACGACCTAATATGTATTTGGTGTGAGCTGTAGTGCTCAATGTTGCTTCTTGCTTATAGCTGAAAAAGCATTGTAACGGATAGAAATACACTGTAGCAGCTGTTACCTTTTTCTAAGTAATTAAATTTAAAAAAGAAATATCACCACAAAATATACAAGAGAAATAAAAGAAAAGGCAAAAAAAATAAAAAAACAAAATTAAGAAACAGACGTGGTGCAAGGAGCAGAAGTTGTTTGTCAGGCAAAAATTCGATCAGGTTGCCTGATCGGTTGGGCTACCCAATGGTTACTGGTAGAGTCTTAAAAAAACGAAACAGGTTACTGACATCTTTGTGTTGCCACGCACATGTGGAACTGTGGATCACACATGTAGGTTAAGATCATTACATAGAAAGTTCCTTTAGAGACATCCGATAAAAGTCACCAATCATTAAATAATATTTCTTTGGGTATGTGGTTTCGGTGCACGCTTGCACAACACAAAGTCAGGACTAATGAAAGAAAAAGAGAAAGGAAAGTCAGGACTATGTCCTTTTTAACTTAGCCGAGTTGAGCAAGCTTAGGCAGGCCATTGGAGGGCTCTTGACTTCTGATTGCCCGCAATGGTAAACCCTTTTCACATTTCTCTTTACCCTCGAGCTTATCGGAGACGACATTTTATTACTTTGCGGTTACCGCTTAAAAGGAACTTTTGGATACATGTAACACATCTTTACGCCTTGCTCATTTCAGTTTGAGCTTCTAACTTCTAACTTAATTTTCATTATTCATAAATTTCATCTTTTTCTAAATTTTTAGCTTTTTTGAGCTTTTTTGCCGGTTTTCTTTTCCCGATTTGTTTGCATTATCCGTGATGAGCTAACATATTTTTTCTATTTTTAATTTTTTAAATTTAATTACGTCAAATAAGTTACCTGTGTAATTTCAACGAGCTACAGTGCAATTTCAGCCATAAGCCACTATTTTTCAGCCCAACCGAGCGAGCCTTAAGCCCTATTTGGAACGCGGGGTTTTTGAGATTCAAAATATTTCAAATGCTTCATCCCCACGAGGGTCCATGGAGGGTGAATCTAGCTAGTCCAATTTAGAGATTCTCTGATTAAAGGTGATATATATATATATATATATATATATATATATATATATATATATATATATATATATATATATATATATATATATATATATATGCAATACACAAAATGATGAATTCCCACCAAATCAGTTGGATTGGACCTATGATGTAGTCCATTGTTGCAACAAAGATACAATCACATGATTTTCTCTCAAGTTTCGATCAGCACTCAAACCTAGCTCTATGCATAGCCACAAATATAAAGTACATCCCATGCATGGGGTCCTTTTAGTGAGAGTGCACTTGCTAGTTCCCTCATCAAGGCATCCTAAGGGAGTAAGGGCCCCCCATCCATCCTTGCAAGTCAATCAATAACTTAATAGTTCGCCACTACATCCAAATCGAAGACCTGGCCAAAGCTCAAAATGAAGGTTGGTTGGTGAGTGTGTCCAAACCCCAGAGAACCAACCTCCTCTTGACAACCATGCCAAATCAACAGGAGTACAGGACCAAAACTAAAGAACAATGGTAAGTGAAGTAAGCTATCTAGGTGCATAGAATAGCATGGCAGTTCTCTTGCTTCACTCCTCCTCTTGCTCCCTCCTTCCTTCCTTCCCCTTTGAAAATTCTTCCCTACTCCTCCAAGAAACCTATACCATATCATGCAACTATGGCAAATTGCACCATGTGTGTAGCACAACACTTGCACATAAACTAGTCACTTTTTGCTTGGCAAGCTCCTTGATTCTTCCCATGCATGCATGACGATGAGATGCCTCAGGCCTAGCAGCCGCCGGCAGTGCCCGCTCCTCGGCGGCGACGCCGCCGCCTTCTGCTCCTCGCTCGTCCAGGGGCTCGCGCACCTCGAGAGCACGCTGTGCACTGACGACGGCGGCGGTGGGTCGGTGTCCATGAGGTGGTGCGCCGACGCCATGCGGCTCGTGAAGCGGATGCAGCGCGAGCTGCTGGACATCTTCAAGAAGGCTGACGTGCCGGTGACCATCGACTCCTGCGGCGGCGGCGGCGATTGGTTCGAGCACTACATGCAGGAGACCGCCGCGCTGCTGGACTTCTGCAACGCGTTCAAGTCGGCCGTGTCGCGGCTGCAGCGGTACTGTGTGGTCGTGGACTTCGCCGCGCGGGTTGGCTGCGCCACCGGTGGCGATGCGGCCGTATTGCTCGTCGCGGAGAGCGCCGCGCCCTGCGGACGGTGGTCGGATGAGACGGAGGCGTCGTCCGCCGTCCGCGACAAGCTATCGGACGTGAAGGCGGTGGTGAGCGAGACGGAGCGGCTAGGGAGAAAGATCATGTCCGGCAGCACCGGGGATGCCAGCGGCAAGGGCGGCATGGTCGTCGTCACGCTCGTCGCCAGGATCACAATGGCCATCGTGTCCATGTTCGTGCTCCAGGCGCTCGCCTCACCTGTCCCCGACGACGCCGGTGGCCGGTGCACGCTCGGCTGCGCCGCCGTCCCAGTCCCGGAGCTGCGACCGTGGTGCGAGTCTCTGTCGGTGATCAACGACCGGTTCCCGAGGCGGGCGAGCGTCGCAGAGCACGAGAAGGTGGCCATGGCGGTGAGGGACATGATCAACGCCAAGATGGGAGGAGAGGAAGAGAGGAATGGACAAGAGCAAGAGATGGTGGAGCTGCTCAGGACAAGGTCAGGTGAGCTCAGGGAGGGAGTGGAGATGTTTGATTGTGTTTTGGATGAAGTCTTTGATGAGGTGATCAAGGGCAGGAATGAGATGCTGGGGATCTTCAGGGACAAGGCCCTAACCTAACATTGGAGGTGAATTTTAGCTATGGCCTCTGGATTAATTAACCTTGCAACCTGGAGAAATCTTCATAGTATGACTGGATGGATGCTAATTGATCGATCAATTGGATTTGTTTTGTAAAGGGTGTAGAAGTTCTTGTGAATAATGTGTGCTGCCATGTGTAAGTGTTTGTGAGATTGCTTTGGTTTCATTTCCTTTGGTTTGTATAATTGTATTGACAGTGTGATGTACTGATCAATAAAACTCTTGACATTAATTATGTTCAATTTAGTAGATCACATAGAAAGTTTAAAGATTCCTAAAATCAGGCAAAAAAAATCGCTAATTTGCTATCCGGGAGGAAATTGCAGAATGCAGTTTCCTGTTGTAATATTACATTACATTTCAGTAAGACCATCGAGGATGACATGAAAATCATATCCTCATTTACTCCATAGTTCTAAAGCTTTATGATAATACACCGCTCATGGCCGGTTCGACCTGGAGTCCATGCCCAGCCATGACTTGCCACAGATCATATCCAAAAGAATGAACAAAACTTCCATGGAGAGCAACAAGAACTTATGAAAATCAAGCAGCTAACATTTCCTAATCCGCCTCTGTCGATTAAACAGCTAACTGGCCTGCAGGACAATACAGTACAGGGGTAAAATCACTTGCGACCATATATTAAGCATAAATTCCTTGACAGGGCATAGATATTGGCAATGAACATTCCTGCGCCTTCCTGAGCTGTATAAAAAAAATACAATCCTTGAGCTCTCCCTTCTATCCCCATCTTTTGAAAGAATATCTGTCATCTTGTTAGTTGTGGACTGCTAGTTCTCTCTTCTGATCGATGATGGAACAGCTTTGCTATTGACCGCCTCTCACAATCCTGAAAATTGTAGAACAATGAGTAAATTAGATTCAACATGGTTGTGGTCAACCTAGCTATGATGGTCCACTGTACACACCTTAAACATATTAAGGTGAAACGGCTTGTTGGGATTCATCCTTCTAAGCTTCAGGTATGTATATGCAAAGCTGAGCTGGTCACGAGGTGTGAAGCGATCAACCTCATTGAACCACAGGCAAGAGAATAAGTTGGACATTGGTGTGTGTTCCCTCACGATGAAAGAGCCTTCAGGAACATCTGTAGCAAGTAGAGATTCTTGGGTCAGCAGAACTCATACACTAGCATAAATACTAGCAGGTAAGAGAGCATACAGCTTGGTAGCAGTTTCTTGGGATCTGACGGGTTGAACCTTGTCAGTCCGTCTGCTTGGTAAAACTCAAACTGCTGATCAATTATTGTATGGTTGAACTTGTTCAGCTTTTTGTTTTGTGCCACTTCCTCCCAAACACAGTGCCGATCATAATGATTGGAAATAGCATATTCATAACCATGCCGCCAAAGAAAATACTCTAGGATAAGGATAGGATCATTTTGTAATCGCAATTTGCTGTCCAGCCAGATTGAGAACCTGATACAAGTAACAATGTACTTAGACGATGATATTACAAAACAGGATGGTAGAATAAGCACATTAGATTTAGGACAAAATATATAGATACTTGTAAGATGCAAAACTGAGCACCAGCCCGCATGACGGTGTAACACCCCAGCCCTCCACAGGGCCTAGGATGCTACCACTATGCACTATCCAACTCAAATAAGCGTTGCTAATAAAAATTTGGCAGCACCTCCCCTATTTAAACAACTTCCAACAGGGAGCAATCAACACAAGAATGTAGAATAATTGCAATAAGCCAACTAACTTTATATTGCACATAACCATAAAAACAGAACTCTGAGTTCCATGACTATGGAAGCTCAGCACCATGGGCTCGATGCATACTAAACCAAACGGCGAGCCACAAAAGACTTAACACTAGATTAAACATAAAGGCTCGGTGTAAGGCTAAGCTGTTATTTCATTTATGCAGTGCAAAAAGGACTATTCTCATTTTATGCATGCTGTCAATCCAGATCTCCCTAAAAAAACGTGTCCAAAGAATCAACAAGCACAAATCTAAAGACTCAGCAAGCACATGATAAAACAGTAACATCAATTTAGCAATTCAATCGATTTCATGACTGTAAGTTGTAAATCAACTCCATAACTATAAACTGTAAATTAATCCCACGACTGTAAACTATAAATCAAATTCATGACTGTAAACTGTAAATCAGTCCCACGACTGTGAACTATAAATCAAATTCATAACTGTAAACTGTAAATCGATTCCACGACTGTGAACTGTAAATCAAATCCATATATGTAAACTGTAAATTCCTAAATCTCTGTAGATGAATCACTTTCTGTCACTTTCATGCAATGCAATGCATCTGTAATGCATCTGTAATTGTAGCTTATACTGGTATAGCGAAGGATACACCCATCGATGTCACCCTCTTCCTCCATCCCATGGAGGTGCCTACCTCTATAGATCTTATTCAAGAGCACTCCGGACTAATCATATGACTTTCTCACCGATCTAGCTCTCATGCATTTTGCATGATGCAACATTCTTTAAATGTGGATATCTAATCATAAGCAATACTCATCACGATATGATTAGCCTATAATCGTATATATTATCTCATAAATACTGCAAATCATGGTAGGAAAACACGAATAACAAGCATTCACCATAGTTTACTGTTCTACCATGCACTTGCCTGTTAACCTGGCAGACGGTGCGTGAATGGCACCAAACTCGAACTGCTACTTGAACAAGCATTAACCAATTCAATTCATTGCTAACGCAATACATTCATATACGAGCAAATGACATCACTCTTTACGCACAACCCGACATAACCAATTCTTGTCCCACCGGACAACTTCCTATTGTCCTGGTGCTTCACCAATCCGAAAATTTAACGATTTCGTCATTTATACTTGCGGATCGAATTCTACACGCTTAATCCATCTTTGCTCGCTTTTGGGCTGAAAAGGTAAGGCCACTATTCTTTCTTTTTGATAATCCTTCCCTTCAATCAGTTATACTAATCAGCCTCATTTCAATTTATCATCTACTAGCTAATATTTCCAATGCTACTACCACTCCGGTATTTCTCACCACTAGCACTACTTCCCACTCTCCTGCCATGAATTTAACAGAATCAACGGCAACAACACTAATTCACCGTTCAAGCATCCATCCTCATAAACGGTATTCTAACGGCCACCCAAATCAATTCTAGTAATGAACATAGTAACTTGAATAAGATTCAATGAATGGGCAGGGAGAAGGTTTTCGAGGCGTTACCCTGGCCTCGAACGACTGGATCGGGGCACTACCATCTTTCCTTAGCCAGATCAAATAGATCTGACGGCGGGTCAGACTTTTCTTTTCTCTTCTTCATCTTTTCCTCCCTTTCTTCTTTTCTTTTCTCCTCTCCTTTTCCTTCCTCTTTTCTTCTTCCTTCCCTTCACGGCCGGCTCCTCCCATTTCTCCCTCCTCCCTCACTGGACGGCCTCTTAGCCAACTCGGCTCCTCCCCTCTCACGGCTGGCCAGCGCCTCACTCCCCATGGCCGCTCCCACCTCCCCCTTCCATCTTGACCGGCGGGGGGACGATACAGGCAGCTACGGCGATGAGTGGCACAGGAGCAGCAGGGTGGCGACGTCGGCGGGGGAGCAAGCGGGCGGCGGCGGCGGCGACGTGCGCGAGTGGATGCGATGTTCGTCAGCAGGAGGGGAAGGCACGGCCGGAAACCAAAGGGTGGCGGCACAGGTGACCCGCAGGGACGCGGCAGCATGCAGCCAGGGGAAGCAAGGGCGGCGGCAAGCGACAGCAACAGGGGGTGACGGGGCGCAGTCGGAGGTGTGGCAACGCCGGCGGCAGCTAGCGCGAGGGAAGGCGGCGGCACCCTAGTGAGCATAGGGGGACGATGGCATTGGTTTGCACGGGGAGGAGAGCAGCTCGGGTTTGGCCTCCTCCCCTCTCCACCTGGCTCGCTTTTTTTTGGTTTTTTTGGGGGGGGGGGGGGGGTCTTGGGCTGGGCCGATGCCTGCCCAAGTCCCCCTCCTTCTCAGGTATTATAGACGGCTTGTGTGCTACTTGTGTGAGTGAGCACATTGACATTTGCATACTATAAATTTATCATCAAGATAATATACTTTCAGGTTCAAAATAAATCGTAGATTCAACATAGTATATCAAAATTTGAGCCGTTGCAAGTTCTGCTCTACATATCTTTTATAGCACGACGTATGTAAACACAACAAATCAAGTTTAAACGCCCTAAAAGTGAAATTAAGAGGACTTCTGAAGTTCTCAATAAAACTTAGATTTATTTAGCTCAACTTGGAAGCAGAATGTATACATAAGTGGGAAATAAGAAGGCCATTTCCTGTCTGTGGTTGTTATGCAATTGGGTAGGAACAGAATAAACTAGTAACAGACCAAATATTAAAGGGCATATATCCAAGTGATGTCAGCATATGTGAGATCAGCAACACTGCCAAAATTAAATTGAAGAAACCAGGGTGAATTACTACTAAGTAACAAGTTACACACAGACATACTAAATTATGATGGACTAAAAGGTGTGTCAAGCAAAAGTTTAGTTTTTTTTCCTTAAAAGAAGGAAAATCCTAGAATTTAACAATGGGCGGTACAAGAATGATGTTTCAAAGAAAAGTTGTGTCCACTGAAATGCATAGCTCATCAAAAGCTATATACAGATTTTCATTATTACCTTGATAATGGGAAAAGCCGATGTGCCAAAAACTTTGGTATTTTCCCCACTCTCCGCATGTCATTATAAGGCATATTCTTAATCAATATGATCTTCCATATACCAATGAAGCCCATGCTGTCCATTTTATGGCCTTCAGATTCTAAAGTTTGCAATGTCACTTCATCCAAAAACATAGCAAAGCAAACTGTCTTCTTTGAGAGACTTGTGATCTGCAAAGAAGTCATAGAATAACATTTCTCAGAGATATCACCAGATTTTCCAATCATGAAATAAACCATCAATCAGCAACTTCTGAAGCATCTTGATACTTGAAAGACCATATGAATGCTGGAAGGGTGAAAAGAAAAGTTTAGCAGCTGTTTAGCTTCCAGAAAGTTTATCAGCTGTTTAGCTTGCAGTTCGGTGTGTGGTTAGGTGGTTTTAACTTCTAACAAATGCCAAAAAGAGGCTTTTGATATTGTACTGCACATCCAAATAAATGGACATCATTGTAATACTGCAGGAGGTAGGCCTATTAATCTCTCTGGTGTACATATCTTATGTTTATATGTGAAACTAAATAGCAGTAAAAATGCTACTCTTAACTTGACAAATTCCTAGAACAAGATATAATGTAATGTGAAGCTAACAAGATTAGAACTTTCTGAAACAAAACAAACCAGAAGTGTACTTTTGTGACGTACACAAAAAGAAAAGAACCAAAAGAAATAAATTGATACAACATACAAACTGTTGAGCACAAATTATGCAGGACAGGGGAAGCACAGTAAATTAGTCAAAAGGTACGCATCCAGAAAATATCGTACTGTTTTGCCAAATGGAGTCCTGAGACGATCAGAGTTTCCAAAGATGCAGGAAGATACAGCAATGTGGCATTTGCTCATGTACTTTTGGACATCCTCTGATATATCAAAACCAGTGCTTGTACCGTTAGGACCCTTAACAAAAGCACATTTTAGTTGTTGGTCATGAGCTAAGTATGACTCCTCTCTTTCTTGTAGACTCTGGTGGCCAGCAAATCTTGGCTCCCAAAATTCTGATCCAACAGGTCTCTCTTCAGCTTCTACATACTCCAAATTAAAACTAGCAAATTTCTCATTTTTTGCAGGCTCTACAAGTTGAGCAGTGGAGTTCAGGAACCTCATTTCGCAGGTTGAACCTGGTTAAGTTTATCCAACTGATTAGATAACCATCTAAGAATAACAAAGGCCATAAATAAGCTTTTTACAAGTACATAAAAAAGACATGATACCAGCTCTTTAATAGAGATGTAGATGATTGCAAACAGTGCCATATTTGATAATCAAGAGATATTTATGGTACAACAAATTATCAAATATAGCAATCGTATTGATAAACCTCATCATCAAGATCACAAATATTGATTTAGACTTACACAAAGTACTACAGCAACTACATCATCATATTGTTCTGCTGCTAACATTCTCAGCTAATTAGTCTAAAATGACCAAGTCATATAACACTAGCCCCATATGCTAGCCTGTAAATAGCTAACAGGAGCTGGTGAGCTGCAGAGGGTCAACGTTCATGCAGTTTTTAGGTTTCTATATCCAACAGCAAGTCATGAAGATGGTGTGGCAATAGCATATCGGTTGGTGGTATAAAATGTCCAAGGCATCCAATATTCAGCTCATGTTATTCATGTTGTAAGATGGAGGTAGTCACTAGGTAGTAGGTACAATACACATGTTATTCATGTTAAAAGATGTAGGCAGTCACTAGGTACTATAACGCATTGTTAGAGGATTCTCATGAGCAGATTTCATGTTTCTAAATAAAAATAGGAATCTCACTATCTAAATAAAATGATGATCTTGCTACTGCAGAAAACATTTTTTCCCTCATCCACAACATAGAATTATCTCAGATAGCTACAACAGGCTAGTAAAGCGAAACAAAATGCAGAAAAGCTTAGGTTGTCCTAAGCCAGTGGGATCAAAATGTCACTAAGTTAAACTAGAAAATCAGGTTTCTAAATTTGAATGGTCCGATTTTATCATTTTAATTTTGAGGAGGGACAGCAACTCACCAGATTTCTTACGCTTCGATTTCTTCTTTGACCCTTGTTTCTTATCACCAGTCAATGAAACTTTCTTTTGATCCATGTTACCGGCATCGCCGCCATCACTAATCCCTCCACCTGCTTCTGTGCGTCTCTCAAAGGCGACATTTTCCTTCTTCTCAACACTCGCATGACTACCATCACCAAGCTTTCTCCCACCATCAGATGAATGCAGCTGAGCATCATCAAAATCATCTTGTGCATCGATACCATCATCATACTCATCATCTGGATCAACCTCTCTCATCCCTGTGCCCACTGCTCCCATGGCAGCCGCCTCATACTGCTCCAGCTCTTTCCTGCCCCCCTCATTGTACAAGGTCCCTCCTTTCCCACCTTCGGCCACCTCCGCACCCTCCTTCTCTCCACCACCGCCGGTCTCCAAGGTCAACCCTTTCTCCTCAACACCAGGATCAGAGGTAACGCCTTTCTCGCTGCTGCCGGCAGCATCACCGGCATTTCCACCTGCACCCGAGATCTTCTCCTTCTCGTCCTCCGAGTAGTCCTCGTCGCGCCGCCGATCGTCCCGGTCCCAGTACCTGGAATCCCGCGCGCTCCGGCCACCCCCGCCGTGGCCGAACTTGAGCTCCTTCCAGTTCTTGCTTCGGTTCCACTCCAGCAACCCCACCCCGCCGCCCAAATCTTGGCCGATCTCTGCGAAAATACACACAGAAATGACATTAAGAGCGAACGAAGAAATCATCAAATCAAGCACGCGAAGATGGCATCATCCAAATACGAAATTGGATCAAGAACTCTCCATTCGCATCGAATCGCACCATGGACGAACCAAAACGCGTCAAAGATGCTAATTTTCTTTTTCAAAGCAACAAGAACACCACGGACCGCGTCAAACCATCGCCAAGAACCCACCAGGGATGCCGGAGGAAAACACGAACCTGCGGAGTGGCGGGAGAGGCGGCGCGAGAGGAGGAAGACGCCGGCGAGGAGGAGGGCGGCGGCAGCAGCGGCCGCGGCCGGCGAGCGGCGACGCGCGGGCTTCCCGGGGCGGCGGATCCGGGAAGGTTTCGAGGGGCTGACCCGGTGGTACTCCGGGAGCGGGTGGTGCGTCCCGCCCCGGGAGTCGAAGAAGCCGCCGCCGGATTGCCTGTACTGCGCCATTAGAGGTGGTGGTCGTGGTGGTCGCGCTCGTGCTCGACCACCATGGACGGAGGAGAGGGAGAGGAGGGGAGGGAAACGGAGGGCTTTTTTGTAATTTGACGGGGATGGTTGGAGGGAGTTGGTTAATTGCACGTGATGGTGATGGGCGTTAGGAGGAGAAGAGGAAGACTAATGTAGCTCTGATCTCTCTCTAGTCATGGAGGTTGGTGAGGATCAGAGATGACGAACAGACATGTCACAGAGACAGAGAGAGAGATTGCAACATCCTAATCCTCCACAAGGTCCAAGATGCTACCATACACCCTTACCTATTCAAAAATATTACTATTCAACTTTTAGCAGCACCTTCCCTGTTCTTTTATATCATTACCCACAGATATCAAACCATAATTAACAGGAGGATAATTGCAAACACAACCAACTTCATATTTTACAAGTCATAACATTAACATAAACGGTGGACTCCACGACCATAGAGATCCGCCATCCTGGCTCGCAAGCAAACTAAAACAAACAGCGAGCCATAAGTCTTAGCATTATAACAAACATAAAGACTCCGTATACGGCTAAGCTATTATTTCATATGTGCAGTGCCAAAAGTGCTATCCCATTCCATGCATGTCGTCATCCTTCACCTAAAAACAACGACAAGCAAGGGTGAGTCCGAAGACTCAGCAAGCACACGATAAAAACAATAACATCACTTTAGCAATTCAATCAATTTCACAAACTGTAAGCTGTAAATCAACTCTATCCCTGTAAACTGTAAGTCAAGTCTGTAACGGTATTCTGCAAGTCAATTCTATGTCTGTAAATTGTAATTTAATTCTGTAACTGTAAACTGTAAATCTACTCTGCAACTGTAAACTGTAAATCTACTCTGTAGCGGTAAACTGTAAATCACAACTGTCTGTAACTGTATCACTTTTTGTCACTGTAATGCAATGCAACATCATGCAATACATCTGTATGCAATTGTATGCTCTGTAACTGTAGCTTATACCGGTATAGCGGAGTGCCCACCCGTCGATGGACCACTCACCTCGTCCTCTTTCATACGAGATCACAACCTCCACTCCCGTGGAGTGCCTACCTCTGTAGGTCTTATTCAAAAGCACTCCGGACTAGTCGTAAGACTTTCTCACCGACCTGGCTCTTATGCAATTGCATGATGCAATATGCTCCAAATGTGAATGTCTAGTCATAAATGTTACTCATCAAACTATGATTAGCACATAATCACAAGCATCCTCTCATGAATACTGTAAATCATGGCATGGAATCACGAATAACATTCATCACAATTTACCGTCTACCATGCACTTGCCTGTTAACTTGGCGGACGGTGCGTGGACGGCACTAGACTCGAACCGCCACCTGAACAAGCATTAACTATTTCACTTCATCATTCATGCAATACATATGAGCAAATAACATCGCTATAACGTTCAACTCAATCTATTCAAATCCTGTACTATCGGACAATTTCCCATAGTCCCGATATTTAGCTAATTTGTAAAATTAGGTATCCGCACTAATGAATGATACCTAAAGGGTCCCCTGTAGCCACTCTAAGCATCGGCATATAAATCTGTGCACGACTCGGTAATTAAACAGGGAGAACGATTTTCGAGGCGTTACCCTGGCCCCGAGCGATCGGATCGGGACAGCCTTCCTTTTTCTCCGTCGGATCGGGCAGATCTGGTAGCGGGTCAAACTTCTCTTTTTTTTCCTCTTTCCTTTCTCTTTCTCTTTCTTCCTTTCTTCTTTTTTTTCTTTTCTTCCTTCTCTCTCTCCTTTTCTTTTCCTTCGGCCGGTGCTCACTTCTTTCTTTTCTTCACCCCCACGGCCGGTGCTCTTCCTCTTCCCCTTCTTCACCCGCCGACAGCTCCCTCCCCTCTCCCTCACTCCCCACGCTTCCTCTTCTTCCTCCCAATCGGCTGGCGCGTCCCCCTCTCTTCTCCCCGCCGGAGCCGACCCTCCCCCTCGCTCCCCTGTGCGGTGCGCAACTAATGGAGCCACGGAGCAGCGAAGGTGGCGGGCTAGGGCGGCAGTGGCGCGCGCGAGCGACGGCCACGCAAGAAGCGGCGGCGCCGGGGACTAACGAGCGGCGGCGAGCGGCAGCAAGCGCAAACGACGGCAAGGCGCGCGGCAGCGACGCGCGGCACGTGCGTGAGCGGTGGCGACAGTGACGGCGCCGGGCTAGCAAGCGGCGGCGCAGGCGCAAGGGGAGAGCGACAGCAGCACAAGGTGAGCTCGGGGAAGAAAGCAAAATCGGGTTTTTGCTTCTTCCCCTCTCCAGATGCCTCTTTTATATGGGCACAGCTTGGGCTGGGTTGGGCCGGGCTGGGCCAAGCCGGCCCAAATATTACAGAGATTCGGTAGAAAGAAGTTCATTTTCGAAAAATGTGGTGTTACTTCGTCGACAAAATGAGATTACATGTGTAGAGAGAGAGATTTAGGTAGAGAGAGAGAGAGATTCAGGTAGAAAGAAGTTTATTTTCCAAAAAAATGAGATTACATATGTGTGAATTGAATCTGTATTATTGGATCTATTCTTTTAGGCTAGATTTATAACTTTTGCTATGGTTTATTAGTCTATAAATAGTAATTGCTAAGAAAAGACAAAAATCGCTAAAAAATCAAGAAAAGATCATTGGGTTCATATATGTAAAAGGTTTGATAAGTCTATTTATAAGTTCAATTAGATGAAGTTATATCCGTCGAGTGTTCGATTTAATCTAAAAGCTACATGTTCTTAAAGCTTCTTTTATCTGGAGGGGAAACAACCTATTCTCTAAAGTCTGAATTGCGTGCATGGTTATCTTTGTGTCACAAGGAATAATTCTGAACACAGAGACTAGAAGGAGACATATGGGATGGATCATGCATGGTAAGATAAAAAGAGTTATCCGAGAGAGTGAGTAGTTCGCTTTCTAGTTAGAACTCATAGTCTGTTTTGGCAATGGCTGCAGCTTATGGCTTTTGACTGAAATTTTTGAATTTTAATTGTTTACGGTATAAATTACGGAAAAAGATACTCACTTGCGATTTTGGATGGTACAGATGTTGGGCTTTTAACGTGTACATCGTTTAACTTAGACCCCGTCTTAAAAAAATACTCTGTTTAAAAGTTAGGTACTGTAGCAAAAATTAAAAGCCATTAGCTTCGGAAGAAAAGAACAGACCTTAATTGGTAACTACTCGATTTGTCCGACCTTAAATAATGGTTCAAATCACTCTAATGGCTACCTAACAGGAAAATGGAATAGCCGACACTCTCTTTGCTAAACAGATGTACGAAGGGAAAAAATATGCACAACATAGATGTTTCACTTACAAATATCATGCCTATCCTGTCGAAATAATAGCATTGCTCATTTAAATCATGCCTACCACATATAAAAAGTGTTTTAAACATCTTGTTAAATGGATGTTCATATGAATATAACAATGAGTACCAACCATGAGTTGTCATGTCGTTTTCTTATCTCATCGCAGCTGATTGTCTACAATTAGAATACATTACTAATTTGCCATGTAAATGCTTCTAACCACATACATGGTAGTACTTTTGGAATATTGGCGGAGTTCTTTTGGACTCTCAGTCGACTTATGCTTATACTATCTACAGTAACTAGCTTTTAAACGGTACATTTTTCAAAATGAGATCAACAACAAGATTATAGTAAAAAGTGTACTTAGTTTATCTGTATCGGTCAAAATCACATATAAGTATTTCCCTATACGTACTACCTCTTCCAAACAACTAGAATTCAAATATTTAATCTATAAACTATCAATCTAAAAAAAATCTATCCATTGAACATCTAGAGGGATACAGAAATAAAACGTCAACAGAAAAGAACCAAATGGTCATAGACTAACACAGAGATCAGAGGGCAGCGGAGTGGCAGGGACAGATTTGGCAACGAGTGCTAATGGCGATGTCTTGTGAACACTGATCATTGTGCAGCTGTCCGTTGGTGTGTGGTTTGTTGGTTTCGACGTATGTCGGTTTGTCGTTGGTGTTATCGGTGTCTGCAGTGGCGGATTTAAGAAAAATTTTAGGAGGGGCTGAACAAAAGCGATACAGCGATATAACTCCACTATGCCCCTTCTACACCATATATCCATAGCTAAAAATTTATGGGGGGCTCCAAGGGTTCAGTAGCGGTAGGGGGGCTCGAGCCCCCCGCCCCACCGCTGGATTCGCCCCTGGTGTCTTGCGACCCTGCCTGTGGGAGAGACGATGCCAAGTAAGAAAAACATGGGAGCAACGCTGCTGCTGTGCCACACAAGGTATATTCCCTCAGTAAAACTTTATAAAACATATTTTAAAGATATTATCTATAAAAATACAATGTATTTTATATTCTGATAAAAATTAGCGCGAGATTTTTTCTATACCCCTAATAAATATCCCGTTTTACTTTATATTCTTTACATGCATACGCTGAATATAGTGTTTAGAAATAATAATTTATGGTTAGAAGTAATACATTGAATATAGTGTTTAGAAATAATAATAATTTACATTGAATATACATGTGGTCACTATCGCTATTTAGTCCTTGGTGCCAAACAATTGTTACAGTGTAATTGTCACCACAGAAGTGTACGTGTGGTACAACGGGCTACCAATTTTTTCTTCAACTATTCAAGCTTTTATTTTTTTATATAGAAATGTTGAGTTGGTTATCTTAAAGATTAGATATAGCAAGAAGAGATTACATGATCAATTTAGAAATTATACAAGGTCCTGATCAACTCGGATTCGGCTTCTGGCTTCTGGCTTATTTTTCACTATTCATAAGTTTCGTCTTTTTCTGAACTTTTGACTTTTTGTTGAGCTTTTTTGCCGGTTCTTTTTTTCCCGTATTTATTTGTATTATACGTAATGGGCTAACATATTTTTTTATATTTTTAAATTTTTTTAAATTTAATTATGCTAAATAAGCCTCTGTCAGCTACAGTGCTTTTTTCAGCCAACTACAGTATTTTCAGCCATAAGCCATGAGCTTTTCAGCCGAACCGATCACCACCAAAAACTCGAACCCGATGTTTAGACATATTACACCAGATGCTGCACCAGTAGGATTATCCACCGACTAATGATACACGAAGCTCAACAACACTGTTGCACTCGATGCTATTACACTTTTGGTCATCTAGGTTTTTTTTTTTAATTTTAGCCCTCTCATGCGAAATTGCACTACCGGTCCCTAGACAACCGTGATAGCAGCGGCATGTGACATATGTGCTTGCTACACTTCTCTACCGCAGTAGCAAGTCACTCACGAGTGTAGTAGTGACAAACCCACTGCGTATGGCATTGCAACAGAACCTACCATGCTGTGGGACCGCAGCAGGACATGCTAGGTGGAAGCATTGCCGTTGACTTTATACACTTGCCTATGGGCCAATGAGGGGTAAACCCAGCATGAAAATTGAGTGGGGGCAAAAATGACTTTGGTTTTGGATTTCTGCTTTTTTTGGACTAATTCTAGATCCAATAGGAGTACTTTTGTTAGACTAGTGCGGGCACAAATGATGATATATTAACTAATATAAATGTAGGCTAAAAATTAAGTGGGACTTGTGTCGCTAATTCTGTCTCGGCGCATTACAGCAACAATAGCTGTTGCGCTTAGGCACCATAGTAGAACTTGCTGTGGTGGAGGCAATCTTTTGTGGTCAGGTAGTGCAACAGGTGGCACGCACAACAGCAGCTTAGTTGGTATAATATTGGTTTTAGTTGACCTAATTCGTGGGTTAAATCACACCAATGGTTATTAACAAGAAAATAGAATCCTTGTAAAAAAGAAAAGAAAAAGGAAATAGACTTAGGTGTCTCTCGGTTTGGCTGAAATAAGCTGGCTTATGGCTAAAATTGCATTGTAGCTAGCTAAAATTACACTGTACCTGATGGTGGTTTATTTGGCGTAACTAAATTTAAAAAAACTTTAAAATAGAAAAAATAGGTTAGCCTATCACATACAACGCAAATGAATACGAAAAAAAACCAACAAAATGCTAAAAAATCAAAAAATAAAATTTATAAATAGTAAAAAATAAGTTAGAAATCAAAAGTTCAGACCGAAATAAACAAGTATAAAAAAAGCTGACATTATATATGTACGAATGCACGAAGGGAAGGAAACCGCGCGATGGATGAATATTTCACTTTTAATTAATTTCATGCCCATCATGTCAAAATAGTACTAGTAGCTCTGATCATGTCTATCACGTATAAATGCCTATCTATACGGATCCAACAACTGATCTTGGCCATGAGTTGCCATTTCATTTTCTTCTGGCACCAGCAACTTATGACAGCATACATACTACCAACCACATTGCCCGTTGCAATGTGAATACATCTCATCACACACTTTGGAATATTAAGCAGGTACAAGGATTTGGCAATAAAAGCCCAGGAGAATGGCGATCACCAGTACATAAGAGAATTTTTTACTATTTGATTCATTTTAAATAATATTTTATAGCTAACCTCTCACACAGCTTATTATTTCCAAATTTGAGCCTATTGGCCCCTCGTAACCCGTGGTGGCATTTGACGAATTAATGACTCTATTTTATTTAGCTTTTGGCTTCTAATTTTAGTTTTTATTTCTTCAAAAGTTAAAAGGCTAAATATCAAAATAGAACAGTCTCTTGAAGCGGATTTTTTCAAACTATTTTTAAGCCTAAAATTATATATATTATCATCTCTATCATCTACTACCGTATAAAAAAAATCGAACAAAAATCATCATCAGCCGGGGAAAAAAACCACGAGCCATGGCCCCATTACACCAGTAGGCCATATACCAAATGACCCACGCACCCGTCTTTTTCTTTGCCTCTCTCTCTCTCAGCGCGCCTGTCAGTAGTGGTAGACTAGTATCTCTCACTGTAGGATTCTTTTTTTACATATAGTTTATAGTGTGATCGATAGCTTTTAAGACTAGTATAAACGTTTTTTTATGAATATACTAATTATCGATAAGTTTTTTAGAAACGAGCGGGGCCACAAAGCACACTTCCATTTCCACCTTGTCACGCCACTAGCCACGCTAACCTAGCGTGGCAATCCTGCGTGGCACTTACTCGCCACGCTGGTGGGCAGAACTCACAACACCACGCCACGCATTAAAGCACAGTAAAAGAGTTAGATTCTTAGGCCCTCTCAATTCGGCTTCCTAGTTTCATATTTTTTCCTGATTTTTTATTTTTAGGGTATTTTATTTTTCCTTTTTTCCGTATTTATTTGCATTGCATTGTTTGTAAGGACATATTTTTTCTATTTTAATTTTTTTAAATTTTAATTACACAAAAAAGATTACAGTAACTACAGTGAAAAATAAACAATGCTAAAAACCCAAAAGACAAAAACATAAGCCAACTTAAGCATAACCTAACAATGGCTAGTTTAGGGATAAGCAGCTATCCCTGAACGGCTAAAGCACCAATCCATGAGGCCATGACTAAACAAATACTACTTATTTTGCCCATTTACTATCTTAATTATCGGTATCATCCACAAAACAAAGCCGGGGGACTTCCTGCTCGCTCGCGCGATCCACGTGTTCGTCGTGCGTTCTTGGCTCGACGCGTGTGTGGAGCGTTATGTATTGCGAGTGGCGCTTCATCCGTCCGAGCGATTTGCTGGCGAGGCACGTTTTTGCGACACGTGTATTCCATGATCGCTTCCGGATCGTTCTCTACGTCGCGGACTTCACCAGCAGAATTTGTTTCGCGTTTTTGTTTCCGCGATGCATCTGTTGTTTTGCGGCTGTTGTTTTCATCTCGGGTGCTGCGTTTTGTCTTTTGAGTTCTTGGTTACGCTTCGGCTACTGCGCTTCTCCCTTTCCATTTCGATGCGTGTCGGTTCCCATTCGCTTTGGTTAGGTTCTGCCTATTTATTTTGTGTTGGATAAGCGCTTTGGGGTGGTTTTGTGGGTCGCGCGCTTCGCCAGAGAGTTTATTTGCCATTTTGCATTTTGATGTGCGTTTCTTCTTGTTTGTTCTAGCGTTTCCATCTCGATGCACCTTTTAGGTTATTGTTTCCGTCTTGGCTGTTGCATTTTGTCTTTTGAGTTCTTGCTTCCGGTTTCTTGGCTCGACGTGTGTGTGGAGCATGTGTGTATTGGGAGCGCATCGGGGGATTTGGTAGTGAGGCGCGTTTTTGTGACACGTCTCTGTTGGTCGTTGTCGCTTTGTGCTCGTGCGAATTTGTGAGTAGTTCCGATTGGTTTACGATCCGATATACCTCTTTCTTCTATGATGGTGTTGGTGCTGGTTGCTATCCGTACATGGTTCCTTCGCAAGTGTAAACGATTGCTCTGCGATGCAACCAACTTCTGTTTTTGGACTATTTGCTGTCGCTTTCTCAGATCCCGGCTTTTCGCTCGTCGTCGCCCTGTCATGCTTGGTTTGGTTTGCGGTGATTCAACTTTTTGTAGATCTTTTACTCTTTTGTTCTCTGGCGTCGTTTCCAGCGTTGCCTTTGCCATCGCTTTCTCCTCACGGTTGGTCCGGCGTGCACTGCGTTTTGGTTTTTGCTCATTTTTGTTGTGTTTGGTAATTTTTTCTTCTGTTCTTGATGTTACTCTTTTGTCAGATTTTATTTTTTTATGCTTATGCTTAAGATGAATGCCTTTTAGATATTTACAGGAGTGTTTTGGATTAAATCATCGTTCAGGCTTCTTCGTTGTTGATGCTCGTTGTCTTGCGTACGGGCTAAGAATCGCTTGCGGCTTATTTGGTAATTCCTATTTTAGGCTCATTTATTTTTCGTTAATATTACATTATTGTTCACTCTATCGTTGTTTCGATTCACACATAAAGGTAGTACTTTTTATAGCCTTTTCATGATGTTCCTAACTTTTGCTATTTGTGTTTCGTTATTATAATACACCTATTGTTATGCTTATTTACTTCGCTCGGTTTAATGCCCCTGTTTGCGCAATGCAGAATCATTCTAGGTTGGATCATCGTTGTTTAGAGCTCTTTTGGTTCTGTCACCTACCGTTTAAGAATCCTTGGTTTTCTTGCGTTGTGCTTAAGCTTGAGCTCTGCATCGTGCTTACTAAGTTTCGTTCCGGTAATAGTCATCTTTTATGTGCTGCTACCTATCTAATATACTATTCATACTTTATTAATGTTAGGTCGTTTTTCATTTTACTATTGTTATCCTTAAGGTAAATCACTTGTAGATACATGTGTGAGTTCTCGCTTTGTTTAGATTTTGTGAATAATTATTTTGTCATGTCTGCTACTTTAGGATTTGGTTTACTTCATCATGTCTATTTAGTTCAGTTGCATGAGTTATTGCTTTGCCTTTTTTTACTATCGATGTTCTGCCAACGCAACACCATTCTGGGTTAGCTCATGTGAGTAATTATTTCAGCTTGTTTGTTACTGTATAATTTATGCATGTCCACTTTGTATGGTCTGTACAGTAGTTTTTACTTTATTTTTACATTTGTTCATGTTTTTATTACATATGTTGTTCATATGAGGTAACCATTTATATACATTATCATGTAATAATTATATTATGTTCAATTATAACATTCTACTTTGATACATTGTATTATGTTCCATTATAGTGTTCTGCTTTTATAAGTTATCTTCGTTGATGCTTGTCTAATAATGATTACCTATTCACGTTATGCTACCTTTATTCATATGAAATACCTATCTATGTATGTTATTTACATATGTGCCGCTTCGTATGCTCTTTATAATAGTTTTTATTTTATTATTTATGTTTCTTGATGTTTTTTTAGGTATGTTGTTCATATGAGCTAGTCATTTATATATACTATTATGTAGTAATTATCTTATGTTCTTATTGTTTTGTCTTCTTTTTTATTGTCACTGTTTCATCAATGTAGGATTATTCAGAGTTGGCTCATCGTTCTTTGACGTTTGAGAATCACTTGTTTTATTCCATTGTTTTCCTTGCTGAGTTTCGGCGCGGTGATAGTTAAGTTTTCTCCACCCTTAGCTACCTAATATACCGTTCGTATTTCATTGTTGCTATAGTGTTGTTGTTGTTAGTGCTTTGTCAATTTTTTTCATCTATGCTCATCATTAGGATAAATCCCTTGTATATACCTTCATGGGTTTTAGCTTTGTTACAATTTTTTTTTGATTATAGCTATTTTATTGGCTAGCTATTATATTGTATTAAATTATAGGTTATTACTCTGCTTTCTTCATTCCTTATTTGCTTATTATAAATATGAATCTTTACTACTTTTCCCGTTTCATTATTTCATTGGTAAAATGGCGTTACTATTATGTAAACTATAATTCTTACCCTTGTGCTTTTGTTTAGAAATTTCCCTACTTTGCTCATTGTGTATTCAATTATTGTAAATCTTAGTCTTTTCTATCTTTCCAATTTCATTGTTTCATTGGTGAAATCATCTTAGTATCATGTAAACTTTATTTTTTACTCCTCTCCTTTTCTTTACGAACTTTCCTTCTTTCCTCATTCACTATTATTGTTTGTATGAGATAGCTATTTATATAAATTATCATGTAATACTTATATTATATTCGATTATAGCTATTTTATTAGCTAGCTATTATATTGTATTAGATTATGGTTTATTACTCTGCTTTCTTCATTCCCTATTTACTTATTATAAATCTGAATCTCTACTATCTTTCCCATTTCATTATTTCATTGGTAAAATGGCGTTACTATTATGTAAACTATAATTCTTACCCTTGTGCTTCTATTTAGAAATTTCCCTACATTGCTCACTGCGTATTAAATTATTGTAAATCTTAGTCTTTTCTATCTTTCCAATTTCATTATTTCATTGGTGAAATCATCTTAGTATTATCTAAACTTTATTTTTTTACTCCTCTCCTTTTCTTTAGAAACTTTGCTTTTTTCCTCATTCACTATTATTGTTTGTATGAGATGACTATTTATATACATTATCATGTAATACTTATATTATATTTGATTATAGCTATTTTATTAGCTAGGTATTATATTGTATTAGATTATAGTTTATTACTCTGCTATCTTCATCCCTATTTAGTTATTATAAATCTGAATATTTACTACCTTTCCCGTTTCATTATTTCATTGGTAAAATTGTGTTACTATTATGTAAACTATAATTATTACCCTTGTGCTTTTGTTTAGAAATTTCCCTACTTTGCTCATTGTGTATTCAGTTATTGTAAATCTTAGTCTTTTCTATGTTTTTAATTTCATTATTTCATTGGTGAAACCATCTTAGTATTATGTAAACTTTATTTTTTACTCCTCTCTTTTTCTTTAGAAACTCTCCGTCTTTCCTCATTCACTATTGAGTTATTATAAATCTTAATTGATTACTATACTGCACTTATAGTTATGATCTGTATTACGTTATAAATCTTAGTTAATTACTATATCGCACTTATAGTTATGATCTGTATTACGCTTTTGCTTATTTGAATGTACCTATTTTTACAGCATTTATATCGATCTATTTTACTATTATTTTTTTCATGTGGTTTTATACTGATTTATTTTTACAATTATCTTTTTCCATCAATCATTGCTGTCGTTTATTGGTATTTAGTTTTATGGATCCATCGCGTTCTGCTAGAGCTCGCCGTCAAGAGATTCTACGTAGAAAACAGCCAATTAAGTCAATAGTGCCTTCACTATTGTCTCCACATGGTTTACCTAATACCTTCACACCATTGCTTTCGCAGTCACCATCACAATCATGTATGATTATTCTTAATGTTGTGTACTTTATAGACAACATCCTTTTCGCCTTTTCCAATTTTCTTTTAAAACTCTGCTTTTCTATTGATATCTTCCTTTGGTTTCATTTATTGCCCCACAACGCCTATCACAGATGTTACTATGATTCCTCGATCAAAGCATCAACATGGTTATTCACACTCTTTATAACCATTTGTTTTCTTTTCTATTAGTTTTGGTTTACATTTTTTGCTTTACCCTTTGTTTATTTTGCTTGCCTACATAATAGGAGACCATTTTTGCCCATTGCTTAGTTCACTTGAGGCAGCTAACAATAGGAAAAAAAGGAGGTTATCCAACTTGCAACGCGCCGCTGCTAGAACAGGTGTCTTTCTTTTATTATTTTCTTGTGTTTTCCGTTTTTCCTTCCCTTGAAACATACATATTTTTATCATCCCTTGGTTTATATCTATCCCTACATTTTGTTGACATTTCAGGTAGCACACTGCCTTTTAACTTAAACCCACTTAAAGAGCCAACCATTTGTTTTTCTAAGGAATATATTTCCTTCTTAAAAGGTTCGCCCGTATTGTTGAGCTTACACCATTGTTTGTCCATGTGTTTTATATGATTGCTAAGGCTATTTGTTCTTCCTTCTTTTATACTGGTTTTAACACCATTTCAGCCACTTATGATAATCGATCATACTATGGTGGTCCAGATTATGAGTGTAATAAATGTGGCGCTATTTTCTGGTTCCAAGAAAGATCTCACCATAGAAGCTCCTCTAGGCATCAGCGAATTATTTACAATAGATGTTGTCGTGGTGGTAAAGTTTCTCTTCCACCGCATAAACAATTTCCATATCCACTTCGAGAACTTATTGGTTTTGATAAAGGCCCACAATCAAATCAATTCAAGCATTTGATTCGCCATTACAATTCCCTATTTGCATTCACTTCCTTGGGCATAGATGTTGATAAAACCATTAACACTAGTGAAGGGCCTTATGTTTTTCGTATAAATGGTGTTGTTCATCACCAAATTGGTTCATTAATTCCTAAACCAGGCCGAAAACCACAGTATGCACAGCTATATATTTATGACACACACAATGAGGTTCACAACAGGCTATCCGTTTTCGATAAAGAGGATGCCACAAATGATGAAGCAGATAATAATATAGTTGCTGCCTTAATTCATATGCTTAACTGTTTCAATCCATTAGTAAAAGAATTCAGAATGGCACGAGATCGCTTGTTTTCTCAAGAGAATGCAGAAATTCATATTCGTCTTATTGGTTCATCTGACACCCACGACGATCGGTATTCTTTACCAACTGTGTCTGTACTAGCTGCCTTAGTTGTGGGTGATCTATCTTTAGAGAACAACAGATTTGATATCATTGTTGAAACCCATCCTGGTGAACTAAAACAAGTATCGCCTCTCAATCTTGCTCTAATGTCTCTTCAGTATCCATTATTATTTCCATATGGTCAAAAAGGCTTCAATCTTGGTATTAAATACAGAGCTACTGATGACAGTGTGACTCCTGTTAGAGATGAAGTCTTAATGCTTGAGTACTACTGCTATGAATGTCATTATCGTAAAAATGAACGAAATCCTTATACATGTTGTGGCCGCCTCTCAAATCAAATAGAGGTTGATTGCTATTCATGTATAGAAGCAAATCGTTTATCATTTCATTTCTTCAATCAAGATGTCTTGCGTTCAGACATGTATCAAGGCATTTCGGACGCACTTGGTGAGGGCACATCAGAAGGCAAAAATATTGGTATTAGAATCTTGCTTCCTGCAAGCTTTACTGGTAGCCCTCGATACAATGCACTCAACTACCAAGATGCTATGGCTATTTGCCGTGAATACGGTCCTCCTGATTTATTTTCTACTTTCACACGCAATTCAAGATGGCCAGAAATTACCGACGCACTCAAACACGAACCTGGCCAAAAATATGTAGACCGTTCTGATATTGTGTCTCGAGTATTTCATATGAAGCTTACTGAATACATTTCTGACATAAAAGTGGCTACACTTTTGGTATTATACGAGCAGGTTAGTTTGCTACTTCCATCCTTTGCATATTGCTTTCATTTTAATGCGCTACTTTATTCTCTAAGTTATGTTCTTTATTTTTAACAGTTTTATACACTATTGAGTTTCAAAAGAGAGGACTGCCTCATGTTCATACACTTATATGGCTTGCTAACCACACAATGGATCTATCTCCTGAGTTCATAGATTCTCTTATATGTGCCAAAATTCCTAATCCAACTATTGACCCACTTGGCTATGCTCTTATTGAAGAATTTATGATGCATGGTCCATGCGGAAATTTTAATAAAAAGTGTCCATGCATGAAAATTGGTGTGTGTTCAAAACGATATCCCAAAGAATTGAACCCAGAAACAATCATTAATGAATCTGGCTTTCCAATATATCGTCGCCAAGATAGTAATCATTTTATTATCAAGAATGGAATCAAATTGGACAACAAATGGGTAGTTCCATACAACATGAGCTTGGTCAAAAAATTCCAAGCTCACATCAATGTTGAATGGTGTAACAAAACAAACCTTGTCAAATATTTATTCAAATATCTTACTAAAGGAAAAGATAAAGCAAGAATGACTTTTTCTACTACTAACCAATTATCAGACCCAACTAATACACAAGTTAAACAAGGAATAGATGCAATCGCAGATTATATTAAATGCAGGTAATGCTTTGCTTATACACTAGATTACCCTTTTCCCAGTATAATTGTTTCGAAATTTCTGTTTTCTCTTCTATATTAATAATTTTGCATACAAAACAATTGTCTAGATACTTATCTTAATGTGAAGCAATTTGGCGACTATTTGAATTTGAAATACATGGCCGAATGCCTTCCGTTGAACGATTAACTGTTCACATGCCTGGTATGAACAAAGTTATATACCATGAAGAAACAGACTTGCAGCAAATTGTTGCTGATCTAAGAGCTTGTAGAACTACCCTAACTGAATGGTTTGTTGCCAATCAACAATTTGTAGAAGCAAGGTCTTCTACATATTATCAATTCCCATCAAACTGGAGATGGTGTAGCGATAACAGAAAATGGAAAAAGGAAACGTAAAACATCAAAAATTGGCCATATATAATGTACATCCAAGTACTGGTGAATTATTTTACCTTAGAATGCTTTTAATGGTTGTTTCTGGTGCACAGAGCTATGAAGATATTAGAATTTTCAATGGTGTTCAATATCTTACCTTCAAAGAAGCTTGCAAAGCTCGTGGCTTGCTTGGTGATGATACATAATGGTTTTTACTTTTTGATGAAGCAATTATTTGGGCCACTCAATACCAACTTAGACATCTCTTCATGGTGGTACTTTTTTCTGCAGTGTTGTTAATCCTCAGAATCTATTTGATAAATATTGGTGCTTCCTTGCTGACGACGTAGCATATAAAATGCGACAAGCATTGCAGAATCCAACATATTCAATACCAAGTACTTACTTGCAGACCCAGTTGATAAATGAGCTGTTTACTATCTTTTCAAAGAATGGACTGAGTTTACCAAGCATTGCAGAATCCAACATATTCAAAGAATACCAAGAATGGACTTGAATACAACATAGGCAGTGAATTAACACATGGTAGTCCTGCTTCTGGTAATAGATTTGTTACCGAAGAGCTAGCATACGATAGAACTGCTCTGTTAGCACATGCTAATTCATTATGTGGTAAACTCAATGCTGAGCAACCTGTTATATACAATAAAATTATAGCATGTGTTACTCAGAAAAACAATGGTTTTTACTTTGTATCAGGACACAGTGGTACTGGAAAAACATTCCTTTGGAATGCTATAATAGCCACATTAAGAGCTAATGCTGAAATAGTTTTTGCTGTAGCTTCATCTGGAATTGCTTCACTTCTACTTCCAGGTGGTCGCACATCTCATTCTCATTTTAAAATACCTCTTGACATCAATGAAAAGAGCTTATGTAACATAGCGCGAGGAACAATGCTTGCTGAACTTATTAATAAGACTTCTCTAATCCTTTGGGATGAAGCACCTATGACTCATAGACGCTGTTTTAAAGTGCTTGATAGAACATTACATGATATTATGTCTGTTCAAGACACTACCTATATGAATATACCTTTTGGTGGAAAAGTTGTTGTGCTTGGTGGAGACTTCCGTCAAATCTTACCTGTTATTGAGGGTGGAACCAAAACAGAAATTATTCAAGCTTCACTCATTAAGTCATCACTTTGGCAACACATTGAGATACTCAAATTATCTACTAATATGAGGCTTCATAATCCAAAACTTCCGCTTCCAGAGTGTGAAGCCCTCTCTACATTTGCTCAATGGATGCTTAATATTGGGAATGGTCAGATCCCAATGATTCAAAAATCAGGAGAAATTCATCCAACATGGATAACCATACCTAATGACCTTCTACTACTACCAGCTGAAAACAATATGGATACAATTGTCAATGCTATCTACGATTCATTCTGTATCAACTATCAAAATAGTGAATATCTAGCACAGCGTGCAATTATTTGCCCAACTAATGTTGTCGCTGATGAACTGAACAAAGCTGTTTTTGATAAGATCCCTGGTGACAGCAAAGAGTATCTCAGTTTTGATTCTATCTCTCAATCTGATACTCGAATTGGTGATGCTAATCTGTTGTATCCACCCAAAATTTTGAATTCTATAACACTCAATGATTTTCCACATCATGCCATTTATCTCCAAATAGGTGTTCCAGTCATGTTGCTAAGAAATATAAATCAGTCTATGGGTCTTTGTAATGGAACACGTCTGATTATTACAAGGCTTGGTGATCGAGTTCTTGAAGGATGTCTAATCACTGGAACCAATATTGGCCAGACTATTTGTATCCCAAGAATTGTACTAAATGCAACAAGTCCTCGATGGCCTTTTACACTACAGCGACGACAGTTTCCGATTAAGCTTTTCGTATGCAATGACTATTAACAAAAGCCAAGGCCAAACTTTAAACAAAGTTGGGATTTATCTACGGAAACCAGTGTTTTCCCATGGGCAATTATATGTGGCAGTATCACGAGTAACATCGCATTCAGGCCTAAAGATACTCATTGAAAATGAGAAGGGTGCTGCTTGTAACGAAACAAAAAATATAGTGTATAAAGAAGTGCTTGCTTGTATTTAGTGCTTTCCATTACTGCTATTGTTGTCTTCTCTAATTCACTCTACTTAGTTAAAATCTTTTCTTTACCCTTCTTTGTGCCCACTGGAGAAAACAGCTATGAAAACCACTTTTATTAGATACATCTCTATTTTTGTACCTCAGATTGTAATATATACTTCTGTGCTTTTTGAAAAATATGAAACACATACTTTCTTACTTCTATAAACATTTCTGACCGTGCCTTGATTTACAGTTGTGATATCTCCGCATCTCCATGTGTTTATTTATGCATATTACAAATATTACTGCTTTACTCATTATGTACATCCCTACGTTTTCGTGATCTTCCTAAGTTTTGCTACTTTTCTTTTGCTACTATAATACACTTATTATTATGCTTATTTAATTCACTCACTTTAATACCACTTTTTACACAATGCAGGATCATTCTGGATTGAATCGGTGCTAATTTTCACTGTGGTAATAATTACTCTTTTTGTGTTGTTACTATATAATATGCCATTTATATTTCGTTCACATTACATTAGTCTTCATTTCATTATATTTATCCTTAAAGTAGTGCCTTATAGATACTTCTGTCAGTTGTTGCTTTGTTGAAGTTTTGTGAATAATTATTTTGTTATCTCTGTTATTATACCATTTGATTTACTTCATTCTGTCTATTTGCTTCACTCACTTTAATTATTACTTTGTCTTCTTTTTTATTATCACTCTCTTCTCAACATAGGATCATTCTGGCTATAATCATCATTCTTTAACATTTCATAATCACTGGTTTCATTCTAGACTACTTAACTTTCAGCTCTCGGTCATCCCCACTGATTGTCAGTGTGACAATAATTAAGATTTCTCCACTCTTAATTTCTTAACATACCATTTGTATTTCATTCTTAGCATAACATTCTTCTTCTTAATTCTTTGTCGTATACTGATAATCAGAGTTCCCTCTTAAAACCCTAAATATACTTTTGTTTCTGCTTATATACTTTTTACACATCCTTGCTTATATACAATGTGTTTTTACACATCCTTGCTTATATAACACGTCTGAAAACCCTAAATATACTTTTGTTTCTCCTTTCATATACTGTCTTAATTACTACTTTTGTAATGGTAATTACTTCTTTCACATTATGCTCCCTCTGTATTCTGCTTTCATAGATTATTCTATCTTCCATTGCAATATTCTGGTTTCATACATTGTCTTGGTTAATGCTTTTCTAATCGTAATTCCTTCTTTTACATTATGTTGCATCTATCTATACAAGATACCCATTTATCTACATTTTCATCTATTAATTCTATTATCTTCAGTTATAACATTCTGCTTTAATATATTACATTATACTCAATTATAGCATTCTGTTTTCATAAACTGTCTTACTTACTACTTTTGTAATGCTAATTACTTCTTTTACATTATGCTCCCTCTGTACATTCTTGTTTGGTTCACGTGTACAACAACTTGTTTTTACAATTTTTTACCAATCTTACTCCGTTATTACATTATACTTATTTTTATATCTATTTGCTTAACTCACTTTAACTATTGCTTTATCTTCTTTTTTGCTTTAACTATTATGTGAACTCTAATCTTTACCCTTGTGCTTTTCTTTAAAAACTTCCCTACTTTCCTGATTGGCTATTCAGCTGTTGCAAATCTTAATCTTTTCTATCTTTCGCATTTCATTATTTTAGATATTACTTGTTTGCTCCTTATCTACATCACTTACCCATCCATTCCCTATACCAAAAAACACTATACATATTACTCTGTTCCTTTATGCATATCAGAAACATTACTATTTTCCTCCCTTTGTACATTCCTTATGTCATTCAATTCCTTTTATATTTTCTTTCCCTTTATATCTATTTATGTTTTCCAATAATGTAGCTTACACTATTTTCATTGTATCTTACAAAACTGCTCTCCCAATTTACGACACCATATTTGTCAATATAATGGTTTTTCTGTAAATACTCCATTTATGACCAACCTTCTTTTTACTATACAGATTCCATATGGCATACACACTGTTAAATCATATAAACCAAAATTCACACAAATGGAAGATCCTTGTGCGTTTGCCACGAGTTTGGGAATTTAAAAACCCACATGATGTAACGGATGTATATCATCTAGATTTCATCATGCTTGACGAACAGGTACATAATACCTACCTCTTCTATTCAATCCATACAGATACTCTTCCACTGTTTTACAACATCTTTATCTTCAGTATACACATATTATCACCACATCAGTACTGTTATGTTTATCATTCTGTATATGCAATATGCTATCTTTTTTTTATACCTAGATTATAATTTCTCTTTTTTCAAGGGAAATGTTATGGAAGGATTAGTTCCTCAAAGATAGCTTCATAAATTCACATCCTTATTAAAAGAAGGATCTATTTATGAAATCGAATACTTCGAAGTTCTTCCGGCAAAAGAGACATACAAAGCAGTTGATAGCAATAATTTAGCTCGGTTTTCAAAATAAACCAAAATTAAGGAAATATTGCTGGAACCAGAAGGCTTTCCTGTTTATGCATACAATGCAGTCCCCTTTTCTGTGTTAAATGATCATATTGGAAAAAAATACCTTGTTATCAGGTGCAATCCCTACTACTTCAGCATAGCTACACTAGCCTCTTTATATATTTACAGCATCTCATTTTCCCCTCTTTTTTATTTACCCTTCATTATTTATTAGATACTGTTGTTCTCATAACGGCTGCTTCACAACTTATGCAAACAACAAAATTAGGCCCAACTGTTAAACGAACTATTAATATTACTGATGGAAGGTACATATATTTTTTCCAACGTTTATTTCTCTCTATTTTCTTCTTCTTTTTACAATCTATGCTTACATTATTGTCATGCTAAAATAAACTAAAAAAGTTTCTCCTTATCTGTTTATAGCCAAACAGCAATCATAACATTATGGGGCCATCGTGCTGAATCATTCAATGCTGAAATGCTCCTAACCGTTTCTCAAAATACACCAGTTGTTGCTTTATTTGTCGGCATGCTTGTTGGTACATATTCAGGTATATTACACATTCTTTTATTTACAAATACACAGACAACAACACAGATATAAAATATGCAGCACATATATAAAATATACCTATCTTCATCTTTTCCTCATGTCACTTTTTTTACTTTACGCATGTAGGTCAACTAGCATTACAAAGTAGTTCTGCATCAAAGTGGTACATCAATATACCAATTCCTGAAATACATGCTCTACAGAGCACGTATTGTTCCTACTTTATCCAAATAGTTATACTACCAGCATACACATGATACATTTTTTCGGTATTACATTCTTTTCACATCAACTCATAATATGATATATAGAATTAGCAACCATCCACACCAAATTCAATGGCAAGAAGACAGGCATGATCATAACAATCCAATACCCACAACAGTACGCGAATTATTAGAGCTCATACCAAACGAAGCTTTAGTAAGATAAATCTGAACTTTATACATGTCTTTACTTCCTATGTTTTGCATAGGCTAAATACTAATTATTTCCAAATATTATATACACAGGGACAACGCTATAAAGTCACTATCCTTATCACTGATTTAGTATCAGGACAATCATGGTGGTATATATCATGCTCTTCATGCTGGAAAAAAACTTTTCCACATGGAGATGCATATGAATGTAGAAGATGTGGTACTAAAATAGCGGAACCAAGGTATAAAACTACTCATACATTCATATACACCATGTCTTTTTTACAGTTTGTCATTACCTAATTAACAATAAAGCTAACATACACTGTTCTTTTCAAATCCTCAAACAGGTACAAAATAAACATGTATGGCACTGATTCTGAAAACAATGAACAAGACAAAACAATCCATGCAGAATTTATGTTTTTTTGGCGACATAGCTCAACAACTTGTTGGAAGACCTGCCATGCTTTTAGTTGCAACAACTGAAGGACAAACACAACATATCCCACCTGAAATCACAGCAAATATTGGCCGAAAATATGAACTTATTGTTCAGATGTCAGAAGGATCGCTCCAAACTGATGCCCCAACATTTCATGTCCGATTACTTAACACCTCAACCAGATCATGCTGCAGTCCTATTACCAAGTAAGCAAAAAACTTTAGCTTCAAACTGCAATTCACAACAAAACATTGAATATCACAAAAATAACATCTTTTTATACCATTGATAGGCCCATCTGTTACTACCATCTATGCACAACCGGTTACCCCTACAACAAGTGTTACTGCTTTACAAGTAACAAAAACTATGCCATCATGATCTCTTTTCCTATAGCATCACATACAACGCACTTTATATACAATGCGTTTTTTACACATCCTTGCTTATATCTAATTATTTACATGTTTTTTGCAAGACTGCACCATCACCACGCTCTGAAAAAAGAACGCATGAGTCTACTACACCTGCAGAAACTGATCAGACTACTTCATCAACAGCATCAAATAAAAGGTGGTTTTTTTTTATTGTAACTCATTACATCCAATGCTACTCTTCAAACATCCAAACGATATATGCTCCAAATATATCCTTTCTCATCTTACTATATATACTTCTTTCCAGAGCAATACAAGGTGGCCAAAAAATTAAAATTGCAAGAGAGCTGTTCCCTGATGCAAAGGATGCTGCACCACATTAGGTAAACCACGCTGTGCTCCTCAAAAGCACTACCTCTTACTGTACACAAAATAATGACTTCGCACATTCTAACACTACTATTTTTCTAATTTCCAAACAACAAAACTGGACGCCCTACTCAGACCAAACAACATATCTTCCTCCGATGTGACACGACAAAGTGCTTAACATTGTTGTTTCTCTCTAATGTATAAACATCGCTGACATCTTCGCTACTACCAAAACTTATTCCAGTCGACGCTAGTTATTTTGTTATACAGAATGTCAAACGAACAACTATTTCATTGTAAAAAATATTGCCAACTATGATGTGCTCACCAGAAAACTTACCATCGCTAAATAACACCCTGCCATGACTTACCCTATATTGGCTTATCCAGATTTACTCCATACTATCAAGCTCTTCATATCCTACCAGTTTCTCCATATGTCTCCATACATCTCCTTACACAAATTATTTTGCGCTTCTTTACACAACTATTTTGCATGGCGTGCCGCCGTGCATACGCAGCTAGTTAGTATGATATTAGGCGGCGATCGAAAGCCCACCTTGCATACAAACGGAAGCTACACAAACTTTACATAGTTCTTGGAGTACTACCAAATTTAAGCAATTCGATCAGTAAAGCCCGTTTAGAACATAGGAACTTCTTCCCTAGTTTTATGAGAAGTGAACAGATTTATAAGAAAATCCTGCGTTTCAAATATACCCCTCCTCTACTTGCTTCGATTTTATTGCATAACTAGTGACCTTCAATTCTCACTACCTTATTCTCTTTATTTATTTTATAAATAAGTCCGTTCACATATTAAAGAATGGCATTGAATCGTGATAGAACATACTGCCAACATTATCTTACTAAAAAAACAGAGAGCAAAGCAAGGTTGAATTTGAACCTCGACATTCACCGAGACAACGAGATGCCATAATAGATACGCACAATTATTATTTTTAATACGCTGCAACTGCTCTTGGATGTAGGAGACAATCATGAGGCCCCTTCTTCACGCCCACCTTGTCGCAGCACGACGGTCTCCCCACACCGCCACCGCCTCCTCCACCGCCGCCGCTTTCTTGCGCGATGGTTGGTGAGAGCTCGAGCGTATTATCTTGTAGTGTTGGAGCGCTGCCAAAAGGATGTTGCTCCCGATTGGCTAAAGATTGGCAATATTCATGCTGATTTGAAGGCCTTTTCTAGAGGTAAGCCTTTTGTAGAGGTAACTCTTTCTTGTCACTTTTTTACATAACATTATAATGGCTAACTTTATGCTGCTGAAAGAGAAGCAGGCTATTTCATTTTTGTTTTTAATAGCACGCAGAATGTCTTTGACAAAAAAAATGTATGCTTCTCTTAGATATTTTGTATGCATTTGCTTCGTTTTGACATTGGTATGAAACTTTACGGACTCCTGCAACTTCTTTTTTGGAATTGAAGGACCACATGAGAAAGTCTAGATTTTTGTTATCATGAACCATTGTTATATTGGAGGTATTGGGATTTGCATTTTACTAAAAAAAATTAAGTGTTTAGTTCTGATGGTCAGACCAGCTGTCTCCGGCGGTTTGACCGACCGTCTCTACCAGTCAGACCGACTAGCCCTAGCCCAGTCAGACCAGCCAGGGTTGGTGGTCTGACCGGTTGTGCTATGATGCTTTCGGCTGGGTTTTGCATTTTAGGAATTTTGGTCGTGGGTTGAGTTGGTTTAACCTAGGTCAGTGCATATATGTTGTATGATGTATGTTTTAGCTAACGTGGGTTAAGTTGTGAAGAATTTATGCCTGAAAACTATTTCTTTGTCTTTAGATATACAGAATCGCTTGAAGTTAATCATGGTCAACGGCGGGTATCGGAGCTATGGTCATAGAGGAGCCAAGGCTTATAACGATTAAAGATATCGGATGAGATGGTTAAACTCAAGCATGGCACAAGAAAGATGGGAAATGTTGAAGAGAAGTTTGAGCGACGGATTGTACTATGTGGCTTAGTCGATCTAGTGAGGCATGATCTAGTGGAACCGAAATGGGATAGAATTGCCGACGCATGGCAAGCAGTGGTGCATTTACACGTGGCTAGCATGACGATTGCTTGCTATGGAAGATGAAGACTAGGTCAAGAAAATATATTTTGGTAAGTTGACCAAAATATCGGAAACTTCCTTGGATGAAAACCGCGAAACTTGAGCGACGCTTGGGAAAGCTATTTAGGTCAAGAAGAAGTTGAGATAATCAAGTAAATCAAAGGATAATAACTTAGCGGATTCGAACTTATGTACTTTAAAAAACATGCTTAAGTGTAGCATGTGAGTAAAACCTGTGTTATGTGGAGTTAACAGGTTTCTCCATATGTGCTAAGTGGATAGTATCTATTAGGGTTAGATGAGGCTAGTTGCTTTATCTATTTAACGGGTTGGGATGGAGACTTGCTAGTTAACCATCAAACATTTACTCATTAAAGCCAAGTGTTTTAAGGGCCATCCAACCTTTGCTCATTGAAATCAAGTGTTCTAAGGTTAGGGTTTAAGAAGGGTGAGTACTGTGTATACTCTTTTGTCTTCTGGGGTGGAGTGCCTACAAAACCTTCATCCTCAAGTAGCAATATATCAACTTTATTTAGGGCCTGTTTGGCAGAGCTCCACCAACTCCAGATCCACCAAAAACAGCTCCACTCCACGAATTTTTACCCAAACGCTCCAGCTCCACGAAATCTGGATCCACCAAAATACTGAATCTAGCTCCAGATTCATGAAATCCATGGAGCACCTCAAGGGGTGCTCCACGAAACCTTATTTCGTACCTACTCGTGGAGTTGGGTGGTAATTACCCACCTTTTGCCACTGGTTACACACCCCATCCCATACCACCATAAAACACATGGGCAAAACAGGTCATTCCCACCAAAAACTCAGTTTCGTGGATCTGGAGCTGTTGTGCAAGCCAAACAGTTTTGTCTAGCTCCATGGTGGGATCCCAGATTCACGGTGGAGCTGTTTTTGGTGGATCTGCTGCTCCAGATTCATTTTTTCAGTGGTGGAGCTCTGCCAAACAGGCCCTTATCTCCCATGGATCTCTCTTGTTTTTGTTGATTTCCTCTTGCTTTGGTTAGTTTTGATATTCTATCTCCCCTTCCTAATCTTACTGGATGCCAAGGACGAGTTAGTGATAGGAATATACCTTGAAAAGTAATCACCATCCATCTAGGCATCAGCCTTGGCAAGTTCTTGAAGTTGCTTAATTTTTGCTTATTTTGGTTTCTCCGAGTGATTTCTTGATCAAGTTACTTTTGCCTTGATTTCTCTTGTATTCTAGCTTGCCGTGATATGTGGGAATACATCTAGAGCTATCTTAGTCATCTCTCACCTATGAACAAGTCATATCCATCATTTTTAGTTTTTGCCTATTTGTTATGCATCCTTGCTTTAAATTGAAAAAGGGTATAACTTTAACAACGATTCTCTCAATGTTGGTTGGAATAGATTCATGACATCCTAGTAAAACTACATGTCAAGTGTTTATGATTTTTTGGTTTTGAAATAGCGTTATTTTTACTATTCCCGTGCTAATTTCACTATAGCGGTCTGACCAGCTACTATTCATGGTCTAACCAGCTACTATTCATTGGTCTAACTAGGGTACTATTCATTTTGCTCGGTTTTCGCTTGGATTTTTCTTGTGGTGATTGGTTTTTGATTTTCACAGCTTCTCATAACTATTGCAGTGAAGATTAATAATACTTGGAGAAAATTCAAAGGCATCATTCACCTTCTGTATTGCCATATCAGTTCTACAGGAGTATTCTAAGATCAGTGGTCATTTGATTATTTTTCTTACCATATTACTGCTCATGCCGACATGATGTACGGTGATGATCAGTCAAGAGCTTCATTACAGTACAAGTAGTGCCCTTGGTCGACCTGTCATTATAGGATAGCTACATATTCCTTCGACTTGCGTGTGAATCTTTTGCTTGTGCTCATTGGTAAGATTCTTTTCGATTGTACAATTTTTCAGTCACATCACTTATTCTGAAACATTGCTTCGGTAATCCACTATTAGACCATGTGAAGGTCATGAATAGAGTGATAATGAATAATTGATTTTTTGGGTTGTATTAAAATCAGCGTTTATGAAAGTATCGGTCGACCACGACAAATTGAGCACAACTGAACGACCGAGACAGAACGACCACGCTAGATCAACCACGGCATGTCAAGTATGCATGTGTCTAGAGTACTAAAGAGGTTAGAGACTCCGGAGTCGGAGACCCCTAAGTCGAAGAGCAATCGTAAGTTACAGTGAACCTACAGTGCTGGGTCGATAGTCGGAGCTATAGTACCTGATCGGTACTTAGTAGTCAACAGTTGATGTCAGGAACTACATTGCCTGGTTGGTGATCGGTAATTGTAAGCTTTGCGATCGGTAGTCATAACCTTTGAGTGCTACGATGCTGAGTATTCATGGTTTTTGAGTACTCGTTGGGCCAGCGGTCTGACCGGCTTGTGCATGGCGGTCATACTAGTCTCTCTGAGTGGTCTGAGGTCGACTTTTGGAAAGCATGAACATTCTGGTCGTGGATGATTTGGTTGCTGTTTATGGATGAACAAGGGTGTGTTATGCATGTGTGGACCGATGTTAGTCAAGTTGGAGAGAACTTGTGCTGGGAATATATTCTTTGGTCTTTGTATATGTAGGTTAGGCGTGGAGACGATCATGGTCGATGATGAGGAGGACTGGGACTAGGATGGAAAAATCTGAGGTCTAGGCGGTCGAGGATGTCATGGGGTGGTCAGGCTCACGCTACAGCACATGGAGATCAAAGGTGGATGATGTGTAGAGAAGCTATGAGAGGTGCAGTCCTAAAGGTTTCGACATGTGATGAGTTAGGAGCTGTGGAAGGTGTTTGTAACTGGAAGGTTTAGAAATTTTGGAAAACCAGTATTTGGAAGGGTTTGAGGTCCTTTGATTTTCAAAAACAGATAGGATTTCGTGTCCGTGTTTGATGAGGATACGGGTTAGGGCTCTAGCATATAAAAAGAGGGTGAGATCAAGAGTTGATGCAGGCTTTTGAGGGGAACTTAAGACGGCTTTTGAGATAAAGCTTTTATGCTACGGTTTGCGGGGTGCCGTGGGGACACTTTGTGGTCACAAAACTTGTTTTAGAAATAAAAAATCAGATCTATTCTTAAAAAGTTAGTCGGTGCCAACGACATTGTATTCTGGGCATTGTCTTCGACTTGTTTGCATGCAAAATAGTGCGTGGTGAGATAGCATTTCTCCGTCGACTTGATCGCTTGCCATCAATAACATTTGTGTAGGTGATCAAGAGGTTTTGCTCCCGGGTCGGAGATTTTGAGTATGTGCAAATCAATTGAAGATCAAAGGTTGAAGCGGTCGTAATTCACGACAGGCAAGGAGTCTTTGACACCTGAGCGGGTGAGCACCGAGTTGTCGAAACCTTCATCGAGCACGTACAAAGGGGTTGAATGTCTTGCGATAAAAAATCTACATCTGGTAAGTTAGATTGTTTTTGCTTCTGATTTGAGGTTTATTTTCAGGTATCAAAATATGGAAACAATCATTCACTCCCTCTGATTGCAGCATACGATCCTACATCCGCCAATTGAATTTTGCACAAATCCTGAATCATTTGACTATGATTACTAATGGGTTGACGTGGATGAGCCCCAACTCTCCATGCTTCAGAATCCGTAATATTTTTTTTTTAGTGACACATGGAAGCATTTTTCTTTTCTTTTCTTTTCCTTTATATGGTACAGAGCATAATAATGGTGCCTTTTTATCCATGAAAAATTCATTTTAATACGATTTAGATCTTGATAACTGCAAGTCTGTAAGTTGGAACATTGAAAATGAAGTCTATGCAATTTGTTGGCTCTATGGATGCTGCAACGGTTTCAAGTTTTGGACCCTTGCCGATTGTTCTTGAAAACCACACTGCTTGATTACCTAGCACATATTCTGCATTTCAATTCGAACGTCACTAGTTTGTGCAATTTCAGTGTGTATAATCCTCATTTTTCATCCAAGTTGGGTATCCTATATCATTTTTTTCTTGGTGTGTTAATGGGCGCGAACTTGGGGCTGGCTGCAGGCGCAGGGGGACAGGGGAGTAGTTAAAGATGGTCAGTGGCGACTAAGGCGTCAATAGCGGAGGAGAAGCTGCTGAAATTTTGTTCTGGGCAATCAGACAATGGGAACTTATGCAATCAAACTCGTGTTAGAGTGAAAAATATAGAAGCACTACTTGAAAAAAGCCCGTCCCAAAAACAGACTGTGGATAACAAGTGCCTCCGCAGAGTGGCTCTTCTCGGAGTCAGAGAGTGCCGCGAATGTTGCTGACCTTCGATTGCTGCTGCAAATGGGAGCAGCTCGCCTCTCGAGGAGCTCAGCTTCGCAATAGCGGATTTAGGATTTTATGAATGGGTGTTCGGTAATTACATTTTGTTACATTTTTTAATATATATATATTTATATTGGTTTATAAAAACTAAAGATAAAAACAACATTTCTAAGTCTATTGAAAGTCAATAGCACTAAAAAATTTGAAATAATAAACTAATACTAACATTTATTTGGTGGCAGCACAATTACAACTTTTTAGAGTAAAACTAGTATAACTTTAGTTGACAACACAAGTGTGCAGTTTGTTTTTAAATAGACATTAACTTTAACACACTTCTCTTTTCTTATTTTCTATGTTAGCATCTTAAATGGTGTTTTTCACACACATAGAAAAAGAACTAGTACATATTTTTTTCACATATATTGTCTCTATTTATGGTTTACCTCTCTCTAAGAATAACAATTAACGTGGGCACTTTGATGAACATATTTCTTTCGAAAAATAAAATATAAATATTTATAAACCGAAACTAACTCTCCTAAATGATGTATATTTTGGATTGAAAGGATTATATAAATTCTTATGACCACTAGATTTATAATAATTGGCACCATCAAATTCTTTCGAATAAAGCATCTAAAATAACTGCACGCACGCGCGGACCGTGAGGACCAACTGTTGACTGTTGGCATAGGGAGCAGCGAGTAGGCCGGGGAAATTAGTGTCAATCAAGGGAAGAAAAGGAGGAGTTGCAACAGGACAAGAGGCGGGGAAAAGGTAGGAGGAGATCGTGGCTTTCTCGCTCCTCGCTTGGGTAATGATTTGGTTTTCTCTATGTTTGTTAATTTAATTAGAGATTAGAGTTGAGATTAGAGAGAAAGTGAAAAGTATTTGTAAGGGAAAAGACTAGTATATCGGCTAATCTGCTATATTGTTCTCCTGTAATTTTGTGTATTGTATGGAGTAATTTGAAAATGTCATCTACTAGATAATTGTAGAGAAATTCGATAGTTTTATGTATAATATTTATTTATGTTGATCAGATAAATAGATTTTAAGCTATGAATTTTGTAATCCGGCTATCTGGTAAATTTAACATCTTCTAATATCATAAAATAATCTGTAGATTAAAATTACTGGATGGAATATTGGATGATTTATCTACATGAAAGATGTAGATAATTAAGGGTTCTAGAGATCCCATGAACATGATCTTAAATCCAGATAGTTTCCTAGAAATATCTAGATATTTTAGATGCTTTATTCGAAAGAATTTGATGGTGCCAGTTGTCATAAATCTAGTGGTCAAGAAAATTTATATAATCCTTTCAATCCAAAATATACATCATTTGCGAGAGTTGGTTTTGGTTTATAAATATTTATATTTTATTTTTTGGGAGCAATATGTTCGTCAAAGTGCCTATGTTAATTGTTATTCTTAGAGAGAGGTAAACCATAAATAGAGACAACATATGTCAAAAAACAAATGTACTACTTCTTTTTCTATGTGTGTGAAAAACACCATTTAATATGCTAATATAAAAAATAAGAAAAGAGAAGTGGGGTTAAAGTTAATATCTATTTAAAAATAAATTGCACACTTGTGTTGTCAACTAAAGTTGTACTAGTTTTACTCTAAAAAGTTGTAATTGCGCTGCGGAGTGCGCGCGGGAGGAGGTACAAGGCGACAATGTCGCATCGGTGGGGTTGAACTTGTAGCTGAACAACGCCGACGCGTAGTCGCCGAAGCCGAACTTCTATGCCTCCATCCCTTGCTACGCTCCGCCCTTGCTCCGGCCGTGATCGATCTGCTCCCGACCAGAGCTACCAAAACAGGGTGGGCACTGGCACGTATTTATGGACATGGAATACATGATCTAGCTACAAATAGTAATCTTGCCCAGACTTGAGACCAGAGAGAACAATCTCGAGCTCGCGAAAATTTGGAAACTTTTCGCGCGAAAGATTCAAAACGGTGTGTCAGATTGAGAAAAAAAGAAATCCTGGGAACTCAAGCAATGAAAATTTTCAACCAAGCTGAAGCCGAAATGTGTCATGCACTCCCATCACTAACTTACGTAGTGAAATTGCCAAGCTAATCCTCATAAGCTTCTTGCCTCTACCCTTGCCTTGGGCTATTCTTGACTCTGCCTCTTCCACTGCCACCCTCCATGCCCCACTTTGGCGACGCTTGCCGGGTTGCTGGGTCAATGAGATGATGCACATCTACCGGAGGATGCATCGAGTGAGAGGATGTTGGAGGAATTAGTGAGAGAGGAGCGACAGATTGAGAGGGAGAGTTGCAGCCTGGAGGTGAGGTTGGGGAAGAAACGAGAATTGTAGAGGCGGCGAGGTCAGAGAAGGAAGGATGGTAATGCTTCTGAGTCCCGATGTGCAGGTCCCACGAATAAACAAGAGGGAAAACACAACATGTCCGTATAACCTATTTATCACTAAAATTTGATGGCAGAGTATTTAGAATCTCTAAGAAAAAACTAGAAATTTTTACAAAAAGCAAAATACTAGAGATTAAAGAAAAAGTCCATATCAAATACTGTAAGAAATAACCTAAATTTGAAATAACAATTAGCAGCTGATTTATAAATGAATTCTAACAATAAACTAAAAAGGAAAGTCTATAAGATGTGCAATCCAAAAATATGCAAATTTAGAGTAAAAGTAAAAGAAAAATACCGTTTGTTTTTTTAATTCCAGACTAAGTGAAAAAAAGAAAATTTGGGTTTTATTCATAATTAAAATTACAAAATATTCGAATTTGAGAAAAAATAAAATAAGATAACAAATTTGGTTTGTATATTTATAAATTAGGAATCAAGATACATTATATAATAAAAACAATGATAGGTAGTTTACAATCGCTAAGAAAAAGATAATTACTAAAAAGTTCTCATAAAAAAATATGATCATTTGTTTGGTGGACCTCCACAGGATGGAGGGATTGAAAGTGAGATCATTAACGAGTGTTCACTCAGTTATACCAATGTAAGCTATATGATGTGTGTTATGAGCATGTAGTATAGACAAATATTGCAATAATGAAAAAAGAATGATGATATAAATAGGAAATGTCAAGTAATGCTATATTTACTGTTTGCTATGCAAGTATTTCCGTCAAAAAGTATCTGGGGAAGAAAATTTTGGTCACATGTGACAAGTATTAGGAAAGAAAGTGAGTATTTTCTCTCTTATAATATATAATATTAAAATATCATAAATGAAGTTTCGCAACAATCAATTTTTCAAAAAAAAAATACATATGTATTGCCAAGTCATTTAAACGTATTTGTAAAGATGATGCCTGCGCAAGTGTGCGGACCACCTTGCTAGTTTATCTATAATAGTCTCATATAATTATTAGGTTGTCTATATAATTACTTATACACGTAGAAAGTCGTTTATAAGATCATTTGTTAAATAATATACAACATATTTTTCCTTTTTCTTCTCTCTCCTTCATATCCCCCAAAATTCTATATATCATAAACTTAAAGGTAACTGACATATACCATTATACATGACTTAAGTGTGCAATTGTGTTGACTATGTTATTTCCAATAACACACAAAAAGATAATATCTTTGTATTAATAGAAAGAGAGGAAAGACAACCACTGTAACACCCTGAAATTTAGAGATTTGGGAAAAGTGTAACCTTTGAGTTATTTTGGAATATATTTCTATTGATATTTGAATTTTGTTGGATTTCTTTGAATTTTGGTCAAGGTTCCAATAATGGAAGAAACTTGTGAAAAATAATAGAAATTAAAGTTTTAAAAATCGAATCTGAAAAGATGATCCATTAAAAGAGGAATACAACTTAAACCCAAAAATTTGGAAATTCTATTTTAGGGTTGCAATGATAAATAGATAAGTGAAAATAAAAATAAAATATAAAGAAATAACAAAAATGAAAAGATGTAAGAATAATAGAAATGAAGAAATATATGCAAAGAAATTCTTCATACAAAAATGTGTATAAGAATAGGATTGGAAATATATATATATACAAAAAAAGAAAGAAAAGGCCTTGCGGCCGGCCGAACCAGCCCAGCCCAGCTGGCTGCTTCCCCTGTCTCCTTCCCCTGCCCCCGCAGTGCTCGGACAAAGGCCGAAGGCCGAAGCCCTTTGCTCGGATAGCCCGGCGCCGCAGCCGCCTCCCCCGCAACGCCCCCTTCGGACCGCAGGTCCCCGGCACCACGCTGCACACGTCACTAGGGGCCCACTGCCACTTCGTCGCCACGTCGTACTACGTCACCGACTGGCCGTCGTCGCCTCAACCGCCGCCCTGCGTGGTCGTCCCCGAGAAACGCGCGAGCCCCACTCCCTGCTGCACGTCGCCGACCCATCTCCGGCGATCCTCGGCCCCCCACCGATACCCCTATCGGCTTCTCCTCGGCGCCGGGAACCCATTTTGCCCGCCGCCGCCGACTCTCCGGCAATCCCGCCGCCCGTACGCCGCCCCGGCTTCCTCTGCTTTTGGACTCCTATCGCTCGGCTTAACTATCCTCTTCTCCCCGGCTCAGTCAGGTAACACCTGGGATCTGACTGGTCAGTAGCGCGCGCTCTCAGTGCTAACGCCCGCGTTCAAGCCCCCGCTCCGCAGCGTTTAGGCACAGTTTTTGGCTTAATTTTTGCTAAGCAATAACAGTAAAGTAAATTAAGGAAAAATCAGGAATAGGTCCATAAATGATGCTAAAATTTATTTAGGGTATACATGAGCTTAATAAATATTTCATCATGGATTAAATATTACATGTTAGTAGCTAATATGCCTTTAACCTTTATGTTAAAGCTTAATTCCTAAGTAAGGCATAATGAGACTTTGATTAGAAATATTGTATAGGTGTATGCTCTCATGAAATGACCACTTAGCAAGTGAAAATTTATTAAACAATAAAGCATAAAACCTTGCATATTAGTAAATGTTATAAAATTAACCTTTGTAAAGTTTAAACCATAAACCATTGTCTTTATGCCCTAGCAATTAGGAGAATCATTTTTGACTAATAAATGATGAGGATCCTTTTTCGATCATAATGCTCAAATTAAATTAGAAGCTATAGTGCATACAATTGATTTACGGTTAAAATACAAGTAATTATAAATAATTCATTCTAACCCCAAATTAAATGAAAACACATTTCTAAATTCAATCAAAAATCAAAGTCTATCCAATAGAACTGAAATCATGAATTTTGGAGTTATTTGGATTTTCTTGCGAATGTTTACTTGGTTTACTTATTTGATTTTTATCCAAATTTTCGCGCACGTAACAATAGCGTACGAGGCTCAAGAAGAAGAAGAAGCTGAAGCTGAAGCCGCTCTAGGCAACCAAGAACAAACTCACTGTGATCAAGGCGAGTCAATTCTTTGATCATATTGAACCTACATTTTTTGCAAATTACTTTCGTTTAAATTATCAAAGTGCATGTGTTATTTTATATGCAAATACATGTTTAATTTAAGATTCTAGTTATATGCCCATTGTTTGACTTGATTAATATTACACCTAATGTTTGAATATGTGAACCTTGTCGCCTTAGCAAAATTATAATAGTTACCTTTCAAAAATAAGTCCGTAATTATACGCCCTGCTTAGCACTGTTTAGATAATCGGGGCACGATAATGCCCAAGCATTACTTTCAATTATGAACAACTGAGTTTTTGGGCAGTCATGGTGGTAATGACTGGTATATGTTGGTATGATTATTTTATGTTCCCAAAAACCTCAACTTGCTTAAATATCTGGGCGGATGGTTCGAGGGTGTGTGTGGTGCAATGGAAGCACAAAATGGGTAGTGGTAGAACCACCCAGATACCCCTAAGGACTGAATCTTGTTATGACCTCATATGTAAAACAGTGCAACCACAAGTCTGTAAACTACAACTTGACTAAGTAAATTTATCGAAACTCCCGAACTCATCTCACCGGTAGTGGAAATGAGTGGATATGCAAGGGTAAGTGGAGGCCTAAAGGGACACCGAATGGAGGGTGAAGTAACTAGCCGTACTAGCGTTGCGGGGAGTGGAGCCCGGCTGCGCTAGTAGACGTGGTTACATCCTGTGCAACGTATGGGACCCACCGCAAGTGGGAGCAGCTCATAGGGTGAGATGACAACATGGGCTAGATATTTTGAAAAGTCACTGCGATGGTCTACTCAACCACGTGTCTAAAGCATCATGTGGGGCAACTAGCGGGTTGTCTCTTGTGGGTAAAGTGTGCAAACTCTACAGAGTCAAAACTATTCGAATAGCCTTGCCCACGGTCATAGGCGGACATGGGAACTTAACTAGAGATAGTTCTATTTCAAAAATTTTGTGGGTGAAACTGAAAAAATTGGCGGGCAGTGGAAAGCCCTGATTTGAGTTGTCATGGGTGTCGTCTCAATGTTAATGTAAGCGGGTATAACACTGAAAGTATGACATACATTTCGGAGACCATGTAATGGTGGATGGCCTCTGAATCATTAGTGATAAAGTATTCTTCTACACAAATTATGCTTTAGTTCAAAATGTTAGGTCTTAGGCAATTTCTAGGCAATGTATTTAAAAGTAATTTCTGGCAAATAAATTAACCCGAGCCTCCCTTTAACAAGCCATGCATATTACCTATTGCATCCTGTGTGTTGGCTCGCGGAGCACGGTGGATTTATGCTCACCCTCACCTTACCAAAAACAGAAACCGGGAACCAAGACCATTACGCACATGAAGATACTCCGGCTACGGATGGAGGGGAACAACGCCGAGGATTAGGACGATTCCGACGCTTTTTGGTCCTAGGCAATTAGACTATGGTGTTGTGTGCTTATAAATATTGCTTAAACTTAGGTAATATTTATATGGCACATGTTTACCCCCAGTCGCTTACCTGTGGATTGTGGTCTTACCTTGTTTATGCTTCCGCTATCGCTCTTTTGTAATGTGAACATTTGGCCTGATCGGCCTTTATGTAAAACTGTTGCCCAATGTGGTATAATTCAAACTCAGTTATGTAATATTACTGTGAGTTGATGTGATTCATGTGATGTATGAAATGATTTAGCAATATACCTATGGGTACTATCTACTGATCCAGAGAATAGTGCAGTGTTATCACAGGAGATTTTAGATTGAAAAATCCGGGTCTGACAACCACCATCCAAAAGGCATACAACACGGAATTAAACAATCAATGTACCCGCCAAATGAAAAACAAGGAAAACATGAAAAATCAAATTGAACTACACTTGGATCAACTAAATGAAGGAAAACATAGAAGGCGAGCAAGGTGACAGCACGCCGAGGTCCACACCCCACAGGACATCGACTTCACAAAGCCATATATATCCTTTTGTTGGGACAAACTAGTAGAGAGAACTAAGGAGATGTTTGGTTCATGAATGAGATGATCCCATCTGGAATGACGTAGTAGTTCGTTTGATATGGCCGAACGAACTGATATAACATCTGGATAGAATATTCTTTACTGAATCATCTAAGTGGAATCATCTCGTCTAGGATAGATTGGTTCCATCCTTCAACTAAACATAGGGATGAGGCATATTCCGAACAATCCGATCCAATTATGGACTCATCCACCGAACCAAATACATCCCACGAGAGTCTCCAGATGACAGGCACTCCAAATTCATGCAAGCAACCAGACGTCGTTTCTCAAAAAGATTACAGGCAAATTTCAAATAACATCACACTGTATTCTATATCCCTATTTCTATATACACCTAATGTTGGGACAAACTAGTAGAGAGAACTAAGGAGATGTTTGGTTCATGGTATGAAGGTGTATGAGATGATCCCATTTGGGATAGCATAGTTCGTCTGATTTGGCTGAACGAGCCGGTCCAGCATCTAGGTAGAATATTCTCTACTGAATTATCTAAATGGAATCATCTCATCTAGAATAAATTGGTTCCATCCCTTCAACTAAACATCTCATCCACCGAACTCAACACCCCCGACGAGAACACTCCAGATGACAGGCACTCCAAAGGCATGCAAGCAACCAGACGTCGTTTCTAAAAAAGATTACAGGCAAGTTTCAAATAACATCACACTGTATTCTATATCCCTATTTATACATACACCTAATGTTTTATTTCATTCCCCGTGGTGATCAATATGTCATGCCTACGTTGAGAAATAATTTTTACTAGTATCAATGTCAATTGAGGGGGAAGATGAAGTTTGACTAGTGGTGAGTAATGAACTAATTGCGTGGCGGTTCGATCAAAGCGCTTAGTTGAAGCGTAGATGGAAGATGAAGTTTGTTGTCGAGGCAAGGTACGTACTGATCTGATGAACTGCATGCTGGATAATCGATGTCGGCAAGAATGCATATCGAGCTGTGTATGTACCGGAGGTTGCATTACCTTCTAGCTGTTAATTAGCCTACCAAATGACACCAAGGACATCAGTTACAAAAGTTATGTTGACAGCTAGGTCTATAAACAGGGATGCTAGCTAGCATCCTTTAACACAAGATTAATTTAAGCTTCAAAGTTTGTATATGCGTGTTTCAGTCATATCAATTAATCAAATTCAGACTCATTTGCTTCTTTGAGTGTCTAATCCCTAACAACTGGTTTCAGAGAGAGTTATAGTCCTAACCAGGGAAAACATCCTCGGGAAAAAATTTTCGCTCCACACTGAAAATTCCGAAATACGGAAATTTTTGTTCAAAAAATTTAATTTCAAATTTGAATTTTTTAGGGGAGAGAGAAAAATAGAAAAAATTGTGCTTGTTTTGGGGTTTGAACTCACAAACCTCATGCTCATCCACCGTCATCTCTTTTTTTAGATAAAGGATATAAAATCCGGCCTCTATATCCACTTGGGATATATACAGCCAAAAATTACACGAGCTCTTAGGCTCAAAGCCTCAACACTGAGGATCACACAACATCAACAAGAAAGAGAGCTAAAGGACTATGAAAAAGCTAGAAAGACTAAGCTTCAGAACTTCTTCTCCGTCCTTGCTTTCAACCATGCCCCTAACCTCCTCCAACTGAGCCACTCAAACTCCGGTCTACTTTGCGTGAAGATGAACCTCTAAGGCAACGTCTCCAAACAGGCGACGAGGGTCGCCGACGCCGCCCGCCTCACCGAGACAAGGCTTTCACCTGGAGAACAGAATACATGAGGGCTATGGAGTGCCATGACAACCCTCCAGGAAGGAAAATGGCGTCCAAAGGCGTCATAGTTGTCGAGACCGGTAGGAACACCGGCAAGGCTTTCGCCAGCACCTCCACAGCAACCCACGCACTACCCACACACAAAAAAAGACCGACACCAGCACACCGGGGTCCTGCACGCCTCAAGGCCATGGCATAGCCACCCTTGAACTTCACGACGAACCGCTTCCCGCTCGAGCAACGTCGCGCCATGGTTCCCTGGACAAACCCAACAGCCATAGCTCCTGCCGCATCCCGGCCTTTGCCGCCAGCGCCGATCGGCCTCCTCCACCCGCCGGACGGCACGCTCCAGCGCGCCCACCCTCTCCGTCAGCTTGCTCTGCTCACACAGCGCCGCCTCCACACCCTCCTCGCATGCAACCCAACGACGGCTCCGCCCTCCAATGCCTACCTCTCCTTCACTCCCACCGGATCTTGCCGCCGCTCGGCATCTACGAGTTCCGCCGAGCCGCCACCGGCCTCCGCCCCCTCGACGCTGCTGGCCGCCGCGGACTCTTCCGACACCACCTCCCTCTCGCCTTCCGCCTCCGCCGCCGCCAGCCGTAGAAACCTAGCCTCCCGCCAAGACCCAAGCCGGGCTCCGGTGACCCTCACCACGCCGGGCCTCAACACCGCTGCCGGACCTGAGCTCAACCAGATCCGGGCGCCAGCATGCCGGAGACGCACGCCGATGGCCGGCTACCTCGTCTCAGACGAGACACAGGCCGGGCTGCAGAGCGCCGCCACACCTCCTCGACACAGCTCCACGCGAGCGCCAACACCGCCCCCACGCCCCGCATGCCCGGATGCGTGCTCCGGCCCTAGCCGCTGCTCACGTCGCTCAGCCTCCGCCGGCGACCTCCACAGGGGCCCTGCCGCCTCGAAATCACCGCTGCTCACGTCGCTCAGCCTCCACCGTCATCTCTTACTACTAGGCTAGCTAAGTCTTTCTTTTTGTGATAGTTATGAAATCTATTTAAATCTGAAATTTCAAACGAAAATACACCTCTTCCACTAAATTTCGGACTCAACTGAAAATTCCAAAATTCGCAAAATTCAGCCAAAATTCGTGAAATTTGGCCGAAATTGTAATCCCTCATAACATCACCAGATAAAATTATGTGATATAGCTTAATTATTTGGCATTGTCATCATCTATTTCTGGATCACCCCCTGCCTCCAGGTGTCGGAGAGTTGAGCAACCACTGCCTCCTTGCCCTCCGGCAGCTTCCACATCATCTCAACAAGCACCTCCAAATATCGGTGCTGCGCCACGCCGGCGTTTGCAGGACGTCGGCACTAGCCGGACCGGAAATGCCTCAAGGCAGCACGCCTGCCGGAGCTCGCTTCGCTGCCAAAAATGCTCGCCGGAGATACGAGAGTCGGGTGGTAACCCCAGAGAAAGTCGATCCAATCTCGATGCAGATGCGACTTTGGCGCATCACGGCTTGTCGAACTGGATCCTCCAGGAGGATCTCGCCGACGGCCTGTGCACGCCGCCGTCTTCTTCCCGCGGTGCCCTCCGGAGGTCGTACAAGTAGACATTGCCCAACTTGCCGAACAGCACGAACAGAATGATGCCGCAGTCCCACGCGTCCCGATCGCGCACCGCCGCTCCCACCGGTGGTCCGCCGTGAGTGTCCAAAGCACGGTCTCGAAGATATCATGCATCGGAATGCATGTCCGGCCCCATACCTCCATCAGCCCTGACCTGACATCCTTGCCTGGGCCCGGGAGGCAGCACAATGGTGGTGACCACCTCAACGTCGACGTCGGAATTAAGCTGGCAGCACCGAGCGTGCCCATTTCTTAGGTGATGCTAGCGAAGATGTAAACTTTGCCGTCTTCTATGGATAGACAATCCCTCACACGGAGATGCTTGCTCGAGGACACTGTCCTCGGTTCTTTGCAGCCAGCGGCGCCGCCGAACGACGGCGCATTCTCGAAGGCGTTCTCGCTCGCATATGAGCGCCTTGTAAGCCTTGCTCGACGGGCTGTACCCGAGCCCGCAGAAGTGGAGCCAGAGCGTAGCCTTGCCGTGATCCGTCGCCGGCAGCAAGGAGAGGCGGATGGCCTCCTCCTCCCTGGTGGCCGGGTTGACGAGGACGGCGTTGACGGATTCCCCGTCTTCGGAGAACGCGGTGAGGAGGACCAGCCCGTTGCACGTGCCGGCGTAGCCGTAGTAGCCGTACGGGCTGCCGGTGCCGACGGCGTGCTTGATGCTGAACGTGGGGCCGACGAGGTGGAACGCGTGCGCCGGAATATGGACGGTCGGATCCCAGCTCTACCGTATATTGCGAAAAATTCGGGTGTTTGGTTGGACGAATTTATTGTGGAAGCCTGGATCCACTCGGCCCCGCATACGGTCTCATCCGGGACCGGGAGTGAAGGCCATTTCGACCAAATCTGCCCGTCCAGGACCGAGAGAGTCGAGCAAGACCTTCATACAGCCTCATATACAGCCTACCAATCACATACTCATTCAGCCTGTATCCACAGATACATCGAACCAAACACTCTTCTTTTTCAAAATACGGCCCTCCTCATCCAGCTTCCCCTCATCCAGGATAAACGATCCCACTACCCAAAAGCAACCAAACACATATATTGAAAATACGGTATTACGTGTAGTATCATCGTACACGATCAAAAAACACAAGATATAAAATCCAAAGAATTAAAATTTAACATCTGTAAATGGTTCACAAATAATAAATAATTCAATAGCAACAATATCAATAGCAAAAGCAACTGGAAACAAATAATTTGACACACTGGATCGGTCCAAAGTCTTTTATTTGAAAGGAAACAATAATTGAAGTAAATATAGCAAACCACAGTGTTGATAAATCATGTGTCATTCATGCCCATACTTTCATGCAAATATACTCAATTGACTTTTTACCTAAAACGAAAAAAACAAGTGTAAGATTAGAAAATCTCAACAAGTAGCCCAACATCGATAAGTGGAATGATAAGGTAAAGGAATATGGCAAAGGGTAAAAGGAGTTCCAGGTAGCCACACACCAAATACGACTACGGTAAGAAAACGGTAAGAATTGCATAAAGAGACATGTGTTACATGTAACAATGGAAATCCATAAGTAATAAGGAGAGTAGCGATCATGTAATCATAATGAGAAGATAATTATGGCATCGATGACAACAAACCATATGCCAAGTTATATGAGAATAGTCAGATACACACCTCGACTGTATATCTGTAACGGGGTATTAATTTTCCAACAACGAGATTGTATGGCCCACCCGTATGTTGTTGAGTGGGCTGCATGCTCACGGCCTAAGCCATGCTTGCACTCACGGTCGGCCGAAAGCCACGCATGGCGCCAACGGCAGGCATGCAGCAGCGACGGCGAGAGGTGCGGGCTCGCCACATGGTGTGGCTTGTCGCTGTTCTCGTTGGATGCAGGAGCTTTCCATCTGAGTCGACTCGCCGATGAGACGACAGCACAACCTAGAGTCCTAGACAGAATTTTTTTTTATCTATAGAGGGATAGGGAGAGATATTTTAGCGAGCGGCTTCAGTTTCTGGCTTTTTATGTTTTAAACTTATTTAAGTTAAAAGTTACTTAAACATGTTGATTTCTAATTTAGGCTTGTTTTGACTTTTTTTTCCTTTTTTTTTACTCTTTTCCTTTGTATTGTTCGTGAAGATATAATAATTTTTTAAAATATTTCTTAATTTTTTTAAAAACTAATAACCACTATAGACCTGTTATTTTTGGCTAAAGCTTATGGCTTTTGGCTGTGGCTTGTGACTTTTGGACTGTTCGTGCAAGAGATTACAGAGTAACAGAAACTCACGTGCGATTTTTACCGATATAAATGAAGTCAGTACAGTAATACTACAATTAACTAGTAGATCCTATATTAAAAAGATATTCTGTTTAAAAATTAGTTACTATAAAAAAAGTCAAAAAGTAGTTTTTAAAAGCTGAAAAGAACAGATACTATATTACAATTTTTTGTCAGTCAAAAGGCATGGCTGAAAGCTTGAACCAAAAGCAAGGTGGTGCGTCACCTTTGCCGGAGCCCAGACAAGAGAATCTGGCACTAGTACACGGATCTTATAATAGATCCAATGGTGCCGAGATTTGTAGATTGTCACGCAACACAAATCATGTGCTGGAGTTCCTTCTCACCGGAGTCACAAAATTTGTAAATTTTTCACTCTGAGCTGATCAAACAGCTGCCTGGCTTTTATTGAGGCGGCATGTAAAAGCTGTCTAGCCATGCTAGAGAGGGGCCAACTCAAAACGCGAGGTGATTTTTTTTGCTAGAATCTTACCCTTCTGTCTCCACAATTATTTTCAACAACCCACTCAAACTACTCTAGACTTTCTTTCTCTTTTCCAAGACAAATGAAGTAGGCATAGTTGTCATCTTGCCTGATGCCTTCTTTGTTCTGTGACCTTCTTAACTACCAGCGTAAGCGCGGCGCACGTCGCGCTAGCTACCATATAGATCGAAGTAAAAGAGACGATAATTCGTGGGAAGTTTTTTTTAAAAAAAACCAAGGACACATGCGTAATTTTGAAAAAACCAAAGGCCTGTTTCACAAAAAACCGAGGACATGTAGGCACCTGTACGTAACTACACGAGGACCCGTACGTAATTTTGAAAACCGTGGGGTCCTATCCTGCAAAAGGATACGAATTTCGGTGAAGTGGAGGGGGGTTTCGGGAAAAAACCTGGCAGGGATCTTTTTACAGGAACCGAGGACCTTTACACGATTTCAAAAAATACAAGGGCCTTTTCGTAAGAAATCTGACGTGGCATGGGTGGGAGGTCAGGAACTCCCCCGGCTTTAATATGGTGATGATTCATACTATATAGTTAAAATAGGAGTCTTATCTCACAATAAAAGGATTGACATCAAATTCACTATCGAGATTCGAGGGAACTGCAATATAGTCTCACATGGCTTGCTATCCTTGGTTGTTGGAGGTTGAAGCCTTGCACAGTCTATAGAGAACATGCAGTCATATACTTCAAGAAATATGCATTGCCAGCAAATAGATACCAATGCGAGCATGTTTTTATTGAAATTGGCACAGTTCGAGGCAAATCTAGTGTTTCTTTAAGAAAAATTAGTGTGGTTGGTCCTATCTCTCCCGTTGGCTGGGTCCACTGGGATCCTTGTATAGTTGTAATTTTTCTTCCATTTTTTCCTTGTTTCTCTTCATTTTAAGGGTGTGTTTGGTTTGCTACATTTTTTTGCCAAGAAATTGGCGGCCACACCTTAGGCAAGATTTGGCAAAAGTATGGATCTACGACAGGTGGGCTCCATGTCTAAAAAACTATGGCATGAACCAAACAACTACGACGAAAGTTTGGCAAAGCGTGGCAGTGAAACAGACATACCTTAAGTACTTTTGGACTGCTTCAATCCATTTAAATAGAGCTCTTATAGATGATGCGTAAGTCAATGTAGTACCAGTAATAGCGAGGGTGAATAGTACCTTTCCAAATTTTTTTCAAAGTATTCATTGATCTTTCAATCTAGTAGCTGTTAAGCTATAAAAATCGGGATTGAAAGCCAAGACCAAAGAAAGGAACTCACAACCATAGCGGTCTGACTACAGGCAATAGGCTAGTCTCATTGCTAGGGGTGGCGGTTGGACCGCTCCCATGTTCCAGAATTAAAAAATCAGCTTGAGTTGATGCAACTTTTGGTACAACTCCAAAAATCTAAGTTCAAATGAGATAAAAATTTTCACACATCTTGCATATGGTCTCAGAACCTATACCATCTAAGAATCGCAAGAATCATTGTCAAAGTTCAGATATTTTTCAAGAACAAGTAAGGCTACATCAAAACAGGGCGAAAACCAAAAACGACAAATATGACTTACCTGTGGGTGTATTTTTCACATATCACAGCAAGCAAAAACTCTCAAAGATACGAGGCACAAACATTTGGATCAAGAAATCTCCCAAGAATGTCAAATCCAAGCAAAATTACCAGACAATTTGGAAAACTTACAAGACATAATACTTAGATGGATGAGGATTGATTTCCATAAGTCATCTCTATCACTTACACGTCCTTAGCATACAATAAGATCAAGAAGGGGAGAGAGAAAATCAAAACCAATAAGATCAAGAGCAAATCAACCAAAACAAGAGGACTCCATGAGAGATGAACAAAGTTAACGTATTGCTACTTGAGAATGGATATTTTATAGTTACTACATCTAGAAGATAAGAGAGCACATCATAGTATTCACAATTCTCAAATCCGAACACTAGAACACTTGGCTAGACTATAGATGGTTGGATAGTTAACTTGCAAGTCTTGACCTCAACTAATTAAATAGATGAGGCAACTAATCTATATCTAACCCTAATGGATATTATCCACTAATATACATGAGGAAAACCTGTTAATCCTATACAAGATGGATTTTACTTACTGTAACATCCCATTTTTTGGGAATTTGGAATTTTTGAATGAAATTCGCCTTTTGCACTCTTTTCAAATTTTTAGCAAATAAAAAACTCAAATTGAAACTCAAAAATGGAACTCAAAACTAAAATAAATCAAAATCAAAAATAAAATTCAAAGGTCAAACTCAAAATCAAATTTGAATTCAAATTCCAATTCCAAAATCCAAACTCAAACCCAAACCTAAAATCCAAATTTAAAATTTGAAATCTTTGGCCAGCCCAACTTTTTCTTTCTCCCTCTCCAGCCCACTGGCCTTCGACCCAGCTGGCCTAGCCCAACTCCCTTCCTTCTCTATCTAGACGTGCCCTGACACGCCTGCACCACACCCACACTGGCATGTCGTGCCGAACCCGTGTGCACACCACCCGCTACTCCCCCCTCTCCTTCGCACTATTGGCCAAGCGCTTAGCCCGTGCCTGCCACACCATGCCGCTCTGCCTAGACCGCCGTGCCCCACCCTGTGCGTGTTCAACAAACCGACGCTCCCCCTCGGCTATTTAAGCTCCCATTGCTCCCCCAAGCTCGCCATTGCATCCCCACATTTCACCATCCACTCCTCTCCCTGCCAATTTTGTCCGAGCGATCTTGGAGCCAAAGCTCTATTTTTGGCCATCGCACTCGTCTCGCTACAATGCTACTCCGATGAGTCTATCCCTCTCCCAATCACTCTGGTGTGATTGCCTTGCCTTCTTCTCTGTGCTCCCTCCGCAATCACGTTTCTTCCATCATAGCTCACCAACGCCGTCTTATCCCCCAAGTTTGGCCACCTCACTGACTCGATGAACTAGCATGCCATCATCCAAATCCTCCCAGCCGGAGCACCTCCGTGACCTCCCCGAGCCATCCCCGGTGTCACTCCCTCCTTTCCTCCCCTCAGACGAGCTGCCCATGGTGACCCACCCTCCACTGCCTCGGTCTACCGCTACCCACCACTTTAGCAAGCCCTTGACCTCACCGTCACCACCAGTATGTTCCCTAGAGCCTACTGGTGCTTATGCGTGCCTCGGTTAACCCTCTCTCCCTCCTCCTTGCTATCTTTTTTTGTCCCCACTTTCGGTTGCCTAGCACCACTGCCGACCACCACCGAGCTCAACTTGAGCCACGCCACTCCGCCTACGGGTGCGGCATGGCACCAGCAACCCATTTTGGTAGTTGTTGGCGACCACTGCTACCTGCTCCACCGGTGACGAGCACGGCAAGCCGTGTTGCTCACTGATTAATTAAGACCATAATTAATAAGAAGTTAATGATTGTCATTAGTTCAAACTATTCAGCCGCCAACTTGTGGGACCATATCATTAAAAATCTAATTAAAACCAGTTTAAAGCTGTGAATCACTAACATGTGGCCCCTTCACTGTGCCTGAGTCCACATGTCAGTCACTCTTCCCTTTTCTTTCAAGAAAATAATTCAAGAAAACAAAAACCCGAGGGCCCTACCAGTCGGCCTCTAGTAGTATTTCCAGTAAGAAAATAAATAAAAAAATAATTTAAAATCCTCGAGCCTCACCTATAAGTGAGAGAGCACTCTATCCTCTATTTATTTTTGGGATTTAATCCTGATTTAAATTTTTGAGGGCCTGTTTTCGCACATTTTAAATCCAAATTGAATAAAACTTATTTCTAAATTCATCTAAAATCAAGATCTTCCTATTTGAAAGTAAAATAGTGAATTTTGAAGTTCATTTGGATTTATCTGTATTCTCTATTATTTATTCAATTTTCATCACAATCATTTAAGTAGATTACGAAGATCTGGAAGAGCTGCAGTTTGAGCCCAACCAAGACTATCAAGACCAACAAGCTTGTGAGCCAGGCGAGTCAATACTTTGATCATATTGAACATACATTTGAATGCAAATTATGTTGATTTAAATTATCAAATTGCACGCTTTAATTTATTATGCAGATTTATATTCGCTTTAAGGTTCTAGTTACTTGCCTATTGATAATTGCACTACTATACCTCAGCCCTTGACATTTGAACAAATATTACTTGTCACCCTAGAATTAATGGTAAATATACTAGTTAAATGGTTGTATGTTTCACCATACTTAGCCTTGCTTAGATACCCGATGGCATTTATTTGCCCCGATGTCATTTCAAACGTGATGTTGGGGGAGTGGCCCCCACCTTTACCCATTTCGCTCGCTGGGCCAAGAGACTCATTAAGCATGTGAAAGGACATCTGTACCCTTAGTAGTATAAGCCATAGCAAGGGCATTGTTTTAATCCGGCCCTAAGGTCATATATATAGCCTTGAGGGGAGGAAGAACAGACAAACAGCTAATTTATTATTCATCTTCACTTCTAATGTATGCAAAGCTTCGAGTAGCCCTTAGTGGTCTCCCCGTAGCCCCTCATTCATTGTTTGGCCTATAGCCACAATAGTTAGTGCCATCCATAAAGACCAGCACAGAAGCTACAAGCTAAAGGAACGATGGCACCCAAGAAGGAGACTATGGTGACTAAGCAGAAGAGAAGCACGACTGCATTGAAAACTGGGGTGAGGACGCAGGGACCGGTGGTTGAGGGACCCCTGTTGCCATGGCAGTGACGCTTTGACACGACCGATAACAAACATCACCCACTAGCAGGCGCACAAGCGGCGACGCGAGAGGCCCTATGAGCAAAGGATGCAGCGGTGACTCCCCCTAGCAACCTTGATGGCACTCACGATGTCACCTCCAACGACCCTAGCACCCGCGATGTCACCTCCAATGACCTTGGTACTTGTGCCGTTGTCTCTGATGACCCCAGCGCCCTCACCGCTACCACACAGCAGACGGGGGACATGGCAGTGGCCCTTCCAAGCAACCCCAATGGCACCCACACTGGGACCTCGACCGAGCATGACACCATCACTGTTGCGACGCGGTGGATGGAGGGCTCTTTAGAGGTGGTCGTCGGGATGCTGTAGCGCAAACTAGCAGATCTAGAAAAGCCATGGTGGGATGTAGGAGGCTCGGATCCAACAAACGCCTACAATGACTATAGGCATGGGGATCCCGAATGCTTCACACACACAGTTAATCTGGGTGTGGTTCGAGGTCGTTAACGTGTGGAGAGTGTGCTCCTTTAGAATATAGGGGGCGGGAAACATGACTGTTACACAACCTGTGTCGTCAAGAGAGAGAACTGCACACACCAACACAAGTAGAGGGTTAGCGCGAGCTCAGCAATGGCCAACACGAACCAGCCATGCGACACAAAAGGCGGGTGACTTACCTGGACCGATAAGCTTCATCAATGAGCAATAGAGGGGCAGAGGCCATTGCAATGAGCAGGGCCAGGCTGCACATGCCACAGCCAGGCTAGTAGGGAGATGCGGAGCATGTAGAACTTTTCGGTGAGATCTCGCATGTTGAAGCGAGTGCCACCCCGATAAGCCTCCAGGCGCGTTGCTCATCCTCACAGTTAAGCATCGCAATGGGTGACATGTTGAAGTCCATGAGCTAACCTACCCAGCGAAGGCTGCTACCGGGCTCGATTTAGTGATAGAACCACCTCAACATCCAGTTCGACTACTACTTCATTTGTGTAGAGTTCGAGGGAAACAGCTTCATGCAGCAGGACCGAAGCACGAAGTTCATGCTAGCCAAGTTCGAATATTGCTCGTTGCTAAGCCGCTTTGACTAGTAGCACGTGTCATGTAAAGTGACGAAGAGTGTCGGGCTTAGGAGGATAGCCTCCTCATGTGAGGCCCGGCTGAAGATGACAAGTGAAAGCATCTAAACCCCTAAAAATGATTTTGGTAATTAATGATATTATGTGAATATGGGACTAACATGTTTATTGAGTATTTGAAAGGTTTAGTTCCGATGATAAATATGAGATGCATGTCAAAGGTCAACATGAAGATCAATGTGGTTCAAGATAAAGGTAAAATTAGTCTAGGATCCTTTTTGGTTTTACCGATCTTAGGAGGAAGGATGAAAGATCGGATTATAGGGTAAATGTCGTGCTACTAAGAGGGATCATGGCTAGTAGCTTAATGGCATGTTCTTGTGCCATTGGGATCAATTTAGGATCATGCATGCATTTAAAACTAAAATTGATAACAAATCTGTGCACTGTCTAGAAAATCAAAAGTTCCGGAGTACAAATGGTGGCACTTTCGCTTCTTGGAAGTACCGGTTAAAACTAGAGGCATGTTTTTTCCAGAGAGCACCCTCTGAATCATTTTGTCTCCCTGGAAAATGAAAGTACCGTAGTTTCAGCGGCAGAACTATCATAGAGCGGTAGTACTGCAACCCTTGAGCGGTACTTCTAGGGCACTGAAGCTCTGAAAATCCGGGTGCTACGGTTTTTTCAGAGAGCGCCAACTTTTGGCCCCAAAGCAAATGGAAGTACTGCACCAAATTTTTGGAACTTATGAATATCAGAACTACCATGATTACAATAGCGGTAGTACCATATCGACTTTCAATGGCTAGTTTAGAAGCTCTGAAATAGCCGTTACTGTTGTATCAGAGCAAATACGGTAGTACCGGCCGATGAACAGTGGTACTTCCACTCACCCTGATTTTTTCAGGGATTGCACCATAACAGCTCTATTTGGTTGGTAGGGGTATACATACTCCCCCACCTTCTCAAGGACAGAGTTAGACAGTACATTGCAATATCCTTGAGCATAGAGCATTCACTCTACACCTCAATTTTACATTGTGCATTCATTTGAGGTAATTGAGACAAATCAAGTGCATACATTCTAGATTGATCCTTTGGCACTTGATTGCCGTCAAGCAAAGCCTTGATTTATTACTTTTGGTGCTTGCCAGCATCTAGATGGCTTGGCGGGAGATTGCGAGGTGACCTCTTCAAGAAGATTGTGAAGAGGCCTGGCACCGACTTGTGAGTGGTTTGATGTCCACCATCTCCGGAGTGGAGGAAGGTCAACCACTAGTGGATTGAGGAGTTGAGACTTAATTCGTGGAGCCGGTCCAAGTCGTTTAGGCTTTCCTCAATGTGGATTAGGGAAAACCGGTAAGTTTTCGAACACCATGGTAAAACATCATGTGTCAATTGGATTTCTCTTTGACTCTTCTTTCCACACTTGTGTTTCTAGCATATTATGATCTTTGTGATTGTCATATTTATTTGTGCTTGTGGTGCCTTAGACATACTAGAATTGTGTAGGTTTAAATTGCTTTGAAATCTAGCTTAGCATAATCATGAGAATTAATTTTGGAAGGCTAGAATTTTATAACCTCCTATTCACCCCCTCTAGTCGGTCATCCTTGATCCTACAATGAGCCACACAATGGCATTCGCCGTTAGCTACAAGAGCTCCAAGCCATACAGCCGAAGGACGCAGCGGGGATTCAAAGGCTGGGATCGAAGTACGCAGCGAACACCATCATCTCCAACTCTGTTAGCCATGGTGCGACCTCGCCATCACCAGGGAGCTAGACAACTTCGCAGCCAGAGATTTTCCCATCGCATGCCAACTCTCGAACTAGCTCCTCCATGGCCAAGCATGTTCACACACGCACCGTTCACCTTCTCTGATGCACGTCTTGGTCAATTACACCGCCGCTGCTCAATGCGGCGAAAGAACCCCCATGAGCAGTGGAACCTCTGAATGCCCCGCGCCAAGAGCGTTAATTGCCGCCGCAAACCATCATCAGAGAGCGACGCTAACGACGGCGCAGGTGTGACCATCACAAAATCGGTGACGAACAATGCTCAGGAGGAAAGCAAGAGGAACAAGGAAGAAAACTAGCAACAGGGACTCATTTGGATAAGCGATAGATTAGCTCAAAGTTGGCGGGAAAATAAATCACACATAACACTCATAAAAATATATGGATACTGATGAATAGTGTAAGGAGTTGGGAAACAAAATAACAAGCAATTACTCGCAAATATACAAAATAGATAATTCAATCATTAAGGGAAAAACAAATAACACATAGACGCACATAAATATATACGGGTACTTGATAGATAGTTGAAGGGTGACCGAAACTAAATAACTAGCAAACAAGCGGAAAATAAATAACTAGCAAACATTCAAAATATGTATGCATTTGATAGATAGTTCCATGGCAAAAGGCAAACAAGTAAAAAACAAATACCCATAAATATATACAGATGTTGGGGATAAACCTTAATATTTTCACCGCAGTATATAATCTTGCAAAAAACAATCACATGGTGGTATTCTTATCAACTTCATCGATCCTACAACTTTTCATGAGATGTCACGATTGTCCTTTTTTCTTGAAAGGATCTCTAGCAATTAATCCCTGAGAATTAAATAAAATCTTTTTAATTAAATCCTCACAAATTATGCTACTATACGTACTTCAGCAATTATTGGCACCAAAGCTTCTCATTTAAGCACTACAATATCCTCCTTGACCATCTCATTCTCCTAGCTAATTAATTTTAGGATGCACTACAAAGAGCATCCTCCCCAAATTCCATTCAATTCAATGTAGCCAAGATTTGCAACCTTTTTGGCATCTAAGGTTTGTACCAGATTGTCACAATCTCAGGTGATCAAGGAGCATGATAATGTCGATTGTCACAATCTCAGGTGATCAAGGAGCATGATAATGTCCACTGCTTGCCCCTGCAAAGAAAAGAGAAAGAAATCCAATGAAAGAAAAAGAAACATATATCTATCATTCATGCCCCCATTCCTAGCACATGCATTATATTCTTCTCTCCTACACACTGCCCAAAGAGGACCATCATCTCGGGGCCCAGCTAATGCTGTTCCTCTTCTTTTTTTTTATCTTTTTGGCATTAGTGGTAATATTGAATCAAACATGACCCCATGATGGGACATCCTGTTCTAAGGTTAATCTATTTTTAGGCGAACTTGGTTGTTGTTATACTCTATGGCCCTTCTCGGTTAGGCTGAAAAGCTATGGTTTATGGCTAAAAATACACTGTAGCTGGCTGCAATTTTACTGTAGCTGAAGATGGCTTATTTAGCGTAATTAAATTTAAAAAATAAAAATAAAAAATATGTTAGCTCATCTCGGACAACGCAAACGAATACAGGAAAAAAGAACCGGCAAAAAAGATCAAAAAAGTGAAAAATAAAAAAAATAAAATTTATAAATAGTGAAAAATAAGTCAGAAGCTGAAGCTGATACGAGCAAGGTTACAAAATTAAAGGTGTGTAGTTTTTCTAAGCTTTTCTGTAAAGTAGTAAGACATGGTACGCAATACATACAATTTTGCTAGAATCTTACCCTTCTCTCTCCACATTTATTTTCAAATACCCACTCAAAACACACTACATTTTCTTTCTCTTTTCCAAGGCAAATGGAGTAGTCATAGTTGTCAGTCTTCCCCGTTGGCTCCTTGGTTTTACGACCTTCTTAATTTGTACTAGTAGTGTGCTCATGCTAACGCTACGGTAAAATATAAAACAAGATAAAATTTGTAAAAAATAAAACGAACAATCAGATTCATTAAGATTCACGTCTCATATATTGTATAACCAAATATTTTTGTCACATAATGAATGTCACAAAACGACTGATCCTTTGAGGAGGCGACAACATCATTGGACTCACCCACCGACGACTTTCTCCATCCCCACATTGTTTAAACTTGAACTTCAGATATTTGAGTTGCTTGCATATTTGTCATTCTGCAAAATGATGTAAAAAAATGTAACATCCTGAATTTCAGAGCCTTTTTGAAGCTTTTAAAATAAAACTCACCATTTGAATTTTTCTAGAATTAATTAAAGCTTAATTGGAATTTTCATTAATTAAAAGGATTTAATATGATTAAACTAAACATTAACATGTAACCAAAATATTTTATTTGAGTTCCTTGAGCCTCAAGGGCTTTTCTGCAATTTTCTGGGTTTTTTCTGGAGTTATTTGCTATTTTCTAGAGCTCGAAATGATTTAGTTGAATTTCTGCAAAAGAAAAATCCTAAAAGTCCCTAAACCGGCCGGTGGGCCAAAACCCACCAAGCCGGCCCAGCCAGCCCGCCGGCCTGGCCTGCTCCGCCCCTTGCCACGCGGCGCGCATCCGCGTCTGCGCCCGCACCCGCGCCCCGCATCTCGGCCATCCGCCACCCTAGCCACCGACAGGTGGGGCCCGCCTGTCAGGCGTCGTCTCCGACCCGGACTCCTTCCCCGTCTCCGATCGGGAGACGCCGCCGCCTTCCTTATCCGCCGCCGCCGTGTTCGCCCCGGACACCTCGCCGCCCGGGTATAAAAGGGGCCCGACCCCCGGGGTCTTCCTCGTCCCGAAGCCGCCGCCCTCGCCGCCGCTAGCCCCCGTGCGCCGTGCGCCTCGCCGCGGGAGCTCAAAGCCGCCATCCTCGCCGACGTCGTCGTTTCGCCTCGCGTCGTCCGCCCTCGTTGCCGTCATCCATCGCCGCCGGTGAGCCCCGCCGCCGTCCTGAGTCACCGCCGGCCAAGTCCGCCGCCGCCCGGTCATCCCGTCGGCCAGACCCCGCCGCCCGCCGCGTCGCCTCGGCCCGCGCCCGCGCCGCCCCGGTTCGCGTCCGCATGCGTCAGCGCTGACGCCAGCCGCGCCCGCCGCTTCGCCTTCCCGTGCGCCTAGTCCTCCGTGCACCGAGCCACTGCCATGTGGGCCCCCCCCTCCGTTAGCGTGCCCGTGGACCAACGCCATGCCAGCCAGCCACGCAAGCAAGCCACATCAGCCCTAGGCCGACATGTCATGCCACCTCAGCGCCACCTGTCATGCCACGTCAGCACCCGAGGCCCCAGGTGCCACGTCAGCACGCCACGTCACCTTGCCTCGTCAGCATGCCACGTCAGCCAAACTTGCACACGTGTCCGCCACGTCAGCCGCCACCTCAGCCCTAGCCGCCCCAGCCGCCCAGTCAGGCGCACTGTTCCATGCACCAAGTCCACCGTAGACCCATTCTCCCGTGCACCTGGTCCACAGCACAGTGCCTTTTTCCAATTTCCCCGAATTTCTGTAGATTTATTTCTCCCAGAGGCACGTTCTCCCTCGTCCTACCTCCGATTGACCCGATTCTTTTTCCTAAATTCATCTAAAATTGAGCTCTACCTTTTGGTTCAGGTTTGGAAGTTTTTGGAGTTCATTTGAATTTTATTTGAATTTATTTTGCGTTTCGATTTGCTTTCTCTCTCGTTAGATCACGCGTTCGAAGGAGCTGAAGTTGGATTTGAAGATCAAGAGCCGTCAACTGAGCAAGGCCAAGGCAAGTCATGTCCTTTGATCATGTTGAACCCAGTTTTCAAATCTATTATGTATTATGTTGCTTTAAATTATCATGCATTGCTACTTCATTATAAAACCCTTGTATTGGTAGATAATGACCTAATTGATTACTCCTCCTTGATAATTTGAATGCCCTGATTCCATTGTCACCATAGAATGGAAAATTACTTAGTGATGCAATATTAGTTGTCACATGGGTTGTGCGTTTAATTGCTTAGCCATGCTTATCACTAGTACGTTGGGTTTATCATCACATGTGGTTAATTAATCTTGACTTAATGATATACTTGAATGTGATGGTTAACCACGGTTATAAAACTTGTTGCCATGGCATGGGTAGTGTCATTGGTGTTGGTTATACAAAATTGGTTTTCACTTGGGCGATTGATCGTGCAGTAAAGGGGGTGCGAGAGGCACATGGGATGTGGATGTTTCGCCTGAGTAAATTTAAGGACTTAACTTTGTGCGCCATTGATCTGAGTCTTGCCGTACTACCACATGTCCAGTATGGGATGGACCTGGCTAATTAATTTGGGATATTTCAATTTCGGTTCCGTCATTGTGATGAGTGTGGTTTGGCGTGGCCATGGACCCACATTGGCGCAAGAGGGGGTGAGAGGCGAAACCTTAGCGAGATGGAACTGGGTTGAGATTGAACATTGTAAAGGCCTTGTCATGATCTCCTCGCCGCACACCAAAGGAAGTGTGTTAATCTAGTGGCAATATGGGATGATCATGTCTTGTGGGTAAAGCTGTACAACCTTTGCAGAGTGTAAAACTATTCGAATAGCCGCGTCCTCGGTCATGGACAATGCTCGGTGATTTCACACGAGGGGTAGAGTTTTCATAAAAACCTGGTTGGGTAATGTTGGGAAGTGAATGGTTAGTTCACGGATGTTCATTTCATGGATCTTGGTTCATGGTGGATTCCTTGGGTGAATGGTCAGTTCACTTGTGGTTGGTCTCAATTTCTTTGGTTACGTATTTAATATCATTTTCAAAGTTTGCTTTTCAATCTATTTATTGTATTTACTTTAAATTATTGCTTTCTGCAAAATTAACCTTTCAGCCATCCATTGGTAAGCCCTGCATACTATATTGCATTATTTGTTACAAACGACTTGCTGAGTACTCTATGTACTCACGGCTTCATCAAAATTTTCTCAGTTGAGGAAGAAGCCCCGGATCAGCAGGAGTTCCTTGAAGGTGGATGCTTCGATGACTTCACAGATTAGGACTTCGCTCCCCAGTCGTTGCCTGTGGGAATGTCGAGTGGCTACTACGCTTGTTCCTGGTTTTTCCGCTGCTAGCTTCTTTAAGCCTTTCAGGCTATTAATTGTAAGCTTGGCCATAAGGTCGCACTCTGATAATTATTAATAATATTTGAGTCTTTTTTCTAGTAAATCGTGATATGGTCGGTATTTCATCTTTGTTATACTGTGTGCACTAGCGTGATCCTGGACTAGTGCAGAATACACAGGAGAGTCCGGATTTGCATATTCGGGTCTCTACAAAAAAATAAGACTATATATGACTTGGTTACTGGACTGCTCATGTGTAGGGAACAAACAAATAACTCTACCAACAATAATAAATTGAAATCTGAAACCATCAAATTATCTCTTAAATCACAGCATGCAATATTCAGTAGAAGTATCGAGGAGGTCACCTTTGTGGCAGAAACAGCAGCTTCACCGATATGAGACCGTAACTCAGTGGTCCCATTTGGCTGCAGAGAAAATATAAACAAAAAAGTGAATTTGTTATTTTTATTCAAAGAAATTCCAGGGCATTAACAAGTAATAAAGCCTTACAGATGGAGCTTCCTCGATAATCTTTTGATGCCTTCTTTGTAGACTGCAGTCTCTCTCGTACAAGTGAATTACATTTCCATGTTGGTCTCCAAATACCTTCACATATAGAAATAGCGCCACATAAAACAACACACTGACATAGGACTACTGCTGCAGGTATATGATTTAAAAAATGACTTTGGCAGGACTGAAATCCTTGAATGTTACCTGGACTTCTATATGTCTGGGTTGAGTAATATACTTTTCAATCAATAGTGTGTTTGTGCCAAATGATGCTGTAGCTTCCCGTTGAGAGCTCAGTACATAAACCACAAAGTCATCAGGCCCTTGAACAGTTCTCATCCCCTTAAAAAAAGATGCAAAAAACAGGGTGAAGAAGGAAAGACTGGTAGGTACGAGTGACATTATAAATGCACTCATAAGATCGGTCATGCGATCCACACACACAAAAGGAAGCGCAACCCGGGCGCAAAAGAAAAAAATGAGCATACAATACCATAAAAAAGTGTGTTCCATATGGCCATAATGGATTATACTCAATCAACTATAGTGCAAATTTCTCTTTGATAAAATGGAAAATGAAAACAAAGAATTCAGGTTAATTGTCTTGAGTTACAAGAACATGCTATAACATAATGTACAGTAAATTACTCAAAATAACTCCCATAGAATATATATTTAAAAATACAGTTTTAATATTCATATGTATCAAATGTGTGGTAGCTCTTTTACAAAGTGGCATTTAGGGGCTAATTGGTTCATTGCCACTCAAAATATAGCATGCCATGGCCACAAGAAGTGTGGCACGGAAAGTGAGGCAAAAGGGCATGAGTGGCGTCCGCGCAATTTTTCCTAAGAAGATATCACGCAATTGATTGAAAGCAGCCCCTGGAAGATCACGAATAGCACATCAAGTCAAGAAAGCTACTTTCATTCTGTCACAAGTTGGCTTCATTGTAAAGCTCTTGCAAATGACTGAAACATGGTAGAAGCTAAGACATGTATTGTGTCAACACAGACAAACTTCCTAAATCCCAAGGTGGAGAAAAGATAAAAGGACATGATTAATCTTAATGTTACTTGGCTAACCGAAATCATAAAGCATAATAAACCATTAGCGTAGTGGCAATCACCTCGTCTAATCCTAAAATGAAAGAGGGTGCTTTACTGTGCTGACAGACGAGAAACTGTTAATGGCTAATTCTCTCATACCTTGCTATGTGGGATGATGTACATAACTGGCATTCCCTCGAGCAGGTCGGTGTTGAGCAACTCTCTAATGTTGCCTGGGTGTTTTGTGAGGCAGGCAACCTTCTTAGACATCTTCATCTCCATCTTCTTGACCGACGGAGGGGAGTGTGATGTGCTGTCGATTGGCTCCTCAGATCCGCCGCCAGGGCACGCCTCAACCTTCGCCTTGAGCAGTGACCTTGTAAACCTCCTCTCTGGCTTCTCTGTCGGCAAAGCGGAACCAGCCGCGGCATCCTTCTTGTCCTCTGATGTCAGAGAGACGGCAACAGGTCCTTGACTTTCACTGGTTGTGGCCTCTTCCTCTGGTTTGTTCTTGAGCAGTGATCGTGTGAAGCGCCTAGTAGGCTTGTGGTTGGCGGTGGAAGCGGGTGTAGCAGAGTCCTCAGCAACCAAAGGAGGATTAGCAGAGACATTACATACATCCGTCAGCTTGCCGTTTTGGTTTCCAATTACAACAGTTGGTTCCTGCAAAAAAGTTGGCCGTCCATCCAACCCAGCAGCACACCCTCCCGTGGTGAGCACATCTGGTTTTGTGAGCGCATCAGCATCGAGCCCCATTCCTGCATCATCCTGTTTTTGCAGCTTCGCCATCAGATTGACCGTCGCCGTCTGCCTTTGCAAGTGCAACATTGGATCCAACGCACAGCTGTGGAGGATTGGATCCATCCCCCTCCTTTGCTGGCGGTGGGTCGGCGGAGTCCATGAGGTCGGCGTGGTGGTTGGTCTTGGGCGCCTCGGCATCCAAGGGCGGCGTGGGCGGGGAGACCAGATCCGTGGGGTCCTTGTGGTGCTTGTCCTAGTCATCATCCTTGAGAGGCTCCTCCTCCGATCTAGTCCTCCGCCTCTTGGCGCCGCCTGCACCTGAGGAGGAGATGGGGCGGCCGGAGCGGGTGCGTCCAAGGGAGGCGGTAATCTCGGAGAGCGACTGGAGAGCGAAGGCGAGCTCGCGCTTCATGGCCCGAGGCGCCGGAGATGAGCCGCCGCTAGAGGAGGCGGGCATGAGATGAGAAGGGTAAATCGGAATCGAAATCGAGAGTGAGAGGAGGCAGGCGACTGTGCGATTGGATTGTTAGGGTTTGGAGACGCCGGGGGAGAGAGAGATCGGAGGAGGAGGCGGCGGCGTGTGTGTGGGTGCGGTTCTGGGGTTCTCAATCGTCGGGGGCGTGTGTGTGGGTGCGGGGTGGGGTTCGGGGTTCAATGATGTGCATGATCCGGATGATTTTGGCTTTAGGATCTTCAATGAGTAAGAGAAGAAGGCTTGAGGAGATATCCAGGCCATTCATTTGTATGAAATTGGATTACTTTGGTACACAAATCTGGGTGGACTTAGATTAGACATGACTGTGGGGGTGGTTGAGAGGGGTGGATTTAGTAAAGAAAATTTTGGTGTATTATAGAGGGGTAGAGATACAGTCAAAATATCTTTATTTCTCGGGAATAATACCAAATTCATTACTGCAGTAACTATAATGATACCTCCCGTAGCTTGCTATCCTTGTTGTTGGAATTTGGAGCCTTGCCTGTTCTTTATCTCAAAAATTGGTGGCTTTTGCTACAATACCTAACTTTCAAACGGAGTATTTTCTCAAGACGGGGTCTAAAAGTTAAACGATCTACACGTTAAAAGCCTAACATCTGTACCAGTCAAAATCGCAAGTGAATATCTGTCTTTCCGTAATCTGTATCGTAAATAGCCAAAATTCAAAATTTTCAGCTAAAAACCATAAGCCGCAGCCGAAAAGAACAGGCCCATAAGAGAATACATAGCCATGTTCTTCAACAATATGCTTTGCCGCCAAATCGATTCAATGGAAGCGTATGTTTATTGATAATCACAATTAGAGGCAAATCTAGTGTAGTTGTTTCTTTTAAGAAAAATAGTGTAGTTGGACCAATCTCCCGTTGGCTGGGTCTGCTGGGATCCTTGTGTAGATAGTTGTATTTTTTTTCTTCCCCTGTTTTTTTCCTTTTCTCTCCATTTTGTGAGTACTTTTGGACTAGTTCGATCCATTTCAATATAGCTCTTATATATGATGCATAACTCATCCATGTTTCATCGCAAAAAAAAAAGTATGGTGGATAGTTTAAGGGTGGCAGGAAACAAATAACACATATATGCTAATAAATATTAGGGTACATGGTAGATTAGTCCAAAAGTGGCATGAACATAAATAACTCGTAAACACCCATAAAAATATTTTTCCCTGTTCATTTTTGCTTGATATTTTTTACTTTTTACGGTCTCTAAGATGTGATTTTGACCGCTACTTTTTATAATTTTATAATAAGATATACTAATAAAAATTACAATATTATGATGGTATTTTTAACTATAAATTTATTGACATATTTTTTGTATAGTCGATTTAGATAATTTTGAGTCTACTGACGTCAAACTTTAAAATGTTTGACAACACGAATTTTTATGTTTGACAACACGAATGTTTAAGTCAAATAAAAAAGAACGGAGAGAGCATATGAGTTATTTCAACGGTGACAAGAAAAGGATAACGAACGTACACTCATTTGGGTAAGTGACATATTAGCTCAAAAGTGGTGGGAAAATATATAACACATGAATAGTTTAAGGTGTTAGGAAACAAAATAACGAAAATTACTCGTAAATATATGCGTGCACATAATAGAAAATTCAATGGTGACAGGAAAACATATAACGCATAGACGCCCATAAATATATACGAGTATATTTGATTTAACTGAAGGGTGACCAAAATACATGACTAGCAAACAAGCTGAAAATAAATAAATAGCAAACACTTAAATAGGTATGCATCTGATAGATAGTTCGAGCGACAAAAGGCAAACAAGTAAAAATAAACCATAAATAAACATATACAGATGCTGAGGATTAACATTGATATTTCACCGGAATATATACCATGCCAAAAATGAAAAAATATCGCACGGCAGTGCTCCCATCAGCTCCATCAATCCTACAACTTTTTCTTAAAAGGACCTCTAGCAATTAATCCCTGACAATTAAATCAAATCCTTTTAATTAAAACCTCACAATTTATGGTACAAATTATTAGTAATTATTAGCACTGTAAAGCATCTTATTTAGCACCGCTCATTTCAGCGTCAGTTTATAGCCTCTGACTTCTAGTTCACTATTTATTGATTTCATCTTTTCTGGCTTTTTGCTTTTGGTTTTTTCTTTTTTTCGCATTTGTTTGTATTGTTTGTGATGTGCTACCCTGTTTTTTCCTTTTTAAAATTTTTAAATTTAATTATACCAAATAAGTCATCATCAGTTATAGTATAATTTCGGCTAATTACAGTACAATTTCAACCAGCATATTTCAGCTGAAATGAGCGGCCTTGAATTGAATTACTTTCCTTGACCATCTCATTCTCCTAGCTAATTAATTTTAGGATGCACTATAATAGCAACCTCCCCAAATTTCACTCAGTGCAATGTACTCAAAGACTTGCAAACTTTTTTTTTGGCATCTAAGGTAGCTACCAGATTGTCACAATCTCAGGTGATCAAAAAGAGCATGATGATATCCCCTGTTTGCCCCTGAAAACAGGAAGAAAGCCGAGAAAAGGGAAAAGCATATCTATCTCTGGTTCATTCCCCCATTCCTAACACATGACTCATGTTCGTCTCTCTGCACACTGCCCAAAGAGGACCATCGTGTCAGCTCCTTTTTTATCCCGACCCCCCAATTTTGTGAAAAGACTGACCATTTTATCCTCAGAAATTGCTAAAATCCACACAGAGAATTAGGGGTGTGTCACTGTCCGTCAGTGGCTCCATAGACCCTAGCTAAGCCCTAGGAGTCGGAGGACAAATGACACCATCCGTGCCAAGAAAAGAAAGCAGAACTGTGTCCCAACGGGAGCCAGGCCAGGCCAGCCACTCCTCCAGTAGTAACTGAAGTCTGAAGGCTCCCACAGCTACAAACCTCGGCGACGTCCTCCCCGCAAGAATCATCATTCTTGGCGCCTCCTCGCTCTGGCGTTGTGAAGAGAGAGGGAGAGGTAGGGGGTAGGTGAGAGAAGTGAAGGCTTTGGTAGACATCGTGGGGCGCAAGAAGGCTGTGAGCAGGCGGCGCGAGCAGCAGGAGAAGGGGAGCAAGGCGGCCATGGCGGCGAGGGAGAACGGGAAGGGGAAGGAGAAGGAGAAGAAGGGGAACGAGCAGAAGGAGGGGGAGGCCAAGAAGGTGGTCAAAGAATTCTTCAAGGTGTTCATGCCCGATCAATCCGGGGAGCGATTGGTGAGGTTCTTGAATCCCTCTGTGGTGTTTAACCTTTGATTGATTTAAGTTGCTACATGTTTGCCTTTCTCGATCAGATGTTGATTGTGCGCATTCGGCCAGAAAGATCCTTCCTTTCTGACAAGCTATTTCAGTAAAAAAAAAATTGTGTTCTCTGATGTAGGAATTTTTGTTTTTTTTATTACGTTTGTGAGGCTAAAGATGGACTGGTAATTTCTTTATTACATCTTTGAATTTTCTATGTTCTTGATGGATTGTTTCTTTTTTTTCCTTCTAATTTAACCAAGTTGTTGAAAGATTCTAAACAGGTTCTGCTTTTGGGTGTGGGAATAAATATGCCCCCATGATCCACAGTCTGTATGATGATAGGAGAATTTCCTCTGTGAATGCATATTCTTGGGCATGAATGATTTGCTTTCACTTATTTGTTTGGCAGTCTTAGTTCGTTCATTTGTTCTTGATGAGGATAGAAGACTTGATTTTGATCTGTTGATCTTCATGTCACCGTGTGATTGAAGTATATAAACTGCTCAGCATCAAGCTAAAACAGCATTGTATATGCGTACGCTGCTGTCTGTTTTCGGTTGGTTGCCTTGATTCTCAGTGTGGTACTTTGTTTGTTTGCCTTGCTTGTTTAATTTACCTGATTAGATTTTTTTTGCTTACCACTTATGTGTAGAAATGTGCTTTATCAGTCCAGTATATGGTACAATGTTTCCTAAGGAACCCATAATATGGCATCTTTTGGTTCTTTTGTCAAAAAAAAATGTTGTTCATTCACATAGAGGTCCCAATTTGTCAGGTAGGGACACTGAAAATTAAGTTGGCACAACCAAAAGTAGTTTACTTTGAGAGAGTTTGCTAGAGTCGTAGACATAAATGCATAGTTGATGTTTTGCATGAACAGATGGTATTTTTTCTGTTTATATATGCTCCATGCATCAGTAAGAGAGGAAATAAGAGAAACAAAGGCATAAAGTTTTCATTACAAAGGTATAAAGTGTTCATTACATGTTCTCTCGGTCACATAGCAACTAGTTGTTAACGCAACTCATATTTTTATTCATCCTAATGTGCACATGAATCGGTCCCAATCTTCACCACTTAGGTATAGGTATTATAACTCAGATATCTAGGGTTACTGACCTGAACAAAGAAGCAGCCAACCAACGGGTTGTTGCACATGACGTGCTACAGAGACAATCTCAACAATGCCAAAGTCTGAAGCACGATATCGGGGTTTTTGCTATCCATAGAATTAACAAGAGCTTGGTTCTTTGTGATTGGCCCTTTAGTCCCTTCATGAGGAGCAACTTCTCATTATATCTCTTGGCCATCAGCAGCATTTTTGTGCTCACCTTGTGTAGTGGTGATGTCCTCATCACATCACCAGAATATGGACCAATTTGAAAGTAGAGGGACTAATTTTGACAGTCTTAAATTAGAGGGATCAAATCAAGCATCAAGGGTCAGGATCAATAGTGCATTTTACGCTTTTCTGAACTCACGTAAACCTTAACGTTAAGTAGACTGTACTAATGATCTGTTAAATCTTTTTCCCCACGATTATGGATATGGTACTTAAAATAAAAAGTTTTGTATATGAACATCATTTGTGCACATTATTGCATGGTCTGATAAAAGGCTGCATCTTTTGTCAATATACTATTTGTCAAATGCATTACTGTGCTTTCTGTTGAATGGAACAAGTGCTATTTAGAATATGTGGCGATTTTTTTTTTGTTTATGCACAATATCTTGAGATGGAATCTGAATGCTGTTTTGCTTTTGAAGGCAAAAATTATGTTTATTCATTGGTAATTCTTTGAGAGGGTTTTAATTGTTAGTTGGTTTCTAATAATTTACTTTGTTCAGTCATTATACCCACATGTCATAATTTCTTTTTCATCTTTGAGGCTATGATTACAGGCTTGCTTTACTGTTCTACGACAATTGGGTGCCTGGCATATAGTTTTTGTTTGATAGCTTTGTCTTTGAGCTGAGATCACATCATATGTGTAGTTCACACTGTTAACAATTTTTATGTGTAAGCAAGAAAAAAAAACAAGTTCTTATACATTGATACTGTGCAGAGAATTCCATCATCATTCAATCAGTACCTTCAGAATGAGCCTACTGGAGTGGTTTCCCTAAAAGGTCAAAGTGGCAATACATGGCGTGCAGAGCTGGCTTCAGACTCTGAAGGATTATTCTTTGTGCATGGGTGGAAGGAATTCGTCAGAGATCATTCCATTGAGTTTGGTCACTTTTTAGTGTTCCGTTATGATGGACGCTCACAATTTTCAGTGGTGGTGTTTGATAATTCAGGCAGTGAGAAGCTGTCAGCTTTCCATGCTCAGCCTTGCAAGGATGTAGTTGTCAAAACAGAACATGATGAAGGGGACATGGACATGAATGTAGCTGGCCCATCAGAAATATTGGCTCTCCCCCTAGAGGCGAGTAATGAAACCACGAGGAAGAGGATTAGAGAAATAGATGATCTCATGGTAAATGGCTCTCCATCGAAGAAGTGCTCTGATGTCTTGGAAAAGGGTAATAAAAAAAGGCACGGAGCTTCGGTTGGTACTTCTAAGGCAGCGTCTACAAGCCTTAACAATACTAAAGGTAAAACATCCTTTATATTTTAAAAATGGTATAAGTGAATAACTAAATATATTTATTTTGACAGACAGCATTGAGTTTATTGCAAAAAAATATATGTAGTAGCTGGTAACAGTTAATTGTGCAATTATTTTAAACTGTTGGAGTGACAAGTCGGCAACATGCCCCATTCGTTTCATGTTTAGTACTGCACTTGTTTGGTTGCCATGCATGGTCATACTTCCGGAGGCCATATGCTGTGTCAATACAGGCAAGTAATTGCTAGAAGAGACCATCTCTAGGCTCTAGGTTAGAGATGGCTAATATCATTTTCCTTAACGCTTATTATAAAATTATTGTTGTAGCTAGTAGTTGTTCAGAATCCTAAGGATTCATATGATTTCCCTTCAAGCTTACATTTGCATATCATAGATTCCTCAAGCAGCATGTCAGACGAGAATATCTCTTGCAACAAGTCTGCAAAGTCACAACCCATACTGTTCAGAATGAGCAAGGATGTGCCTCGACGTGGTAAAAGTAAGTTCTTCGTCCCCTAAAGTTCTTTATTAGCCTAAGTTTGCTATGATGTGTCATTAGTAAGAGATGAAATACTTTTCGGCTGCATGATTCTGTAAATAATTTGATGCTATTGCACTTTTCAGGCATTATGAAGGGTCAAAGACAACCAGCAGTAATATCGCAGAGGCGTCAGGTAACTGAAGAAGAAAAGAACCATGTTCTTCAAAAGGCCAAGCGATTTAAATCTAAAAATCCATTCACCGTGCAAATAATGATGGCATCTTATGTCTATGTGGGATTTTTCATGGTAATGTAACTTTTCCCCCATACAATACTACTTATATTGAGTCCAAAACTATTCCCTTTTCTGTGTGCATGAACAGGATTCTTTAATGCACAATTCGAAATAACACAATGATACTGCCAACTATAGTTACAAATTTTATTTTATCTATTTTTTGCTCAGTTGTTAAAGAATTTCCTTCATGGTTTTCCAATAAAGTTCTGAGCGAGTCCATTGATCATCAAATCCATTTGTATCATTACTTTAGGAGATAAAAAATCTAGTGACCTTTGTCTACGAAATTATCAAGTGCTTTGATTGTGCAAGAGTTTAATGATCCAATTTATAGGTGTGAGGAGACCAGAGAGTCAGATTATTGAGAGAAGTCCTGGAGTCCATTGTCCAGTTCAAAATCTGGAAATAGAAAAGCGCGCAAGTAGTAATCCAAAATTTTGGATCTTCACAGTAGGGAAACAACCGATATTGTGCGCTTCGTTGAGTTCCAGGAAATTATCGTGATAAAATGGCTACAGACCTTGAGTCAGTCCTTGAAAAATATAACTGTTTTTATACCAAAGGGACGGGAAAGCCCGCAGTTCCTTTTTATTAAAACTGAAACTGCAATGATCCATTACAAAAAGTTCAGATGCACACCAACATGGAGCACACAATCCAGATGAACATCCAAGGCACAAAAGCAAACGACAAGAGCAACCGCATAACAGCAGGTTACCCCTCTAAACAGTGTTAGAAATAATCTTGCCGAATCTGATTTTGAGACTATGTTGAGTTTGAATTCTAGTTAGTTTCAGAGTTGATTTATGTATCCGATTCTAAGTTTGTAAAGCTGTGTATAAATAGAGGAGAAAACCAAAGAAAAGGTGTAGCAATTCAAGCATCACAAAAGATTTTGTGTTCTCATATTGTCTCTGTTTGTAGCTTTCAAAAGACAATTGATGTGCAAAGACAGAGCTGATCAGACCTGTCCGATCAGCAGAGATGCTCAAACCATCCGATCTTCATTGAAGTTATTTTGATCGTCCGATTAGCATTGGAACGTTCGTACCACTCCGAATAGTAGCTCGCACGATCGGAACAGGCCGAAGTGTCACTAGTTTTTTTGGCCGTTGATTTATGATCGGGTGAATCGGGTGCTTGTGTGCATTCGGACTAATCCGAAAGGCAGAGCGATTGTTTTCAACATCTTTGAGTGATCGTTTTTTTTCATCATCTGGTATCAGAGCTTGGTGCCGATCAACTAGTAGAAGGAGCAGCACATGGCAGGGAACAGATCTTCGTCGACAATGGAGGGGCCAAATTCTCTTCCATATCCAATTTTCAACTCAGAGAACTACCCGGCATGGTCTATAAAAATGCGGGTGAATATGTGTGCCCAAGGGGTCTGGAACGCGATGGCTGATCCGGTCGACGCTAGTGGAAAGGTCAATCCAAAAGAAAAGGCAAAGGAAGTCAACATGAAGACCGATCAAACTGCTTTGGCGCTTATCTATGCTGCCATACCCAACTCGATGCTCAGTTAACTTATCGGAAAAGATATAGCAAGAGAAGCTTGGATTGCCCTTCGGACAATGCACGAAGGAGCGGATCGAGTAAAGAAGGTTCAGCTACAAACTCTTCAAGGAGAATATGAAGAGTTGCACATGAGTGAAACTCAGTCAGTAGATGATTTTGCAGGATTAACTGTTGTGGTCAATGAGATTCGATCTCTTGGAGGTACTATGAAGGAAACTACAGTTGTCGAGAAATATTTGCATGTTCTACCCGAGAGGTTTGTACCGGTGGTCACAACTTTTCTATACTCAAGTGATCTCCAAAACATGAAAATAGAAGAGGTAACAAGATCTCTCAAGGCTCATGAGGGATTGCTTAAAGAGTGTAAGGTCAGGACTGATCAAACATTGTTAGTGAAAAGTGAAGAGAAGGTTGAAAATAAAACTTGGCGAGAATCAAATCCAAGCCAAGGAGGAGGCCGGGGATCTGGCAATTGGTATGGACGTGGTCGTGGTCAAGGTGGTCGTGGTTTTGGTCAAGAAGGCCATCGTTTTATTGCTGGTTATGGAGAATAAACAATACAAGATGAGTTCTCTTACAATCGAGACAAGCCAAAAGTCAAATGCTTTACCTGTGACAAAGAAGGCCATTATGGTGCAGTCTGCAGAGGTCATATTAAGTGCTATGAGTGTCAAAAGTTTGGGTACTATTTTGTTGACTGCCGTTACAAGAAGAAGGATGAGGCAAATTTAATTCAAGCCAAAACAGAGCAGGAGCCAGCACTTCTGTTGTCCATCTATGAAGAGAAGAACACACAAATTATGATGTTGACTGAAGAAAATGTCCAGTTGTAACTACTGAAAGTTGGAGAAGAGATGGTGGAATCCAATCTTTGGTATATCGACAATGGTGCTTCAAATCATATGACTGGACAGAAGGAAAAATTCAGTGAATTGAATGAAGGCTTTCGAGACAGAGTGAAATTTGGAGACGGATCAGTTGTTGAAATAGAAGGCAAAGGTACTATTTTGCTTCAAACCAAGAATGGGGAGCAGAAAGCATTGACGGATGTCTATTATATACCTTGATTATGCAATAACATCATTAGTTTGGGTCAGTTGACTGAGGAGGGATGCGATGTGTCGCTAAAAGGACCGTACTTGTTACTGCATGATCGCGAGGGACAACTAATAATGAAGGTGATGAGAACTCCAAATCGGCTATATAAGATTGAGTTAAAGGCAATCAAGCCTGTCTGTTTCGGTGCTCAGGTGGACGATATGGCATGGTTATGGCATAATCGACTTGGTCATGTAAATTTTCAATCTTTGAAGCAGATGACTGAGAAAGGGATGGTTCATGGTCTGCCGCCTATCAGTCATCCATCTCAAATGTGTGAAGGTTGTATTATTGCCAAACAAACAAGATTCTCGTTCCCTCAGCAAGCACAATATAGAGCTACACAGCCCCTGGAATTGCTTCACATTGATCTCTGTGGTCCTATTACCCCTGAGTCAAATGGAGGCAATAAATATTTTCTCCTTCTTGATGATTGTTCTAGAGTAATGTGGGTATACATGCTGAAAAATAAAACAGATGCCAAGGACATGTTTCAAAAATTTGTGACTCTAGCCGAAAATTAGATTGATCATAAACCCAAGGCAGTAAGATCTGATCATGGGGGAGAATTCTTGGCGCAAGAATTTGAATTAATCTGTGAGACGAAAGGAATTAAAAGGTATTTCACAGCTCCTTATAGTCCGCAGCAAAATAGAGTAGTCGAGCGGAGAAACTGGACAGTTATGAATATGGCAAGAAGTTTACTCAAAAGTAGACTGCTACTGGGAAGTTTTTAGGCTGAGGCTGTAAGACATGCTGTGTATATTCTCAATCGAGTACCCACAAAAGCTTTAGAAGGGAAGTCTCCATATGAAGCATTAAGTGGAAGAAAACCAAGTTTAGAACACTTGAGAGTGTTCGGTTGCTTAGCATATGCAAAGGTGCTCACTCATCTGAAGAAATTAGATGACAGATCAAAAGAATTGATCTATTTAGGAGTTGAGTCAGGAACCAAAGCTAGTCGGTTGTACAGTTCACATGAAGACAAAATTGTTGTGAGTCGTGATGTGATATATTGCGAAGATAAAGCATGGGAGTGGGAGGCAAAGCTATCAGAAGAAAGCAATATGCAGAAGTGGATTTCTTTCTCAGTTGAAGGAGAAAACAATGATGAAATAGGTCAATTTCATCTTCAAGAACCGGTTACGCCCATGCCGAGTACATCTGCAAGTCCACAGGGGGCTGCAGAGGATGTTCTAGCTTCTCTAATTGAACAAGAAGTCTTGCTTTTTAGAAGGCACCTGTTTATAGAAGTCTTGCTAAAATTTATGAGCAGACCAAACCCATTGAGATGTCTGAAGAATTGCAGATGATCACTGCTGATGAACCAATGGGATTTCAGCAAGCTTTAAAGGAAAATCATTGGAGGACTGCTATGCGGACAAAGCTTGACTCCATAGAAAAGAATAGGACATGGATCTTGACAGACTTACCTCATTATCATAAAGCCATAGGGCTGAAGTGGATTTTCAAGGTCAAAAGAGATGGAGATGGGAATTTTGTTCGTCATAAGGCAAGACTTGTAGCAAAAGGCTATGTTCAGAAAAAGGGCATAGATTATGAAGAAGTGTTTGCACTGGTTATAATATTAGAGAGTGAGATTGATATTTGCTCTTGCAGCTCAATTTGGATGGGAAGTACATCACATGGATGTCAAATCCGCATTCAAGAGGTATATGTATCACAACGGGATGGTTTTCAAGAAGGTAAAGTATATCGACTCTTAAAAGCCTTATATGGTTTGAAGCAAGTACCTAGGGCCTGGAACAAGAAACTAGATAGTTCCTTGGTCAATCTTAGTTTTGATAGATGCAAGCAAGATCCAAGCTTGTATACAAGAAAAACTGAAGAAGACATACTGATACTTGGCATATATGTTGATGATCTTATTATCACAGAAACATGTGATCAAAAGATTGAAGAGTTTGAGAAGGAGATGATGAAGCAGTTTGAGATGAGTGATTTCGGACTTGACTTACTACCTCGGCCTGGAGGTGAAACAAAGTAATCATAATTTTACAATCAAGCAGTCAAATTATGCAAAGAAAATTCTTGAGAAGGCAAGCATGACGAGATACAATCCTTGTTAGTACCCTATGGAGTCAAGGTTGAAACTCGACAAAGATGAGAGGGTGTTTGTTGGAAATAATCCTGCTGAATCTGATTTCGAGTCTGTATTAATTTTGAATTCGAGTTAGTTTCAGAGTCGATTTATATATCCGAGTCTAAGTTTGTAAAGCTGTGTATAAATTGAGTAGAAAACCAAAGAAAAGGTGTAGCAATTCAAGCACCACAAAATATTTTGTGTTCTCGTGTTGTCTCTGTTTGTAGCTTTTGAAAAACGACTGAGGTGCGAAGACGAAGCTGATCGGACCTGTCCGATCAGCAGAGACGCTCAGACCATCCGATCTTCATTGAAATTATTTTGACTGTCCGATCAGCGTCGGAACGTTCGGGCCACTTCGAACAATAGCTCGCATGATCGGAGCAATCCGATGTGTCACTTGTTTTTTCGATTGTTGATTTGCGATCAGGTGAATCGGGTGCTTGTGTGCATTCGGACCAGTCCGAAAGGCAAAGCGACCGTTTTCAACATCTTTGAGCGATCGTTTTTTCCATCAAACAGTAAACATATCACACAAGAATCTGACCTTTCTATATACTTCCACATATTGGAACTCGATCGAGGGGTTTATCACCTAGCCACACGTCATACCAAAAAGATGTTTGCTCTCCTGAGTGAATTACCTTTTTCATCCCTTTACAGAAACTGTCCCTTGCTTTGAGCAAGCCATTCCAGAATCGGGAACCTCCTATTCTCTTAGGACAGCTTAAGCTGGATTCTCCTTCCCTGATATATTTAGCTCTGATTCTTCTTTTCCTCAAGGGTGATTCTTGGGCTTCATCTCCTTCCAGCCTGGAGAGTGGAGAACCATTTCCCCAGTAAAATAGAACTGGTTGGGTAGCAAAATACTGTTACTGGCAGCCACAGCACAGCTGAAGTGCATTCACAGCTACAACGTTTTGCACTAATCATCTGGATCTGAGTACAGATGCTGCATTATCTTTTGCTACATGGTTATGCATTGATCTTCTTGACATTTCATTTCTAGTAGGTGTTCTTTCTCCCATAAAAGAATTAAGTTTTCTTTTCTTTTTATGGTGTATTTGATAATATCTATTGAAAATATGACAACATACACACACATTATGTATAGGAAGGTATTTTCCTATATAGGAAACCTTTTTTCTACTCTCGGAAGCAGTTACTCCCTATGTTGTATCTCACAACATAGGGAGTATCTCGTGCAACGGACGGTGTGTACATATAGTATATGAGTTTATAAGATTATCTAGATGCCATGGTACGTACGCTTTTCCAGAGGTGATATGTATATTTTTTTAGACATACTCGTTTTTATGTGAGAATATGAAGGTATTTACAAAATACGCTAAAAACCATGGACTCTCTTGCAATTTTTTCATGTGTACCATATTGTAGTACCCTATAATTAGTATATGAGTGTACCTAAAATTAGGGGCTGCTATCTTGAGTTCATGGTTGTGCAGTTGAACACCCACTATTTTTTGCAAAAAAATATAGTATATACTAGGTATATTACACAAATATACTCTTAATTGAGCTAAAATGCTACATATTTGTACCCAAAACATATAAATCAGCCCAATCCAACCCACACCTCTCTCTCTCTCAGCCCACTAGAGCTCCCTCTACAATCATCAGACCCACCACAACCCAAATTCCCCAAGGTCCCAACTGGCCACCTAATCCTAACTGGCTCACCTCTCTCTCAACGTGGCGGCGGCATGAGGTAGTGCCACAGTGTCACAAGCCCACAATGGTCGCACACGACGGCGGCCAAGGAAAGTGAGAGGGAGCACGCGGCTTGCAGTGGTGGCCGGCGATGGCAAGCCAGTGAGAAGTCAAACCAATTCTCAAATCAGGACCACAGGTGCGCTCTAGGAGTTAAGTAAGGGCGCAAGGCGGTGTGGGTGAACAAGAAAGTGACACGACGAGTTGGGTGGCGACGTGGCGAACAGGGAGGTATGATTGTATGAAACGCACAGCGTTGCGGCGAGGTCTCATTCCCAGGTGAGCTGCGTTCGGTCTCCCACTCTCCCTTCCAATTTCGAAATCAGCAAATCCCAAATAGTTCATTGAATGATTGTGCCTTTGTGAAATGTAGATCATAGAACCTTCAAAAATGAAGAAGTTTGTTGATTTGAAATATTTGTAGATAGTGTTGGTTAGATTAACATAATAAAAGCAATTTCCTTGAACTATTAAATTGGCTAACATAAAAATGTGAACAAGTTAATAAGGTGGTTCTAAGGAACAATGAAATGGATATCCCTAAAATTGCATGAAGGGTTGTAGAGTTAAAATTGTATTTTGCTTAATTATTTTGCATTTTTTCTACATTAGTTTTTAGATGTTTTTGGTTGGGACAATTTGTATTTTGATTTTTTTTCCACCAATGACCTTACCTTTTTTTTTCTTTGAGCAATATTTTATTAACTCCGAACATCCATCTCAGAAATCCTGGGCCTGCCACTGCCTAAAATGATAAATGAGTATTTTAAATTTGTTTAGGTGATATATCTATATATATATATATATATATATATATATATATATATATATATATATATATATATATATATATATATATCACTAATTTGTACTGGCCTTCTTGTTGTAGCGCATTGTTTTTAACAGGGGATCACTATTTTTTGTGACAGTAAACAATTTGCAAGCATTTCGCTAACAGCATCACAAAGAAGCCAAGTTTGATACTGAACTATTTTTGCTTTGATACTTTCTGAGTTCCCATTGTATCGAGAAATGTTTGTCCCTTCCTCCAGGGAGCAAAACATTTTTACCAAAAGCTAGTATTATGATTCAGGTTCTTTCATCTGTCTAGTGAGTAGTGGTGTAATATACCTGTGTATTTACTCGCTGCCTTATTTTTTCTGTCATTGCTTCCCTGACTTGCTTCCTTCTATTGCAGAATATCCCATGTGGATTTGTCAGAGAGTGTCTTCCCCGGACCAGCAAGACGTTGACACTCTGGGATCCACAGGGAAAGGCCTGGGAAGTTAACTATGTCTACTACAGTGACCGTTGTGTTGGCTCTTTCAGTGGTGGCTGGAGCAAATTTGCTCTAGGCAATAATCTGGAGAAGTTCGATGTCTGCATCTTCGAGCTCTTTATGAAGGACAACATAAAAGTGCACATCTACAGAGTTGTCCCGGAAATAACTCCGTACCTCCCCAGTTCTAGCAAGAAATGACAGGGTTGTGTTCGCATGCTGGAGGGTGCAATTCCATTGATCTGGGGCTCTAGTGGGCAATAAGAAGACTATTCACATGTTGGTGATATTTAAAACAAAATAAATGACTGGCTAATAAACGAAGCTATGTTCTGGTTAGATTGTTTAATGACTCTGTTGTATCGGCTCAAGAATAATGTTGCAGACTTGCAGCCATAATAATGCTACGTTATATGAACAATATATGCTAGTAATTTGTTGGCGCCCATTAATTTCCATTGATATGCTTCTTGATATATGTTGCAAGTACTAGATTTTACGCAGATTATAACCAAAGAATACTTGCCAGATTTGAGAACATAGATCGATACGCTTCTGCATGTCTGATCAGCTTTGCCTGGGCTGGTGGTTACAGACATGTGGCTCTGGTGTGCAACTGTAGCTTTGATACCTGATAGAAATTGGTTGTTAGTTGTGAAATATCCTGATTATTACTGCACTTTTTTTTATGGGAAAACTGTTACTAAACTGACTTTCTTGTGATCATGTTTTCTCAACCACTGATACTTTTTGTGGTGTGACCTGTGACAGGCTTCTAACATCTGCACAATTCTGATTCAGTTTCAGCATGCTATTGCTGGCCAACAATGTTACTCATGTTATAGCATGATTAGTTATGATTTGGGAACAGTTTCTTCCTATGTATGAAGATACCCAACGAAAGTGCAGATCGCAGATCGGTGTGAAACCAAACCTGACAGCGTACAACGGTACACAACACAACCAATTCCTGCAGCTTGAGACCAACCGGTTGGTTGCTCTGTCCCTCTCATGGCTCTTGCCTTGTGCTTCACTTTGTTAGTTAGAGATCGATACATCGATATATACCGATCTCCGTAACCAACTTCGCATACACTACAAATGCCTAATCAGTCAGTCAGACTCAGGCCCCCTTTCTCTCTACTCCATTCAGCAATGGAGAAAAGTCACTCCTAATCAGGAGACTTTTCAGAGTGATCTGCACTGTGGTTTGACTTATTTGCAGTACTAGTTACTAGTAAAGTGAGAGCAACAGCTATAAATTAGACAGGAGATATCTGAAGATGTTAGGTGAGAGTTTTTTTTTTTCACTGCTTAGTGATTCAGTTCGCAGATTAAGAACAACAGAATGGCATATGAAATGAAATTTTGGATTTTGTATGTCACAGTTAGGGCCTTCCTTTGTTCATGTCTGACCAGCTTTGGCATGCACAATTATTAAGATATCTGATGGATCAGGTAGGGCATTAGGATTTAGGATTACTAGTTAGCACCCCAGCAGATGTGTAATGAGGATACCCTGATTTGAGTATGTTGGTTGCAGTTCTTAAGTGCAACATTTATGAAGTTGGGAGTCCTGGAGGCAGCTGGTCTCTGCCTCACGTAGACATGTTGGTGAAGTCACCAGAAAATTTTGGTTCCTTCACATTTAATAGCTCCTTCATTTTGGTAGGTTTGATGGCAAGACATCTGCATCTACGCGGTTGGTGACAAGTGACAACCCTGTCATGGTAACACAATAAAAAACATGGCAACAAATTCCGTCTTAAAAGTACAACGCCAAGAGGTAGACGAGTGTAACTTACTCCCCATCTCTGGTAACAGTAAGTGCTGTGTTAGATATGGACACGGTCTTATAAACTTGATCACCAATTTCTATTATAATATACTTGTAAAAGCTAATAAAATTATAATGTTACGGAGTATTTATGAGATAAATATTTTTATATAATTTTCACATGGTCAATCTAAATTTTCACAAAGATATTGTTGGTCAAAGCTAAAATAGCTAGACTGCACGATTTTGAGAACTACAATATGTTGTGGTTAATAAACATAGATTGAACTCGATCCAAAAACCAAACTATTATAGATTATTCAGAGGACAATACAGTGTTGTGGCCAAAGCTACAATAGATTCAGAGGCCAATACATTGAACTACAATAGATTTAGAGCTACAATAGATTCAAAAACTAAAATCTAGATTATTCAGAGGCCAATATATTCAGAGGCCAAAATTTAGAACTACAATAGATTCACAAAGATATGTTGTGGTCAAAGCTAAAATAGTTAGACTGGAGTGAGTAATTTAGAAGCAATTTTCAGATGGAATTATGACCCCAATCCATATGTTGTGGTTGATAAGCATACATTGAACTCGATCCAAAAACCAAAATCTAGATTATTCAGAGACCAATACATTGTCATAACAAATAATTTACAAGAATCGGAGGGAAGAACAGGAATATGTAAGTAATTAGGCATAGGAATATATTGATGCCAAGAAGAAAAACACACTCTTCAGCAAAAATAAAAAAATAAAGAAGGACCACTCGGGTTATTTTGTCTTGTGAGAGAAACATCAAACAAACATGTATATATCAATATATATACACTAGTAATTAATACGCCGGTATATAACTCATCAGCTCTTAACTTCTTAATTATTGGAGCCCATCTGATCAGATGGGTGCGGTTCTTTGGTTCCTGGATTTCTTGACCAAGAACAGCTTCTTGAGCAGCCTGAGCATCAACAGCAGGCTCCATCTCCGGCGCCGGACCACGCTGCCAGCGTTCAGGTGCTTGCCATGCTTCTCCGTGCCGGCGACGACGAGTCCGACGCCACCGTCGTCGTCGAGCCAGGCCTCCTTCATCATCATCAGCTGTCCCTCGTGCAGAGGGCTCAGAGGGCACACCGGCGGCGTGCGAGTGAGCTCCTCGTTGAAGTCCTCCCACAGCATGTCCATCTTCTCCTCCTCGCCATGCTCACCTCCACCCCACGGCGCCGCACCGTCGTCGTCGGCGACGGCGACGAACCACGGCAGAGGGGAGCCGAGGCCCAGCTGATGCTGAGGGAATGCCGGAAGCTTGCACTGCCCTCTTGGGACAGCATTGGGGAAAGTGAAATCATCCATGCTAGCAAGCTAGCTAGCTTGCAAAGTTACAAATCTTCAAGGTGTATATGGGTGATGTCTCTACTACTCTCTCCCTATATATATGGAAACCCTTCGTATGCACTAGTAGTCTAGTACTAGCAAGTATGAGATGTCTCACTCTTATGGGGGGTGCAACATCCTCATCCACCTACTTGAAATGTGCTTGGCTGTTGGAGATCTGGGCTTCAAGAGATGGATGGATGGCTATGCAATAATGATGGGAGTGATGATATGTTCTTAGTGCACTGTTGTGCTAAGATGGCAAGCACCAAAAGCAAGCCATGCCTATTAAGCCTAGCCTCCAAGGCCTTAATACTTATAGAGCCAAAGTTGAGGGGCGAATTAAAGGCTGTGTAGGTTGTATGCACACTGAAGAGAGAATGTTCATGGATCTGACCTTGCTAACAGAAGCTGCAAGATGCTGGACTGGACAAACCAATCACATGTGACATGTCCAAGGGGGGAAAAGGGATTGGTGTTGCATGGTTAGGGTGATTGAAAAGCAAAGGGAAGCTGGAGGAATCCATGAACACACTCCTACATAGGAGTACTTTTAATTTGAATGGTTTTGGAGGGAGGGGGTGTGCGGCAGCAATGCAGCATAGATGATGCAGGCAGTAGTGCTTTTCTGATGGCTTTCGGCTAAAGATGTGACGTTGCTTGGAAAGATGGAATCTGCCTCACTCTGTGTATATACTTTTCTGATAAATAGTAAAGATGACTGGATGAAATGTTCTGCATTGTTTTTCACAAAAAAGGAAAAGATGTCTGAATGAAGGAAATGCCTTGTGTAACAGAATGTTTGGCTCGTTCTGCATTGTTTTTCTTGGGTGTAGTCATCTTGGTGAGATAAGATTCTAGAGACGTAGTGACATATTAGTATACTATAAGCTAGAGTGTTCTTAATTTCTTAGTTTGTCTGTGTCTGAAGATAGGCATGCTGGGCATCTGAAAAATCTGTACCTGAAATCATACTAATAGCTGAAATAGCAAGGTGGCAACTGAAAACATACAATGTGTGTGTTTACTTTCACAAGAAAAGCAAGGATGCAACGCCAATGAAAACTTTGGAAGGACGTGTGCTTGATTGCAACATGGTTGATTGCACAGTCCACAGGTAGCTAGAACAAGCACAAAGAACTTGACAAGTGAACATCTCATGATTTTTTAATTTAGTTTTTTTTTTTAAAAAGTCTTGGCAATTTAGTGGGAGCTGGAATCTAAATGATTGGCTCAAAGAAGATGTGTGCTTCTTTATAAAGGCAGAGTGGATCCAATCATTGAAGATATTTTTTTCTTGAGCACTTCAAAACGTCAAATTGGCTAGCTTTTCCCCTCAAAACACCTGATGTCTCGAGCAAGAAAGCAAGTCGCACATATGGACCAAATTTTGCAGGACTTTTTTTTTGCTTTAGTAACAGTTCAAATTAAAGCAATGGATTATCACGTTTAAGATTCTCCACTGTACCACGAAATGTCATCTCATGCATGATATCAACCAAATAGAGTGGAAAAAGACAACTTTTCAATTTGAACTCTGACTTCGGTTCAATTTTCAACCTTGAACTATAAAATCGTCCGATTTGAAGCCTCCGACTATCGAAACCATCCATTTTACCCACTCGACCCAAGTCAGGATGATTTTCCACCGACATGTCATCCACGTGGACGTCAGCACTAAATTTGAGTTGGCTCGCCACCTGGCTTGTACTTCTTTGGCTTGTACTTCTTTCTTCTTCCTCACTCCCCTCTACCATTGTCTCCTCCACCCGGCCCACCCTACTCGCCTCCTCCATGCGTCACTTGCACCAGCCGCCACCGCCCGTAGCCACGCCGTTGCCTGAAGCCATGAGTCATGCTATCATCGACACGCCTTGCATTGGCATGGTGTTGCCAGCCACAACAGTCGCTCGTCTATCTTGCACCGCGGTTTGGCCGCCGTCTCACGATTCCTTCACTTTACTTAAGCAACAGCCACATAGTGCGCTAGGTTCACCTCCCCCTCCCCTCCATATTCCCTACTTCCCCTCTCCGTTCCTCCTATCCCTAAGCTCGAAGAATCGCCTCTGCGCAGTGGCTGTGAACGCTGCCAGTGCTCAAACCCCTCTCTGGTGAGCTTCTCCCCCATTATTTTGCGTCAAAGCATGTTCCTAGACCTCCTATACATTTTCCCTAACTCGATTTGGGAATTCAAGATCGTCGATGGCATCGTCTCCGTCAGGTCTGGCCAAAACTACCGCCACCGATGCAATCCTCTCTTCGATGAAACTCATTCCAATTCCTCCCTCATAGAGCATCCTTACACCTTATATATGCTCATGACGCGCCTAAGTTTTATGGATCATTCATCATAGTGCCTCACTGGGGTAGCAGTGCCACCGCTGCCACCATTCGTAGCTACATCACTACTATAGTTCGTCTCCCGCTACGTCGTCACCACCCGTTGGATCACCTAGACCGTGGAGTTCTATTTTTCTGCTCGCCTACTACCACCGTGGTCCCCCTCACCAACGCCGAGCTCAACCAGAGCTCCCATGGTGCTACCCTATTCTTTCTGTCTCGTATGACAAGTAGACCAAAGAGATTATGTGTGGCTGACAAGGATTGACACCATGAATCCATGTTGGTGACACATCACGTGAAAACCACCTTAGTTTGGGTTGAGGGGGTAAAGTAGGCGGTTTCTGTAGGACCGATATAGCAACAGAGGCGGTGAATGTGCCTTCAAATTTTTACCCTAGTATTCTCTTAATCTTCACTCCAATATTTGTGAGAAGCTATGAAAATCAAGAAGCCAAAAATCCAAACATTCTCGGTGCTATAGTGATTTCAACCTATGAATAGTAAAAAAACAGCACTATTTAAAATACAAAAAACCATGAAACTTTTGATCCATCAATCCAAAAAATTGAAACAAGAACCTATCCCAACCAAAAAAAACTTGAAATAACTTAAGATAATTGGGATATTTTGTTTTGTGAAGCTCTGTGGCACTAAAACGGGGCCAAAAACTAAAAATGATTTAACTCTCAAACAAAAAACTCTAAATTACTTAAAATTTGGTGTACAACTTCTATAGGGTGTTAAGAACCTATTTCAATCAATAATCAAGAAAATTATTACCAAAATTTTGATATTTTTCTGTTTGAAGTCAGATTGCACTAAAAATAGGTCAAAAATCACAAACGATGAATATTGCTCGTTGGTGAATGATGACCAAGATGACTCTAAATGTATTTCCACATATCCCAGCAAGCAAGAACACCAAAAAAATTGAGGAAAAAACAACTAGATCAAGAAACCATTCAGAGAGGCCAAAAAGAGCAAAAAAAATAGGTTTCTTCATGAACTTGTCAACCAAATCAACAAGGGGAGTGAGAAGAGGAAAACCAACCAAATTAAAAATAAATCAACCAATACAAAAGAGATTCATGGAGATAAGTAAAGATTGATGTATTGCTATTTAAGGATGAAGATTTAATCTTAAGAGAGGATGGTTAACCACAAGTCTCCATCCTAATCCCTTAAATAGATAGACTAGCCAGTCACATCTAACTCTTAATGGATACTATCTACTTAGCACAATGGAAAAAACTCGATAACCCCCACATGCACGAGTTTTAACTCACTACACTTATGCACGCTTTTCAAAGCGTATAAGTCTGAATCCTCTAAGTCCCTAGTCTTAATTCAATTTAATTTTCTTAGCTTCTTCTTGACCTAAAACACTCTCCCAAGTGCCGCGGTTTTGCTTCAAGGTAGTTTTGGTATTTTAGTCAAACTACCAAAATACCCTTTTTTGACCCGGTCATATCCTTCCATTGGAAGCAATCGTCATACTTGTCATGTGTAGGTGTATCACTAGTTTGCCACGCGTCTGTAAATCTCTCCCGTTGCAGTTCTACTAGACCACTACATTTCACTTGGATCGACCAAGCTACATGGTGTAAACCCGTTGTTTGAATTTTCCTTCAACATTTTTTGTCTTTCTTGTACCATGCTTGAACTCACCATCTCACTCGACATATTTGATCATTCTGGGTTTCAACTCCTCCATAAGCATAGCTCCGATTCTTGCTGTTGACCATGGTTGACTCTAAGCGACCCTGCACATCCAAAGACAAAGAAACCATTCTCAGACATAAGTTCTTCACAATTTAACCCATATTAGCAATAACATGTCTTATACAACCTATAACCACTGACCTAGGTCACCAAATCATTCATTTCTGCAAGCTGTCAAGAAAAATATGAAAATATGCAAATTCTAAATTTTTCACTTCACCAAAATAAACACAACTATGAACCTTCTCATATGGTCCTTTAGTTTCTTTAGTTTGAGGTTCTTAATCAGAAGATTTTTATCGGTTGAAAATCGTATCGAGGCCAAAGTTAACGTTGAAAGGTGGACTTATTCTAATAGAGTGATGCGCTCCACACTAGCATTGCAACTTGCAAGCATAAGGATCTCGACATATCTTGTGTTCTGTCGTATCACTACTACTTTTGTGTTATGCGCTATCATGCGCATGCATTTATAAAAAACATATATTTGTATGTAAGTATGGAATCTTCTCCCAAGTAACTCTCACCAGGGGCGGACCCAAAGAGGGGGGAGTGAGGGCCTAGGCCGCCACTCAATTCGCAGGAACTCAGGTATATAGCCTAAGATTTAATGCTAGTGCCCCCACTCAGCCCAACTAAAAGGCCCTCACTCATGCTAAAATTATGAATGAGAACAATTCAGCATACTATGTGTATTATTGTGCCCCCTTTCAGATTTTGTCCTGGGTCCGCCCCTGACTCTCACCCTTTTTCTCATTGTATGCGGGTTTCCTTTGAAAAAGAGTAGGGACTTTTGGAACACAACCTCCAACGATTCACAATTGCATAGCTTCCTTTTAGGATTCTAGACCCGTACTATCCTATCACAATTTTGATCTACACTCACTTATCGAGCTACTCTCGATCTACACCATTCGATCAGAGTTTACAAATATCATATAAAAAAGAAGTTTGTACGTATAACATCTCGATCTACACCATTCGATCCGAGTTTATAAATATCATATAAAAAAGAAGCTTGTACGTATAACATTGCTCTATCAGTTTTTTTTTTTTGGAACGAAGCATTGCTCGATCAGTCAGCGACAGGACAAGCGTGGCAGCGCCATGAAATAGAAACACAAGAATTAATGGACCACTGCATTGGCCCTTGTCCAAGTGTATGGCACGGCAGGCCGAGAAGCCACCACAGCACTGCTGGTCCAGTAGGCATTCATATCTAGAAATCGACAAACATGGACACACAGTACCATACCGTACAGAAATTATGTAGGGATGTAGTCATGTAGGGATTGCTTGCTTGTTTCTTTTTTTGAAACCAAACACTTGCTTGTGAGAACATGAAGTGATTACTTAATTAAGTAATTGGATTTACACATAATTTAGCAAGTTAGTAACAAAGTGTTGAGCCTGTTATTTTAGACTGCAGCTTATAGATTTTAGTTATGATTTATTAATTTAATAAATAGCTATCGCTGAAAAAACAAATCAAAACCCACCTAAAAGGTAAAAATAGCAACGCCGTTGTCTTTATTGGCCTGCATACTACGGACAGATAGTCAAGTTGTTGGATCGTCAAGTTTGGTCGGGAGACATGTGTGCGCCAATAACGGAGCTGTGCGTGGTCCAATCCACGAACTCCGCCTGTGCGTGTGCATTGTCCAATTAACGAACTTATTGACGCCTGTCGACATCTGGTGTCGTGAAAGAGCCCTGATATTTTATCGACAGTGATATTGGTATAGATAATATATATAATTTTAGACTTAAAAAATTATTTGGAAAATTAGTTTCAAAAAATTGTTTTGTTATTCTGATTTTTGGAGAAATCAAAAGTTCAAAAAGACCAGAAACATATTCAGTGCATCTCACCGCGATGTACCCCGCTCGGTTATGATGAAAAATAGTGACTTATGGCTGAAATTGCACTGTAGCTGGCTGAAAGTACACTGTAGCTGAAGGTGGCTTATTTGGCGTAATTAAATTTAAAAAATTAAAAATAGAAAAAATATGTTAGCTCATCACGGACAACGCAAATGAATACGGGAAGAAAGAACCAGCAAAAAAGCCAAAAGTTCAGAAAATTTTTTATAAATAATAGAAAATAAGTTAGAAGTTCAAGTCAAAATGAGCGGGTTGTAAATCTCTTTTTTGTAAGGTAGGAGTAGAACTCTGTTTATCCGTCTTTCAATTTGCCATGTGGATAAACAGCGGCTGCCTGCCTCCTTGCGTCGATACCAAGTTAAACCGTACACCCCATGAAAACTTCAGAAAGACGGCACCTCGGTGGCCAAGACTGTCTCTTGTTGTACGAGGTTATATATAATGTGCTTTGTGGCTCAGTATGCTGGTGGGGGATGTTGCAATAGGTTGACACTGTAGTCCAATTCACTTCGATGCCCTACAAAGGAAATATCCGGCACTAATCGAAGTCGAGAAAACTCGAAATTAGGAGGCACCTTAGCTAATAAGACTACTCGGTGTTGTACGCGCTGAACGGTTGCTTATGCATCACAACCATCCTAGATCGAATTAAGTTCATTTATACCATGTGGTCATATATGTTATGTTTATAATCGAGCTGTCTCTTTTAATCCCATTTGAAACATCTACTCAATGTACATACATTGTCTACTTTAGGTTGTGCTCATTTGGGTTGAATAAACCTGACTTATGGCTGAATTTTTATTGTAACTGGTTTATTTTGTACTGTAGCTGATGGTGGCTTATTTAGCATAATTAAATTAAAAAAATTAAAAATAGAAAAAAATATGTTAAGCCCATCACGTATAATGCAAACAAATACGGAAAAAGAGCCGGCAAAAAAGCTCAAAAAAGTCAAAAATTTAGAAAAAAAAATAAAATTTATAAATAGTAAAAAATAAATCAAAAACCAACTCGAAATAAGCGGGGTTAGTCTACTTTCATGGAGTACCGTGAGTCCCTGACCTGACACATGCATGCACTGATATGACGCACATTAGCACGTATCTTGGGAAGCTAGCATCTGTTCCAATCTTCACATGCACAGTTTCCTTTTTTCTTTGCCATAAAGAAAATGCATAGCTACCTTCCTCTGCCTAACTTCTCCGGTGCCCAGAGTTAATTTGCTGCTACGAAAATACAGTCATGTATGCAAACGGTTGTGTTTTTTTGTGGATCAGTTTATAATTTTTGTTTTTCTTAAGATAGTAGTAGATGATAAAGACGTTTAGGTTTAGAAAGTTATTTAGAGAATCTGATTCAAAAAACTATCTTGTTCATTTCGATTTTTAGAGAAGTCAAAAGTCAAAAGACTAAGGGCCTGTTTGGCAGAGCTCCACCAGCTCCAGATTCACAAAAATCAGATCCAGATTCAATTTTACCAGCCAAACACTTCTAGCTCCAGCAGCTCCACCATGGATCTGCTCCACGATAACAGTGGATCTACCCCCAGATTCATGGATTTGGTGGAGCACCTCAAGGGGTGCTCCACCAACTCAAATTTGGTGGAGTTGGGAAAAATTACCCACCACTGCCACTGGTTACACAAAAAAAAACGGTTCAACCTTTTCTTTTTCTCGCGTCGCGCCTCCCCCGCCTCCTCCCGGGCCTCCGCCTCCCTCCTCCACCGCCGCCTCCTCCGCCTTCTCCCTCCACCGCCGCCTCCTCCGCCTTCTCCCTCCACCGCCGCGGTCTCCTCCCGGGCCTCCGCCTCCTCCCGGGCCGGCGCCGTCTCCCCCGCGTCCGCCTGCCCCCGGGCCGATGCCGCCTCCCCCGCCTCCTCCCGGGCCGGTGCCGCCTCCCCCGCCTCCGCCTCCGTGCGTGTCTGTGTCTCTTTTTTTTCATTTTGCCCCCTGACGCGTGGGGCCCAGGTGGAAGTGAGATAGAGAGGGGGTGGAGCTGTACCAAACACTTTGACGAATCTCAGATCCACGATGGAGCTGCTCCACGGTGAATCCAGCTCTAGATCCACCTTCTAGGTGAATCTGGAGCTGGTGGAGCTCTGCCAAATAGGCCCTAAAAAAACAGCATGGTTGTGAACCGCTCTGCACTCTTGCGGTGTTCATTTCCTTTTCCTCTCAGTCTTTAAGCCACGCTTGGAACTCCCAGTTCCCGAGGAAATAAAACAAAAGTCTAGAGTTCCAAAGGGGGCCTAAATTTTAGCAAGTGAGATTTTTTAGGACAGCCAGTTTTGTTTGAATTGTGTGGACCTTCTCATTCACCTTAATCTAAAACCTCATATCGATTTGTCACTGTAGGATTTGTCCACCTGTATAATGGTTTTGAACTAATTGAATATGTCATGAACCCACTGTATGTGTAACATTGTAAGTGTATTAGGCCAAAACGTCCTTTAAAATATGACCACCGGATGATCCCAACCAAAGCCATTCTTTGAATTAGAATCGACCGTGGGACGCTAGCAATGCTAGATTTTTTTTTTTGGCTTATGGCTGAAAAGCACTGTAGCTGGCTGAAAAACACTGTAGCTGACAGAGACTTATTTAGCATACTTAAATTTAAAAAAATATAAAAAATATGTTAGCCCATTACGTATAATACAAACGAATACGTGAAAAAAAAAGAACCGGCAAAAAAGCTCAACAAAAGCCAAAAGTTCAGAAAAAAAATGAAATTTATAAATAGTGAAAAATAAACCAGAAGCCAGAAGTCGAAACTCTTTTGATCACCACCTTTAATGGGGCAATTGGAACACCGGCCAACTGCTCCCTTCAAAAGGTAACACCATGATCGAACTTCTAACAGAGGTTTTCAATCTAGATAATGGTTCTGTTTTTTTTTTTTGAGATTTTTCAAACGGTTTTTATCCAAAAATCACGTGTTATTTATATCAACATCTGTACTATCTATCATCATCTAAAAACAAATAAAAAGCATCAGCTGTAACTTAAAAAAACAGAGCAAATAAAACGTGTTACGTGGCCACCCATCCATTATTAAAGCACGGCTCAGTTCGGCCCCATGTTGCCGCATGGTATGTTCAGGCCTCCAAAGGCACAGCTGGGCAGGTCAACGGCCTTCGTCCTAACCCCATCATTGGGTAGATGCTATCTAGGATTTGGTATTAATTAGTTAATCAACCTTTATTAATCCAGGTGGTCTAGCAAGGCAAATGATTAGAAGGTGACTACTCTAGGAGTTGTTTGGAAGTGACTGCATATAGGATTCTTAGTTAACTTCAGCTAGTTGAGTTTATAATAAGTTTGCTCTTTCTGGTCATGAACTAGTACAGTAGGGCATGTCCAGTGCAAACATATATTCGAGACAACGCAATATATGATGCAAACTCTTAATTATATGAACTATTCGATAAGGAATGGATAGATCAGATTCGGATAGTCTTCAAAGGGTGAGCCCTTGCGAATAATTTTTCGAGCGGTAAATTGATTTAACTTAATGTGCAAGCATTAGAAATAAGATTGCGGTTGGTAGAGTTACACATATTCTAGTGTGGAAAAATATCAAGAAATACTCCATACGAGTACAGGCTGTACGTTGATAGTTTGAAATTTTGCCATATATAACAATTTTTCAACGTGTATTTACAAAAATAGCCGTATACAAACGGTACTAACAAAAATAACGCTTATGCCGTCCGGTCACAGGTGGCAGCGCGCAACAGTCGACACGTGGCGCCTACCATCGAGCCAGTCGACGGTGGGTGGCTTGCCGTCTGCCCACAAAACGGTAGGTGATTAAGCCGGTTAATTAGCCGGCTTAATTATCTGCCTAAATTCATAATTTTATATTATATTTATTTAAATACGGTAAATGAGCTTAAAAATTACAAAATTTTTAGTAAAGCTTTCCGAGGCATTGTAATATATTGTATAATTTTTCCATAATTTTTCATTGCCATTTGCTACCTCTAAAAATTCTTGGAGCGACATATAATTAACCGAGCGATTAAGCAGTTATGTGTCACTTCAAGAATTTGTAGAGCTAGCAAATGGTCTTGAAAAATAACAAATTTTTCGGTGAAGCTTCCAGATACAGCGTGCTATCTTGTATAATTTTTATGTAATTTTTCACACCACTTTACTATCTCTAAAAATTATTTAAGCGAGACACAATTAAATAGGGGATTAAGCACTAATGTCGGGCGGCAGGCCATTAGCCTAGTCATTAGTGCTTAATCGCCTGTTTAATTACGTGCCACTCCAAGAAATTTTATAAGTAGCAAATAGCAGCAAAAAAATTATGAAATATTACACAACGTAGCATGCTGCCTTGGGAAACTCCTCCAAAAATTTCGTAATTTTTCATAACCATTTGCTACCTCTAAAAATTCTTGAAGAGCTAATCACCTGCCGCCCAGTTACTAGACGGTAGGTGACCTATCGCATGGTGACTAGCGGTAGGCGGCCTGTCGCCCGATAATGGTGGATGCGGTATGTGACAACTCCTATAAATATCAAAATCGTACAAATTTTTAAGCCACATTCACAGCGGAAAAAATTACCAAAAAATTACACAGTCAAGTACGTTATATCGAGAGAATGTACATAAACTTTCGTAATTTTTTGAGCTCATTTGCTATATTAAAAAATTTAAATAAATAATATGACAAATTAGGGCAGGTGATTAAGCCAGCCATTTGGCCATGGGACGGTAGGCCACCAAAGTGGGCCAGGTGGCGCGACGACAGGCTAGGCGGTAGGCCCACGCGTCAAGCAAGCTGATGTTGCCATTCGGCCACCGGACAGTAAAAGCGCTATTTTTACCAATACAGTATGTGTACTGTCATTTTTGTAAATACATATATCAAAAACTCTTGTAGTTTTTTAAGTCCCAAGTAGCTAACATAAAAAACATGCCTATGCTTTGGCTTGCACCCCAATACTTTTGTCACATCTTCCGTCAAGTTCCAAAAGCCAAACAGTTCTACAACATAACAAGCTGGTCATAAGGTATACTAACACCATTGTATCCAGATATAAACATGGTGATCTACCATGATTGAGTAATGATTGGTTAGGAGAGACCAAGTATACGGCATCTTATCCATGCCCAGTAATTCTAGCATCTTTAGTGGGGTAACTTCTCTAGCATTTCATTTACTGTTGCAATTACACACATTTCTACAGCACAGTGATGAATGGAGAACGAATTAATTGATCATCACATCTATAAGATGGAACGCAGATAGAAATTAGAATACACTAAACTAACTCATTAGCCAAAGAGAAATATCAAGTATATATTGTCAGTAAACTTGAAGACAGCAGATTACTGTTGATCAGTAGTAGAAGTTTTACGTCTTTTAGCATAGGAAGGGAACAAATAACCTGTTGCTGAGTGAGCAGTTCCACTGGCCTGGGTAATGTAAGGATCACTAAGGAGTAGCATCAGCTTTTGCTGGATGAGAAAAGTAATCAACGTGCCTATTGTTTAATGGCTTCTAAAAGCGAATTTTGGTTTTTCTACATTACTTAACTTTTAAATAGAGTATTTTCTCAAGACGAGTTTTACAAGTTAATTGTAGTACACGTTAAAAGTTCAATATCTGTATCAACTAAAGTTATAAACAAGTATCTCTCTCTGTAATCTTCATCACAAATAGTTAAAAGTCAAAAATTTCAATCAAAAATTATAAGCCGCAGCCATTTCAAACCAGCCAACATATGACTTCGCATGGTGCACTTGCTTGGTGCATGTAACGAACTGTTCGCTGTTCTTTTGCTCACGGGCCAAAGTTAGAGCGCAGACAGGACAGCGGTGACAAACAGTCAACTGCAGTACAGGTCCTTTTTGTTTTTTTAATGTTGCTTGACTTAAAGATTAGGGTTGGGATTTTTAAAAGTAAGTTTGAATTCTGCCTATTCACGAGAGACAATACATAGAGAAAAATAGTCATATATAAATTTGATACATATAACTAAAGTTTGTATAATGTCTATTACAATATATATATATAGACCTCGTCTTGAAAAGATGTACTGTTTAAAAGCTAATTGTTATAGCAGGAAGTGATAAGCTAAAGGCAAAGCTAAAAAAACCAGTCTAGAACTTATGTCAAGCACTTGGGTTGCATCTTAATTGCAGAACAGGTCTACATCTTAATTGCAGAACAAGTCCTATGTTTTGTTAAAAAAAATAAACATTCATGTTCCTCATTCTCTTTGAGCAAAATACATTTGCTTTTATATGTTCTTTATAAATGATTGGCAAAAGTATTCGTCTGGAAAAAAGTATTTGAACTGGCCACATAGAAATTATATTATTAAATTTATTTAAAAATACTTTTCATAGTATTATGAATTTTGTGACTTCATGTCGCTATAGAAAATATAAGTCAAAGTTATATCTTTGAAACATAAAAAGCCTAAATATTTACTATATCTTTGAAACATAAAAAGCCTAAAAATTTACTTACATAATTAATAACAGGGAGCCTAGCATAATAATTAAAAATTATCTGAAAAATCCATTGTATACATCAAGTACATCAACATGATTACTGCAACATCGCAATGTTGGCCCAAACACGGAACAAGATGCATACACTCAGTGTAGTAGTGGCCAATGGGCCAAGTCTTACCGTGCCGACTCGCGGACCCCGTGCTTGGCCGAGAGGGCGGCACACTAGGCCGGCATGGCACGGCTTGATAATGGTAGTGGGCCGTGCCGGCACAACACGGTTGCAACGGGCGTAAACGGGCCATGCCGACACATCACGCCACGGTCTCGCTCGTCGAAAATAGCCGTTTTTGACCGTTAGGGTGTAAAAAATATTTGAATAAATAGCAAGAAATTAAAAAATATGAAATTTTTCTATAAATAGTTGGGCATCTGGCCTCCATTCTTCACACCTCAAACCTGACTCTCATCTCTCTATTTAGCTGTGAAAAATCTGGTAGTGTATCCGCAAATTTGGCAAAATTAGTGAGAAATTCGTGCAAAATTCAGAAAATTCAAAAATCTTCAAAGAATTTTCTAAGAGATCCAAAAGAGGTCATATTGCTATCTTATTTTAATTTTTTTGCTATTATTTATTGATTCAATAGTAAGTTAATTGTACGTTACTATTTCAATTTGCAGCTGATTCAATGGAGAATTACGATTTTCAACTCTCCGAATTCGGCCTCTCGGTGGAGGATACGCAATGATTTCAAGAAGGATATCCATTCGCGGAAGGTCCACATCCACAACAAATTGGAGAGCTAGAAGAAGCGACGGCCTTGGTGGCACAGGGTCCAATCGATCCATCTTCCGTTAGCTCAACAAGTGCATCCACAACCCATAGCACGGGTGCAAAAGGAACAAGAGCTATTACATCAGGAGTTTGGAACGATTTCGACAAGAAGTTTAAGACTGACGATGATGAGAATTCTGTGAGGTATGCTATTTGTAAAATTTGTGGTAATGAATTGTCTGCAAAATCTTCAGGCGGGACGAATCACCTGCAACGGCATGCTGCAAGCTGCAAAAGAAGGCAAGTAATACAAATATGCCAAACACAGCTGCAATATAACCCTGACAGCTCAGTACATACTTGGGAGTACAACCCAGAAGTAGTCTAGAAATCTCTTTGTAGATTAATTGCTTCTTAAGACTTATTTTTAAATTTTAGTGAGTGTAATGCTTTTCAAAAATAGATTAGGACTGCTTATAACCCTCAGTTTAGTGTTGTATCTAGGTAAACCACAACTAGAGATTTAATTAAATATTATAACAATTATCATGAAAAATTGAAAGAAATGTTTTATACCTGTATATTCTCTATTTCTTTGACATCAGATATATGGAGTGGTAGGGTTAGGGACGATTATATTAGTGTTGTTGCTCATTATATTAATGATGTCTGGGTAATGGAAAAAAGAAGTATATGATTTAAATTAATTAATGTTTCGCATACTGCTGAAAATATTGCAGAATGCATTATTAAAGTTGTAGATGATTTTGGCCTCACGGATAAGATTTTTTCTATAACTTTAGATAATGCACCTATAAATACTACTACTATAAAATTCTTACTCCTTTGTTTAATACTTATGCACAATCTTTCTTACTGCATCAACATTGTGCTTGTTATATTATTAATCTTATTGTTAAATGTATTACAACTTTTAAGTGATGCTACCGGTTTAGATTATTGTACATACTCTATAGTAGTTAAGGATAAATTATATGAGGTATATAAGAAATACAAAAATAATTTTAGGTCCGTGCGTTTAGAAAGACCGCCGGTACTCCCTAGCACCTCTAAGGGGACTATGCAATAGGGCAAGATTTTTGGTTCTTCCTCTAGAGATTCTAGTGCAGGTACACATCAGTCAGGAGGAGGAAGGTGACAAAGCACCGGAGACCTATCAAGCTATCTCAACAGTAATAGTGTTAGTTTCGAGCAAGAGTTGAACATCCTCCCATGGTGGCAAATCCAGAAAGTAACATATCCAGTGCTATCCATATTAGCGCGGGATGTGTTGACTGTTCCTGTCTCTACAGTCTCCTCGGAGTCATCCTTCAGTCTATTTGTAAGAATAATCGAGGAGCGGCGAACAACTCTGTCGAACGAGATGGTTGAAATTCATCTGACCGTTAAAGACTGGGAACAAGCTGAATCAAGATTCCAACATACTGCAGAGAATAGAGACTTAGAAGAATCTTTTGAGAATTTGTATCTAGAAAGCAATGAATAGAAATTTCAATATTTTTCTTCAGATGTAGTCACTAGTGAGCTTTATAGGTTGTACTCTATTTTCTTTACCAAGGTTTTCTCAAGTTGAGTTTTTACTTGGTAAAGTTTTTAACCAGGCAGTCATCCCATGTAATTTAATAAGTTAATGAAGCTTATTATATCATTGAAAATAATTATCTTGATAATTAACAATGTCTATAATTTTCTATAATTTTTAGGTAATTTTCTACAATTTTTCCTTAATTTTCCTTAATTTTCTGATTTTTTTCTCTTTTTCCCGGCTTAATGGATCAACCGTGTCGGCACGTCCTGTTAAGCCCTAACCGTGCCCTTGCCGGCACGGCACGGTTGTGGGCCGTTCTTGGGCTTAGACTGCGGCCCATGGGCTGGCACGGCATGACTCGTTTATTTGTCGGGCCTAAACAGGCCGTGCCTAAATGGGCTGTGCCTGAACCAGGCCCGTGCCGTGCCAGCCCAGCCCAGTCCATTGGACAGGTCTAGCTCGGTGGTCTTAACACACATTAACACCTTTCAAATGACTCAAGACACACATGAGTTTTATCACTGCATAATGCCGTACAACTTTTCTATTTTTTTCCTCATTTATAGACTCAGAGGTTATAAGTACACATGTTAACAAAATGCACGACTCTTCCGACCACGATCCGCATGACTCGCACTCTCCCCACTACCCAAACGACTTACTTCACTAACCAACTCACTCTGTTTAGTGGACATGACCAGTTACGTGCAGATTAACTGCTACCTAGCTTGGTCTACGACCGCACACAATCCTTCGAGTCCTACTTCGGGTCCTTCAACAAGTCCTACTTCGAGTCCTTTGACCACTGTTGTTCGACCACAGTTGCTCGACCATGCCACCGACCACGGCTGCTCGACCACACCTCTTTGACCATGGCACTTAACCGCTTCACCGACCATGGCTACTTCGACCGCATATTCAACCACGGCTTCATTTTGACCGCTTCACTAACCATGGCTTGTCGACCGCATCTTTGGTATTACCGCTCACACAAATGGTACTATTGGTCTTCGAGTACCGACTGGGATACTATAGCTCCACGAGTACCGACTGTCGATCAGTATGCATCCACGACCACTACAGCTACGACCACTGTAACTAAAACCACTGTGCAACTTGACTTACGACTACGACTGCTACGATCGGTTAACTGTAGCTTCGATTACTACATAGCTCGAAGCTTCGATTACTACATAGCTCGACTTACGATTGCGACTGCTACGACTGGTCTCTGACTACTCTCCGACTTTGGGTCTTCGACTTGTACTCAGACACACGAGTACTTGACACACGACTATAGAGTATTCGAGCACATTGAACACTCGACACAACTACACAGTACTCGACACAACCACATTGTACTCGAACATACGAGTACTCAACTACGACCATAGTACTCGACACCAACCACTCTCAATAACAAGATTAGTTCCAACACGCAACATATGCTAATGTTGTTGCTGCAAAAACTAGTATTGATTGAGTTGGTAGTTGTAGCAGCTATATGTCTACATGTTTGAACCTTAGCAGCAACTTCTTTTAGAAAGCTACCATCTTAACTATGGCCATACTCTTTTAGGCTGTAGCGAATGACTTTTGACTGTGGTTGATGGCTTTTGTGTGGATGGTGAAAACACCGACATGGATAGCACACATGGTTTTGTGCTCGAGAAACCATTTATAGATTCCGCTTCAAAAAATCGCCCTATTTATTTTGATTTTTAGAAAAGCTAAAAGCTCAAAATAACTATGCCTATATAAATTGATAGTTAGGGTGTCCAGAAAAAAGACCATAAAGTCTATGTGGCAACCTTATAGCTAGCTTTAAACATTGTGGTAAATTTTTTGAGCCTGCCATAGCTTGCAGATAGCCACAGGCTTGTGGCCTGTCCACAGTGAATAAAAAATTGGCTCGATCTCCTCTCTCCCATGTCCGCACTCACCAGTCACCAGTCACCACGAACCAAAGTTGTCATTGTTGCCATCTTTGGATCCAACCGTGAGAAGCTAAGGAAGGGGCACCGCCTCGGATCTAGTCGTTGGGAGGCAGAGGAAGGGCCACTACCTCCACATTCGGCCGGCAGGAGCGCGCCATCGTGATGTCTCTACCATGGAACTTCTCCACACCGCCATCGACTCGTCGTTAGATCCAGCCACCGCCTCCTTGGGGAATGGTCGATGCCATCAGATTTGGCCACTGTGAGCTCGAGGAAGGGTTACTGCTACCGGATTCGACCACCGTGAGCTCGGGGAAGGGCGGATCCTTGCTCCTATCACTAAATGAGAACAAGAAAGATGGGGTGGGAGGGGTCGCGCAGTGGAGATGAGCGGGCGGTGAGGTGAGCGGGAGGGGCGATGCGGCAGAGATTGAGGGCAATGCGGTGACCGAGAGGTAAGCTGGAGGGACAGCGCAGTGGGCGGAAGGTGAGTCGGAGGGGTGCCGAGTGGAGAGGAGGGGTAGTGCAATGAGCGGTGGAGAAAAGCGGCGCGGTGATGGCGTTGGCAGCGCGGTGAGACATAGGGGCGCCGGTGTCTGTCGGTGCCGTGGCGGCAACTAGGATGGGTGAATGGTTTAGAGCATATACAATGGTGTTGTTGTCTATAGTATATTAGTATCTTTCTATATTATCTGTAAACACTATTAAAAATATCTTTTATAATAGGTTATCTGTAAGTTATCTAGAATAGATTATATGTAAAATATAGACAACATTGATATAATGACATAAAAGACATGTATAGTAAATTATTTTCTTGTGTTTCTATCGTCTATAAAATTACAGCCGATCTCCTTCTCTCTTATCTTTCTCTTTCATCCACCTTAGCAAGATTCCTATGTGACATCTCTTATAGACAGCTTTTGTCACCCTATTGTACATACCGTTAAATGAAGGAAGAGAAACGGGGAGAGATGATCGGATTATTTTATTGGACCGTGGTCCTACCTTAAGGCTCTTTTCAAGTAACAAATATTAGAGTAATTTCCGCAACATATGTGGCATGTTCTTTGCGGCTTTTAAAAGTGGTTTTTGACTTTTGTTACAGTACGTAACTTTAAACGAAGTATTTTTTTAAGACGGGGTTTACAAGTTAATTATAGTACACATTAAAAACCCAACGTCTATACCAGCTAAAATCGCAAGCGAGTATCTCTCTCCGTAATCTCTCTCGTGAACAGCCCAAAATTAAAAAATTTCAATCTTAAGTCATAAGTCACAGCCATAAACCAAAAAAGAATAGGCCATAGATGCCACCTTAAGATCACCGGCTATAGATTGTGCTCCAACAATATTTTGGTTTAAGTTTATGGTTGGAATTGTACTGTAGTAGCTGTTGTTTTTTCTAAGAAAAAATGAGAAAAATCGTTATATTGTCATGGACAATATAAAGGAATAAGAGAAACAAATAAAAGGTAAAAAAAATCTAAGAAAACTAAAATAAGCTAAAATTAGAAGACGATGCATTAAGTGGTTCCTGGCTTAAATTAACCGAAGTAAAAAAAATTCAGAAGCTGAAGCTATTTGAAATGGGTATAAAACATTGGAGATGGCCTTGAAAAATGGAGGTCAAGATGTGCTTCTCGTACACATAATTTTTCTTTTTCTTTTATTCTTGAGAAAAATCTTTATACATACATCCACCCATGCTCTAAAAAAATCTAAGAGAGATGAAGAGGAAAAAAATTCCCTGCAGCGACGGACCAAACCGCATCCGCTGCATACGCACCGCGAGCCTGCGACGCGTGGCCTCCCAATACATCGGACGCTCGAGGCTCCTCCCGCACTCGTGCGCTCGCAAGTCGCAGAGATATCGGCTCCTCCCGTACCTGGCTAGCTCATCGCTCGGCTTCGCCTGCACTTCGGCTTTCCGGTTGGCTCAGTCTTATCTGCCCCCACTGCAGAGTCGCGTCGTCGCCGCCGACGCAGAGCCCTCGTCGTCGCCGCCGCATCCCTTATCCGCTCCTGCTGCTGCGACCGACTTGGATATCCCCCGAGCCTTCGGCCTTCGCCGCCGCGTGTTCCTCCCAATCTGCTACCCGAGCGCGCGCCCAGTTCCGATGGATCGAAGCGCCCCCAGCTAGGCCTCGCCTCCATTCCCCCCTTCTTCTTCTCCCGCTGCTGCTGGTGGTACGATTTTTTTTCTTGTTCCGTGGTTGCTTCTTGATTTGCATGTCTTTTCTTTCTTCTTTGCTTTGGGTTTTAGTTGGGGGTTTTTTTGTGAGATTAGCAAGAAAAGAAATGATTGCTTGGGTTTCTGGTCTACGAATGCAGCAGTTCAATCATCTAGTTCTTTGCTATTTTGCTGTTTTCACATTTAATTCTTGTGCTTGGAAGAGAATGTCGTCCAACAAGGAATTGAAAGATGCCCATTCCTGAGGAACATCAATGAGCCTACAAGTTTTTCCTTATCGTCCGTTAAATTTCCTGTTCCTGTATGTCATTTACATTCCACCCCTCTTTACGTAATCATTATCATCTGTTTCTGAAAAGTTGTATACGTTATGGATGTGATTGCTGAACTGTATCATTTGCTGATTGTAAAGGCAAGGGGAGCCAAAGGTCCAATTTTCGAAGATGGACCCAACTTTGACATGGCATTTCGAGTTTTCCATGGTAGAGATGGGGTTGTTCCACTTTCAGAAGGATCCTTTCCACAGATTGAGAAGCCGTTGCCAAAGCCCAATCCTGAATTTAACCCCTTGGCAGCCAAAGCTGCTACCATCAGTCTCTCAGCATTTGGAGGGTTTTTCAGTTTTGGCGATTTCTCAAATAAGCACAATAAGAAAAACTCCAACAAAAAGAATCCTAACAACCTCCCCCAGGTAATTTGTGGTTTCACTTTGCTCAGACAATTTTTTTTCAGATTACCATGCTTGTCATTCTTTCCTATATCCTGTGTCACAATGTTGCAATATCCTCTCGAAAGATTTTTGAGATGAGACTAACTTTTTAGTACCAAAAGAAAGTAAAATTATCATTCCAACAGTAGATACACGCTACACATGATCTTTATGAACTGCCCTACGTAGAGCAAGCACTAAAATGAGCACAGAATAAAAAGTTTTCCATATACTTTGGCAAAGGAGCATGCCATTCATTTATCTGATTTTGCTCTTCCCTGGCATTTCAGAATGGAGGTCAGTCTAATTATCATGAAGCACTGAGCAACGAGTGGCTGGAAATGGGCCAATGCCCTCTTGCAAAGTCATATAGGGCATTAAGTGGTGTTGTGCCTCTCGTCGCAAAGATGATGACACCCCCAGCTGGTATGAAACTGAGATGCCCACCTGCAGTGGTTGCTGCGCGTGCAGCACTATCACGCACAGCCTTTGCGAAGGGGCTTCGTCCTCAGCCCCTGCCAACAAAAATACTGGTGATTGCGTTGCTTGGTATGGCAGCAAACGTTCCCCTTGTTATGAAAGTTCTTATATTCAAGGAGGATATACAATTGACGGTCCTTATATTCAAGGAGGATATACAAGTCTCATACTTGGAGTTGATCAAGCTGCCACAACTCAATCGACTGCTAGGAAATTACAATTTGGTGGAGTGCCAAATCATGAAAATAAGTAACATTGATGTGTTGCTCTGTAACATATTCAGGAATGTTACTACTGAATTGTTTCTTTTTATTTATCCAGCAATGCTTGTACTACTCTTTAAAATCTAGATGTGTTGCGTAGTAATGTCTCTAAGAGGCTTGCATTTATTTCACAATTCAGTCAGACAATCTCATTCCAGATTCCAGACAATCAGAGAAAAAAATCAACTTTTCTAACACAGCCATCACATTCCAGATTTCAAAACCATCCAAAATGACATGTATTTCACATCCAAAAAATTACAATGTACATTAATCATGTCAAACCATTTACAAATAGATCATGTGACACAACACTCATCAACACTGATCCTATCAATACAAATCTCGCTCTTGAAGATATGCCCAGCTTCTTGAAAGCCAAGCTTAATTGTACAGTAATTCCAAGAATTTGTTTGTGAGTTTCAAACTCCTGAGCACCTTGCAAACCTCCCTGTACATAGACAAAATGCTATGTCAGTAAGACAACCTGAAAGAGTTTCTTCCTGTATACAAAAGTTGTATCCACTTATGCAACAGACACATTTGCTCCTGCCATCAAATTGACAGTTTCGTTTTTTGAAAAATCCCAGTGCATAAATCTTACTTACTGTTGCTAGTACTGCTCATTTTCTGCATCACCAATCTTTGGTTGAGGGCAATGCCGATTCTTGTTTGGGTCCCATTATTCTGATCTATAAGAAAAATGACGAGTTACTCTGGTAGACTTTGCAACATATGGGGGATCAACATTTGAAATGTGAAAACAGCAAAATAGCAAAGAACTAGATGATTGAACTGCTGCATTCGTAGACCAGAAACCCAAGCAATCATTTCTTTTCTTGCTAATCTCACAAAAAAACCCCCAACTAAAACCCAAAGCAAAGAAGAAAGAAAAGACATGCAAATCAAGAAGCAACCACGGAACAAGAAAAAAAATCGTACCACCAGCAGCAGCGGGAGAAGAAGAAGGGGGGAATGGAGGCGAGGCCTGGCCGGGGGCGCTTCGATCCATTGGAACTGGGCGCGCGCTCGGGTAGCAGATTGGGAGGAACACGCGGCGGCGAAGGCCGAAGGCTCGGGGGATATCCAAGTCGGTCGCAGCAGCAGGAGCGGATAAGGGATGCGGCGGCGACGACGAGGGCTCTGCGTCGGCGGCGACGACGCGACTCTGCAGCGGGGGCAGATAAGACTGAGCCAACCGGAAAGCCGAAGTGCAGGCGAAGCCGAGCGACGAGCTAGCCAGGTACGGGAGGAGCCGATATCTCTGCGACTTGCGAGCGCACGAGTGCGGGAGGAGCCTCGAGCGTCCGATGTATTGGGAGGCCACGTGTCGCAGGCTCACGGTGCGTATGCAGCGGATGCGGTTTGGTCCGTCGCTGCAGGGAATTTTTTTCCGATGAAGAGGCAAGCTAGAGCCTAGAGCCTTGAGGAAGAGGAGCGGAGAAGGGAAGGAGATGCCAGCGTGGCAGATTCCTTTCTCTCCCTCCACAAGGGCATATTCCACGAGCTCCCCGACCCACCGGACCACATGGCAAGGCGTGCGCGTAGACTCGGTCTATGCACCACGAGAATGACGGACCGTCGGATGCATCGGTGGACGGCTGTGTGGGCCGTCACGTGGTCCGGTCGGGTTCTGACAGCCCTGGGATCCGAAACCCATTTCTTTCGATTCGCCTGGAATTTCGGGGAGTTATGCACGTCCACCCGCCATAGTTTGGTTATTTCGAAACTAGACTTGCTATTTTGCTCACAATTTCTCTTCAAAATGCCATGCCTGAACTAGGTGTTCCTGTTTGGCTTTGCCAAAATATTCCCACCAATTTGTGGTAACAATTGGCTAAGGCTTGCTAAAAAACAAATTAGAAGAAATACATCACACCAAAGTCTTACCAACGTACTAAACGCTGGCTAAATTTGGTTGAAGCGACCTGATTTTGACAAGTAAAAATTTTGTAATACTTGGCTCATGTAGTACTAATTTTTCAAATGCACGTACACAAACATATTTTGGAACATTTTCTTTTGAAAATAAACATGGGGGGCTACCTATTGCATTAAGTGTAGTTGATAATGATATACAAGCATACTTACATAGTAAACGCATTTGCTCACCTACGAAATAGCAGTTGAATTGGTAAGAAATGCTACATAAAGTAACCAAGTATACGATGTTTTTCTTTACACCTCAGCAGAAGTTCACACATACAAAATGAAAATCCATATAGAATAAAGATTATAAACAATCTTTAGTGCAAAATCCAACTAGGACTAGAAGCAACTTTTACGATTTGTTTAAGGGTGGATTCAGTGGCGGAGGCAGGACTAATTTTCAGGTGTGGCGGGGTTTATAAAAATCAAACATGTATAGTGAAACGAAGAGACGAGTAGTCGATCGATCAGGCCATCAGCTTCCATCCGTTCGGTTTGCTAATTGCGGCCCATCACCATCAAGCGGAGCTCACCAGCCCAGCCATCAGACCCATGTATTGACGTATGTATGTCATGTATATATACTGGTATATTACATATATTTAGTATTTTCTACAGATTTTAGGTATGGCGTCCGCCAAACCTTGCCAGATAGCTGGCTCCACCCCTGGGTGGATTCTTTTTTGCTGCAATTGATGGTTTATAGTTGCGCTGATGACTTTTGATTCTAACGCGAATTCTTATACGAACGAATCAAATATTGATAAGTCAATTCGAAAAGGTTATCCTAATAAATAGCTTCGAAAAGACGACAAAGAAGTCAACATGTTTATTTGTTTGAGGAACCATAAGTCATAATCTAAAAAGAAGGGGGCTTAAGAGATGTTTTTTGAACTACACCTGTTAGTTTTTATTTGTGTTTTTTGACACGATAGCAGATGGTTGAGACACTGTCATGGATGGTACATATGTTTTTGAGTTCAGAAAGCCGTTTAGAGAATTCGTTTTAAGAGGCCGTTCTATTTTGACGTTTGGTTTTTTGATTCTTGGAGGAACTAAAAACAAAAAAGAATAGTGATTAAGACTTCTCGGTAAAGCAACATATAAATAAATGATTCCTCGAGGAGTCCGGTGCATAAAATTCCTACTTTCTTCCCACTTCTCCTTTTCCCTCCCGCTTCCGATTACCTCCCCCTCTTTCTCTCTCTTCCCCTCCCTCCTCCCCAGCCTTCCTCCACTCCCCATGTCGGCGGCCGCGGCGGCGTAGGCGGAATCGGCGGCGGTGTAGCGGCGCGGGGAACCGGAGGCGTGGGGGCGATGGCGACGCCCGCGTCTGCCGGGCGCGGGGCCATGTCGACGGACAACGCCAAGGGCCTGGTCCTCGCGGTGTCGTCGAGTGTCTTCATCGGCGCCAGCTTCATCGTCAAGAAGATGGGACTCAGGAGGGCCGCTGACTCCGGCGTCCCCGCGGGTGAGTGCGTCGCGTCGGTGGCTAAGGCCCGCTGCTCTGGAACTTGGATCTCCCCGTCGGTGGGTCGGCCGGTCAGCTAGGGGGTCGAGTAGGGTTGTGTCAGCTATGCGGTTTCTTCGCTGATTTGGACTGGTGGGTAGTGGAATCGAGCGGAGGATGGGTCTGTTGCTTTGGTTTCTGGTGGCTGTTTTTGGTCTGGTTGGTGAGAGGGATCTGTTTGCCGTAAAAAAATAGTGGAGTTGTTCTTGGGTAAAATTGGTAGTCCAATGGAGTCAAAGAAATTCCTCATGCGGTGGAAATTTGGGGCTTCTGAATTTGAACTTTCCGAAAACTTTTCTTGATTTTGTTGGTCAGAGGAGTCGAGGCTGAAAATGGTTAAAAAAAAAGGGCACGGAGACGTGTTTTCCGCGGTAGATTTGGCTGCGTGGAGAAGTCCAGTTGAGTCAGATGGTGAGTTTAGTCAACGACGCCTCTTTGCATTGCAACTGGATGGCTTGATTCTCTTTTTTCCTTTGCGTTGTGAGAAAGGTGCAATCATTTGCGTCGTGGAAAAGTTTAGATGCAAAAGTAGTCCAATCGAGTCAAGAATGTTTCTCTTGTTCTTTTGGTTTCAAAGAGGGTCAATTGACGCAAAAGGTTTTTCTTTTGTTTTACATTTGCGATGGCATTTGTTTCTTGTCGTGAGTTTTTTTTATTGGAATTGAGCGGAGTGAGTCTGAGAAAGTGGTCTTTTGGGCTGGGATGGTTGCCTTTTTGCAGTTGTCCACAATTGGTAAATTTGTTCATGGGTGGTGTTCAATGTCTGTGGTACGGTGGGAGGATCATTATTTGGATTGGAAAATTTTGATTCTAATGCTTGCTTATTTTTTTATTGATGTCTTCTCATAAGCTTACCAATGTAAGCTATCTGATCGAATCATGGATCTTTAGTTGTAGATGCAGAGATTGTATCTTGGAACGGTTTGGTTATTTTCGATTCCCTTTTTTGTTGGATTTGGTTGTGGAAAGAGTGAAGTCAAGTCAAATTTGGGGTTGCTACTTGCTTAAATCATGGAAATGCGATCAATGGTTAAACTGAAATGCAAGGTGCTTCCTTAAATCATGGATGGATCTTAGTTCAGATCACGTGGTTCAATTAAAGTGGTTTGTTATGGAAATCATAACTAAAACACGCCCTTATGGAGAACGAAAAGGGGATCAGTAAATCTTGAGTACGCTGTGTTTGTAAATCTCCTTGTTGCTTAGTTTGGTCTTCAGTATGCCAGGATGAAGTTGGATCCTTCTTGTTGGCTAAGCCTAAATGTTCGTTTCAATGGTAGCAACATCGCATATGGTTTAGGTGGTGGTTCATGGTTTTTTGGTGGGAGGAGTCATTTGTGGCAGATGGTCATGGTGGTCCTTTTCTTCTTTTTATTTTGGTGTTGACCGGGAGAACTTTTCCTGCATGATGGAATGCGACATTTGGTTTCCTTATGCATTTGTTTAACTAACTGGTTTAATTTAGTCAAATGTGTTAAAGAGTCGAAAAGCTTCAGTTGTATCTATCTTCTTGACTCCGAAGCCAAAAATAAAGGAACTTCTTTGCACAGTACTGCAGTAGTTTTTAGGGTTGTTGTGCTTAGTTTTTTTAAAAAAAATTATATGCTGTTTACCTCTTTACAAGTGGATAGAAAACACAATTTTGATCATACTAGTTATTTTGGATATGATATGCTTAGGAGGTCGGACATCTTAAATCAAGATGCAGTTGGTACATGAAAAATTGAAAACAAATTCTTTCTATCACAAAGAGATTAAGCAGAAGAATACTGCAACAGTATGTGTAACATTTGGAATTAATGAACGCATGGCTGCAAATGAGTAAGTAGGAATTCTGATGTCAGGGGTGTGGGCCTTGGGCCCAAGGCCTAGTCGGTTATTATTAGAGATTGGTTTCTATTTGAGTTAGAGATTAGTTTTCATTGTTAGAGATATAATTAGAGATATGATATTAGTTACTATATCTGTTAGAGTTATAATTGGGATTAGATTCTATCTGTTAGGGGGAGCCATCTATATAAGAGGGGCTACCGCATGCCATTGTAATCAAGCAGAGTAATATCAAGTCTTTTCTGTCTAAATCTCTAGTCTCTCTCCCTCTCGTTCTACGCCGACGCCATCCGGCTATCTTCTTGGTGGTGTTTACCCCGGTTCATGACAACTTGGTATCAGTGATTTGTACCGTAATATTGTACCTACTGTAACACTTTCCTCAATAATTAGTTACTTTTCGTACACCCTGAAAGAAGCATCTGAATAAAACAATGCCCAGTTTCCCGACTTATCATTAGGTATTAAACATGAGGAGATTTGATGTTCCTTGCAACAAAGTCTGCTGGTGATTTCAGTTTAGTTACCTTCAAGTCTGACCAATGCACTGATATCCTTCATGATATTTCATAAATTCTGTAGTTGCACTTTCTACAAGTTTTAGTGCAGAATGTAATAAGTTTTTTTATTTACATGAAACAGGATATGGAGGGTTTTCTTACTTAATGGAGCCACTTTGGTGGGTAGGCATGATTTCTAGTAAGCTTCTTTCCATTCTTTTTAAATGCTATGCCACTTGTTTACTTTCTATTATATTCCTTCCTATGTCACACATATGTGCACAGTGTTTTTTTTCTTCCAAAAATGATATTGACATATTGTTGGTGTTTTCTTCCCTCTAATCTAACACATAACATCTTCTGTCCGAACATTTTACCATTATTATTTTTGCTTTTTAAATGCCCTGCTGACCATGATGAGATTTTTGTTGGCTTTTAGTCTCTCACCCTGTTACCTCATGTTGGTCATGTAATTCATGTTGATTTCATTTCCCTCATGGAAGCAAACATACATTTATATTAGGAGAAACTAACATTTTGTAATTGGGGTTGAAGTCAATGCAGCGAAAAAGCATTTCTTGATAATTTCGTAGGTGCAACTAGATGCTAGTAGAATATTTGCATTGCACCAATACTGGGCTGTGAAAACTGAAAAGTGGCCCGATAGAGCAAGTGAATCCCTTTCATCTGAATGTGATACTTTAGCATGAGCATCTTTTAATGCTGTTTTCTGTTCCTGGGGATCTATTGTTTCTCCTAGTTATTCTATCTGCAAGATCTTTTGTTGAACTTTATTGATTGGAAGTGGACAGAGTCGGACATCGTTGGAGTTTTATAAGTTTGCAAAAGTGCTTTTCCGATACTAGCAAAGTTGCTGCTTCACTTTTTAGGAAAACATGTTACTGATACTTTTGAAAGGAAATAAACTTGACTAATGTTCACTTACATGGCCTCTTATGAACAGTGGTTGTGGGTGAAATTGCTAATTTTGCTGCTTATGCATTTGCTCCTGCTATTCTTGTCACTCCTCTTGGAGCACTCAGTATAATCATCAGGTATAGTCGTAAGAGTTCCATAGCAAACTTACTAACAATGTGCTGTGCTTTAGCTAGCTTCTTATTAAATCAAAATCACAATACTTTGTAAATTTCTGCAGTGCTGCACTTGCACATGCCATTCTACAGGAGAAACTGCACACCTTTGGTATACTTGGTTGTATTCTTTGTGTAGTTGGATCAATCACAATTGTACTCCATGCTCCACAGGAGCGTGATATTGATTCTGTAAGGGAAGTTTGGGATCTTGCAACTGAACCAGGTATATACTATACTGAAAAATGGTGATCACAATGTCATCATTAATCTTATTTCTATTCATGAGCTAGATTAACTCATTATTTTTCCTTTGTTCTCTCAGGTTTTCTTTCATATGCGGCAATAGTAGTTGCAGCAGCCTTGGTGCTTATATATTTTGTTGTCCCTCAACATGGACAAACAAACATCATGGTGTACATTGGAGTCTGTTCTCTTCTAGGATCTCTCACCGTATGTTTTCTCCCCAAATATATCACTCTAGCATAATCCGTCTTGATGCTTCTCTACTGGGAATTTTTTAGTAAGTCCCATTTTCTATCTGATAGCGAGAATTTAACAGGTTATGAGCGTAAAAGCTCTTGGAATTGCACTGAAGTTAACATTCTCAGGAATGAACCAATTATTCTATCCTCAGACTTGGGCTTTTGCGCTAATTGTAGCCACCTGCGTAAGCACCCAGATTAACTATCTAAATAAGGTAAATGTTCTGATTTTCTTATTCTGTTGATGTACAATAGATGTAGACACTAGACATATTAGTATTTGATCCTTGCAGAGAAAAACACATATTAGCATTTGAAAGTGATTCTTCTAAATATGGAAGCGATTTTGTAGTATCAGAAGAGATGAAACTGGACTTTAGAATAACAAGGAATCTTCTATCAACTTGTCTAATGCATACAATTATCATATTATCTGTCTTTAAAATAATCTTAATTGGTTTTGATAAAGGTGAAGGGGATAGCATTAATTACATTAAACAAAAGGACAGGGTAACATGCATCTTATTGTATGCTCCGTGTTATGCGTTTTCAATTGACAGTTGTGATTCTTTCTGCTAAGGTGAGCCACTATTATCGTGAGATACAAGCCAATTACATGTCAACAACAGTAAATGTTTTTTCCTCTGTAAATTGCAGGCATTGGACACCTTTAATACAGCAGTTGTCTCACCAATATATTACGTGATGTTTACTTCACTAACAATTATAGCCAGTGTGATAATGTTCAAGGTAACCCTTTGCATGACTTTCATGACAAACAATGCACCTATTGTTAACTGAACTTTCTTATTGCAAAAATGTTATAAACAATGTCGCTGGATTGCTGTGCGATTCTATTTATTTCTTGCTCTGCTTATAATTTTGTGCCTCACTGGCTGTGTGGAAGTTTACTAGAAAATAGATTTCACAATGACAGGGACATCTGGGCATTTATTACAATGCCAACTGCAGTTTGGATGCTGGTGGCCTTACTGAATGCAGGCTCCAGGACCCTTTGTAATTTGGATATTAAGGATATTTAATTGTGCATATATATAGATGTTGAAGTGCTCTTAGACTCTTTGTTCTAGTGGCATGCTTGTTTACTGAGGCAATGCTGCTGTAATTATTATGTATGCATGGTGACTTGTGTCTTTTATCTTGCTTGGCTTAGCGTAATTTTTCGTTGATGCTGTTACTTTTCTGGAAAAATAATACCTACTTCATGGAAGGTTTATATCCTCGGTTTGTCAGAGATTAGCTTCTTGACATGCAGGATTGGGATCGGCAAAATCCGACACAAATTGTCACGGAGATGTGTGGTTTTGTGACCATCCTTTCTGGGACGTTTCTCCTTCACAAGACAAAGGACATGAATAACAGTATGTCATGATTTTTGTCATTTTACACATCTTTATGACAAACACCATTGCATTATGTCTAATGAGATTTTCTTTCTAAATAGGTAATGGACCATCTTTGTCCACACGACGCTCGAAGCATGCTAGTCAGAATGGGTTTGCCATTGAGGTCGTTCCACTAAAATACCAAGATTCTGTGGACGACGAGGCCTTGCCATTGTCACTTCCCAAGGCTGAAAATCGCTACCTAATGGAACAGTTTCCTCTTAGATACAAAGACTTGAATATTACCTGATAAACAATTCTTCACCAACGTGTGCTAGGAATCTCTTGGGAAATTTATCGCACACAATGGTCAGATATGATTGGTTGATGAAGAACTGGTGTTGGAGGTTTTACCTCATCTATGGTGTTGGATAGATTGGGGCTACAGAAATTATAAGTTGATACTGTGACATCCCCTTGTCTGGATGATGATTTCGTCTGTTATGAGGAGCAAGCAGGGAGGATGTCAACCTTCAGGCGAATTAAGTGATAGTTATTCAAGAATACCAGTTCTGGAAAAGTGCATGAAGTCTACTTATATACAGTGGCATCTTTTACTATACTATTTTTTTTTTCATTTTTAGGCAGTCTTGCTGCAATATGGGCTTATCTGATTTTTTAGGAAGATGTTATATGGGAACATCAAGCTTCATTTTTTCAATTATTTTTACCTGTACCTACCTCATAAATTGCTGCCCAATTTACTGACCAAGTATGTGTAAGTATCAATCATACTTTTTGATACATAATTGATTAATCGAATTCACATGTCCCGTGTTGTAAATATTTGTTGAGGATGCCTCCTTGTGACATTTATGTTCTGCTTGTCTTCAAAACGCAATTTGCTGGACCATTAATGTGATTAAAGCAGGAAGTTGTGCATGATGATTTACAAGTTTGCAAGATGCCTGATTGCAAAATAAAATGGAAATGATTGGTGCAAGGACAGAGTTGCTTCTCAAACATTCTGCTACTACTTTGGTCATCTATTCAAGGTGAAGAACATATTCTCCTATGAACTGTTTTAATTGATTTTGTTTCGTCCCTTTGCAACTACACATTTGCTACTGCATTTTCATGATCACTCCCTACTAGGTTCTCACTTTTGTACTTGGTTCATAAAACTCTACGGAATGTGTTTTGGCAAGGTTAAGCACGGACAATGCCTTGTGGAAATTTAGCTCAGTGTAGTGACTATGTTGCGACGAATGCAACTAAAATAAATACTGTACTAAATTCAATATTTCTAAATAAGGACCAGTTCCATCTATATATATCACTATCCCAAATTCCCGGTCAACCTTAGGCTGTGCCCATTATGTATTCTTAACGAAACTATCTATCTATATATCTATAATAATTAAATACTCTAAGAAAACTTCCACGTTAATCAAAAAAAGATTTAGCATCTACCTATTTAGCGGATCCAAGTTATAACGTTTTAAATTGACTCCAAATAAGTCGGAGGAAAGAAAAATATATAAACGTCTATCTGGTCTAATTAGCATCTAGATTTTCTTTCTTCTCTTTACCTTCTGTAATTTTTCTTCCCGTCTCCCACAAACCCCTACCTAGAAGGTTTTATTCATCATATATCTTCATAGATGGGAATTCAGGATTTACCCTCCTGGTCTACGTGTTAGTGACTTACGATGACCCCATATATCATTGATGTGGAAGAGTAAATCCTAAATTTGCAAAAAAAAGAGAGGGTATATGATCAAGAACCCCTACCTAGAAATCCCTCCCTCCACCGGTTGTTGCTACCTATCGTCCTCCCTCCCCCATCCACTCACCTTCCACGCTGGTCAATCCCCCTCCTCGCTCTTCCAGATCTCTAGCACTCTCTCTCTTTGCTTCTTGGAAACAAAACTAGGTTCATCTTCGTTAGACCCACGCGCAGGGCGGCGAGTTGCCCTCGACCAACGCCGGAGGTGGCGCGGCCGCGGAGGCCGCCTTCTCGTGGGCGTTCGTCATCCTCCCGTAAGCTATTCCTCGCTCCATCTCTCGGTCAGTGGCATTTGGGGACAATCCAAAGCCCATGGACACATTAGATGATTGGCAATTTGGCATGTAGAGCATACGGGAGAAAGAATAGATACAACAGAAGATATATGCGGTGTGTCAGCAGAACTAGACCATGCCTCCAATTGGCCGGCTCAGTTCTCTTCTATGCTTTGCTCCTCCTCTTTATTCTCCTCCTGTTTATTCTGTCGCCTGCAGAGCCACAGGGACGGCGAGCTCGACAGGCCGCCGGCGAGATGCCGTGCGTGCCCTCGCTGCATCCTCTATTGGCGAGGAGATATATTGATTTTACGGATAATGGTTAGCAAGAAGATTGGGAAAATTGATGCATCCTCTATTGGCCTTAGCAAGAGCAAGTTTTCAAGATATACAAATTTTCAACGGTTGTAAAATGGTGTGATGTTTGTTACTTATTCAAATTCTGTAGTTAGCTAGGCGTAATCAATTGAGAGCATACAAACTCCGAGTTTCAGTTATCCAATCAGCAAGAACTGAAAATTCGTTAGGAATCCAAAACTAAAATCCAGATGAAAATTGCATGCATTAATTGCTTTAATCATGAGAAAAAGAAACATATATAGGCTTCCATCTGTTGTATACGTGGGTACCTTCCATCAGATGGATGAACTCTAGATATAAGAAATCTATAAAAAATTGTGGTATCAAATATATACAAATTCCAAAAATGTATCCACATCCAGTATGCTTGCCCCAGTGCGAGCTGTGTTGTTTATGTGGTTGATTCTTCTTGCGTAGTGTCCACCAGCTAACATCATATTTCTATTCGTTGTAACAATTATTGCTATCGAAGAAGCATGAATGCATTTTCCTCTTCCGTGGCCATGCAAGGTGTGGAAAACTAGCTAGGTTGAGACTTTAGAGTCTAAATGTGGTGTCTACCATATTTTTTTGTTAATGGTACCAATCCAAAATTTTCAATCAAATTATTACATTGGTTATATATACTGTGCAAGTCCATGTTTTTTTAATCGACGCGTGAAGCGTGTTGTATGTTGCAAGGATTTTGACGGGTGTTTCTTATCAACTCATTACTCCGATGGTACGGTGACTGCTTTCTAATTATTAGCAAAGTCTCAAACACTTGCAAACTGAATTTCTGATTCTTTTTGAGTTCTTCCTTTATATGGGTAGTGGTTTCAATACATAAGAGAATTAGCAAAAAGAATTGCATTGTCTATGTTAGATGCAAATGCATTTTTATGGTTCATCTCAATTATTGAATGTCAGCATATTGTCATAATTCATAAAGGATTGGCGACTAGTACCTCTAATTGAGTGGAATATGATATGCTTGTTTACATCATCTATATAAATAAAACAATTGGTGAGATTCTGTAGGACCGATATGGCAATAGAGGGGAGGGTGCATGATGCCTTTAAATTTTCCCCTAAATATTCCTCTAATTTTTACTCCAATAACTATGAGAAGCTATGTATATCAAAAAGCCAAAAATCCAAGAATTCTCGGAGCTATTGAAAATTTCAACCCGTGAATAGTGATTTCAACACTATTTCAAATCCGAAAAATCATTAACTTTTGATCCGTTGATTCAAAAGACTTGAAACTTGAATCAAAACTAGTTCATAACCATAGGAGCCTATCCCAATCGAAAAACTTGAGAGATTTGGGATATCTCTGCTACACCAAAACCAGCCCAAAACCTAAAATTGAGCTAACTTTCTAATCAAAACTCCAATCACTTGAGATTTGTTATGTACTTTCTCTACAATGTCAGGAACCTATTCCAATCAAGAAGAAAATTATTGCCAAAATTCGGACCTATTCCAATCACTTGAGATTTGTTATGTACTTTCTCTATCTCTTATATGTTTTTGACACAGCAAGATCAAGAAGAGGGAAGAGAAGATCAAAACCAACCAAATTAAGAGCAAATAAATCAAAACAAGAGATAGCCATAGAGATGATCAAAGATTGATTCTATTGCTGTTTGAGAAAGAAAGTTTTACACTCCACCTTGGAGGACAGAGAGCACACTACAAACACTTAACTTTTGTCAAACACTAACCCTAACAAAAGAGAGCAAAAGAGAGAGTTGGATGGTTAGCCACAAGCCTCCATCCCAACCCCTTGTAGAATTAAGGATAACCGACCAGGGAGGGGGGGGGGTAAATAGGAGGTTCTAAAAACGCTTGAGAATTAAAACTAATTATCACAAATTATAGCTAGGTAAGTTTTCAATTCAATTTACACCTATACAATTCTAGTATGGCTAAGGCACCACAAGCACAAGTCTCTACAAGAATAACTCTAGCACAAATAAATATGACAAATACAATGATCACAAAGTGCTAGAAATACAAGTGCGGAAACGAGAGACAAAGAAACAACCAATTTGACACACGATGTTTTACCGTGGTGTTCGAAAACTTATCGGTTTTCCTAATCCACGTTGAGGAAAACCTAAGCTCCTTGGACTGGCTCCACGAATTAAGCCTCACTCCTCGATCACTAGTGGTTGTCCTTCCTCCACTCTAAGATGGTGGACACCAAACTACTCACAAGTTGCGCCGAGCTTCTTCACAACCTTCTTAAAGAAGTCACATCGCAAGCTCTCACCAAGTTGTCTAGGTGCCAGCAAGCACCAAGAGTAACAAACCACAGTTTCGCTTGACGGCGATCAAGTGCTAAGGATCAATCTAGGTTGAATATGCACTTGAATTTAGCTTAACTATCTCAAATGAATGCACAAGTGAAATTGAGGTGTGGGAGAGGTGCTCTATTGCTCAAAGATGTTCAATGAAGTGTCCTTTTTTTGTCCTTAAGCTAGTGGGAAAGTATTTATACCCCCACCAATCAAAACTAGCTGTTGCATAAAAGATTCCTGAAAAATTAGGAAAAGCGGTAGTACCGCAATGCAATCTGCAAAACTACCGCACCTCTGCTGTAGCAACAGTAACAGCTATATCAAAGCGTCAGAACTAGCCGTTGGAATAAAATGCGGAACTATCGCTGTTGAAATCGTGGTAGTTCTGATTTCCGGTAGTTTCGAAATTTGGTGCGGTACTTCTGTTTGCTTCGAGACCCAAAAGTTGGTCCTCTCTAGAAAAACATACCGCCCAAATTTCGGAAGCTCCGAGTTTCGGTAGTTCCATTTCACGGGTATGGTCATACCGCTCTACGGTAGTTCTGCCGTTCAAATCCCGGTACTACTGTTCTCCGAGTGACTAAGTGTTTTCAAGGGTGCTCTCTAGAAAAAATATTCCACCAAATGTACGTCGGTACTTTCGGGTTTCGGTAGTTCTGCACCACCACTCCGGTCATACCGCATGGTGGTAGTACCGCTATTTACACACCGGAATTACCAATTTTTCTGACAATGCGCAGTTGGCTATCCATTTAAATTCTAAGTGCATGCATGATCCTAAATTGATTCAATGGCACAAGAGCATGCTGTCAAGTTTCTAGCCACGATTCCTCTTAATAATACGTCATTTAATCCTATAATCCAGTCTTCCAACCTTTCTCCCAAGACCGGTAAAATAGAAAAGAAATCTTAGACTATTTGTACTTTTGTCTTGTACCATCTTGATCCACATGTTGACCCTTAGTATGCCTCTCACATTCGTCATCAGGACTAAACCTTTCAAGCACTCAACTAACACATTAGTCCTATATTCACATATTGTTATTAATTACCAAAACCAAATTTTAGGGACCTAGATGCTTTCACCCCTGTATATAGATGGGCTAGCTAGCCACATCTAACGCTAATAGATATTATCCACTTAGCACAATGGGGAAAATTCGTTAACCCCACATACACGGCTTTTACTCGCACATATTCACTTATGCACATTTTTCAAAGCGCATAAACCCGAATCTGTTAAATCCTTAGTCTTGATCTATTTTGTTCAAACCAGCTTCACATTGACCTAAACCGCTCTCCTAAGTGTCACTTATGCGCCGCGGTTTTGATTAAAGGTAGTTTTCGGTATTTTAGCCAAACTACCAAAATACCCCTCGTTGACTCAGTCATCACCATCCATTACAAACAATCGTCATGCTTGCCACGTGTAGGCGCACTACTAGCTTGCCACGTATCGCCAAGTCTCACTTGTCATGGTTCCACTGAACGACGACTCACTTGGCCTGTCCAAACTATATGGTGCAATCCTGTCGCTCGAACTCGCCTTCAACATTTTTCATCTTTTTTGTGCTATACTTGAGCTCACCATCTCACCTAGCATCCTCGATCGTTCAGGGCCTCAGTTCCTCCATGAGCATAGGCCTGATCCGTGCTGTTGACCACAGTTGACTCTAAGCGATCCTGTACATCTAAAAATAATGAAATCGTTTCCAAATACAAGTTCTTTACAACATGACCCACGTTAGCAGTAACATACCTCATGCAACATAAAACCACTGACCTTACTCATCAAAACTCATTCCCCAACTCAACTCCTAAGAAATAAACAAACTGGTCGAAACTCTGCATGTGGCCGGTCTGACCGCCAACACCAACCGGTCAAACCAGTGGCGCAATGCCGGTCTGATCAGCCTTCCTTCTGACCGACCAGCAACATTACCACTCAAATTTTCAAGTCTCCCAAATTGCAATGGTTCATCACACCATAAACTAGGATTTTCCCATATGGTCCTTCAGATTCAAGGCACCTCTTTCATTTTGAGGACAAGAAAATCCCCATGATAATCCTAAAAAAGAAAAAAAATCCTAGAAATCCTCACATTAATCGAGAAAAAGAGAAACATCTACACCACTTATTTTGGTGGGGCCAGATTATAACGGTGCAGATTAATCATATATGTATATTAGAGTTGTATAGCAAATACAATTATATTTCAATCATAGACGGCAGAGTTGCATACTAAAGACAGCTGTATCATAGTATCTAGTTGCGTAATCACACGGGCAAATTTGCTAGTTAAATGAAAAAAATTAATGATCCAGACTTGAGTATGAAATAAGAGAAATTGAGCGTTTCGGCTTTTTTATTTATGTCATTCTCGTCACCTTCTGCTGTCTAGGCTGCATATTTCTTCATGATTTTTCTTATCGAACAGCATGTGTATGTGTACCATTCCTTCTATAGCAGAAAGAAACACAACCCCAAATCAGACAAATTTTTTTACAAAAAGTTTCATTACCTGGTTGTTCCACAGAAGTTCATACAATATCCTTTCCCAGCGAATGATCCTTACCTTGGACGTAGTTATAATACATCTCTTGGTGACTTGCAGGGATTTGCAACCAAGTTTTGAATTGTTACTATGCCTTACCAGTACATGGGTCAACTTTGCCACCTTCTACACCGTCATTGGTACAGTGATCATCACAGCTTTGGCTCCTTCAACCTCACAACCATTACTTTCCTGATCCCAGCCCAATAGAAGGAGATGATGAAGCCAACCACAAAAGAAACTGCTGCGACCCATATAGCTGATCTGAAATCATCTTGAATGCCTGTCATACTATCTGAAGTGTCGATGTCTTCTGTACCTTTTGTGAGACCTGGATTTCCAGTTACATTAACCATCACCCATTTAGGCAACTTAGGCAAGGGTCCAGAGAGCTGGTTGCCAGAAAGCAATAAATATGTTAATCTTTTCAGGCTCGCAACTGAGGATGGTATCCGACCGGACAAGTTGTTGTGTGAAAGATCAAGCAACTCCAAGTTACTTAAGGTTCCAATGTTTGTGGGGATAGTTCCAGTTAGCTCATTGTTCCCGAGAGCAAGAGTGATTAGAGAATGCAGTGAGCTAATCGAAGATGGAATCGCACCGCTGAGCTTGTTGCCATGTATATCCACGTAGCAGAGCTTCGTCGACCGGACTACCCTGAAAGGTATCTCTCCACTCTCCAGTGAATGAGTTCTGACTAAGGTTAAATATTTCCAGGTTTGTCATGTCAGAAAATGAAGTTGGGATATATCCACTGAGATTGTTCATTTGGAGCTTCAAAGCTATCAGCTGCTCAAGGTTGCCCAGCTCATCAGGGACAACACCTTGCAGCTTGTTTGACGACAGGTCTACGAGCTCCAACCTCTTGCATTTGCTGAGCTGTGAAGGTATATCTCCCACCAGCTGATTGTCATTCAACTCCAGATAAACCAAGCCAATGGCATTACCGATTGATTCTGGGATGCTTCCATTGAATAAGTTGCCACCGAGCCTCAGATGATAGAGGCTCTGAGAGAAATTCTCAGGAATGAGCCCTTCAAGCGTATTGGCAGTGAGATCAACGGCCTCCAAACTGGCAGGTGCGAGGAGATCAGAGGAAATCTCCCCACTGAGCATGTTGTAACTCAAATCCAACATCCTAATATTCTTGGTGATTCCTTTAGGAATTGAGCCAGAAAATTTGTTCTGGTTGCCTGCAAACCGAGACAGTGTTGTGACATTCAGCAAGCTCCTTGGTACTACGCCGCTCAAGTCATTACCCGAAAGGAGCAAAGTTCTGAGTTTGGGGAAGTTCATGAACTCATCTGGGACATCACCGGTTAGATTGTTCTGGCTGAGGTCCAACAGAGTAAGATTTCCATATCGAAACAAACTTATTGGAATGTGGCCACTAAAATTATTACCAGACAACACCAGTTCCTGGAAAGATGGAGCCATGTTTGATAGATAAGTCTTTGTGTTGTCTTTGTGTTGTCTGCACATGGTGTACATGGTACTTTTGTTTTTTGCTTTAGCATCTAGGACTTGCTTTTGCTTTAGCATCTTAGACTAGCTTTAGGGCAGCATCTTGGACTAGTCTAGGATAGCATCTTGGCATATGCTTGGCTGACTAGCAGCCTATAAATATGTATCTCCAACCCCTCAGGTTGGTATGACATTGTGTGAGAAATAAACAAGAGAAAATTGCCCCATCCCCAAGTGTCATCCTCTCGATGAGAGTAAGGATCTTGCTATCACCAACAGCAAGACTCCAGCGAGTAACAAGTGGTATCAAAGTCATACTATCCTGTAGCCTGAGCATCTCCTGCTCATCTCCTTCTCCGGCCTCGCGGCAGCAGCTCCGGCTGTCCCCGCTCACTCCTCTCCGGAGACGGGCAGCAGCTCGTCAGAAGCAGCCCTCTCTCCACGCAACACCCCCCAGTAGCGCGCCATGTCCGCAGGGCAGTCTCAGCGCTCAGTCGCCTCGAGCACGCGGCGTCAGCAGACGGCCGAGCTCGCCGCGGCAGAGCAGCGCGAGCGAGCGGCGGCGGAGACCGCTGCGGCGGCGGAAAGGGCGTCAAGGCTGGCAGCGGCAGAGCTGGCAGCAGCCAGAGCGGAGGTGGAAGCGGCGGCGGCGGCAGATGCAGCGCGTGCGGCAGCAGCGGAGGTCAAGGTTCTGCGCGGCAGCAACAGCAGCTCCATCTCTGCTGATGACAGCGCCGACGCGGATCTTGAGCCGCTGGAGAGGGAGGCAGCGCGAGGGCGAGCGGCGCAGTGGGCAGCCGCGCACGCCCACGAGCGCGGCGGCAGCCCAGACAGGCGCGCACGCGCCGGTGACGCTCCTGGAGGAGGCGCATACGGCGGCGGCGTACGGGTCGACGGAGAGCGCGGCCCTCACAGGCGACGCGGCTCTCTCTCCCCGGTTCGGTACCGTGGTCACCACGAGTACCAGGCTGTCGTCAGGGACGTCGGCCCCGGCGGCGGGTGGCCTACCCTCACCAAGACCAACTACGTCGAGTGGGCTGTGGTGATGAGGGTAAAGCTCCAGGTGCGGCATATGTGGGATGCAGTCCGGTACGGCGACGTCGACTACGACCAGGATCGACGGGCGCTGGATGCTCTCATCGCTGCAGTCCCGCCCGAGATGCAGTTCTCGCTTACCAACAAGCGGACTGCCAAAGAGGCTTGGGACGCCATCGCTGCAGCACGCATCGGCAGCGACCGCGCCCGCAAGTCTACACTGCAGGCACTACGCACGGAGTGGGAGAACCTGGCCTTCAAGCCAAGTGAGGACGTTGATGACTTTGCTCTCCGTCTCAACACTCTGTTGCAGAAGTTGGTGCAGTTCGGTGACGACACCTACGACGAAGAGAGAGCTGTGGAGAAGCTCTTCCGCTGCGTCCCCGAGAAGTACAAGCAGATGGCTCGCTCGATCGAGTCTCTGCTGGACCTCTCCACGATGACGATCGAGGAGGCGTTGGGTCGCCTCAAGGTCGTTGACAGCGATGAGCCACAGCGCCTCTCGGGACCCGTCACCATTGGCGGGAAGCTCCTCCTCACTCGGGAGCAGTGGGCTGCCGGCCAAGGTGACAGGAAGAAGGGGGAGCCTTCTTCCACGACAGGCGGCCACAAGCGTGGCAAGCGCGGCAAGCCGCGCAAAGACGCCCAGGCAGGGGCGCGAGGACGTGCCGAGGGTGAAGACCGTGGAGGCGCCCAGGGCGGCGCTGCTGGCAAGCAAAAGCCGGCACAAGACGACTCTTGCCACAACTGCGGCAAGCTTGGTCATTGGGCCAGGGATTGTCGACAGCCACGACGCGGCCAGGCCCACGTCGCGCAGGCAGAGGAGGAGGAGCAGCCGGCTCTGTTCATTGCTCATGCGAGCATCGAACTACCTCCAACGGCACCGGTCGCAGTGGCTCTCCTCCACCTTGACGAGCCAAAAGCACACACCCTCCTCGGCTACGGCTCTGGCAACGACAAGACTGACGGGTGGTGCCTCGACACCGGCGCCACCCATCACATGACCGGTCGACGGGAGTTCTTCGCCGAGTTTGACTCTAGCGTCCGAGGCTCCGTCAAGTTTGGGGACGCCTCCGGCGTGGAAATCAAGGGCGTCGGCTCCGTCATCTTCACCACCGTGTCTGGTGAACACAGGCTGCTCACCGACGTCTACTACATCCCCGATCTGCGGAACTCCATCATCAGCTTGGGACAGCTGGATGAGAACGGCTCGCGTGTCGAGATCGAGCACGGGGTGCTGCGGATTTGGGATCTTCGCCATCGCCTTCTTGCCAAGGTAACCAGAGGCGCAAATCGACTCTACATCCTTCACATGCAGGTGGCACAACCCCTCTGTCTCGCTGCTCGTCGGGACGACGAGGCGTGGCAGTGGCACGAGCGCTTTGGGCACCTTCACTTCGAGGCCCTGAAGCGGCTCAGTGCCACGGAAATGGTGCGAGGCCTGCCGTGCCTTGACCATGTGGAGCAGTTCTGCGACGTCTGCGTGATGACGAAGCAGAGGCGACTCCCCTTTCCCCAGCAGGTGAGTTTCCGAGCCAAGGAGAGGCTCGAGCTCGTGCACGGGGACTTGTGTGGCCCGGTGACACCGGCCACACCGGGAGGACGACGCTACTTCCTGCTGCTCGTCGACGACCTCTCCCGCTACATGTGGGTGATGGTCCTCGGTAGCAAGGGAGAGGCTGCGGACGCCATCAGGCGCACGCAGGCTGCTGCGGAGGCGGAGTGCGGCCGCAAGCTGCGCGTGCTGCGCACAGACAACGGCGGCGAATTCACGGCGACTGAATTCGCGTCGTACTGCGCTGATGAGGGCATTCAGCGCCACTACTCCGCGCCGTACAGCCCGCAGCAGAACGGCGTCGTCGAGCGGCGCAACCAGATGGTTGTGGGGATGGCTCGGGCCCTCCTCAAGCAGAGGGGGATGTCGGTTGTCTTCTGGGGAGAGGCGGTGGTGACGGCCGTCTACATCCTCAACCGCTCGCCTACCAAGGCGCTCGACGGTAGGACGCCGTACGAGGCTTGGCATGGGCGCAAGCCGGCGATCTCCCACTTGCGGGTCTTCGGCTCCCTCGTGTTCGCCAAGGAGCTTGGCCACATCGGCAAGCTCGACGACAGGAGCACTCCGGGAGTGTTCATCGGCTACGCGGAGGGCTCGAAGGCCTACCGCATCCTCGACCCTGTCACACAGCGCGTCCGCATCTCGCGTGACGCTGTGTTCGACGAAGGGCGAGGCTGGACGTGGGACAAGGCAGTGGACGACGGTTCGACTTCGACTCTCAGGGACTTTGTTGTCGACTACGTCCACTTCGAGAGAGCCGGGGGAGCTAGCAGCTCGTCTTCACCGAGCTCGTCCACCTCGACACCTTGCTCGCCACCAGCTCCGGTGAGTGCTCCACCACCTTCGGCACCGGCTACGCCCCACTCTTCACCACCGGCTCACCACTCTCCTGCACCGGCGGCCACACCACCGGGATCGGCCCCAACAGTTTCGGTCCACGACGAGCAGCGCATGGTGGAGTTCGCTACTCCGCTGTCCCACGACGAGGACCGCGTCGACGCCTACCACGACGACGAGCCTCTGCGCTATCGTACCATGGACAACATCCTCGGCGAGCTGCCCGTCCCTGGACTGGCGCAGCGCGACTGCGAGGCGGAGCTGCACTTGGCATGCGACGACGGCGAGCCCCGCTCCTTCGCTGAGGCGGAGGGAGACGCGACGTGGCGTGTCGCGATGAAGCAGGAGATGGACGCCGTCGAGCGGAACCGGACGTGGGAGCTGGCGGATCTTCCTGCCGGTCACCGCGCGATCACCCTTAAGTGGGTGTTCAAGCTGAAGCGGGATGAAGCCGGCGCCATCGTCAAGCACAAGGCTCGCTTGGTGGCACGAGGCTTCGTGCAGCAGGAGGGGGTCGACTTCGATGACGCCTTCGCACCCGTCGCACGGATGGAGTCCGTGCGACTCCTCCTTGCGCTAGCTGCCCAGGAAGGCTGGCGTGTTCATCACATGGATGTCAAATTGGCATTTCTTAACGGCGACTTGAAGGAGGAGGTCTACGTGCATCAGCCGCCGGGATTTGCGATCCCCGGCAAGGAGGGCAAGGTGCTCCGCCTGCGCAAGGCCCTCTATGGCTTGCGACAGGCACCGAGGGCGTGGAACGCCAAGTTGGACTCCACGCTGAAAGGGATGGGCTTCGAGCAAAGTCCGCACGAGGCGGCCATCTACCGGCGGGGCAGTGGAGAAAATGCCCTGCTGGTGGGTGTCTACGTCGACGACTTGGTGATCACCGGCACCAAGGATGCGGAGGTGGCGGCATTCAAGGAAGAGATGAAGGCCACCTTCTAGATGAGTGACCTGGAGCCCCTCTCCTTCTACTTAGGGATCGAGGTGCACCAGGATGATTCCGGGATCACGCTTCGACAGACCGCCTACGCCAAGCGCGTCGTTGAGCTAGCTGGGCTCACCGACTGCAACCCAGCTCTCACTCCGATGGAGGAGAGGCTGAAGCTGAGCCGCGACAGCACGACGGAGGAGGTGGACGCTACGCAGTACCGGCGTCTTGTGGGGAGCCTTCGCTACCTCGCCCACACACGACCGGACTTGGCATTCTCCGTCGGCTACGTTAGTCGGTTCATGCAACGACCGACGACGGAGCATCAGCAGGCTGTGAAGAGGATCATCCGCTACGTTGCGGGGACCCTTGACCACGGCCTCCATTACCCGAGGTGTCCTGGCGCGGCACACTTCGTCGGGTACAGCGACAGTGACCACGCGGGCGACATCGACACCAGCAAGAGCACAAGCGGGATTCTCTTCTTCCTCGGCAAGTGCCTCGTTCACTGGCAGTCAGTCAAGCAGCAGGTGGTGGCCCTGTCCAGCTGTGAGGCCGAGTACATAGCGGCTTCCACCGCTTCGACTCAGGCACTCTGGCTCGCTCGACTGCTTGGTGATCTCCTCGGCAGGGACACTGAAGCAGTGGAGCTCAGGGTGGACAGCAAGTCCGCTCTAGCCTTGGCAAAGAACCCCGTTTTCCATGAACGGAGCAAGCACATCCGGGTGAAGTACCATTTCATCTGAGGCTGCTTGGATGAAGGAAGCATCAAGGCAAGCTACATCAACACCATAGATCAGCTTGCGGATCTGCTCACCAAGCCTCTTGGAAGGATCAAGTTCCTTGAGCTCTGCTCCAAGATCAGGATGGTTCAACTCTCCCACAAGACGACGCACAAGACTTAGGGGGAGAATGATAGATAAGTCTTTGTGTTGTCTGCACATGGTGTACATAGTGCTATTGTTTTTTTGCTTTAGCATCTAGGACTTGCTTTTGCTTTAGCAGCCTTTTGCTTTAGCATCTTAGACTAGCTTTAGGACAGCATCTTGGCATATGCTTGGCTGACTAGCAGCCTATAAATATGTATCTCCAACCCCTCAGGTTGGTATGACATTGTGTGAGAAATAAACAAGAGAAAATTGCCCCATCCCCAAGTGTCATCCTCTCGATGAGAGTAAGGATCTTGCTATCACCAACAGCAAGACTCCAGCGAGTAACAATGTTTGTAGGGACAGGACCTACCAAGTCATTGGAACTTAGGTTCAAGCTTCTCAATTTTGTCAAATAACTAAGTTGGGCACTCACATCGCCGTTTATAGAATTGAAGGACAAATCAAGAACCTCAAGTTTAGGAAAACTAGAGAATTCACTAAGCTGACCAGCCAAGTTGTTGCTGCTGAGATTCAGTGCTCTCAATCCGGCCTTCACGGGGCACTGACAGAACTGGCCTTGTAAATCGGCGAAGTAGTTTTTTGAGAGATCAAGAGATTGCAAAGTATCAAGAGTGCATATGGAGGCAAGGATAGTGGCGTTATAGAGGCCAAAGCCAGAGAGGGAGAGCTGGATGACAACCGCAGACGCAGAGGAATTCGAGCCAGGAGAAGAAGAGCAATTGACTCCACTCCATAGGCATGGATTTGAGCTTGTATTCCAGTTCTTGGTGAGGGATAGAGCCATAGTACTATTACTACTGCTCAGCAAGCTCGAAATATCTCTCATGATACTCTCCTATGTCTTGTTCAACTATGGTGGTGATGGCTTGGTGGCAGCCATAGGAGCATCAAGAAACAAGACCACCAACAGTAAGCACAAGCAATTAGCAGAAGCACGGCTTTTACTGACCTCCATGGTCAATCTTGGCTGTTCATGCTCTTTGCGACTTTGGCCGATTAAAGACTCAGATAGAGCTTGCATTGGATCTTCTCAAGCAACTGGTGCATATAAAATGACCAGGACAAGGAGTAGAAAAGCAAAGAAGAGGAAAGAAAGCAAGCTGAAGGGATCAACTGGTATCTCTGAAGTGAAGGATGCAGACGGGTGTAGTTTTGCAGTTTTGCACTTGGGGGGTGCTTATATGCATGTAGACATTGTAGAGCACCGGTTAATTATTCAAATGATGCAGACAGGAAGGAATCAAACAAAAAATGGTGAGTTGTCGTTGTGGAATTCTACTGTCATCTAGGGCAGACCAGACTATTCACCGTGCAGTCAAACACACTCGGCAGACCGAGTCATTCAGGAGGATTATGCATGGACTTTTTTCACGCGTGTCAGACTTGGTGGTGGTGCAGTTCTAATTGTCTGAGCTAGCTGGAGGAATTGTCAGAGCCATCCAACAAGGAGAGAGAGAGAGAGAGAGAGAGAGAGAGAGAGAGAGAGAGAGAGAGGTTTGTCATGACCCGTTTTGCTGTCAAATTGTAAAATGATAGTCACTGAGCTGTCAAATCTTCGCACACTACAAAAATTGTTAAATGATAGCCACTAAGACACTAATTCAGCTGTAGTCAAGCGGCATATAAGAACGATAATCAATTGAAATTTCATCATATAACTTCTTCCCTGTAATTTTCCACGCTAAGTTCCAGTTTCACAATAAATAATTCAATTCTTGTATTAATCAGAAAATTTCCCACGTTCTAATTGGAGCCTTGTCATCCACCACTCTTGGTAAGTTCCGATGTGCCTTATTTTGGATTTGCAGTGCACAGCCTAATCCTTCGGGATTTTGACAGGCCTGTTGAGGAACCGACGCTGGAGACCAGTCCGAGCGATTCCTCTGCTTAGAACAAGAACGAATCAATCACAGAATCACAGAATAATAGATTGAACACAGAGAGGTAGAGAGAACTCCTGGTCTTTCTTTATTGCTTTAGATTGCATCGGGGTACATTATGAGGGGGGTCTAGGTCCCTATTTATAGCCTACGGTGGGGTGCCCAATTAGATCAGGACTCTTGGATAGAGTCCAGGTTTCCTAACACTCCCCCTTGGGCACTCACCCAACATGCTCATGCCTCGTTAAAACTCCGTAAAAACCCAGTGGGAAAAATTTGGAGAAAGAGTACATGATACATGTGATGCTGCGATGCACGAATTGCCTCGTTAAAAACCTTGGTCGAGAAACTTCATGGAAAACTCGTCAAGGGAAAAAGAGTACAATTCACCCAAATTCATTTAGTCTGCAAGACTTTATTTTTTTGGGTACTTAATCTTCATGATCAAGATTTATTAGCGGGCTTGTGAGAATTCTCCCCCTGAATTCTGCACTTCTCTAAGTCTCATCATTCCAATTCCACGCACGCACCTTTCAAAGCTAGATGCGGGGAGTGACTTAGTGAACAAATCTGCGAGATTTTCACATGACTTAGTATGCAGTACTTTAATCTCGTCCATCCTTTGCAATTCATGTGCATAGAAGAACTTGGGGTTGATATGCTTTGTGAGATGACTCTTCACATAGCCCGTTTGCACTTGTGCAACGCAAGCGGCATTATCTTCATAGATAATTGTGGGGTTCTGCACAATGTTCATCCCACATGACTGCTGGATGTGGTGAACCATTCGGCGAAGCCAAGCGCACTCTCGTGCGGCTTCATACAGTGCTATAATTTCTGAGTGGTTCGTCGAAGTAGCTAACAGGCTTTGCTTAGACGATTTCCATGAAATTGCAGTTCCACCACACAGGAATACATAGCCTGTTTGTGACTTAGCGGTATGCGGGTCTGACAGATACCCAGCATCTGCATAGCCAATCAAGTTCAGATCTTGATTCTTTCTGTAAAATAATCCGAGGTCCTTGCTACCTTGGAGGTATCGGAAAATGTCCTTTATGCCCTGCCAATGCCTTTTGGTGGGCTCTGCACTGTACCTTGCTAACAGGTTCACGGCAAATGCAATGTCCGGTCTAGTGCAGTTTGCTAAATACATGAGTGCTCCCACTGCACTCAAGTATGGGAATTCCGGTCCCAGGACTTCCTCCCCCTCTTCCCTTGGTCGGAAAGGATCTTTTTCTTGCTGTAAAGACCTACCGATCATCGGTACTTTCGAGGGAAATGCCTTCTCGAAGCCAAACCTTTCAAGCACCTTCTGGGTGTAGGTCGACTGATGTACCAAGACTCCTTCAGGGACATGCTCAAGCTGCAAGCCTAAGCAAAACTTGGTCTTGCCCAAATCTTTCATTTCAAATTCTGACTCCAAGTAGGAGCTTGCTTCTTTTATGTCTTCGGCTGTCCCGATGATATTCAGATCATCTACATACACAGAGATTATACAGAATCCATTCTCGGATCGCCGTATAAACACACAAGGACAGTCTTCATTGTTCGTGTAGCCTTTCTTGCAGAGAAAGTCGCTCAAGCGATTATACCACATTCTTCCAGATTGTTTCAGTCCATACAGTGACTTTCTGAGTTTCACACTGTACAGATTTCTATTTGCTCTGTCTTGGTTCGGGAGAGGAATTCCTTCAGGGACTTTCATGTAAATCTCCGAATCCAAGTTACCGTAAAGGTATGCAGTCACAACATCCATCAATTTCATTTCCAAATTCAAGTTTACTGCCATTGAGATCAAATATCTAAAGGTAATTCCACTCATGACTGGGGAGTAGGTTTCTTCATAATCAACTCCAGGACGTTGAGTGAAACCTTGGGCTACCAGCTTTGCTTTGTATCTCACTACTTCATTTCTTTCATTTCTCTTTCGAACAAATACCCACTTGTGCCCAACGGGGTGTATGTGGGGAGGTGTGCGGCATACAGGCCCAAACACCTCTCTTTTATTCAGAGATAGCAATTCAGTTGCTATTGCCTTCTTCCAATCTTTCCAATCTGATCTTTTCTTACATTCAGCGAGCGATGCAGGCTCGGGATCAAGATCGATGACGGTGGCAATTTTCTTTGCGAAGTAGATATCGATATTAGCTGTTGTCCTATTCAGGGACTCTCCCGTGTGCACATAATTTATAGCTATTTCTTCATGAGTTGCTTCTTCTGGAGCTTCACCTTGCGCATCGCTTCTTTCAATTGCGGTGGCAAGTCCCTTTAGTTTTTCGGCTCCGATGTGTGCGCACACATCCATGCCGATGGGGATATTCAGATCCGGTAAGTCCTTTTCGGAAGGTGTCATACTTGTGCCAGGTCTCAACTGGCTCCCCTTCTCATTCTGGGGGACTTCAATGATCGGCTGTGATAAATCCCTCTTATCCTTTTTCACCAGGCGTCCCCGGTTACTAAGGATTCGAGGAACCAAAGTTCTCGTCCTCTTTTTTTATTTTTCTGAGGCCTCTGGACGGGTTAGGGATACCTTCTGTTTCTTTGGTATTTCAACCCTCTTCGGTGCAGTGCGTGCAGGCACATGCGACTTAGTCACGCTCTTCAAATCACTAAAGTGATCAGGCAGCTGATTTGCTAATGCTTGCAAATCTATTTTGTCTTCTGGACTTCTATTGTCTTCTAGACTTCTCTTGTCTTCTGGACTTCTCTAGTGCGCGGGTCATCTGCATGGATTCTCCAGGCTTGCCACGTAATTTCCCGACATTCTTCATCAAGGGGTTGATTTCCTCCCCCTAATGTTGGGAAATTTTCGGTGGTGACACTTGCGCTAGTTGCATAGGTGAGTGGATGTTGTAGGCCGAAGGTTTAAGGTTGATGAGATTCGCTGCATGAAGAACTGCGTGTCCCCAACATGTAGCTGGCAAATTACTTTTACGCAAAAAAAAGGGTCGGGCAATAAATTTAATTCTCTTAATTAAAGCCTCTGCCAAACCGTTCTGGGTTTGGACATGCGGTACCGAATGCTCAACTGCAATTCCCATCGCCATGCAATAATCATCAAATGCCTTTGAAGTAAAATCAGCGGCGTTGTCCATTCTGATGGACTTAATGTGATGATCAGGGAACACATTTCTGATGCGAATGATCTGCGAGATCAATTTTGCAAAGGCGTGGTTTCTTGTGGACAGCAAACCCACATGTGACCACTTCGAAGAAGCGTCAATGAGCACCTTGAAATACTTAAACGGCCCGGAGACAGGCTGAATGGGACCGCATATGTCTCCCTGGATGCGTTCCAGGAATACAGGGACTTCATCCTTCACTTTCAGAGTGGAGGGTTTAGTAATTAGTTTCCCGGTGGCACATGCAGGGCACACAAAATCTTCATGATTCGGGAAATTCTTTACATTAATATTATGCCCATGCAAGTTATTTATTATGTTTCTCATCATCCTAAGACCTGGGTGGCCTAATCTGTCATGCCAGAGACAGAAGAGTTCAGAGCTTCTAAACACTGTTTTCAGAACAGTGTACGCTGCAGGCGCTTTAATGTTGGTATAATATAGCCCAGTGAAGGAAGTTTTTCTAATATTCTTTTGCCATTCTCTTCGCGCTTCGTGATGAGCAGGTATTTCTTACCATGCTCTTCTTCAGTCTCAACATGGAAACCATTTGCGCGGATATTCTTTAAAACTTAGGAGAGTTCTAGTCGATCCTGGGTACAATAAGGATTCTTTAATGACCAAAGTTGTGCTCATTGTGGCTCTTCCTGAACCAATTATACATGCATCGCTTCTGGCGATTGTCGTAAGGCTGCCAGCGCTCTTACAAATCGACTGAAAATACATAATCTCTCTTAAGATGGTATGTGTTGTGCCGCTGCTAGCTAAGCACACTTCCTTCACAGGGCGCTACACGCGTTCTAATATATGATATTTTATTAATATGCATGAGAAGGCAATCAACATATAGATAAAATACACCAATATCAGAACATATCATGCCATCATAAACTGAATAAATGAATGAATTCATCAAATATCATCCAACCATCACGAGAAAATAACAATTCTTAAGTACCATCCATGCAAATTCTAACATATTCTTCCACACAAAATAAATGACAATTAAAGTCGAAATGCATTCAGTGCACTAGACTTCTTCTGTTATTTTCTCGGGGTTGACATTCTCTTCAAGAGAAATCATGGCGTTAACTGCTTCTAGGTCGAGAGGGATTGCTGCTGTCGTGATGGTTTCAACCTCCATCAGTTCAGGCAGCTGCTCAGAACTCTCCCCCTCTGCCGATGCAGAGTGGGCTTCATGTTGCCCTTTGCCATCCCGCTTTTGGCTGGTTAGTCTTATTCTCTTGTGGAGCATCTGATTCGCCTTTCTGGGCTGCGGTCTTACCCTTCCTTCCCCCTTCTCTTCATCAAGTGCTTTCGCACCTTATGGCTCCAGTGTTGGCTTCATGGCCATTGGAGCTGCCTGGTGGCTGAGTGACGTAATTCTTGCGGAGAAGTTCGTCCTGAGCCTCCACAACCTGCATCATATCAATCAATTCGGCGTACTTCTTGTAGCCATCTTGACGATAGTTGCGGGCGGATTGTACGGCATTGGGGTGAAAGGTGGACAGGGTCTTATTGGTCCTCTGCTCATCTGTGATCTGCTTGCCACAGAGTTGAAGACTAGTACAAATCCTGTGCAAAGCAGAATTGTACTCCTCGACCGTCTTAAAGTCGGCAAACCTCAGTCTGATCCACTCTCGCTCTGCTTGGAAAAGAATGATATACTTTAGCCTCTCAAACCGCTTCTTGAGTGCGGTACAGAGTGCTAGCGCGTTTTTCTCCGCCATATACTCATTCTTGAGAGTGAGGCAGAGGTGGTGCCTGAGAAAAATGAAGTGCCTGATCATTCTCCTCAGGTTTGGGTTGAGCGTCATTCAGTCCGCCAATCCCGATAGCAACGCGGAGCTTCCTGGCTCCAAGCATAATCTCGACATCGGATGCCTACGTCAGATAGATTTGGCCATGCTGGGCCAGCTCCTCGAACTCTCAGTTCGTGATGCTAGTCATCTAAATGTGTATAAGTCTACTGCTGGTAGACATGCACGGAATAATTCACTGCGGGTAAATAAATGGTACAATAGATTCTCGTAATGTTTCATAATTTCCTGTGCATTTTCTATAATTTTACTGCTAATTTCGGTGATTAAAAGCAATTTAAACAATTACAATTAACCAAAACAGTAAATAAATACAGAAAATACAGGGAATAATAATGGCATAAATAAATAAGCTTCAAATGCTAAAAAATAATGCAAAATTCAGATTCCCGAGGCCCTTTTATGCAAGAATATGAAATTCCAGCAAATTCTGCAATTCCAGGGGGTTTTTACGCAAAATTTCAGTTCAGAGAAAAATTCGCGCAATTTCCTGATTTACCGAGGGGTTTTCTGCAAAATTCTGGACCCACTCGTAAAATTGAGGGCTTATCAGTAATTTTCGGAACTACTGAGGCCCTTTTACAAAATTTAAGGACCGGATGGTTATTGCTGTAAAATAGAAGGGCTTTTCTGCAAAAATCCCAATGCCCCCCCCGGCCGGGCCACTTTCTCCCCTGGCCCATTTTTCTTTTTCTCTCCCCCCGGCCGGCCCATCTCTTCCTCACCCCGTGGCCCATCTCCTCCTTCATCACCTCCGCGGCCCATTTGGCCTATTGGCCTGGCCGGCCCACCGCCCGGTTACTTTTTGGGGGTTAGGGTTCCCCCTTTACCCAGCGGCGGCGGCGCCCGGGATGCGGCCTGGGCGGGCAGCGCGCGGGTGCGTGCGGGCACCGGCGGTAGGAGGATGCGCAAGGCGGGTGCCGTGCGGCAGCGCGGGAGAGGCCGGGCGCCGTGCGGCGGCGCGGGAGCGGCCGGGGGCCGTGCGAAGACGGTGGGGCCGGCGTGCTGGCGAGCCGAGGCGGGAGGGCGGCGGGGTTGGCTGCAGGCCGAGGTAAGGCGCGGCGGGAGACGCCGGCGTGCGGGCCGAGCTGCGGGAGGAGCGCCGACTGCGGGCGGCGTGCGGCGGGCTGGCGAGCGGGTGGCCTCCGGCCGTGGCGTGGCGCGGCGGGTGGCGGCCGGTCAAGGGGCGCAGGCGGCGGTCCGGCTCGACTGCGGGCGAGCGGCGGTAAGGCAAGGGGTGCGCTTGGTGGCTCGACTGCGGGCGAGCGGCGGCCGGGTAAGGGCGAGCGGCGACCGGCAAGGGCGAGCGATGGCCGGGCAAGGGGCTCGCTAGATGGCTCGGCTGCGGGCGAGCGGTCGGCCGGGCAAGGGGCGAGTGGCGGCCAAGCGGCGGCTCGGGGCGGCCCGGCTGAGCGGACGCCGTGCGGCGGCGTCGATCGAGGAGGCCCGGCGAGAGCGCGGTCTGCAGGCCGCGGTGGAGGTTGTGCGGGCCGGGCTTCAACTGGTGGATGCACTGCGCGTTCGGGCGCAAAACCCGAGGTGGGTGGCGTGCTTCCGGTGGCCGGACTTCAGGTCCTTGCGCATGCTGGCGCAGTGCACGTGCGACAGTGCCCGGGGTGCGACCATCGGTCGGTGAGGCCGGCTGCTGGCTGGCAGAGCCCCTTTTTTTTCTTTCTGTGTGATGCTTTGCACAAACCGAACAGAGATAACAATGCATATCTCCATACAATGATCATGCAGGATCAGACAATATCATGCAAAAATTTCGTTTTAATCTATGATGCAATCAACATCTACCCCGTTTTCGTAATCTACCGATCGACATTGTGCCGGCGACTTCAAGTCTGCTCGCGGTAGATTTAGGGCGGATTTGCATCGTTCTACAGCGCAATCAACATCTACCCTGTTTCACAATCTACCGATCGGCATTGTGCCGGCGACTTCAAGTCTGCTCGCGGTAGATTGGGGCGGATTTGCACCGTAGAATTTCAATCTAGAACGCGAAAAGAAAATACAGATTCAAAAGCGATCTAGAAAATCAATCTGTGCTTCGATGATTACCTCGTTCACCGGAGCGAAGTCGTGCTGATAACGTGTTGAGGAACCGACGCTGGAGACCAGTCCGAGCGATTCCTCTGCTTAGAACAAGAACGAATCAATCACAGAATCACAGAATAATAGATTGAACACAGAGAGGTAGAGAGAACTCCTGGTCTTTCTTTATTGCTTTAGATTGCATCGGGGTACATTATGAGGGGGGTCTAGGTCCCTATTTATAGCCTACGGTGGGGTGCCCAATTAGATCAGGACTCTTGGATAGAGTCCAGGTTTCCTAACAAGGCCAAGTTTCGGATGTCTAATAGGCCTCTCGGACTGTTTGGACGGGACAGGGAAGAGTTACCAATTCCGTTCTGGTACCGACCGGAATAACCGGTATGTTCCATATAAAATGGCACAAAAAAATGCATCCATTACGGATCAGAATTCCAGTCATTTCAGATGAAATTGTGCATACCACCAATTCCAATACCGGCTAAAAAACCATCTTTCTGTTGTGCCGCACACGTGTTTTTGCGCCGTTGCGCCAGAATCGCTCAGTTCGGACGGGCCGACCAAGCCTTGCGCGTGCTGACTCGAACCACGCCAGACCAACTAAGTGCACTAGCCTAGGGGTGCAAACGGTTCGGGTTAATCCCGACCGATCCGGCACCGAATCCGATTGGTACCGAATCCGGAGAAAAAATATGGGTTAGAATATGGTAACAGCAATATCCGTCCGAATCCGATACATCTTCAAGTTTGATTTCAGGTTAGTACTACTATTTGACGTTTCATTTTCTTTTGCAATGGTAAAATAAAATCTTCCACATCAGCTATTAAGTAGTAACATCAAGTTCTTGACAGTACGTCCTCCTACTCCATTTGCTGCACTGCATGCATTCCTTACAAACGGGTTAATCCCGACCGATCCGGCACCGAATCCGATTGGTACCGAATCCGGAGAAAAAAAATATGGGTTAGGATATGATAACAATAATATCCGTCCGAATCCGACCCGTTTGCACCCCTACACTAGCCTCTAACTACATACGTCATGGGCTAGGTTTCACTCAAACCATGTACATACGTGCCAGATTGAACTAACTCTTTGGCCTTTGCTATACTTTCTCTTGAAAATTTTTATTAGGAAGCATGATACTAGTACTTATCTGCTCTTACTTTTTATATACATATGAATATATAATTTCTATATTATACTCCAAATGGTACACCAGAATGAACCGGTATCAACATATTTTATACCAAGAGGCAAATCGGAATGGTTTCCGAAATGAAATTAACAACTATGGTCTGAAAGGTAGTTTTTTTTAAAAAAAAAGTTGTTTGGGAAATGAACATTTTGATTTGGAGATTTTTTTTATTTTACCATAATCATATCGGTACAACTAGTGGGGGGTTTCAAAGGTTACGTGGGGGTTTTTGGTTATGATGATATGAATCAAGAAGGATAACATATCTTAAACTTTGTCGTAGCTTATGATCTCATGATAGCTAACACCTTTTTTAGAAAGAGATATTCCCATTTAGTTACCTTTAGCCGTGGTCAGCATTCTAGCCAAATTAATTTTGTCCTTGTTAGGAGGGAGAACAAACGAGCCTGCATAGATTTTAAGGTTATACATGGAGAGTGTGTTGTCCAGCAACACAAGTTGGTAGTCTCCGACTTTCGTTTTAGGTTATGAGTTTGACAGGCTAAGGTCACCAGAGACATGAGGACAAAGTGGTGGAAACTCAAAGGGGACACCGCATGGGCATTTAAGGAGAGGATGATCGCGAAAGAGATATGGGACGTGGGAGAAGCAAATAGCGAATAGAATAGTATGTGGATAGAGATGGCAATTCATATTAGGAAGGTAGCTACGGAGGTGCTTGGAGTGACCCGTGGGACAAGTGGCAAACTTAAAGACACGTGGTGATGAAACAAGAAAGTGTAAAAGGCTATTGAGAAGAAGATATGTTACAAGCACATGCATCATGATAAGAGCGATGACAACGTATAGAAATACAAAGCAGCAAAAAAGAAAGTGAAGAAAGTAGTGAGTGAGGCACGGGGCAAGGCATATGAGGAAATTTACCAGAAGAAGTACAAAGGAGGGAGAGAAGAATATCTACAAGATGGCTAAACTTCGAGAAAGGAACTTTTGGTGAAACATAAGGAGATCAATGATAGGTAGAGAGATTACTTTGACAAACTATTCAATCATGATAATGATGACAGTATGATTTGAATTTGGAGGAATCGAGGTCAAATTTGAATTTAGTGTATTAAACTGGTCAAAATAGTGTATTTTTGGGATTTTTTGGGAATTTTCTGGGATTTTTAATGATTTTTCTAAAATTTTAAATTTGGATGAACAGTGTGCTACAGTAGCAACAGTATTGGGCTGGTCCATTATGAACAGTGCAGACCATTTGGGTTTTTAAAACGCAACGGCCGGGTGGGCCGGCCATTTCGGCCCAGCGAGGCGCGGCCGAAAAGGGCCCAGACACGCACGCACACTCGCCTGATGGGCGACGCGCGGTTGGCGTGGACGGCTCGGATGCGCAAGGAGTTGGCGGTCAGATGGGAAGGCGGTAACGGAGCCAGCGACCGAGATGCGGCCACGTCGCTTCCCCCGGTCGTCTTCAACCTCGGTCTTCTTCTCCGGCGAAAGAACATAGCATCATGGCTCTGGCAGAGCGATGCTAACATAGTTTTTCCAGAAAAATTGGTAGTGCATCAGGGAGCGGTTTAGGCTTGGGAACTCGTTTTGGTGACTTGGAGGGCAAAAGGATAGACGACGGTGGCTAGCGGTAGTGGGGAAGACGGTGGTCCTCACGGCGACGCCATGAGTCCCTAAACGTTCTCCGGCAAAATTGAAAGCTATTCATCCATCTAGGGGATGTCGGGATCACTATGGTGCTAGTGGTTTGGGTCGGGAATGGCCCAGTAAAGCTGGCCACGAGAGGGGTATTACTGTCGACGACGATCTCAGCTGCCAGGACTCTAGGCTAACGCATTCGCCTAGGGGAGTGCACCGGTGTGATCAGCAAACAATAGAGATCGTGTCATTAGCGGAAATTGAAAAATAATCGAGTAAAACTCAAGTTCACTACTAGAACTCACCAGGCGCAGGGCGACAATCGATGGCGAAGCGATGAGGCTGAGCTAAAATCGGCAACTTTGTGGGGGTGTGTGAGAGTAGCGTGAGGTGCTCTGTAGCGGCCGAGAGGTTTAATGAGCAGTGTAATGCGGTTACCACGAAGAGGCGATTCGGGAGGCGTCTCTCGCATGCGACAAAGGAGATGAGGTGGGCTCTGCTATTGTGCAGGGGATAGGGGAGAGGTGGCACTGCTCTCTGACAGGGACTTGATAGCAGTTTGACTCCCGAGCACGGCTTGCGCCGTAAGCGACCAGCGACGAAGCAACGAGAGATCGAATGTGAAGGCGGTGGCGCGCCAAGCGAGGGGAGAGCAGAGGCAAGAGGCTGGCGGGTGGGATCGCTTGTGCAGGAGTGGAGTTGAGCTAGGGAGCGATGGCGCAAACCAGTGAAGCGAGGAGTCGACACGTGCGTCAGCAGCCGAGGAACGGCGTTTCGGCTGTGGCGGCTTCACAGGGAGGCGCCAGCGCAAGGGAGAAGGCGGAAAGGACCAAAAGGGAAAGCAAAAATTTGTTGGGAATTGCCAAAAAGGGAAAGAAATCAAATTCATAAGAAATTCAAGAAAATTTTAAAATTTAGAAATTTTTGGGTTGTTTCAGATTGCATATAGCAAATCCATCACCAGAACAGATCATCATTTGTCTCAAAACTGTAACCTACATAAACATGAAGTCACAGTAAGTTCTATGGAGCCTCCATTAATAGAAACGGAAATTATAAATTCCTTAGTAAGACCATGAGCATAAAGCGGCATAAGGAGTAAAGGACCACACTTTGGACCAACATGTAATTTGATGTAATTGTGGCAAAGCTGCATGAATGTTTTATTTGCTTTGATTTTAAAGAATGGGTGGGCATTTTATTATCATAAAGTTGACTTGTAGTTTAACTACTTATTCCATAAATAGTCATCTGAAAGTGGCAATTGTTAAGGGTATTAGAGATAGAATAGGAATTGTATTATACATTTCCTTATATGCCTTGCTTTCTTTATCTGCATATGCCATATTCCCCTGTAATATCCCCTTGTACTCTCTATATATATTTCTCATTAGGCCTCTTCAATATACACACAATATTCATAACATGGCCGCTGCCGCTACCCCCGGGAGGATCCACCTCTGCTCCTAGGGGCAGCCATCTCCTCGCCGCCCGTGCCACGACACTATCGGATCCGCGCCATGTCTCCCGGTGCCCACCTCGGGCGGCCATCTCCCGGCCGCCAACTGTCTCACACGCGGCCATCGTCATCTCTCGTTTTCATCACGTCGCCCAGCCGGATCTTCGGCCACTACCGCCTCATATCCGGCAGCCACCGGTCTGGCACCGCACTGATCCAGCCGCCTCCGGGCCAGATCCGGTCGTCTCCAGCATGTCTCACCTGGAGCCGCCACGAGCCGTCTTCGGTCATCCTCACCTCGGCCGCCGAGGTTCAGATCTGATCTAGATTGGGCTGCCGCTGTCTCGGTGAAAGATCAAGCTCCATTTAAGTTGGTTTTGGTGTTAATGACAAATACCATTATGACATTATGATATTAATGACATATACTTTATAATGTTTTGGTGAAAATGATAAATGAATTTATGAGACTAATATGTTTATTTGAGTTTATCTTTGGTTAGTCTCATTTGGATGGAAAGGTGAAATTAAAGAGGTATGCATTCGAAATCGCTTTCTCATTTACAAATGCATTTCTTAGATCCAAAATATAGATTGAACTCCTTAATTAGTCCAAAATGAATATGTGCATATGTCTTCATTATATACATTTGTATGCACACATTTAGGGGGAGCTTTCTCTATAGTTTGGAGTTTCATAAGTAATGATCCATGCTTCTTTCAATATGCATATTTGGGATCTTTACTTGAAAACACATCCTTGAGTATATGTAACTTGTGTAGTTCATATATACTCATGTGTAGTCGGGTTGTCATCTAGCTTCCCCATTATGTGTTAATGGTTGGATGATTAATGACAACCGGATGAGTAAGCTTTGTTTAAAGCTTATCTTAGAGTATACAATTGTTGTGTACAAGGTGTATACTCGCAAATCAATTTCATATCTCATTATTTGTTGAGATTGTCATGAATTACCAAAACGGTGAAGTTTGGTAATCGATGACAATTGTTTTGTGGACTAACATTTTTCATGAGTTGGATGAATAGATTAGGTTCCACAAATAAAGATGATTTGTGATGACTTCATTAGTTGAAGGTCATCAAGTCAAAGTTGATGAAGAAGAGGTAGCTTCATGTGTTGAAGGCTATCAAGACAAAGGCTTCATGTGTTGAAGGCCATCGAGAAGAAGATGCTTCATGTGTTGAAGCATGTCAAAGATTGATCATGTGTTGATCAAGTGAAGATCATCATGAGTTGATGGTGTTGATGAAAAGAAAACATCATGAGTTGATGCCTATCAAGACGATGACCCAAGGCAAAGGTATGACTAGCTAGGGCTAAGGATGCGTTCCTAGTCTTTTACCGGTCTTGGTGTTTGGTTGGAAGACCGGATTGCTAGTGTAGGTTGCCGTACTATTAAGAGGGGTCATGTCTAGTAGTTTGAGTCTCATCATGTGTTGATAGCTCAAACCTCACTTGCTCTAGCTCATTTTGACATGATGCCATTATTTGCGAATGTGTTTTGCAAATAGTTGAGGCTCATGTATCTAATCCTTGCGGCATGTGACTTAGGTTTGCGAATGTGTTTCGCAAATGTCAGAAGTCCATGTACCTAATCCTTGTAGCATGATCTAAGTTTGCAAATGTGTTTTGCAAAAGTTGGAGATCATGCATTATCCCTTGGCATGGTCTAAAATTGTTTGTTGCTATTTCCTTTAATATTAGACCATGGTAGTGACTCTTTGGATGTCTTGTAATTTCTGCATTGATCTAATGTGTTTGAGGTCATGCAAATAGATGGGTTGTGTAGCCCTCTGAATAAGCTTTCCATAGAGTCCAAGATCACTCAATTCCGACATCGGAGTCAAAAGTTATGACCGTTTTTCCGAGTGTCGTCTGTGCTGAAAAACCGAAAACGGAAGTACCGCGATTTGTACTGCGGTAGTTCCGTTTTTTGCGGAAGTACCGCAATTTGTACTGCGGTAGTTCCGATTTTTCTGGAAGTTCCGTTTTTCCGGTAGTTCCGGTTTTCGAACGGAACGTTTTTTTCCAGAGAGCGACTTTTTGATTGACTTAGCCTCGGGAAAAACGGAAGTACCGCAATTTGAACTGCGGTAGTTCCGTTTTCGCTGAGAAACGGCTAGTTTTCTGACCGTTGGCGAGGAAATCGGAAGTACCGCAATTTGTACTGCGGTAGTTCCGTTTTTCCTTATTTTTTCAGGGGTTTGGCTCCAACGGCTAGTTTTCTTGTGTGGGGTATAAATACCCCCTTGTGGTCGGTTGGAGAGGGTGTTGATTCATTCATTCCTGTGTTCTTGAGCTAGAGTGAGGCTCTCCACTCAATTGTGCATGTGTTGCACTTTGTGAGAAGCGAGAGAGGTTCTAGAGTGCATGTGTTGCATCTAGAGGTGGACTTAGTGTCCAATTGAGCTTGTGCATTCGTTGCACGTGGTGAGAGTCAAGTGAGGGACTTGGCTTATTACTCTTGGAGTTTGCCGACTCCTAGACGACGTTGGAGGCGTCGTGCGCGGTGATCTTCTCAAGAAGGTTGTGAGAAGACCCGGCGAATTTGTGAAGGTCGGAGCTCACCTACCCGGAGCGGGAAAGAGCTACCACTAGTGGATACGAGGTGTTTCGGCTTAATTCGTGGAGCCGGTCCGATTTGTTCGGGCTTACCTCAACGTGGATTAGGGGAGACCGGCAAGTCTCCGAACACCACGGTAAAACATCGTTGTGTCAATTGTGGTTTGTTTCCTTATACTTAATTTATATTCAAGCAATTTACATTCATAGAATTAAATTGATTGCCTGTATACCTAGGATTGCAAACCTTGACCTAGGATAGAATTGTTGGTGCACTTAGGCGAATTCATTTGTTTTAGGCGCTATTTGTACTAAACCAACTAGCATTTAGCTTCCGCATTGTTTCCTTAGTTTAGGCAAATAGAAAAGGTCTTGTATTGATTAGTATTAATTTGTAGAGAATTTTTAAACCACCTATTCACCCCCCTCTAGTCGGCCTCCTCGATCTTACACTCGGGGGACCCCGCGTCGAGCTCGATCCGGCCGCTACGCCCTGCTCGGATTCATCGCCGCCTTCGCCCCGGATCCGTCCGTCGCTGCACCTCTCGGCTCGGATCCGACCGCCTCTGGCTAGATCCGACGCTCTCGGCGCCGTTGCCGCGTCTCCCTTATGCGCTCGCCCGCCTGCACTTGTGCGAGCGCCTGTGTTGGCCTTTGCTCCCGGCTCCTCTTCGTCACCCAGCGCCGCCCTGGATCTGGCCTACTCCGCCGACTCCTGGCCACCTCACCGTCGGCTTCATCCGACCGCCGCTGGCAACCGGCGCCGCCTCTTCTCTCTGAGCCTCGTCTCCTAGATCCAGCTACCGCCAGATCCGACCGCCTTCTCCCGGTTGCCACCTCCCGCTGGAGCCCACCGCTCTCCTCTTTGAGTGAGGGAGGGAGCACGGACGCTGGGCGCGAGGAGAGCGAGGGAGGGTGTGTGAAGAGAGAGAGAGAGAGAGAGAGAGGGGAGGCGCAAGTGAGAGATCGGGGAAGGGAGTGAGACAGAAGAGAGAGAGAGAGGAGAGATGGCGATGGCCTGGCCTTTTGATCTGCGGCTTGGGTGAAGTTTGTTTTACTTCTATCGTCGTTGAGTCTTTCTGTTTTTTGAGTCTTTCGTTGCGTCCATCCAAGTCCGTAATTTCTAATTTTTAGTTCGTTCAAGCCGTGCGAGTCCACAAATTTATTGTCAGTCATAGAAGTATAAAAATTTTCTTTTGTATGGCAGCTGCCGCCGCTTTACTCTCTGAGCCGCGTGCAGATCGTAGAAGTCGTTATGATGCCGCCGCTTCTTTAGCCGCCGCCTTGAGCTTCTAAGGCCGCCGCGCATCTTCTGCACTTTGTGCATTGCGCCGCCACCGTCTTGGGCTTCGATCTGCACCGTCATGCTTCTATCTACTTCTCTTCAACTTGATTTGACAGTTTATTCAAAAGCTGCACGTAACAACGACATTATCAAGACTCGGACTTCGGATTTTTCTTGTTTTAGTGTTAACCCTTTTTCAAATACAATGCTATTGCATACGCCTTGCATTTTAGGGGGTGTTAAGGGTATCAGAGATAGAATAGGAATTGTATTATTCCTTTCCTTATATGTCTTGCTTTTCTTATCTGCATATGGCATATTCCCTTGTAATATTCTCTTGTACTCCCTATATATATATTGCCCATTGGACCTTTTTATTATACACACAATATTCATAACAGTAATCACCATTTTCCTTCTGATTGCAACATCAAGGGTACCTTAAGTGTATCCTTGTGAGAATAAATGGATCAGAAACCAAAAAGGTAAATAACTAAAGCAAAGGTAAAACAGCACAGGGGGATCAGAACACCAGCTACATTCGTATATCCAAACCAGAATAAAGAATTAAAATAAAAAAACCAAATGGTTGAGAACAGCCGTACAGCTTTATAAGCACCATAACTACAAGATTGTTCATGCTATGTATGAGGAATTGCTTGTGTAATAGACTTTGTTATAAATTTATGAGAATGTAACGGCTTTATGAACCCTGTGGGAGACGTAGTTTAGAATTACATTTCGTTTTTTCTTCACCAAAAGAAGATAATTTCCATGATTTAGTGTCCCAACTAGCAATGAAAATTTGTAGCTTTTACCGTTTTTAATTAATTGGAGTGTTTCTTTATTGCTTGCTTTTATGCATGCATGGGATCATAAGAAGCCAGAATAGTGTCAATCAGTGGCGAAACCAGGATTTAGTTATGCCTCCGGGCTCAGTGGTGGAATGAACTAGGCTATCTGGACTGGACCATGAAAATGTTACCTAGACTAGACTGAATATACCCGGGCTGTATATTAGATATTTTTCCACATCCCAGACTAAAGCCTATCTTACTCAAGGTGTGCTTCCGCCCTGGTGTCAATAGCCAACCTACATTCAAAACATCTCCCACTCCACTGGAAATTGATTTGCTCAAGATATGTGCCGTAGGTGCTCAAGATCCTAAAAATTTTGTGAACCCTCTTATCAGACTCTTCATACTTCAACTACCTTAAGTTTCTTAGATGCAAACTGCCGTTTCGATGGATTGTAGCTTCCTTTTGTTTCCGCCCAATTGTTGGGCGCTTTATAAATCCATAAAAATCTAGCAATAAATATCACCTTGAAGCAATCTTATTCTTGATTCGTAAAAGGTATCGAGTCAGTACCAGCGGCGTGTGTTCTGAGCATCATCTTCGGTTTGTTCTCGTTTCGAGCATATTGGTGTTGAAGCGGTGAGGCAGAGGAAGATTACGACTGTGTACAAAGAGGCTAAGCGAGCGGACAAGCGAGTAGTCTAACGCTGAGCGGTCGAAACCTTCATCGAGCACGAAGAGATTTGAAAAAGTGGGTACAAGCATTCACCTTCTCTGATTGCCATCGACGATTCTAAAATTTCTTTTTTTTTTGGATATTGGTAGCTGTATGTGTTGGTTCTGGAGGCTTTCTGATCGGTAAGTTTTGTGCTGGATTGTGGAAATGATACTGCACTTTCATCTAGTAGTACTGCTATGTTATGTTGATCTTTTTGGCTCATGAAGTGTTTATCTGAAAGTTTCTTTCGGTTGAAATTCCAAATACACAACAACTGTGGATAATCAAGATGAACTCTCACCATGGATGACTTGTGGTGGCCGAATAGCTGACGCCATTTAGAATCATCTAAATTTCTATCAGTAACTAGTTAGAGACTCGTGCGTTACAACGAAGTCATAAAAATGATGAGACGAAATTTACTGTCTGGCTAACTTCACACATCAAACATTGGAGTGCAAACGACAGAGATAGAAGTGTGGCCAGAATGCGCGAGGAGATGGGGAAAGTGGAGGGGGTGGGCGGTTGTATCTTGATAGAAAGGAGGAGAGAGACGAATGATCCAGATCAAATCGGATGGCTGAGAAAAGAGCAGGGAGAATGAATCAACCACCAACTCACACTTTTATAATTCTATCCGTAATGGTTCTGTGGAAGTGCTATCAAAACCATGTATCACTAACAGAAAGTGTTGAACCTATAATGGGCTACTAGATTGTTTTGCTTGTCGAGTCAGTTATGATGCTCACAAATCTTTTAGTTGTAAGATATGATAAGTTGCCAGCTTATTTAGTTATTTACTTATTTCTTTCTTCCTTTGAAGGTGGTACCTTACTACCTTGTGCTGTTTTATTCATCCTTCAACATCTCATAACATTCTGAACCGGATCAGCTGGGCGTTCTGTGTTTACTTGGAAGCTGCTTCAGTGCTGCCGCAATTGCGTTTGATGCAAAATACCAAGGTAGATACTAGCATGCGCCATTTGTTCAGGGCGAAGTTTTTGGACCTATGTTCTGAGTCATTTGCAGGTTGTTGAACCGTTCACAGCTCACTATTATGTGTTTGCACTGGGAGTTGCAAGGTTTCTTAGCTGTGCGGCTGTGCCCATTGGGTTCTTCAGGTTACGAATAGCTGATCAGTTCCTCATGCAGTGGCCCCAGCTGCAGCAAGCACAGTACGCTAGCCATTTAATGTGAAAATTCACCTACTGGTGATATTTTTTTTTGAAAACGTAGGAGAGATGTGTTTCATTCATTAAGAAGAAGAAGAGTAATATAACGGTGGTCTAAAGGCCAAATTAAAGGTCTAAAGAAGGATTAGATACAAAGATCACGACTTTGAAACCCTAACACGACAAACGACTGTGGCTAATACACCCTGACAGTGAGGAGGCTAGCACTACCGAAGGACTAACACGGGCCTACGTGCACGCTGAAAGACGAAGAAAAGTAGGGTCAAGTGGCCCAAGGCAATGATACCGAAGGCATCGCCGTTGCCTGATCTAGTAAAAACCAAACCTGATATTTTCACCCCGGCACACCATCGCTGCGACCCGACACCCTATCAAACTTTGGCGAACCCCAGCACTCGCTGTCTACCGCGTGCTCGGCTGCGCCGATGCCTTCGATGTTCAAGGCAGTTCTGTCGAAGCCAGATCCACGGCTCGCCCTATTGGTCATATTGGAATGTAGTCTTTTCCAGCTCTGAAGTTTCTGAACATGCTAAGAAACAATGCCATTGGTGTGGTTGATACTTGATAGCTGATACAGTCTGTACGCTGGTATTTGCAGAATTTTTAATTTCATTATTCTTGTGTATGAATTTATCGCGTGTCAAATTTACCAATGGTCGAACTATCCGCCTATATTATCCGCTTTTAATCGAAAACCATTATGTATCCGTACCTATAATACTGTATCCAAAACTTTCAATACTTTGAATTTGTATTCATATCCGGTCTTACCGTATTTAACTCCATATCCAAGAAAAAAAATAGGTTAGGATATAGTATATGCAATATCCATCCGAATCCGATCTGATTGCACCCTATCTATTTCCCAACAACCTCCAAAGCATTTGCCATTTTCACTTAATATGTTATTTACATTTCACACTTTCTATAATGGCAAACAGTTGCAATTTGCATACATGTTACGCAATAATAGGATGTCCAATTCAATGGAACTACTGCCTACAATGTATGAATAATCTTTTGTTAAATATAATTGTGTCCACCAAATGAGGGGCAAATGTCTAGTCCATTTCAACCACTTGGTGCAACTGTGTAACCTTGCAAAATTTGGCTCGTGTCCCTAGTGCAAGCGTTTATGTGAATGAACCGAATACCGATAAGCCACTTCAAAAAGAATATCCCGATAGATCACTTTGAAAAGACGACAAAAAACTCTCTTATTGATTTGTTTGAAAGAATGCATAAGCTATAAACTGAAAAAATGCTCACAAGTGAGCACCATGGTCTAGCCGCACGCTCGCCTTTCTCATGTGAAATTAGTCAATTTGCTTCGAAATTTGTACTCCGGTTCACTTGTGTTTAACAGCTTGAGACACTGACACCTTGGCCCACTACACATTGGTGAGGAGCACAAAAGGTTGCACGTTACTAAAACTAGTAGTGTGCCCGTGCTAACGCTACGGTAAAATACAAAACAAGATAAAATTTGTAAAAAAAATAAAACGAACAATCAGATTCATCCATATTTATGTATAGTGCTCGATTCGTCAGGAGCCTGTTCTTATAGGTATCACAAGTGGATTTCCCACGTCTCTCATAATTATCATTTCTATGTAGCCAATCCATGGTTTCATCCGGTAAAATATTTTCTTTGCCAACTATGGGTGATGCTTGGTTCAGAGTTGAACACCCTGATCCATACGTAGGTTGTTGGCCTATTGTGGGGGAAGCATCTGCGATATTTTGAAATTTAGACTCTGATATATAATATATAACATGTTAGCAAAGCAATATAGACTACTATTTACCTGCAGAGGCTTGTACGTTGCTACCTATTATTCCTGGAGGATTTAAAATCGTCGAGCACCGTGTACCATATGGTGATAGGACGCAACCTAACGTGTGTAAACTCATAAATATGCAAATACTATACTTTTTATAGATGGATATTTGAGCGTAGTCATGACGACCACTCACAACATGGTCGAACCGACCACTCACAACGTGGTCGTTACCGGCCACTCACAGCCTGGTCAAAACGGACCATTCTCTACGTGGTCGTACAACGTGGTCGTTACCGACCACTCTTAACGTGGTCGAAACTGACGACGCACAACTTGGTCGTAACGTGATCGTTACAGACTACTCATAACGTGGTTGAAACCGACCATTCTCAACGTGGTCGCGCAACATGCACTCGCAAAATAATGAAGTAGCAGTCCATATACATCTTTTTTTAATTATCCCAATGTTAAATTATAAAAGTATGGGCAATATTTTGTTGATAATTAGCATTTTTACGGAACCAATTGCAATACGAGTAATTGGTTGGCCAAGTTTTTTTAATTTAATGTTAATTTATGTTTCTTTAGGTGAAGTAAATAAATTAGAATGATTAAATGTGATTGTATAAGGATAAAATGTCATTAATATATTTGTACTATATAAGTTACGAGGATATCCAGATCCGACCGAATTGAGTAGATATTTAATTCAAATTTGTATTCGTTATAATATTTGATTCGTATTCGTATTTAAAAATATTTGAATTCGTATTCGTTTATAAAATATAAGTATGAATATGATAAAAAAAACAATATTCGAGCCGTTTCCACCCCTAGCCACAATCCGTAGAGGAGCGTGGCACACCACACTTTGCTAACATGCCAATTCGGTCGTTAATCTGCGTTAAGTGCTGTAAAACTTAGCATAATCCAACGGGCGACATGCAAAGGCATGCAAATCAAAGTTGCGTAACGATTTTGTTTAATGGTTGATACAACTTTGGTCGTGAATCAAACAATTAGCCCTGTTTAAAGTTTAAACTGATTATATCGATGAACTATAAACGGGAGATTGAGTTTGCTAACAGTACAAACTGAGAAACATATATTTCAGCATGTGCTCATACTACGCGTTTCTCTTTCGTCTGTACGGTGTCCATGAAGACTATTTTGTGCGGCCCTGTTTGGAACACAGGAATTCCCAAATTACCCGAGGAAATTGAACTGCTTTACGTGAAACTCCTGAAATACAGCCACCATTTATTATGCATGCAAACAAGCTCTGCCAATATCTGATGCTTGATAACTGAAACTCAACTTCCACAAGCCAACAATAGTGATTCAGCAAAAGAAAAAAAAAGACAAAGCCATCGATAGAACAACAACCTCATTCGGATGCAGCAAAACGAAGTGCACCAAAACCTACCAGCTTAACAATCCTGTCGATAAGCTTTACAACTGATCACCACAACAGAACACTTGCAACATAGAACAGCAACCAGAAAGCGACAACACGTTAATAAGCAGGCTATTTTTGGCCAGCAGGATTCAGTTTATTGTGCAAATGTAATAGAACATGACTGCTTGGTAAGTTGGTAGCTTAGTGCCAGTAGTAAAGCTAAAATTAGAAACCGAGAACCAGTTGGAATGAAAAGAAAAGGCAAAAGCTGTAGCTGGTATTCTGAATTCCACTTGCAGTACCTAGGGCCTTATACATAGGATCACTCGTACTACTCTCTGAAACTGACATGTCCAGAAAATCATGTACTTCAAACCGGTAGATCCACCACACCAGTATATCAGACACAACATAAACTCCTCATTGACAAATAAACCACATCAATAAAAACGTACGGGAACAGAGGACGATTTCAAGTTCAACAACAGAACTGAAAAAGGCTGAATCACCTATCATGCTATTCATGTTGCAAGAATCATACAAGCATGCGTATGGATCTGCTTTTTGAAATTCCCTCAGGAGAGCCACTTGGTTCTGTCTTTATAAAACCAAATCTGTCCACGGACCGAGAAGGAGCTGGTCCAGGTTCAATGTCGTTGACCGCTTTCTTCTTATCCATTGTAGTGAGTACTTGAGTGTGCCTTTGCTATATGGCAAGAAATATACCCACACTGCCATGTATTTTCAAATAACTGTCCATTACTGTAAGGGTCCCAACATAGGAATTAGACCCAAAGTTGAATCTGCATATAACATAAACCATACAATAACAACACAAATAAAAGTATATCGAATAAAACATGCTTGCATATTTGCATATTGTCCATTCCCAAGTATTCCGAGAGTAACCTAATCCCAACTGCTGTCTTGTCCTGATTGAGTATGCTTTAAATAGTACGTTGCTCAGCTTCTTGAACAGATGTATCCTGGAACCTAGAGCGAAATCTATAAGCTATAAACACAAATGGTAAAGCAAAATGCCATCTACAGGACCAATAAAAGGAAGAATCGCACGAATAACCCCTATCCAATCAACTCCATTTGACAAGCACCGATTGCCCTTTGTATGAACTTTGTACAACCAATGAGATCGATACAAGCTGGAACCAACATGCGGAGCAACGGAAACACAGAAAAAGCCCGCCTGAGTTGCTTGTCAGATCAAAATCATATATGGGATGTTGAAATCCTGAACCAAAAAAAGTTCATGTACATCGAAGTCAGTATGAGCTTAACTCATGTCAAAGAAGACTGAAGAGCAAGGCCAACAACATGTTGTTTGAAAACTTAAAAAGACTTGACACATATCAATCTTCATATTGAAAACCAAGAAATAGGGGTTTGCAAGACTGAACTGTATATATTAATTCCCAATAGCTTAAACTTTTGGGCAAAAAGGTTGCTGCATGAAACTTGAGAAATTCTCTGAATGGAACATGAATGGGAATTAAACTCTTTTCCCCTATTTTCTTTAGCAAATCTTTTCCCTTTTATCCTCAAGGAAAAGTACTATTTTGCAATGCTATGATTCACACAGTGGACTACATGTCTACAGTGCTGTAAATCTTGCAATGCTATATTTGTGTTTTTCCTAATAATAGAGCAAATGCCTCCTTGTGCGCGAGCTTCCGCGCGACGATGGACTTGCAGGCGTAGCGGCGGCCCGTGGCCTTGTGCGTCGCCAGGTAGGTGACCCCGAACTGGCCTTGCCCCAGCTCGCGGCCGAAGGTGTAGGTAGTGTGGACGTCCTCCATCGGCCGCCCCAGCACGCGCCCCATCCCCGCGCTCGCATCCGCTGCAGGCGGCGGTGGCGGTGGAGCGGCGGAGATATCAGAGGGGAGGAGGCGCACAGATTTGGTGGTGGGAGGCAGGAGGCGGCGGAGGAGGAGGAGGGAGGGGAGGAGGCGGCGGCGCGGGGTAGGGCAAGGATCCTGCAGTCTTCTTTCCATTATTTCCTCCCAGATTGTCCCCCTTCATTGCACCCATCTTCTTCTCAGCATACATCATCTTCACATCAAGCGTGGCGGCTCCTCCTTGTTCTCCAATGATCAGATATAGCTATCTAGTAATTTCTAAATCCTACAAAAGTAATGCTTAGTCGGTAAAGCCTATTCATAGAAGCATTACATATAGATATCAAGCAATAGGACTTCAAGATATCAACACCAAAACAAAATGAACAAATAACCTTCATGTTATTGCATGTCCGGTCACATTCTACGTGAACCCAAATCTGGCACTCATCACAACAAACCTGCCAAGATGTGCATCGCTGGTCAGTGCCTAGAACAATTAAGAGAACATAGAATATACAAATATAACATCACCAAAGCAAATATCCTTCCAGGCCCTTACCCAATTTCCACCATCTGTGTGGTGCCAAATTTTCTTGCATATGCCACAGTATTGCTTTGACTGCCATAACTGCAGGCATAATAATGTTTACACACATAAGGCACCAAAAGAAAAGAAACAAGTTAACGGAACACACAAAAGCACTTATCTCACAAGTCACAAACCAGCCACATAACTTTTCACAATGCCTACAAAGTAACTGTTCTCCATCTTGCTTCTTTTTATTTGAAATGTTCAATGGAAGGCGATTACCACAACTATCACAGCATGCTGCTGATTTACCAATAACCTGCAATACAGTATATTATATTGCAGCCTAACTGAGAAGTAATAAATGATACAGCTACAAGCTCAAATTATACAGAGGCTGTCCCTGAAACCTGGCAGAAAAGAGGGGAACTTCAGATACAGCCCAAGTAAGGAAAGCCCTGTTCACCTCCATATGCCAGAAGCTTACCTGTCTAGGTAGTCCACTAAGGGAAAGATCATCCCTTGCTTAACCCAACCATAGTCCTGCAAAAAAATGTGGCAATGTGAGACCACACGAAAAAAAACAGAAAGAAACTGTTTGGTTCATGTCCTTGCATGTATTACCCTGTTTCAATTGCATCTCGTGCAAGTGTGAAACTGAGCAAGTATTTATAGGAGTTCTACATTTTTCATGTTTAAGTTGCGGGTTTCATGAACCAAACAGTCAACCAAAAAAAACACCCCGCAACGCTTAACCAGGAAACTGTGATTACTTACCCTGCCATGGCCACCAGCAGAATACCCAAAGAACATGACGCAGAGGGCACCGGGAATGCAGGAGTTGAGCACGACCTCCGGCGCATGCAGCAGTGGGTCAATCACCAGCGCAGGCCACACCGGGCACTTCTTCCCCGACCTCGCCCACACGACATCCCCAAGCACAAAATCCTCCGGCCAGTAGAAACCTTCCCTCTTCTCGCCGCCCTCCCTCTTCAGTTTGCACTCCACCACCACGGGCCTCCCCTCCAGCCCACCATTCCCGCCGGCATTGCTCACGGACGTGACCACACTGCCGCTGAAACCACCGGAACTGCTGCTCCTGCTGATATTCCGGCATGCCCGGTACAGCTCCTGCTCCGTCTGCGCCGGCGGATCCTCGCCGGTCCACACCACGATCTCCACTACACCAAAGGCGGCGCAGAACAGCACAACCGAAGAGACGCCGGAACTGCGGGCTCGCAAGGAGGAACCTCCAGTCCGCAGCCTTTCCCGCGGCAGGGCCCCCCAGCGCCGCCGTCAGGTACCCGCGGACGAATCCCATCCCGCCGCCAGTGATCTTTATGTTCCAGGGCCACTGATCTTTGTAGCGACGTTTCTGCTTGATCCTTCCAACCTTTCAAAAGGAAGTAGTTGCAAGCATTCAAAACACACAATCATCTAAAGCAAATGATCACCGAAAAAAGAAAGAAAGAAATTGATTCATAACTTGATGCAAGTACAATCTATTTTCAACTTCTATCCAAAGCATGGCAAATTTGTGGTCAAACAGTCCCAATGTGTATACAGTGGGTCTTGAAGTGCTTTGTATCAAGAGGTGTAAGTGGGGGGAATTATCAGGCTTATACTTTAACTTGCTTAGCTGGGTTGTAAAAGATGGAAGGTTCAATATTTGGTAATGCTGCATCCTGATGTGAGTGATTGTTGCTTCATGTGATGGCTGGGCTTAAACTGCTACTCTCTTGGTTTCATTTTAATGAAAATGGGACTGAGGCTTTGCCCTATGCTTCTAAAATTGTTCTATGATCAAACATGGAATTGTGCAATGATCCTTTCTTCAAATGTCAAAATATAAAATAGCATATCATAGTACTGTAAAAGCTAGCAAACACTCAGAGTACCCAGCTAAAGCCATCTTGTTATACAACAGTTATACATGAAAATGTACATACACATTAACCTGTTGTTGTGTCATACGGGTACGCCGCCAAAAGCGTGCAAGTCACGATCCCGACGTAGGTGATCTTCTCCCACTTGGCCGTCTCATTTGCGAGAGAAGATCAAACGCAAAATCCAAACCCAAATCAAGAACCGATGGGAGAACACACAAAAGGGGGGGCGAGGAGGATTCGCGAGGGCGTGGTGTTGCACGGACAGGCGTTGTCGTGGACGGAGGAGGACATGCCGCGCCGCGCCGGGGCGGCGGCCTTGGCGCGCGCCGCCAGTGAGCGGAGGCCGGAGCGGGGACGCGGAGCGGTTGGGCTGGCCGGCGCCCACGCCGCTGGGCCTCCTCACGAGGGTGACGGCCGCCGCGGCGGCATCCTCGGCCTCTTTCTCGCCAAATGGATGCGGCGGTAGAGCGCCGTGAAGATCTCGGGCGCTGGAGACGGCCGGATCCGGCGAGGAGTGGGTGACGGCCATGGGAGGCGGTCGGAAGTCGGCGGAGAGCGCCGAATCCGGCGGCGGAGAGGCTGGATCCGGCGGCGAAGAGCCTGGATCTGGGCTTGCCGGTGGTGGAGATGGCCAGATCCAGGGCGGGAGGCGGTCGGCGCGGCCGGTGCAGAGGCAGGCCGGATCCGGACTTGGCGACGTCGGAAGCGGCCAGATCCTGACGGCGGCGCGATGCAGAGGCGCGCGCAGGCGGCGGTCGGCGCGGCCGGTGCAGAGGCGGGCGCAGCCGGATCTGGCGCACGCGACCTTCGGCGGCCTCGGGTGGACCGTGAGCGGCCGGAGAAGGCCCGGAGAAGGCCGGATGTGGCGGTAGAGCGCCGTGAAGAGGTCCTCCACGGCGACAGGCTCCGCCGCGGCGGCGGCCGGCTTCGATTTGGGCGGCATCGAGAGGTGTCGCTCACGCGTCACGAGGGCGGAGTTCGCTGCGTGGGTGCGTGGGTGTGTGGTGGGGGTGCCGCTCACGCGTCACGAGGGCGGAGTTCGCTGCGTGGGTGCGGGGTGGATACCGGTTCGACGATGTGCATGATCCAAATAATTTTGACCTTAGGATTTTCAATGAGTAAGAGAAAAAGGTTTGAGGAGAGATCTAGGTCATTGATTTATATGAAGTTGGAACCCTTTGGTACACAAATCTGGGTGGACTTAGATTAGGCATGACTGTAGGGGTGGTTGAGAGGGTGGCTTTAGTAAAGAAAATTTTGGTGTATTATAGAGTAGGGTAGAAAAGGGAGAAACGATGCCTTTAGCAGAGTGACTAGCTAGTCCAAACAGAGTTCATCTTGAACGTAAGTTACCAAAAGGGCTGCCGGCACAGGTTTGAATAGAACACAACTCGAATAGGCCCAACATGATTGGCCCACAATAAGTTATTGTGCCATGCTGGCCTATGTGAAGGATCACTCATTCTTAAAACCAACATTCTTAAGTTTAAGATCAAAGAGTCAGATAGATCTCTTGTAGCTAGATTCCCCGAAACCACAAGAATCCCTAGAATAGGATTTACAATTGTGGTTAAGTTAGGGATCAAATATGTAGTCAACTTTATTTGATGGTAGCTTGCCTGACCTTTGGTCTCGTTCTGAAGGTGCCTTTTTATCCATGTGCATCTTTGTACTTTCAATTCTTCTTCTTTAACCTCGATTCCGGCCACCCAAATCCCTTCAAAACGTGTTTTCTTCTATTTTCTTGGTGATTTTAATCGTAAATCTTGTAATTGTTGCAATACGATTATTTGGTGTTTTATGTGTTGTGCTATATTGTGAACAGACCATCGGAGCTTTAGGAGCATGAGGATGGGGTCTCTAGGACTACTCTGCGATGAGCAATGAAGGTTATGAGTTGCAAGGCAAGTCACAAACCTTTGATTATGTTGAGTCCCGGTAGTTAGGCATATTCTGTATGGGATTACTTTCATATCCTTACTAAGTTATTTGTTCATCAATTACTTTCGATTAATCCTGCTTAGCTATGCTCCTTAATTTAATATGTGTTTATATTACCATCATTTATAATTGCTTTATCCTAACATCTTTTGTGGCCATTAAGATTAAAATATCAATCTTTCTAATGGTATAGTATTGAATGGAACAAAAAATCTATAATAATTACTGTTGCCTTGTCAGTCCTCACGAGTTGATGGGTTCGAGTCTGTTGTGAGTGCTCCAATGTTGGTGGAGAGTAGAGAATTAAATTGGATCACTCGCCTAAAGTGGTGTTCTTGATTGTTGTTGGCCCTAGTATAGTAAGATTGCTCTAATGACCATGATCTATGGTAATTCAAGCTGTGGAAGTTAGTGGTTTCCATTCGACCAGTAGCGAAAGTGAAGTGTAGTGTTGAGGAAAAGACATAATTAGTACCCAACCACATGACCACTCTATCGAACCTAACTCGAATGTTGTAGTAGTTTCATTGAGTGCCCCACGGATAGATTTGTGATCGTTTTAGCTTCAGCTTTTAGCTTCCGGCTTATTTTCACTATTCATAAATTTTGTCTTTTTCTGAACTTTTGGCTTTTTGTTGAGCTTTTTTGCCGGTTCTTTTTTCCCATATTTGTTTGTATTATATGTAATGGGCTAACATATTTTTTATATTTTTTAAATTTAATTATGCTAAATAAGCCTTTGTCAGCTACATTGTTTTTTCAGCTAGTTACAGTGCTTTTCAGCCATAAGCCACCAAAAAAGCCCAAATGAGCACCACGTGTTGATGAATCTACGCTGCAGTATGATACCTGTGAATGAAAGGACAAGTTACTTGGGCCTAGGCTTGATCAGGACCGCTGCTGAGAGGGGATCTTTCTATTTACTAGAGCGGCATCGATGCTGTAAATCAGTCATAAGTTCTGTTATCCCAATTTTAACAATGTCTTCCGCGAGAAGCATGTGATACCTTTAACTTATTCATAAAAAGTCTTTTTTTCTTATGAGATTGAAATTTTTGAATTTGATATATTCACGAGAGACTATGAAAAGAGAGATACTTTCTTATAATTTTGGCTGGTATAGATATTAAACTTTTAACGTATACTATAATTAACTTGTAGATCCTATTTTTAAAAAATATTCTATTTAAAAATTAAATACTATAGCAAAAATTAAAAACCACTTTTAAAAGCCGAAAAAAAAACTGGCCGGATCCTTTGCCTCTAAGCGGCTGGACCTCGATTTGGCTCAAAGTACAATAAGAGGACATGGTGAGGATTTCATGTGCATTCTGGGATTCTGCGATTTACAGTTTGCATGTGCATTCTGCGATTTCGCTTGTGTTTTACAGTTTGAGACATGGTGAGGACGACACCACTTGCCACCGGTGAGGACGACAAAAGGTTGCACGTCACTAGAAAAGGGAGAAGCAATGCCTTTAGCAGGATGACTAGCTAGCCTAGACAAGAGTTCTGGTCTTTGACGGATTTTAAAGTATCTTTTGATTTTTATTATAGTATCTAATTTTTAAACAGAGTATTTTATCAAAACAGAGTCTACAAGTTAATTGTAGTATACATTAAAAGTTCAACATCTGTATCAACTAAAATCACAAGTGAGTTCTCTCTCCGTAATCTCTGTCACAAACAACTAAAATTTAAAAAATTCAGCTAAAAATCATAAGTCGTAGCCATATCAAACAGACCGAAGTCTTGTAGAAGTACTACTACACAGTAACAAAAAAAATACTTGTAATAAGTGTCGTCAAATCAGGTCCGGCTACATCCAATAAGTAGGCAGTATAACCCATTCTATGAGCTTCAGCAGACAGTCTCATTCTTGCAAACCCAAGCCACAGAATTATGGACAATGCCGATCCATCATCATCCTTACGCCTCTCGAAACTGAAGCATGTACAAACATGAAAAAGCATAGTAAATTCTGAGAGGTCCTATGTGATACAAACAGAACTACTGTAACTGATTTGGGCTAAAAAATGGCTTATAATTGAAATTGTATTATAGCTGACTGAAAATACACTGTAGCTGATGGTGACTTATTTGGAGTAATTAAATTTAAAAATAGATTAGCCTATCACAGACAATACAAACGAATACGGAAAAAACCGGCAAAAAGCTCAAAAGGCAAAAATACCAGAAAAAATAAAATTTAAAAATAATAAAAAATAAACTAGAAACCAGAAGTTCAAACCAAAATAAACGGAGCTTAGGACTATACATTGGAGCTTTGGTCAACATGCAACTCAGAGCTTTTTTTTTTTGGCAAAACTAGATGTATCTATTATTATAAACAAGAAGTTCGGCAAATTTTTTGATATCTGATATGTAGCCTTGCGAGTAACATGACATCAGGCTATTTTCCTTACACAAAGGGCCTGTTTGTATGGCTGTGATTTATGACTTTTGACTGAAATTTTTAAATTTTAGTTGTTTGTGATAGAAATTATGAAGAGATACTCGTTTATGATTTTGATTGATATATATATTGAGCTTTTAATATATATTATAATTAACTTATAGATCTCGTCTTAAGAAAATACTTTATTAAAAAATTAGGTACTTTAACAAAAGTTAAAAACTGTTTTTAAAAACCGCTTAAGGACAGATCTACAGTAAATATAAAACTTTATGCATCTACGATGCCACATTGCTTTCGCTATAGGACAGGAGGCGCCAACAACCTTTCCTGGTCTTCCGCGAGAAGCATGTGATACCTTTAACTTATTCATAAAAAGTCTCTTTTTTTTTCTTATGAGATTGAAATTTTTGAATTTTGATATATTCACGAGAGACTATGAAAAGAGAGATATTTTCTTATAATTTTGGCTGGTATAGATATTAAACTTTTAACGTATACTATAATTAACTTCTAGATTCTATCTTAAAAAAATATTCTATTTAAAAATTAGATACTATCTAAAAAATATTCTATTTAAAAATACCACTTTTAAAAGTCGCAAAAAAAAAAAAAAAACCTGGCCGGATCCTTTGCCTCCCTAAGCGGCTGTACCTCGATTTGGCTCAAATTCTATAACTGCGAGTAGACGTCTTGGAACTGCAGAATGCACATGCCCAGATGCCCTCACATGGCTAGCCGGTGAAGGTATTTGTTTAATTACTACCTCTGGTCTGATTTCCATTTTTCCTACAAGGCACTAGCTCAGCGGCCATTCTCTTCTCCACTCTGCGGTTGTGTTTCCTTGTGTTACTGCGCGTTTGTTCTTGTGAGATCTGAGTGCTCCAATGGCTGAGCTGATGATCGGGCCGATTATCAGGCCGCTTGTCTTCCTGGTGAAGGAGAAGGTGTCCAGCTACCTCCAGGAGCAGTACGAGGTGATGGAGGGCATGGAGGAGCAGCTTGAGATCCTCAAGCGCAAGCTGCCGGCCATCCTGGATGTCATCACTGACGCCGAGGAGCAGGCGGCCCACAGAGCAGGGGCCAAATCCTGGCTTGAGGTGCTCAAGAAGGTGGCATACGAGGCGAATGACGCCTTCGACGAGTTCGAGTACGAGGCACTCCGCCGCAAAGCCAGGAAGGATGGGCACAACATCGGCGTCGTGCATGCAGTAAAACTCTTTCCTTCTCACAACCGTATTGCATTCCGTCGCAGGATGGGCAACAAGCTTCGCAAGATTGTGCAGAGTATTGAGGACCTTGTCGCAGAGATGAATGCTTTTGGGTTCAAATACCACCCTCAACCACCACAGGTGTCCAAGCAATGGAGGGAAACGGATCCTAACATCTCCGACCCTATGAAGATTGCCGAAAGATCAAGAGGCAAAGATAATCAGAAGGTTGTTAATATATTGCTTGGTCAAGCTAACAATGCAGATCTCACGGTTGTTCCCATCGTTGGAATGGGGGGGCTGGGCAAGACTACCTTAGCGCAGCTTGTTTACAATGACCCTCGCGTACAGAAGCATTTCCAGCTGCGGCTTTGGGTGTATGTGTCTGACAACTTCGATGTGGATTCCCTGGCTAGAAGTATAGTTGAAGCAGCTACCAACCAGAAGGATGATAGCAAATCACCACTGGATCGCCTTCAAAACGTAGTGAGCGCACAGAGATACCTCCTTGTATTGGATGACGTCTGGAAAACTGGGATCACCTTCTACGATAAGTGGGAGAAGCTAAAGGTCTGCCTTCAACATGGTGGCATTGGTAGTGCAGTGCTGACGACAACTCGTGATGAAGAAGTGGCTCAAGCAATGCGTACAGTTGAACCCTATAACCTCACAGCTTTGGAGAATAGCTACATAGAGGAAATTATCAAGACAAGAGCATTCAGTGTGCAAAATAATAAGCGCAAGCGTGAGCATTCAGCTTTGGAGGAAAGATATGTGATGGTTGGTGAGATTGTGGAGAGATGTGTTGGCTCTCCTTTAGCCGCAAAAGCACTGGGCTCTGTACTGTGTACCAAGACCAGCGTGGAAGAATGGAAGGCTGTGTTAACAAAAAGCAGCATCTGCGATGAGGAGACTGGAATTTTACCGATACTCAAGCTCAGCTACGATGACTTGCCGTCACACATGAAACAGTGCTTTGCTTTCTGTGCTGTGTTTCCCAAGGATTATGAGATTGATGTCAACAAGATGATCCAAATATGGATGGCAAATGGCTTTATCCCAGCGCAAAACAAAGTTCCTCCTGAAACCATCGGGAAAGGGATATTCAACGAGCTAGCCTCAAGGTCATTCTTTCAGGATGTGAAGCAGGTCCCAGTTGACAAATATAACAGCATACATGGGTATTGTTCTAGAATTACATGTAAAATCCATGATCTTATGCATGATGTTGCACAGTCCGTCATGCAAAAGGAATGTGTCACCGTAGCTGAGGAACCTAGTCAAATGGAGTTATTTCCAAGTACTGCTCGCCATTTGTTTTTGCCATGCGTAAATCCACACACTCTTTTGAATGATTCTCTGAAGAAAACGTCTCCAACTATCCAAACACTGCTATGTGAAAAGGGTGTAGATGGTTCGTTGCAGCATCCATCAAAGTATAGCTCAGTGCGAGCACTACGACTACGTCAATGTGGGTATGAGAGTACATTCCTACTGAAACCAAAGCACTTGCATCACCTGAGGTATCTTGATCTCTCGGGTAGTACAATCGAAGCACTTCCTGAAGATATAAGCATTCTATATAACCTACAAACATTGAACCTGTCTGGCTGCGATCGTCTTCGTCGACTTCCAAGCCAAATGAAGTACATGAATGCTCTCCGTCACCTCAGCACTGATGAATGCAGCAATTTGAAGTGCATGCCGCCAGACCTCAGACGACTCACTTCCCTGCAGACACTCACATGTTTTGTAGTGGGTACTGGCTCTGATTGCAGTAATCTTGGAGAGCTGCAGCATTTAAACCTTAGTGGTCGACTAGAGCTAACACAGCTAGAAAATGTGACAGAAGTAGGTGCAAAAGTGGCAAACCTCGTAAATAAGAAGGGACTCACAGAACTGACATTATCATGGAGTGAGCCTCTGGAGGAGGAAGGACGCTATCTTATGGTGCTGCAGGGTCTCAAACCTCATGATGGGCTGCAGGCTCTAACGCTCGATGCCTACCAAGGCACCACTTTTCCAGCATGGATGGGTATGTTGCAAAAAGTGGTTGAGCTTTGTTTGTCTGGTTGCCAGAAGCTCCAGAAGCTTCCTCCACTGTGCCAGTTACCAGAACTACGACTTCTTATTATGCGTGGCTTGAAAAAAATAAAAGTCTTGTGCAGCGGTGATGCATCCTCTACATTTCCAAAACTGAAGGAGCTGAAGCTAGAAAGTTTGACGGATTTCGAGAGATGGTGCGAAATAGATGGGAGGCCAGGAGAACAGATAATGTTTCCTCAACTTGAGAATTTGTTTATCGAGAGCTGCGAAAAGCTAACGGCATTGCCGGAAGCACCACTGCTGCGAAAAGCTAACGGCATTGCCGGGAGCACCACGGCATTTCCAGAATTGAAGGTAATCTGGCTGCGTCATTTAAATAGTTTAAAGAGCTGGGGGTTGACGGAAGGAGCAGATGGTGAACAACCCACCTTTCCTAACCTTGAGGGTGCTCGTATTGAGTTGTGCCCAGAGCTAACAAGTTTTCCAGAAGCACCGAAGCTCAGTGCATTACACATGACAGGTAGTGGCAGCAGCCAACAGACTTGTATACGGGCAGCTAAGTATGCTATGACTTCATTGTCCAGTTTGGAATTGTCATACAATGGCTCGGAAATAGAACTGCCGGCTGACCTGGTGGACGGCAAGGAGAAACGGAACTATAAATCCCCTCTGTCGACCATGAAGTTAAATGGCTGTAACTTCTTCTTCCGCTCAAGTGCGATAGCACTATGGAAATGTTTTGTACAGCTTCAAGATTTGAGCATTTGGCACTGCGATGGGCTCGTCCACTGGCCAGAGAGAGAGTTCCAAAGCTTGGTATCCTTGAGGACATTAAGAATTGATCGTTGCAGCAAACTGACTGGGTACACACAACCTCCTGAGCAATCAGCATCACAAAGGAGTCAACTCCTGCCATGTCTCCAGTCTCTAAAGGTATGGGATTGTGAAAGTTTGGTGGAGGTCTTCGACGTGACCGCATCTCTCAAAGCAATGGATATTCAGTATTGCCCCAAGCTTGAGTTCAAATTTCGGAAGCAGGAAGAGTCAGCAGTAATTCCTCCTCGCACTGTACCAAAGCTGTCGTCATCAGCCACAGAGCTTTTCCTTCCATGCCTGCAATCTCTTAAACTATCGAGTTGTGATAGCATTTCAGAGCTTCTCAATCTTCCCTCGACCGTCACGCGCATCTGGATTTTAGAGTGCAATAACATTGAGATCCTATCAGGCCAGCTGGATGCCCTACAAGAACTAGTACTTTGGTACTGTGATAGGTTGAGATCACTGGAATCTTGCTCGGGGGAGCTCCCATCGTTGAAATCCCTGCACCTTCGTAATTGCGGTTGCCTGGCGGCCATACCAAATGGGCCACAAGCATACACGTCCCTTCAATACCTCCACATTATTGACTGCCCTGGTATAAAGTCGCTCCCTAGAGTGGAAAGGTATAGACTCTCGTTTTGAAGGTACCCTCTAACGAACTCGTGCATCCATTCACTTCTATTACTTTCGTTTCTAAAATATATATCATTCTCGCTTCCCAATTTTGTTTTTAAATACATATTATTCTAGGATTCCAAAATAACTTGTTACTATTTTTCCTTTGCACACCCATACTTATTTCCAAGGTCATTAACTATTTTGGACTAGAGTAACACACATCATACAAGAGCAATAAGTACGAAGGAGGGTAATATGATATGTTATATACATGCTTTGGTTGTTGTGCAAACTACTAGAGACATCTGTTCCTATTTAGGAACGAAGGGATATTATGTGTGTTCTTTTTATTCCAAAAGGAGAAAGAACTAAGCCAAGTGCAATAGAACCAAGCAAACTAGTGTCACGTATGAATTTTGTATAATGTATGCCTTCCGATTTGGTACTAATTTTCTAGTTGCAAAACCATATACCTGGTAATAAAACTCGTCAATTCAGTGGTGAGAAACAAAGTTTTGATTTGCTCAGATATAGGAGCATTTTGGTTCTTAAACTTGGGGCTTTGGCGATTCTAGTGCCTCAACTATTCAGTTGGATCAATTTGGCCCTTCAATTTCGCTCCTGGTAGAAAAGAAGCCCTTAGTATAGTTGACTAATTTTCGCTCCTGGTACTAATTTTCTAGTTGCAAAATCATATAGCTCATAATAAAACTCATCAATTCAGTGGTAAGAAATAAAATTTTTATTTGGTCAGAGATGGGAGCATTTTGGTTCTTAAACTCGGGGCTTTGGCGATTCCAATTGCATTCGGTTGGATCATTTTGGCCCATCAATTTCGCCTCTGGTCGAAAAGAAGCCGTTAGTGTAGTTTACACAAAGACTCACTTCAATAAAATCCGATGAAGCCCAATTCCAAAAGTTATGTTCTAAATTGTACCACAATCCAAAGCTTGATGACTCGTCTAATTGTCTTGCACCTTTCTTACATAAAGAATGGTTTTCTTTCAACTTTCATGGTCATTGTGCCGTACACTACTGTAAAGATTCTACAGTTAGTTGTGTTGTATTACACATTGATTTGCACGTATAAATTCTAACATCATTTGTGACTCAGGGCCTAGGCTATCAAAACCGAAGACTTGGATATATGCCATTAGTAGAGACTGGTGAGGTAGAAATAGCAGACCGACGTCCCGAGCAAAGTTATCACCAAGGTTTGTAATATCAACGAGTCTCTGAATCCTGTCATTTTGTAAGGATAATCTAGTAAATTGGTTTCAGATGATTCTCCTCGTGCTGACGACATGTGCTTTCATTGTAGGATTATTGTTTCCAGACTTGCACATGCTGGATTGTTGTGACTTGGAGTAGAATTTACTACACCTTCCTGAAGATAATCTCCAGTTCTCCACTACATCATCATTTGATCGAATATTTCAATTGCAAAAGCTAATACGACTAAGAAGCTGAAAAGCCTCGAGTTCCAACGAAAACAAGTACCGAATTCTAAGCTGAAGAAACAATTTACTTCCTTTTTCTTTTGAAGTATGTTGTGTGTTAAATTCGTTTGTGCTCCCGTATAAGAGAAGATGCCTAGCACTTTCTCGTGACACAACTGTCTCACTTGACTGCACATGATACTGGTTCTCACATATCAACATTTGAGCGTCGTATAGCTGTTAATCCAAGAGCTGTTTTAACCTGCTTGGCACCGAAACTGCCAAGCCGTTCCTATCTGAGTTATGATGTTCTCCATGCAACACTTTTTTGTGGTAACCTTTATAAAGTTATGATGATCTCTGTGAGAGAACCACCGCAGTTGCTGTAAACTGAAAGCAAAGCTAAGATAGAATCCAATCGAAAGAGAAATTTGATATCAAACACACACAAATCCAGTGGGCACTGCGATTGCAGAGGAGCAGCAGTCACGAACCTGTTCAGCATCTTTACAGCTCGGGCATGGACCTCCAGAGCTCTGCATTGTCATCAATAGCAGCCGCTTGGCAAAATCAAAGGTTCGACCCAGTCACCCAGATGAATGAACCTTGGCAAAGTAGATCAATGCTGCAAAAATGTTTGATATTTAGGGAGGAAATATGTACTTGTTCAGCAAGAAATCTTTTTTCCTAAAAAATTATCTAATCCTTGACTTATAGAATTTTGGACCTATTTATTCCGCTTTTGGCCCCCGATCGAAATTTATTCCGCATCTGGACCCCTGCTGAGTGCGACTTCACGGGACGTCGACACATGGGCCGGTCGTGCGGAACCAGTCCACACGACCCAGCTGGCGCCGCGCCCGACCGCGCGTCTCCCGCCCCAGCGCGCGTCGCCCCGCCCCAGCGCGCGTCATCCCGCCCCGACCGCGCGTGTGCCGCCCCCGACCGCGCGTTTTGGCGCCGAGCGCGCGTCTTGCCCGCCGAGCGCGCGTCTGGCCCGCGGACCGCGCGACTTCCGTCCCAGCGCACGACCGAGATTCCGCGCGTTGCATGCTGCGCCCGACCGCACGGGAAGTGGTGTCAAATCCATCCGCCGAAAGCACCCGAGGTGTCTTTTTTCACGCCGGTTTGCACACGCGTCTGCAGGAGGTTTGCATGGCCCCTCTCCGTGAATACATTCAGCAGGCTTAAAGAGGTTGAACAGCAGCGCATATGCTCGCATAGCAAGCGAAGCAACTCATTTGCAGTTCGCGGTGCAGTTGAAGTGAAGACAGAGCGAGTGAAGGGAGGAAAAAAGAGAGTGCAAACTCAGGATTTCGAGTTGGTTTTGTTTCGAATCAACGGATATTGCAAATACAAAAGTTGTAGATCGTCTCGCGAGCTTCAAGAAGAGGTAATTTTTGCCCCCATCCAAGTAATTTTATGCGAATGTCATTAGGCCGTAATTAGCCAAACCGTGTATCGTTAACGTTGTTATAAGCCAATCTTTGATACGTTGTGTATGTGTATGGTGCATGATTTATTGTAGTGTAAATAATGTCGTATTTTTTGTTGAAGTTACGTATTGTAATGTAGTGAGTTTTTGTTGAACATTTGTGCTTACATGTGTAGGTGTTGAAGAAGTAAATATTTATGTTCGAGCATTTGTAGGTGATAGCAACAGCAGTTAGATTAGAAACAATTTGTATAATTAGTAGGCTTAGTGCATGACCGTAGTATGAAGGTATAGTAAAATTAAATTACCTGGAAAGCAGTACGAAGGTACTGTAAAATGAAATAAACTTAGGACATGAAATTACAAATTACAATTTTTTTGATTTATGTATAATTTCGGAAGTGAAAGCCGCATTATAGAAAAGAATGGAAGAAAACTATGTAATTGGAATTTGGCATTAATCGATTTATAAGTAAAATAGTTAGAAATAAACTTTATATTTACACATACAAAACATATACTAGTAATGCTAGGTACTAAAATGGGTAGGTACTGTTAATGTAATGGGAAATTAAATTTGGCATGCTGTGTACTAAAATGGTTGATTATGCACTTATGTTAGGTACGCAATGGCTGGCATTGAACAATTGTTCGTGTTTTATGGGAGTGGTCTCGTACGTGATGGGCCGTATGGGGCGGACCTGTCAAATTGCGAGCGGACCGTGATCCGGGCACCCGGTCTGAGCGCCATGAGCTTGTGTGAGCTACGGAGGTGTGTCCGTTCGGCGTTCGATCGACAGACCGCAAGGAATAAGTTACGGATCGAGGCAGTCTATGCCACAATGGTGGATGATGAAAGGCAGAGCATATGGCAACTTCTGAAGGTGACCAATGACGCCTCATGGGCGAACTACATGGAGGTCGTGTGCAACCCTGATGCTGCGATATATGGGAGGCCAATGGTGTATGTCGAGTTCGTGGAGAGGGCAGAATCATCAGCCATGGTTGGTTCAGTTGCCGCTGGTGGAGATGTAGTGGCCAGCGGTCATGAAGACCCTTCTGCGGGAGAACATGTGGGCGCGGAAGTGGGTGATGAAGACGACAGGAGGCGTGCGGAGAATTTCCAGCGCAACGAAGGTGTGCACGACAGGTGGTGGGCCGCCCGTATTGACTGTCATGAGTATCTGGGGGACCAGGTGACAAAACGGCCCCTATAAATTGGTATGCATTCCATTTCCCAGCGAACATTGCACATCCAAACCCCATACTACATCGCGCTTCCCTTACCCAACCGGGATGGACAAAGGCAAGAAGAAGCAATGGGACAAGATGGTGAAGGATTGGGAGGAGACCCGTGACATAGCACGGTCAGCTGCGGCCCGCGATGCCGCACGCGATGAGAAAATAAGGGCGATACAGGCCCGGGTAGAACAAGCCCATCGTGCTACCATGAAAGGTCCCCCCCAGAGCGCCCACGTAGCAAAAACCCCATCCCGGATGTCCCCACCGAGCGTTCGCCACAACTACCACATGAGGGGGAGACACCTCCCCTTTGTTGGTGCGGGGACGTGTGCAAGTTCTTCAAGTCTAAGCACAGCATCAGTCTAGGTATGCGTTACTGGGGTTGCGCAAACTACTCCAGTGACTACCCCAACCGCCGTTTTGACACCGCAACCTATCGGCAGCCGGTAACAATATCTTTTCTCCTTTGCCCCTACCTTTTCTCCTTCACAGCACGCACTAACAATATCTCCCATGTATTTACAGTCTCCGGAGCCCCTGTGTGGCTACCGCAAATGGATCGATCTTGAGATCCACCCTGAGGACCAATGGACCCTCGACTTCGAGGAGTGGAATGTCACAAAGGAGAAGGAGTTGCTGGAGGAGGAGCGCCGCAAGCACGAGCACACCCTGCGTATACAGCGCGAGACGCAAGCTCATCTTGAAGCGTGCACGCGTAGGGAGCGGGAGGCTCGCGAGATGGAGCGCGAGAGAAAGAGGGAAATTGCGGCTAAGGCAAAAGAGGCCGCGGAGGAGTTCAACGCCGAGCGGGCAAGGAAGGGAAAGTGGCCCCGGTCCACACAGTAGGTCGTACGAGCAGTTGGGTGGGTTAGTCGCATATCATGCTATATGTTATGCATGTAATAAAAATCTACGCGGCATGTTACTCCCAACTGTATTATGAAGTTCAATATCTCGTATTTTCGCATTCCATGATTCACGTATCACCTCATTTAACAATATTAACATAGCGCTCCTCACCGTACACGAATTCTCACTAACCTTCGAAATATCACTTACCACTTTATGTCTCGACCGTTCTACGGTCAATCTTTCCTAAAAAAAATTTACCAAAATTTTTTATGCATGTACAACTTACAATGAACACAAACTTTTATTACAAATTTATCTGATTTTTACCCAGTTTATAACTACAAAATTTCCAAATCTGAAAACAATCACGGAGATTGCAAACCCTAAGAAACAGACCAAACCCTAAAATTCACTTACCACTTTATGTATCGACCGTTCTACGGTCAATCTTTCCTAAACAAAATTTACCAAAATTTTTTATGCATCTACAACTTACAATGAACATAATCTTTTATTACAACTTTATCTGATTTTTACCCAGTTTATAACTACAAAATTGCCAAAACTGAAAACAATCACGGAGAATGCAAACCCTAAGAAACAGACCAAACCCTAAAATTCACTTACCACTTTATGTATCGACCGTTATACGGTCAATCGTTCCTAAAAAAATTTACCAAATTTTTTTATGCATCTACAACTTACATTGAACATAAACTTCTATTGCAACTTTATCTGATTTTTACGCAGTTTATAACTACAAAATTGACAAAACATACAAACATCACGCGGATTGCAAACCCTTAAAACATACCAAACCCTAAAAGTCACTTACCACTTTATATATCGTTCGTTCTACGCACAATCGTTCCTAAAAAAAATTACCATAAATTTGTATGCATCTACAACGAGCCAATCAACATAAACTTGTTTTACAATTTTATCAGATTTTTTTCTGTTTCACACCTACAAAATTAACAAAACTTATAATCATTACAGTTCCTGCACTCATTCTCACGTGTTCAATATCACTTTCATTCATTTCGTCCAATTGTTCATATCACATTTGTGCTCAAAAAATTTTTCATCAAATTGCTTCTAATAAAACAACATACCATGATCGAAATTTCATATTGTCACTTCAGCACATTTTTCACGGTCAGCAATATATGAAAATCACAAATACACTAATCGTTACTTCGCACAAATTTCGTTCGTACTCTACCAAACAATATTTTAAATTTTCTAAATTGCACAAAAAATTACACAAGCATTTCAGTGGACTCCACTTCAAAATCATATTTTTCCACTCATTTTATATGTATACATGATTTTTTTTCAAATAATTACTTTATATATGCATAAATATATATACACATAAATATTTATTTTCGGAGCAGAATCAATCCCGCGCTCGGCTGCTCAATCGCGCGCTCGGGCGGGGAATCACGCGCTGGGGAGGGGCGGTCGCGCGCTCGGGCGGGGAATGGCGCGCTCAGCGCCGCGGTCGTGCGGCCAGGGGAGAGACGCGCGCTCGCCCGGGAGATGGCGCGGAGGCAGCCCGGTCGTGCGGTCTGGTACCGCACGACCGGGACAGGTGGCGGCGTGTGGAGATCCCGCGGTGGAGAGGGGTCCAATTTTGGAATTTTTTTTGCACAGGGGGCCAAAAATGGAATTCTTGATGCACAGGGGTCCAATAGTGTCCAAAATTCTGACTTATAGGTGCACATTTAGAAATGTGTAAAAAGGCGACAACTAGAGCTAGGAACATCAGGGGATAGGGCTACCATTGGACGCCGTTTCTAGAATTAGTTTGCCACTAAGTATTACGAATGAAATTCTCTCTATGCGACTATGCGTAGCAACACTGGCACCTGATGCATGGTCATTTTCTTTGGAATTGAGGTTAATCGCAATGGTACTGCTACAAAGCGAATAGGCGATGCAGGAAAGGAGTTCTGGGATAACAAATCTTCTGCTCGACCGCTTGGCTGAAACTCGCGTTATTGCTAAACATTTTCAGTTGTAGGTCTTGCAAAGTTGCAGGTCACACAGGTTTCAGTTGTACGCACTACACAACGACCAACATGGGCAAACCTGTATTAGCTCGGCTAAATGGGCTCCAATTCAGCAGCCAAACCAAATCTTGAAATCCTTGCAAGCCTTTCAAAGAAGGAAAGAAGATGATGAAACTAAACAAGATCCTCATGTAACAAGATTCCAGCTAATATAATGCTCGAGGCACCATTTCGAAAGCCAAACAGAAAATCATCTTACTAAACATATGAAACAGATACCTTTAGCTGGGTATGATCCTAAGAAATTTATCTTGCAAAACTATGCAAGAATCAAAAGTGCAAGAGAACGTGGATGAATAGTTATAATGGGTCCAAATATAACTAGATAAGTTACATTACCAATTCTATGTATGGCAAAGCTGGATGACTGATTTATTTGCATTGATTGTAAAGAATGGGTGGATGATCTACTATCATAGAGTTGAGTCAAAGTTTAAGGAAAAAAGGTCCAGTTTTGGTCCTAAACTATTGCTGGATTCTAAATTTTCACTCTCAACTCCAAAACCGTTTAAATTTCGTCCTCTAACTGTCAAAACTGGTGCAAATAACCCCCTTGCTCGAAACCACCATGGTATTGCGCTGAGGTAAAAAAAAAACCAGTATAGAAAGGAAAAGATAAAAACCAAAATGGCTGAGTTGCATGGCGTAAAGCTTCATAAGCACCGTGACAACAAGATTGTCAATGCTATGAAGAATTGCACAGAGTAATGGACTGTGGTAAAAAATTTAAGCTATAGCTTCCCCTGTGGCTCTGTGAGAGATGTAGTGTGAGATTACGTTTCCTTTGACCATGAAACATATGAATTGGTATAAGAAATACACTTCGACCAACATGAAACTTAATTTAATTGTAAGAAAGTAGGGTGGATGTTTTTTAGGGAACATGCACAAGATCTGCACGCCATTGTATTAAGATAGAGAAAAAACCAAACAAACCACTAGACAAGCTAGTGTCCAACTTTACAAGAGAAGAGACTCCGAAACAAGTAGCCTAAGGCAAGAACAAAAGGGCAAGAAAGATGCGGACTGAAGGGAGCTCCAAAGTGACACGGGACAACCACGAGGGTAGTACTCTTAAGAACTAAGACATAGGTAGCAATACCGACTCTGCGCCTACCCGGCGCCAACTTTCTAATTCCTACATGAGTTTGGACACAAGGCCGTGCATATCCAGTTTGGAATTCTCGAAGACACGAGCATTGCGTTCTCGCTAGACAATCTGGAAGAAGAGGATGACAATTGAGTCGAAACCTTTCCTTTGAACCTTGGGCAATCGTTCTCGCAAGGAATTTCACCAGTCGATAAGTCAAACATCCATGCTTAGCATTGGTCTGTGCCAGGCGAAGAGACGCATGATTTTAGCCCAAACTTGCCGCACCCACGAGCAATGGAACAGGAGGTGCTCGATTGTTTCTAGATGTTGCTCACATAGGGGGCAGAGCGTGTGCGACGGCACGCCTTGATGCACCAAGCGATCTACTGTCCAACGGTGGTCATAAGCCGTGAGCTAGACGAAGAACTTACATTTGAGAGGAGCCTTGCTTTTCCAAATCTGTTTGTGTGCTGCGAAATGAGTGCTGTTCTTGACATCATCGGCAACAAGGAGATCCTCTCCTCGAGACCGCGCACGCTAAGGGGCGAGAGAGACGCCATGGAGTAGGCTTTGCAAAAACATGCATTTAGAACATCCATTACCAACAAGAACAAGCAAGGTGATATTGGGTCTCCCTATCGGAGGCCTCGCCGGAGTGTGATCTTATCTCCAGGTGATCCATTCAGTAAAACCTTGGATGATGAAGTAGCTAGCAACATCGAGATCCATTTGCACCATCGTGTCCTGAGGCGCATGAGCTTGAGGACTTGTAATAAGAATGGCCAGGAAATAGAATTAAAAGCTTTTGAGATGTCCAATTTCAGCAACAATGCGGGTTTCTTTCTTGCCTTGAGATTCCTGGCTGCTAGCTGAACAAATCGAAAGTTATCATGAATAGTTCTCTCGGAGACAAAGGCGCTTTGATTTGGTCTAACAAGGCCTGGCAGATCCTTTTTTAGCATGTTTGCCAACACCTTGGAGAAGAGTTTAGTGAAGCTATGAACTAGGCTAATTGGCCAATAATCTGCAATTCGTATAGCATCCCTTGTTTTAGGCAGCAGGATGATCAATGCATTGTTCAAGAAGTGGAGACAACGCCCTTACAGGCAATACAATGCATGAAACCCATCCATTAGACTATCCTTGATCACCGGCCAGGCGGTTTTGTAGAAAATTCCCAAGAAACCATCTGGGCCAGGAGCTTTTGCTGAAGGAAGTTTTTTGATGACCTCCCAAATCTCTTCCTCAGAAAATGGTTGTTCAAGATGAGCTAAATTGACCGAAGGCAACTCGAGGAAGCTAAGATCAAGGGTGTCTTGGCGGTCAACGCAAGTGCCCATGATTTGTGTGAAGTAGTCATGCAATTGCTCCGCTTTGTCCTCTTCGGTGGTGATGACTCGATCGTGGACTTGAAGGGAGTTAATGACTATTTTTTTCTGCAATGAGCTGCATGGAAATAGAAAAACTTGGTATTCGCATCACCCTCTGAGCCAGTGGATGTGGAAGCGTTGTCTGGCCATGGTCCTCTCTAGTTAAGCTAGTCCGAGACACCGAAGCTTGAGGCTCTTGCGCAGCCAGGTTTTCAGTGTGGAAAGAGGGCGCTTTTCTTGAGCATGGTCTAGCTGAAAGACGATTTCCTTGGCCATAAAAAGCTGAATTTTAATGTCTCCAAATCGCTTTTGTGCCCAACTCTGGAGGCTCCGTGCTGAGTTTCGGTACAACACATCAAGGCGTTTCAACGGGTCGTGGATGCTGGGTGGGCAAGAGCAAGCCTCCTAAACTGCCTCCAAATATCCCTCTTGCTTGGTCCAAAAGGACTTGAAATGGAAGCGACGCTTGGACGAGTGCATTGCTTGCATAGAGATAAGAGGACAGTGGTCTGATATGGAGTATGACTAAGCCTGCATATATACGTCCAGATGCATATATGTTCTCCCAATCAATGGAGACAAAGGCTCTATCGAGCCTGATGAGGGTTGGGTTTGCTCTTTCATTGCTCCAAGTAAAACACCGGTCATGCAAATAGAGTTCCTTAAGCTCAAAATCATCTATGAACCATTGGAAGTTCCCCCATGATACTCCTGTGAAGACTGGCATTATTCTTGTCATTTGCCAAGAGGATCATATTAAAGTCCCCTATTAGGAGCCACAGACCAGGGCAATGGGATCTTATGTCCCTCAATTCTTCCAAGAAGGTTGGTTTGTCAAGATCAATCATGGGACCATAAACTGATGTCAACCACCACGAGGAGTTGTTTGCCAGCAACTTCACTTGCATCATGACCGAGTAGGCGCAAAACAAATGGTTGAAAACCGAAATGGTGGAGGTTTTCCAAGCGGTGAGGATGCCTCCCCACGTGCCAACAAAAGGTAGATACAGAATGAGTAAGCTGAACCTAAAAGTTGCATTACTAGAGATGCCGGAATGACATCTAATTTAGTTTCCTGGATACAAGCTACCATCTAAAATGTGACGGTGGCTCAAGTGCTTAGTACAACACCACTAAAAGTCTATTTTAGAAGAGCATTAGTTGGTAACAATCGGAAGGCGTGGTTTCGGTTGGTGCGTTTGATAGTGCAAGTAACTCTGAACGAGCAAGAAGATGTTCTAGTGTGGAACTTACATAAGAGTGGTTCTTTTTCGGTCCCTTCCTTATACAGAGATCTCATGATCAGAGAAAGCAGGCCAGAAAAGAATTTTTTCTGGAAAGCAAAGATACCGCTCAAAATCAAAGTTTTTCTTTGGTTTTTTAAAAAGGGAGTTATTTTAACAAAAGATAATCTTGCAAAAAAACAATGGCAAGGAAGTATCAATTGTTGTTTTTGCCCCTCTAATGAAAGCATTCAGCATCTCTTTTTTGATTGCCATGTGGCGCGGGCTTTTTGGAATGTGATCGTCATTGATTTTGGAGTTCAACCACCTGCTAATGTTGGAATATTGTTTGGTTCTTGGCTTAGAAGTTTTTCTTTGAAGCTTAGAAACCAGATTCTTGTAGGGATAGCGGCTTTTTGTTGGACACTGTGGTTGAATAGAAATGACGTCGTTTTCAAAAGGGCCAATACTCACTCTTTTGTGCATGTTATTTTCAGGTGGACTTACTGGATCAGAAGCTGGTCGCAACTATCTAAAGAGGAAGCGAGAAGGGCGCTTATAAATGGATGCAAAAGACTTGAGTGGGTGGTGATAGAGTTATTTAGCAAGTTTGGGTGGAGTACTAGTTTTAGACTAAAGTATTAAGTCTTGTTGTCTTTTGTTTGGTGCTTAAGAGGTTTTGTATCACCGTTATGGTGAAAGTGTGGTCTGAGTTTATGTTTTATTTTTCGAGCCGGAATATTGATATTCCGTTTTCTAAAAAAAAAAGCTACGTCAGGATGAGAATCGCTAACCATGTCCCTTACTACATTGTGACGTGCACAGGTGTTAAGATCATGCACATTCCAAACTAGAGTCGTACAGTTCGACATGGCATAACCAAAAACCAACAGCTACAACGGCAAGTCGGCTATGAAGCCTGTGCACCGATGGGAGGTGGCATATTGAGGTTGAACAATGCCGCAAAAGCTTCAACGTTGACTGCAGACAGTGGGTGATCAAAGAGAGCCGCGTAAGATTGAACAGCCCCCTCGCCTCACTGCTCTTCCTTCTTGGAGATCCCCAGCTTGATCATGAGCCATCTTTGCGCCCGTTTGACCGAGTCCAGACCTCTCAACGTAGACTTTGCCACACGACGCTTGCTTCGCCATGGCATTCAGGTCGGGCTTCGTGCCTTTGGTTGACGGCGATGGAGTGGCGGGTTAGGGAGTAGGGGCGATTGGATCATACTGACTGCCTTGTGCAGGTTGGCAACAGGTGAGATGTCTTGACGGCTGAGCTCAAAGGCACGAGAAGGAGCAGGAGTCTCATGCGAATTTTCACTTTTCTGGAGGACTTGAAGTGAGTTAATGTCTCTTTGAAATGACATGTAACGTACCGTGATGTGAGCGTCGCGCGCGAGGTGCGCGGGGTACGTGTCCGTCGGAGCGGCGACGTGTGTGGCAGGCGGGTCTACGACATGTACGAGCCTGGTACATGTCCGCCCTGGTACCAGCGCAGGTACTCCGCGCAGTCTCTGTTGTCGTATAGGCGGTCCTCCTCTACGCGGTCCTCGAGCACACCCTCCCACTGCTCGATCCAGAGCTGCATCTTCGTCGACCAGTCTGTGCCTCTTTTAACTCCCTTCGCGTTGTGCTTGCATATACAACCATTATGTAATGTGAGTATTTACGAACACAGTAGTAAGTATGTACATATTTAGCAGAAACGATCACTCACGCGTGCATGTTCCGCGGAAGCGATAGTCCGAATGGTACAGGAAGCGCCTGCCGTAGCCCAAACTGCCGCATAACTCTCTGGGGTGCGTAGTCCTCCACGTAGATATGGTACACGAGCTTCCGGCGGGTGAGCCAGAAAGCCCAGTCACGCCAGCAAAGTGCGAACAGCCCGTTAGGAGCGCGGGCCTGCACTGCCGTATCTGCGTAAGGCTCCCAGCGCACGTCTGAAAGATCAAGCTCCATTTAAGTTGGTTTTGGTATTAATAACAAATGCAATTATGACATTATGATATTAATGACATATACTTTATAATGTTTTGGTGAAAATGATAAATAAATTTATGAGACTAATATGTTTATTTGAGTTTATCTTTGGTTAGTCTCATTTGGATGAAAAGATGAAATTAAAGAGGTATGCATTCGAAATCGCTTTCTCATTTACAAATGCATTTCTTAGATCCAAAATATAGATTGAACTCCTTAATTACTCCAAAATGAATATGTGCATATGTCCTCATTATATACATTTGTATGCACACATTTAGGGGGAGCTTTCTCTATAGTTTGGAGTTTCATAAGTAATGATCCATGCTTCTTTCAATATGCATATTTGGGATCTTTACTTGGAAACACATCCTTGAGTATATGTAACTTGTGTAGTTCATATATACTCATGTGCAATCGGGCTGTCATCTAACTTCTCCATTATGTGTTAATGGTTGGATGACTAATGACAACCGGATAAGTAAGCTTTGTTTAAAGCTTATCTTAGAGTATACATTTGTTGTGTACATATTGTATACTCGCAAATCAATTTCATATCTCATCATTTGTTGAGATTGTCACGAATTACCAAAATGGTGAAGTTTGGTAATCGATGACAATTGTTTTGTGGACTAACATTTTCCATGAGTTGGATGAATAGGTTAGGTTCCACAAATAAAGATGATTTGGGATGACTTCATGAGTTGAAGGTCATCAAGTCAAAGTTGATGAAGAATAGGTAGCTTCATGCGTTGAAGGCTATCAAGACAAAGGCTTCATGTGTTGAAGGCCATCGAGAAGATGCTTCATGTGTTGAAGCATGTCAAAGATTGATCATGTGTTGATCAAGTGAAGACCATCATGAGTTGATGGTGTTGATGAAAAGAAAGCATCATGAGTTGATGGCTATCAAGACGATGACCCAAGGCAAAGGTATGACTAGCTAGGGCTAAGGATGCGTTCCTAGTCTTTTACCGGTCTTGGTGTTTGGTTGGAAGACCGGATTCCTAGTGTAGGTTGCCGTACTATTAAGAGGGGTCATGTCTAGTAGTTTGAGTCTCATCATGTGTTGATAGCTCAAATCTCACTTGCTCTAGCTCATCTTGACATTAGGCTTGCATTTGCGAATGTGTTTTGCAAATTGTTGAAGCTCATGTGTTGATTTCTTGTAACATGGGACTATGCATTGCAAATGTGTTTTGCAAGTGCTCGAAGTCCATGTTTCCATTCCTTGTGTATGAGGCTTATATTTGCGAATGTGTTTTGCAAATAGTTGTAGCTCATATTTAATCTTTGCGTCATGATTTCAAAGGTGTGCAAATATGTTTTGCAACTTGTTGGAAATCATGTTGTGATCCTTGTGGTATGTGACTTAGGTTTGCGAATACGTTTTGCAAACAAGAGAAGTCCATGTATCAATTCCTTGTAGCATGATTTCAAAAGTGTGTGAATGTGTTTTGCAACTTGTTGGAAATCATGTTTGAGCCTTGTGTGCATGATATCGTAGTTTGCAAATGTGTTTTGCAAAATTTGTTGAGATATCTGCACTTCTCAGAAAAAGCGGAAGTACCGGCGTTCAATGAGCGGTACTACCGGCTGGAGCGGAAGTACCGGCCCTATGTGGGCGGTACTACCGGATGCCGGATGTTCCGGGCCTCGAGCGGAACGTTTTTTCCAGAGAGCGCCCGGACCCAGACTTAGCCTCTCGGAAAACGGTAGTACCGCGGATTGAACTGCGGAACTACCGCATAGGCGGAAGTTCCGGCATCTCGAGCGGAACGTTTTTTCCAGAGAACGCTCGGACCAAGAGTTAGTCTCTTGAAAATCGGAAGTACCGCACCGACTTTGCGGAACTACCGCAGGGAGCGGTAGTACCGGAGTTTGGCTGGCGGTAGTACCGCGTCGACGGTATAACGGCTAGTTCGGAGCATCTGACATAGCCGTTACTACGCGTCAGAACCGGGAGCGGTACTACCGGCCTCTGGTCGGCGGTAGTACCGCCCGTCCTGATTTTTCAGGATTTTGGCTCCAACGGCTAGTTTTCTTGTGTGGGGTATAAATACCCCCTTGTGGCCGGTTGGAGATGTTGTTGCTTGATCCATTTCTGTTGTCTTGAGCTAGAGTGAGGCTCTCCACTCAATTGTGCATGTGTTGCACTTTGTGAGAGAGGAGAGGTGATCTAGAGTGCATGTGTTGCATCTAGAGGAGGACTTTGTGTCCGGATTGAGCTTGTGCATTCGTTGCACGTGGTGAGAGTCAAGTGAGAGACTTGACTTGTTACTCTTGGAGTTTGCCGACTCCTAGACGGCGTGGGAGGCGTCGTGCGCGGTGATCTTCTCAAGAAGGTTGTGAGAAGACCCGGCGAAGTTGTAAAGGTCGGAGCTCACCTACCCGGAGCGGGAAAGAGCTACCACTAGTGGATACGAGGTGTTTCGGCTTAATTCGTGGAGCCGGTCCGATTTGTTCGGGCTAACCTCAACGTGGATTAGGGGAGACCGGCAAGTCTCCGAACACCACGGTAAAACATCGTTGTGTCAATTGTGGTTTGTTTCCTTGTACTCAATTTATATTCAAGCAATTTACATTCATAGAATTAAATTGATTGCCTGTATACCTAGGATTGCAAACCTTGACCAAGGATAGAATTGTTGGTGCACTTAGACGAATTTATTTGTCGTAGGCGCTATTTGAGCTAAACCAAATTGAGTTTCGCTTCCGCATTATATACTTGGTTTAGGCAAATAGGAAAGCTCTTGAATTGATTAGTATTAATTAGTAGAGAATTTTTAGACCGCCTATTCACCCCCCTCTAGTCGGCCTCCTCGATCTTACAAGTGGTATCAGAGCTTGGTCTCTCATATATTAGGCTTAACCGCCTAGAGAGTTAAAGGATGGCGACTAGTGGAATTGTGCACCTAGATGACACACCTCTATTTGATGACACCAATTATGCAAATTGGAAAATCCGCATGACATGCTATTTTAAGGCCATGAGCCCAAAAATATGGTGGATTGTAGATGTTGGCTTTTCTCCTCCATTGGATCCTCTAGCTCCAACTATTGAGGAAGAGAAATGCCTACATCTCGACGCTCAAGCAACTAACGCTTTATTTAGTGCTTTGAGTGTAGAGGTGTTCAATGAAATATGCAATCTCAATAGCGCTCATGACATGTGGACTAAAATTCAAGACAAATATGAGATGTCCACATCAAGTGATGAAGATTGCATACAAGAGTGGATGTCGGGAGAAGAATGCTCAACTTCTAGCTCCGACGACGAAGAATCCACCATTCCCTCCACATTAACTCGATGCCTTATGGCAAAAGGTAACAAGAAGGTAAAATTCGATGATAATGATGATACACCTTCTTATGATGAGTTAATGGACATGCTAGAAGAACTTAATGAATTTCTTGGAAAGGAGAAAGCTAGATTTAAGGTTTTGAAGAAAGAATATGTCTCTCTTCAAAATAATTATGATGTGTTAAAAGAAGAACATGAGTCTCTTCTTTTCAAGGAATATTCTAAACCTAGCATGGATATAGGAATTACAAGCAATTTAATTGACGATATGCCATGTGTAATTCCTAGCTCTAGCATTTCATCTAAAATCAATGCTTCCACCTCATGTGAGGATTTAATAGATGATATGCCACGTGTAGCTCCAAATTCTTGCAATTCATCTAAAATTAGTGTTTCTACTTCATGTGATGATTTGCTAGATTTACCTTGTTGCTCAAAATTAGATGCCTCTACCTCCTCTATGTATTGCAATACTAACCTTGTAGAGGAGAATAATGAGCTCAAGGCCCAAGTCATAAGTTTGAAAAATGACTTGGAGAAAAGCTACAAAGGAAAGGCCTCTCTTGACAAGATATTGGGTAGTCAAAGAAAATCTAATGACAAGAGCGGTATTGGTTTCATTTCCAAGAAGAAGGAGAATAGCAAAACAAGGCACAATGCAAGACATACGAAGAATGTCAAGTGCCATGGTTGCAATGAGACGGGTCACTTCGCCTCAAGTGCCCCAACAAGGTGGAAAACAAGAAAAATCCATCAATGAAGAGGCAAACCGGCAATAAGCAAGACAAGAAGATAAGAAGAGGTAATAATTGCCAAACTTGCTACAACTGCCGGGAAAAGGGACATTTAAGTAAGGATTGTCCCAAAGGTATCATTTCTAAGCCATGTCTTTTCAATGAACATTATTTGCTTAGGAAGGATAAGAATGGCAATGTGTTTGCTAAAAATGTTAGTTTACATAAAGTTAATGTTAGGGCCATTTGGGTGCCCAAATCTATTGTGACTAACATTAATGGACCCAACCAAGTTTTGGGTACCAAAATGTGCTTAAAAGCTTAATAGGTACTTGGAGAGGCATTGGAGGCTTGGCATATTCATGGAGAGGTGATTTCCACCTTGGGCGAAATGGAAGCCAAGCTTGAAGATAATCTTCCCACACCATGAACCAATGCCATCTCGGTAACAAGTATCTACATTTGAATTTATATAGCTCCTAGCCTTGTGTAGGTTGCATTTCATGAAAATCATTTAAAAAAAAGGGATGTTCTTGCTCTTGTGCTAAAATTTCTTTATTGTAAATTGTGAGCAAGATGTTGTGGCACATTAAGGGGGAGTGCTAAATCATATTCATGTATATCACATCCCTAAGTGTGCCCATAGTAATTAAGTGCTAGAATTGTTTTTCAAAATTGAGCCATTTAGCCAAAAGTCAAAATTTTGAAATTACTAGTATATCTTTGAAAAACTAGTTGAAAAATGTATACAAATGCTTTTCAAAGGTTTTACAAGGGTTTTGGCTTTAGAAAAACTTATTTCAAGGAAAATTGAGTTTCCAACCCAAAACTATCTATTTAGTATCTTGTTTTGGCTTCAAACTCAAAAATTTCCCCAAAATCAATTCTAAAAGAAATTTGAAAATGTGTTCAATACCAAAAACCTAGAGTTGGCTATTTCAAACATTATTGGTATTCAAAAGTTTTCCAAAAGGCCAACCAATCAAAAGTTATTTGGTTTTGAAACTCGCCCAAAAACTTAAGTTGACCTATGTGGTCACAATCTAGCACTTAAGTGAGTTTTGCCATTTGAGCTAGAATTATTGACATATATTGGCTCACAGGGGTATTAACAACTCATACATACAATTGAATGCTTAATATACCCCCAAATGCTCATTTTTGCAATCTTGAAGGATTTATTGAAAATGAGTTTGTTTTTGAAAATTGAAAGATTAATTTGCTAAAAGCTATGTTAAAAGAGTTTTTAATCTTGGCTTATAGTTGGAAATGCTCCACAAGTGGTTTATGTTCCTTTGTGAAAAACTTTGGAGCAATATACAACATTATATCAAACCTCTCCTTGAAAATCAAAATTCTTGGCGTGCTCCCAGAAAATTCGGTACTACCGGCAGTCATTCTGCGGTACTTCCGTCGTCCGGAACTACCGGCAGTCATACTGCGGTACTACCGGGATTTCGGAACTACCGGCATTGAAAGTGCGGTACTTCCGATATTTCTGGAAGAATGGCTGATTTGTTGCAAAATTTGATTTCCAGTTTCCTCAGCCATTTCTTTTGCTCCTCACTGTCAAGATGACCCATGTTAATCCTTGCTAAGCTACCCTCAAGTATTTCTTGACCTCATATGCCATTTTGCTCTCAATTTGATTCTTTTCATTAAAATGGCAATCTCTAAAAGAATGGTAGACTTTCGATTAACTTGAGCTCGGCATGAATTTCATTCCTATCTTCTCAAGTAATATCAATCATTTCCTTCAAGTGGTATCCTTTAGTTGTGAAACTTAAGTGGTATCCTTATTGTTTTGGATTGATATCTTTTTATCTTGGCAAGCAAATAATTCTTTACCAAGCTCCTCACCTAAATGATATCATTGAGTTCCAAATAACGCTATCTTTCAAGTGGTATCTACTCTTTTAAATTGGTATCTCCTTCACTTAGAAAATGAGTGGTATCATTGTTCTTTCAAGTAGCATCTTTCAAAGTGATATCATTTCTTCAAAAGTGGTATCTATTCTTTCTTCTTGCCAAGCAATATATCTTCTCTTAACCAAGCTCTTTCACCTATGATATCATCTTCTTCCAAGTGGTATCCACCTTTACAAGTGGTGTATCCTCTAATGATATCATCCTCCTCCTCCAAGTGCTATTCGAAAGGACATTTATATCTACAAGTGGTATATTCTCACAAGTGACTTCGAATGTCATCTCAAGCGGTACAAATTATGGACAAGTGGTTTACAAGTGGTACCCATTAATCCTTATGCTTGATGACTTAAGAAGAATCCTTGTTAATCAAAGGAGGAAGAGATAAGAAAAGAGAAGAAAATCAAGAAGAGGAGAACCCTTTGTGTGTCAAAGGAAAAGAAATTGCCAAGAAGAGACCTTTGTGTAAGGAGGAGTTTTTCCTTATGAAAAACACATATAATACTCTTGTGCTTACTAAAGCAAAAAGGGTAAAATCTTACTATTGGGAAAATTATTTTACTTATTTGCCCAAAAATTGATTTATGGTTCTTGGGAATGAATGTGTTTCATTCTCTTTTGCTTTTCATGGAGTAATAATCAAATGATATGCAAGATTTCCTTTCAAAAGAGCCTCTTTGGTCAAAAATCTTGTTTAAAAAGGCTAAAAGTTGTGAAAAACTAAATAAAAGTAGTCAACTATATATTTCAAATGTTTTCAAAGCCTTTTGAGTAAAAATTTCTATTTTAGAAAGCAAAAGGAAGATTTGGCCTCAAAAGGATCTTATATGATCATGTTTTTGAATTAAACGAGATATTTCCTTATATCAAAATCTATTGAGTTTTTGAAAAAGTGGTCAATACCAAAATCGAAGGGTTGGTCATTTCAAACGTTTCTCTAGTTCAAAGCTTTTGGAAAAGACCAACCGTCGAAAAGTTATATTCATTTGAATCTCATCCAAAAACTTCAATTGACCCGAAATGACCTATTCTTGCATATAATGAGTTTAGCTATTTGAGCAAGATTTCTTTGTGTATCTTGGCTTTAAATAGTATTTATAACTCATATGAAGCTAAGAAAGCAAATTACTCCATGAAAATCAAATTTATTTACATTTTAAGCCTTTGATGCAAAATCAATGCCTTCTCTCGCTCTCAAAGCGCATTTAGGCATATCTTTTGAAAGAAAGCTTCTTTTTCAAAAATTCCTGTTGGAAAAGGTCACAAATAGCATCAAGTTCAAATCTGCAAAGTTTGAAAATGTTTCAAGTTAATTTGAAAAAGTTGTGACTTTTTCTCTCTTGGGCAAAATGCTGAAAATTTCAGAATCTCCATGATTCTGAGCCGATTTGTGATTTTTATATCTTCAAATGGGTTCAGATTTGAAGGAAGCCACAATAATGAAAATAGATCATCTATAGTTGGTCTTCAATGTACAATTTTCTCAGAAGTTATAAAGGGCATTTGATCAATTTTTCATCTCTCTCTAAAAGCTTAAGTGGAATGCAAAAGTCTGAAATTTCAGACTTTCAGTTTTTCTGAAAACTCATGTGTTGAGCTGATTTATTTTTTTTTTGTATCTTTAATTAGGCTCATAATCTGAGGAAGCTATAATTATGACTTTTGATCCTCAGACATTCATCTATACTGAAAAATTTTCTCAGATTTATTGGACATCTATAAGTCAGTTTTTCAGGAAGCTTTTGAAGGCCACATGGAATTCATAAACTGAAATGATTGAAATGCTACAAGTGTTTCATATACAAATGGTTTTATATACAAGTGGTAGCATATCAAGTGGCATCAAGTCTTCAAGAAGCTCTCATGAGTAAGATTATTTGAATGTGTTTCAAATATCTTTAGTTGATTTAAGTGATATCATTTGGTTATTTGCATTTAGTTTTATACTTCTTTACGACCATATGAAATTGAATTAAATTGGTATCAAGCTCATAATATAAATTGGTATCAAGTTCCTCATGATAAAACATCTTCTTTAAATGGCTTAACTTGTCTTCTTCCCTTGTTTTTAATACTAATCTATGCAATTTAAGTGTTAATTATCTCTTTTTGGTGTTTAATGCCAAATGGGGGAGAAATTTGTGATAATAGCAAATCGATAATAGGGAAGAGAAATTAAACTTGTGATAATGCCAAATAGGGGAGAAACAATAGCTTTGCATATTAGAAAATTACAAATTCCTATTGCTAATGGGGGAGAAATGTGATAGTAATTGAATAATGTTAAAAGGGGAGAAATTAAAATTTCTTTAATCTAAATATTGATAATGCTTTCACCTTCTCTCATATGATTAATTGTTTATCATTTAGTCATTTTCACCCTCATGCTATTATCATAATAGATTTGTCATCAATCACCAAAAAGGGGGAGATTGAAAGATCAAGCTCCATTTAAGTTGGTTTTGGTATTAATGACAAATGCAATTATGACATTATGATATTAATGACATATACTTTATAATGTTTTGGTGAAAATGATAAATAAATTTATGAGACTAATATGTTTATTTGAGTTTATCTTTGGTTAGTCTCATTTGGATGAAAAGATGAAATTAAAGAGGTATGCATTCGAAATCGCTTTCTCATTTACAAATGCATTTCTTAGATCCAAAATATAGATTGAACTCCTTAATTACTCCAAAATGAATATGTGCATATGTCCTCATTATATACATTTGTATGCACACATTTAGGGGGAGCTTTCTCTATAGTTTGGAGTTTCATAAGTAATGATCCATGCTTCTTTCAATATGCATATTTGGGATCTTTACTTGGAAACACATCCTTGAGTATATGTAACTTGTGTAGTTCATATATACTCATGTGCAATCGGGCTGTCATCTAACTTCTCCATTATGTGTTAATGGTTGGATGACTAATGACAACCGGATAAGTAAGCTTTGTTTAAAGCTTATCTTAGAGTATACATTTGTTGTGTACATATTGTATACTCGCAAATCAATTTCATATCTCATCATTTGTTGAGATTGTCACGAATTACCAAAATGGTGAAGTTTGGTAATCGATGACAATTGTTTTGTGGACTAACATTTTCCATGAGTTGGATGAATAGGTTAGGTTCCACAAATAAAGATGATTTGGGATGACTTCATGAGTTGAAGGTCATCAAGTCAAAGTTGATGAAGAATAGGTAGCTTCATGCGTTGAAGGCTATCAAGACAAAGGCTTCATGTGTTGAAGGCCATCGAGAAGATGCTTCATGTGTTGAAGCATGTCAAAGATTGATCATGTGTTGATCAAGTGAAGACCATCATGAGTTGATGGTGTTGATGAAAAGAAAGCATCATGAGTTGATGGCTATCAAGACGATGACCCAAGGCAAAGGTATGACTAGCTAGGGCTAAGGATGCGTTCCTAGTCTTTTACCGGTCTTGGTGTTTGGTTGGAAGACCGGATTCCTAGTGTAGGTTGCCGTACTATTAAGAGGGGTCATGTCTAGTAGTTTGAGTCTCATCATGTGTTGATAGCTCAAATCTCACTTGCTCTAGCTCATCTTGACATTAGGCTTGCATTTGCGAATGTGTTTTGCAAATTGTTGAAGCTCATGTGTTGATTTCTTGTAACATGGGACTATGCATTGCAAATGTGTTTTGCAAGTGCTCGAAGTCCATGTTTCCATTCCTTGTGTATGAGGCTTATATTTGCGAATGTGTTTTGCAAATAGTTGTAGCTCATATTTAATCTTTGCGTCATGATTTCAAAGGTGTGCAAATATGTTTTGCAACTTGTTGGAAATCATGTTGTGATCCTTGTGGTATGTGACTTAGGTTTGCGAATACGTTTTGCAAACAAGAGAAGTCCATGTATCAATTCCTTGTAGCATGATTTCAAAAGTGTGTGAATGTGTTTTGCAACTTGTTGGAAATCATGTTTGAGCCTTGTGTGCATGATATCGTAGTTTGCAAATGTGTTTTGCAAAATTTGTTGAGATATCTGCACTTCTCAGAAAAAGCGGAAGTACCGGCGTTCAATGAGCGGTACTACCGGCTGGAGCGGAAGTACCGGCCCTATGTGGGCGGTACTACCGGATGCCGGATGTTCCGGGCCTCGAGCGGAACGTTTTTTCCAGAGAGCGCCCGGACCCAGACTTAGCCTCTCGGAAAACGGTAGTACCGCGGATTGAACTGCGGAACTACCGCATAGGCGGAAGTTCCGGCATCTCGAGCGGAACGTTTTTTCCAGAGAACGCTCGGACCAAGAGTTAGTCTCTTGAAAATCGGAAGTACCGCACCGACTTTGCGGAACTACCGCAGGGAGCGGTAGTACCGGAGTTTGGCTGGCGGTAGTACCGCGTCGACGGTATAACGGCTAGTTCGGAGCATCTGACATAGCCGTTACTACGCGTCAGAACCGGGAGCGGTACTACCGGCCTCTGGTCGGCGGTAGTACCGCCCGTCCTGATTTTTCAGGATTTTGGCTCCAACGGCTAGTTTTCTTGTGTGGGGTATAAATACCCCCTTGTGGCCGGTTGGAGATGTTGTTGCTTGATCCATTTCTGTTGTCTTGAGCTAGAGTGAGGCTCTCCACTCAATTGTGCATGTGTTGCACTTTGTGAGAGAGGAGAGGTGATCTAGAGTGCATGTGTTGCATCTAGAGGAGGACTTTGTGTCCGGATTGAGCTTGTGCATTCGTTGCACGTGGTGAGAGTCAAGTGAGAGACTTGACTTGTTACTCTTGGAGTTTGCCGACTCCTAGACGGCGTGGGAGGCGTCGTGCGCGGTGATCTTCTCAAGAAGGTTGTGAGAAGACCCGGCGAAGTTGTAAAGGTCGGAGCTCACCTACCCGGAGCGGGAAAGAGCTACCACTAGTGGATACGAGGTGTTTCGGCTTAATTCGTGGAGCCGGTCCGATTTGTTCGGGCTAACCTCAACGTGGATTAGGGGAGACCGGCAAGTCTCCGAACACCACGGTAAAACATCGTTGTGTCAATTGTGGTTTGTTTCCTTGTACTCAATTTATATTCAAGCAATTTACATTCATAGAATTAAATTGATTGCCTGTATACCTAGGATTGCAAACCTTGACCAAGGATAGAATTGTTGGTGCACTTAGACGAATTTATTTGTCGTAGGCGCTATTTGAGCTAAACCAAATTGAGTTTCGCTTCCGCATTATATACTTGGTTTAGGCAAATAGGAAAGCTCTTGAATTGATTAGTATTAATTAGTAGAGAATTTTTAGACCGCCTATTCACCCCCCTCTAGTCGGCCTCCTCGATCTTACAACGTCGTCGGCTGTGAGGCGGTCGAACTGCTCCACAAAGGGCTGGTACGCCCGCGTGACCTGCACGTGCGCGAACTGTATCACGTACCCGGTACTGTGTGAGCCACCTCAGCGTCGGCCCATGGGTCTGATCCTCCTCGAAGATGTGGTGCTGATCGGCCGGTGGAATGATCCCCTCGAATCTGCCGAGCAAGTCAGCGCGCCAGTTGGCTGGAGCCTCCGGTAGGAAGGCAGCGCCTCCCGCGATCGGAAGGCCAAGGAGCAGGGACACATACTGCAGGGTCGGCGTTATCTTCCCGAATGGGAGGTGGAATGTGTGCGTCTCAGGCCGCCAACTGTCCACCAAAGCCGTCAGCAGGGAACGCTCGAACGGGAAGCGTCGTGATCGCTCCCCGCCCGCCTCGTCCCCGCCCGTGGCCAAGGCGGCTCCATCCTCCTCCGTGGCCTGCACCATCCGGGCAAGAGGGAGTAGCCCGGCATCCCGCAGCCTGCAAACAAAGTGAAGGTCAGCACGGAACGTTCTTACGGTCGCACTAAACGCTGGCGTAGTGCAAACCTGGCAGTCCAATGAGGGTCGAGTCCCCATGGCACGTGAGGTGTGCGTGTGTGGACCACTCCCAGCTCAAACGGCTCGTCCGTGCTCCCCAGTGGCAGCACACGACGGGAAGCGCGATGCACGCGGTCCACGTGCTCGTCCAACAGCGCGTACCACCACTCGGAGTCACGTCCAACACGAGTCATATCTGCAAAATATGTACAATAATTTCAACATTAAATTTTGTACATCTAAACTAAATATTGTAAACTAAATTTTCTACAATAATACATAAAAATACTATACAAAATTTCAACAGTAAATTCTCTAAACTAAATTTCTCAACTACATCTAAATTTGTAAACTACATCTAAATTTCTGAAATATATTTTGTAAACTAAATTTGTAAACTTTATTTTCTAAACTATATTTGTAAACTAAATTTCTAACCTAAATTTTCTAAACTAATTTTTCTAAACTAAATTTCTAAACTATATTTTCTAAACAAAATTTGAAAACTAAATTTTCTAAACTAAATTTCTAAACTATATTTTCTAAACTAAATTTCTAAACTAATTTTTCTAAACTAAATTTCTAAACTAATTTTTCTACACTAAATTTCTAAACTATATTTTCTAAACTAAATTTGTAAACTAAGTTTTCTAATCTAATTTTTCTAAACTAAATTTCTAAACTATTTTTCTAACACTAACAAAAAAATATAACACAAAAACTACCTGAAAATCGCGTTCTTCCTCCCCTCTTCTCCTCTCCCTCTCCTTCGCTCCCCCTCCTCTTATCCTCTCCCTCTCCTTCTCTCCCCCTTCTCTTCTTCCCTTCTTCCCTTCTTCCTCTTTTCTTCTCTTCTTCTTCCTCTGCGCGGCCGAAGCGAATGCAAACAATTTGCAATCGCTCGCGGCCGAGGGGGTTTTATATCGCCCCCAGTCGCTGAACCGTTTGGCGACTGAATTGCAGTCGCCCAACGGTTCAGTGACTGTAATTAATCGCTGAACGGTTGGTAGATTTATTAAATGTCGCGGGCTGGTTGGGCGAAAGGCTCCAGTTGCCTAACCATTAGGCGACTGGAGCCTATTTTTGTAAAAAATTTTCCCGTGGGTATATTTATGTAATTTCGAATAAAAAATGGATTATCCGTACAAAAAATTCTATTTTCTTCTATCGGCTATGCCGAGGTGTATTGTGTATATGTGCTCCCTCTATTTCTTTTATTTAACCTTTTAGAATTTGTGTTGTTAAACCTTTTAAAATTTACTATTTCTCGAAAGGGCGTTTGACCATGTTATGAAGATTTCGACCACAGTGTGAGTGGTCGAAAGAGGCTGTGACTGTGCCGTGAAGACCTAAACGTGGTCGGAAGAGACTCCGACCATGTTGTAAGGGAGTGAACGTGATTGAAAGGATGTTTCGACCACAGTGAACAGTGATCGCCGGAATCACTACGTGGTTGTAGGGAGCTCCGATCACGGTAATTCAAGCAAGGTCGAAGAAAGATCAGTGCAGCGACAGAGAAGCGCGGTCGAAACCTCTACAGAAAGTTTCCAACCACGGAAACGAGGCGATCAGAAGAGTGACTAAGTGGTCGAACGACAGCGGGAGGCGATCGAAAACAGTCATAAGCTCTCAAACCTGGTCATAAGCTATAGTAAATGATCCTAAAGGCCGGAGAGCAATCGTCAGGATGACTGTTCACTAGCTAGCTGCGAGCTCTTCACTGTGCCTGCCTGCCACAATAGTCGACAGGGGCGGACCTGCCCTTTGGGCGAGGCCGGGCGGCCGCCCGAGCTCCCCTCGCCGGCCGGCACCCCCCCGGGCGCCGCGCCTCGCGCGCATCCATTGCGTCACGAGCGCTCTCCACTCCAGTCTCCGGTCGCCATCGCGCGATGACCGTGGCGTCCGTCGTTTCCTCTGCGCTGGCCAGGCCGGCCCTCGTGAGGTCCGCCGCAGGGCCCCGCATGCGTCTCCTTCTGCCCCGCGACGTGCCGACGGCCCCCGCGTCCTGATTGGCATGCGGCTGCCGCGTTGCGCGCGGCGGCGCCCGGAGGATGCCGATCCCGTTCGCAGCGGGAGGCGGCAAAGGTGAGGAACTTTGATTTTTCTCATTTTTTATGTATACTTACGAACTTTAGATTCCCAAAATTCACGTGCATTTTGGTCTTTTTGAGGCAAATTGGGGCTCTACCGATGTTGGAGAGTAGAATGTATTGGGGAATAATGAACTTAATTTGGAATAATTGGTTCTGGAACATGGGGGAAGTCTGGGGGAGCGGTTCGTGCTCGGGGAGTGCGAGGGCGAGGTGCTGCTTGTCAGTGAGGAGCATGAGGAGATGGCGGTGTACCGTGTTTTCCGACGAAAATGGGCTACAATCACAAGCTTGGGCGGGCGGACACTGTTTCTTGGTTTCAATGGATTTGCAGCCTGCGTTGGTCCAGATTGCATAGATCCTTGGCATAAACTTAACTGTTTATATATATGATTTGTACTTCTAAAACTAGGACTTATATTCCTTGTAGAAATACAAGTAAACTTAGACTCAGACCGAACTTTCCAAGCCAGTCCAGGAGAACTCTCATTGATAAGAGAATTCGAACAAGTTCAAATTTAGTTACATGATTAACTACTCTCGTAGTCTCATTAGTGAGATAAGAGGGATTTGAACAGGTTCAAATTTAGACACATGATTCACCATAGATATGTACCTCAGGCTTATGTTGCACAAACTTATCTGACATTTGATTTTGCTAGTATATAGAAGCACTTGTTTAAGTCTGGGTACCTGCCATTCGTAATTTGATGTGCTTCAATATATTTGGACATCTGACTTGTGCATAGGTTGCTTGTTCTTACCCTTTTTTCCGAACCAGATGGGAGAAACCCCACGTTTCATTTAATGAAATCATGCCTGCTCTGCTTTATGGATAGCATTCAGAAATCAGAATTTAACACGCAGCAATGCTTAATCAACAAATGCATGTCAAAAAAAAATTCGAGTCGCTGATAAATATGCAAGTTAGCAACTGGTGATGCAAAGCTGCTGAACTTGTGGATCATACATACTATAATCTCAACCCTTGTTTGCAACATTGACTTCCAGGTGTTTGATCTAGCCTGTTGCGTGCAAATTGGGTTGTTGGACCGGGGAACAGCCTGCCGCGTGCAAACCATGTTCCAATTAAGGTTACTAGCTGCATAAGCGCGGCACACGCCGCGCTAGCTACCGTGCGGACAAAAGTAAAAGAGGCGATAATTCGCAGGGAGCCAGGGAGTTTCATTTAAAAAATCAAGGACAAATGCGTAATTTTGGAAAAATCAAAGGGTTTTTTTGCAAAAAATTGAGGACTTGTAAGGACTTGTACGTAAGTAAATAAGGACCTATACGTAATTTTAGAAACCCGCGGGGTGGCATCCAAAAAATTTTTTTAAAGAAAAAACTTGCAGAGACCTTTTCGCGAGAAAAAATGACCTTTACATAATTTTCAGAAAGTATGAGGAAAGTGCCTCGGCCGGCCGTACGCAAATTCTCTTGCCACGCGCCGGCCGGCCGAGCGCAGTTGGCGACGTGGCGCGGCTCGCTGGGCAGGAAGTCCCCGCTAATGTGGCTGTTATGATTTCTAATGCTTTTACCATGCCTCTACAATCCTTCTTTATCTGTTTGTAAACTTAAATTGGTTTTCTACGACTACGATGCCTCAACGCTGCCGAGCCAATCAGACACACATAAGATGATGGGCATGCATATAGTCAGGGGCGGACGTCCCCTCGCCCCCCGCCCCCGCCCCCCCCCCCTGGGTGGAACCGTGGAAGCACACCCCCCCCCCCGGGTGTAGTCGTGTAGAGTTGGTGGACAAGGCCCAAGTCCAAACAACATCCAAATACCCAATAAACACACGGCCCAACAAAGCAACAAGAGAATGAGATATACTAGCGGAGGAGTGAGGACGCACGGGCAAACACCAAGTTCAAGAAAAGAGAGCTGGCGGCGCTAACCTAGATCCCGGCCTCCCGGGCGGTAGAGGCGGAGGACGGCGCGGTGGCGGCGCCCAAGACTTCACTCTACCTAGATTTTTTTCTGGGTCCGCCACTGATAGTCGAGCGGACAGACGCGCACAGATGGGGCATGGACTAGTGGCCTGAGTGGCTAGCGTGCGTTGGTTTTGCTGCTGCTGCTGCAGCTGGTGCTGGCAGTGTCATTCTAGCCTGGCCAGGCACGCCTCCGCCGAGATCGAATAGATGGAATGTGCAAGCCAGTCCGCGGTCGACACCTGCTCCGGTCGCAGACGCACGTCAGCAAGCAGAAGAGAGCAGTAGCTAGCTAGCTCGCTCGCTCGGCTGCAGCATCGACCAAAGGTACGACAGATGTACGCAGAAAGGCGATTTTTGGACGCTTTTGGCACTGTTACTACTGCAAATTCCAAAAATGGCGCCGGTGGAAACAAAATTCCAATTCTAGCCCCCAACCGACCGCACCATTTAACCGGACGCTGACACGTGGCAATGGTGCGGTCGGGGAGCGCACCACACCGGAGTGGTGCGGTCCCCGACCGCACCACTCGGCTGACTCCGGTGTGGTGCGCTCCCCGGCCGCATCATTGCCACGTGTCAGCGTCCGGTTAAATGGTGCGGTCGGTTGGGGGCTAGAATTGGAATTTTGTTTCCACCGACGCTATTTTTGGAATTTGCAGTAGTAACAGTGCTAAAAGCGTCCAAATTTCCAGAAAGGCGAGCTACCAAGGCAGGCCAGCAATGTCCTGCCGTCCTGGCGCATTGATTGCGTCGCATTGCAATGTTCAGAAGAGCTAGCTATCTAGCTTAATTAGCACGAACGTAACAGATAGAGCAAGTAATTCAGTACACAAATAAGTCCGTGGTATTGTACTATTGATAGTTGCTAGCAGCATATACTAGTCCTACAGGGATTTGGTACGTAAAATCATGCATGCTGTCACTGGAGCAGTGTACATGGAGTGGAGTGGGCAAGTTAACGAGCCGGTGAAGCAGATTTAAGGCATCTTTGGAACGCAGCAGTTGAGACAAATATCGGCGTTACAAACATGCATGGCCTAAGAACAAGGTGCTTCCGGTTGGGCTTTTATATATATATATATATATATATATATATATATATATATATATATATATATATATATATATATATATATATATATATATATGAACTAGTTTTTAAACGGTGTGTTTTTAAGACGAAATCAATAGAAAAACTATAGTAAAAATATACTAAATTCAATTATAACAGCTAAAATCATATATAATTTCTCTAGTAAATAATCAGAATTTTAAAAACAACTAAGATATAAATCATAGCCTAAAGCTATCCAGGTGGCAACTCAGCTAGCAAGGCATCAATGGACGCAACGTTTCAGTTGTTGGCAAGGACGGCTAGCTATTACCAGCTAGTGACGGAATGGGATCAGTGGTAGCTGCATGGGAGGAGACACTACATGCAGTGACACAGGCAGACTGAGTGACACAGACATTAGCGTTGCTAGTGTGTATTGTATATGGCACAGACGCTAAGGCTGGCAGCATGGACCACGACTCGACTATGCAACGTACGGACGCAAATCGCGGCCACGATTCTCGATCGGGACCCACATCCTGCCTACGGCATGCGTGCCAACTCCTTCGTCAGCCCTCCCATACTAGCGCGAGTACTATTACTCTCTAATATATATATGCATACAGAAGTGAACAACTGTGCGTCTGTGCGGTCATTTAGGACGCTCACCTTGATGATTACTTATAAATTTTTTTACTATAACTAATTTATTTTTTATTAATAATATCTTATTTAGTGTAATTAAATTATAAAAAATTAAAAATGAAAAAACATGTTAGTCCATTAAGAACAATGCGAAAGAATACGGAAAAAAGAAAAGACAAAAAACCCTAAAAACTAGAAAAGGACGAAATTAAGAAATAGTAAATTAAAAGTCACAACCTGAAGCTAAAATGAGTGTCACGTATGCACACGAGAGACGTCACGCCTCTTTGGAAGGTTTGGTGATCAGTTAGGCTTTTTTTGGTGGTTTATGACTGAAAACACTGTAGCTGGTTGAAAAAACACTGTAGCTGACAGAGGCTTATTTAGCATAATTAAATTTAAAAAAATAAAAAAATGTAAAAAATATGTTAGCCCATTACATATAATACAAACACATACGGGAAAAAAAGAACCGGCAAAAAAGCTTAACAAAAAGCCAAAAGTTCAGAAAAAAAACGAAATTTATGAATAGTGAAAAATAAGTCGGAAGCCAGAAGCTGAAGCCCAACTGATCGGGGCCATGTGCGGATGGCTAGGCTCTCGGACCGCTCGAGTAATGATGTCCGTCGCGGCCATTGGAAGCTGATGGGATTATTTTCTTCTATCGGCTACACCGAGGTGTATTGTGTATATGTGCTCCCTCTATTTCTTTAATTTAACCTTTTAGAATCTGTGCTGTCAAACCTTTTAAAATTTAAAGTTTGATCATTAATAGACTTAAAACTATCTATATTGGCTATACAAAAATTATATCATTAAATTTGTTGTTAAAAATACTTTTATAATATTATAATTTTACTAGTATATCTTATTATAAAGTTATAAAAAATAGTGGTCAAAATTGTATCTCGGAGACCATAAAAATGAAAAATATCAAGTAAAAAAGAACGGATAGAGCATGCTCTAAGAAGATATTACCATTGGTGCTCTTATGGAATTATATTATGGACCCTGTACGGGAAATAAAGCAAATCTGCTTAATTTGGATCCAAATTCCTCCCCTACTGTTTAGCCACTGTTACGCATTAATTAGCACTAAGTGTAATTAATTAGCACTACTAATAATTAATTAGTACAAAAATAATTAATTAGTGCTGATTAAAGCACTAAATTAACAATATTTTATTTAGTGATAATTGTATTTAATTAGCACTAATAATATAGTTGCTAATTAAGCATGTATGATAATTTATTGCACTCATAATTAATTAGTGATAATTTACTGCACTCATAATTAATTAGTACTAATCGCATGTTCTGTCTTCCATGTTTTTTTGTTACAAAGTACGTATTGAATTCCAGCGGTGAATTTCTATGGCACATTAGTGGTATAAGTGAAAGTCTTATGTGAAATTTTGAGCTCACTTGGACAACAATACTTACTTGTATGGTTGACAAAGGTGAACGACGTAGGGAAAATAATGTGTCCTACCTTCCATATTTTTTGTTGCACAGTTCATATTGAATTCTTGCGGTAGATTTCTATGGCATGTTAATGGTTCAAGTGAAAGTCTTGTGTAAAATGTTTAGCTCATTAGGACAACAAATGCTCACTTATATGGTTGGCAGAGATGAACGGTGTAAGGAAAAATCGCGTGTCCTACCTTCCATAATTTTTGTTGTGCAACATGTATTGAATTCTAGTGACGAATTTCTATAGCATGTTAATGGTTCAAGTGAAAGTCTTGTGTGAAATTTGTAGCTCATTCGGACAACAAATGCTTGCTTGTATGGTTGACTGAGACGAATGGTGTAGGGAAAAACACATGTCCTATCTTCCATGATTTTTGTTGTGAATTTCTATGGCATGTTAGCGGTGCAAATGAAAGTCTTGTGTGAAATTTTTAGCTCATTCGGACAAATAATGCTCGCTTGTATGGTTGGCAGAGACGAACGATGTAGGGAAAATCACATGTCCTGCCTTCTACATTTTTTGTTACGCAATGCGCATTGAATTTCAGAGGCGAATTTATATGGCACGTTAGTGGTGTAAGCGAAAGTCTTGTGTGAAATTTTCAGCTCATTTGGATAAATAATGCTCACTTGTATGGTTGGCGAAGACGAACAACACATCTTTAGATAATTTCTACATATTTTCACAAATTAGTATACATCGTAAATTCAATGATCCATAATTTGCAAGCCTAATTAATTTTGCACTGCAATTACATGTCAAACTATGTACTCAAACCTCAACCGATATGATTTTATCAATTAGTATATGTCTTAAACCTTAAGTGGCAAGCTTAATAGTATATGTCTTTAACCTTAAGTGGGATTAAGAATTGATCCTGACGTACTGATAAAAAATAATTAATCCTCATGCACATGTAACTGGAAGAACGAATTATATCAAGAACATTGTTGATCTCTCTCTCTCTCTCCCTCCCTTGTTTTTTTTTTCCAGCAATCACGAATTTTAGAGCAGATTAAGGCACATTTTTGTGGTATCTGAAGCCTGTATATCAGGTCGAACAGATATTTTGTACAGCTTGCAAAATACTAAATGCATCATTTCATTCAAAAGAACTTACAAAAATAATAGTGTACCAATGAGCATAAGGAACTAAATTTATAAAAAAAGTACATATATGTAGTCCATCCAATGTAATACTTGCACATTGATTTTTTTATTCCTCCTAATCCTAGATTCAGTTGGCTTTTGAATTTCTTTGTTGCCCGATTCTTTATCAACACCGGTGTGCTTGAGAGTTGCTCTCCGCTTTCTCTTGGGCCTGGTTCATTCTCTTTCTCAGTATCTTCATTTTTTTATTCTTCATCATCGAGTTTGTTGTGTATTTTTTTATCAACACGGGCACACTGGCGAGTTGTCCGCTTTCTCTTGGGCCTTGCATCATTTATTTTCTCACTACCTTCATTTTCTAATTCTTTATCATCAAAATTTAAAACATGTCTTTTGCTCCTTGCTCCGGTCTTTTTAGTCTTCAATTGCTTTTCATCATCACTGGATATTATATTGCAATAAGTTGCTCCATTGTTTCAAAAAACAAAGTTGCTCCATTACTTCCATCCTTTTTAGTGAGCTCACCATCATCCTTAGGCTCTTGCTTTATAACTATGAGTTTTGGTAGCTTACGCTGAGGATTCTACATAAACATATCAAAAACTAACACATTAGTTATTTATTGAAGTAATTATAACGAAATGTAACTACTGTTCAACTTTTAGAGATGAAATCCTCAACTGATATTGTACATTTACACATCATACCTTAATAATCTTTTTTGCTACAGTTTCTTTTCTAGACGTAACGCTGCTGCATAGCTAATCTTTCTGACTTTCTCAATTAACCACACAAACAATTCTGGAGATGACATGAAGAATTCTTGCAAGTACTTTCATTTACACATCACACAAAAAATTACATCTTGCAAGTAGGAGCAAACCGTCCAAATTTACATCTAACTGACCAGAATTCTTGAAATATACATCTATCTGTAAGCATGACATGAAGAAAAAGGAACTAAAGGTGTATTAACTGGGAGGGCCCACTATTAATGGGCCCACTATAATTAGACGTACGCTCACGTTGATTTCCTAGACCGCATGCATGATTAAGATTGGGTAGGATAATCAATTCCACAGTACTTTCTATTTATAGTGTTTGACTTCGCCATTTGTGGTGGGTTCCAATTTTCTTGCTTCATCGAAGAAAGATTATGCAAGAATGTGTTCTTTGCTTGCTGCATGCTCAAAGTCAAGATAGGTTGCGTGCTATACGCTCAAGTCAAAGACAGGGAACGAATGATGCTTGTTCTTACTAGTTTTTAAAATTGATGCTTTTCTATGATAAATTGCTTTTTTATACTACCAGTATTTTTTAAGGTGAGATTTTTTTAGTCGATTGTAGTATATACTACAGTGATTTAATTTATATCGATCAAAATCACACATAAGTGCCTCTCTATAAAGTGTTACTATTTATAAGCTAAAGCAAAAGGATAAAGCCAAAACTTATATGACCCTAGGCTGGCGTACACACCGTGCTGTTTGATGTACAGTGTCCATGTTGTGTCATTGAGAAATTATAGACAATTAACATCTAAATACACCATGTATCAAAGATCTCCACGCATCACCTGCGGCACAGATTTCTTTCCGTGCTATACTTCACTATTTGTATTAAAAAAATGTTGAGTAACCTGAAAGAACCTACAAAATGACCAGTTCCTCTACAAATGATTCACAACAAAATTTCTCTGGGACAAACTGAACATACTTTTTAGTTTTTACTACCGTTCAAACAGCACATAGATAATGTATTAACTTCTGATTCAGTTTTTTACATCAGCATTGCTTTATTCCAATGACAATTATGATAATCAGTTCCTTTCCATTTAAACTATTCATAACGAGAGTTCTGTAGGACAAACTGAATGTTAAACTGCAGTTCAACCAGCATGTGGATAAAGCATTAACTTTGGTTCAATTTTTATTTTTACGCCAGGATTGCTTTATCCTAACAAGAAAAATATTTACATGCATCCCAGGGCAGGGGCGTAGCCACCGGGGGAGCTTAGTGAGGCTTCAGCCTCATCTCCCCCAGTGGCAATTTTAAACATAGTAAAAAATAGTAAAAATATAGAGAGAAAGAGAGAGATTAACAAATCTAAAGAAAAGCTAACTTTCCTTGATGGGAAGGTTAACAACAGGTATGAAATTAAAAGACGACGACAAAGAGGAGGAGAAGAAGTGAAAATCATAAAATTAAAGAAGAGCTAATCAATTAAAGAAAAAAATGAAAGTGAAATAATATATGTAAATCATAAAATTGAAGAGGAGGAGGAGTAGTGAAAATCATAAAATTAAAGAAGAGATAATCAATCACAGAAAAAAAGAAGAAAGAAAGTTATATATATATATATATATATATATATATATATATATATATATATATATATATATATATATATAGAGGAACCTTCTTGAGTCCGGGGATGACGGTGGAGAACTCGATGAACCTCTGGTTGATCTTCTCCCTCCACCGCCGCTCCACGATGATGTGGTCCTACATGTGCCCCGAAGGCGCCACCGTCGCCGAGCCCTCCGCCGTGAAAATGATAAGAATATTGGATAGAGTGTGGGAAAAGATGCCGCATTTTATTTCTATTGTCTCGTGATTCAAATTAGCTTAATTCTGATATGTTTCATATAATTTAAATTTTCATTGTCATTCGTAATTTTCTATTATATTACTAATTTTAATATATTTTATATATATATGACTTATCGCTACTCCGCACTCATGGTGTTTTCTATTATCGAGGTACATACTTTTTATTTCTCTATTTTTCATTGTTTGTCTCCATCCAATTTATAATTTCTATATGAATTTGAAATTTTATAAGAGTAAAAAACTAATTTTGTGTCAACTTAGTTTAGACCTATAAATAGTTCAGTCCACCCTCAATTTCATTTCTGACTTCGCTACTGTCCCAGGGCATGGCATCCCCACAGGCAGCGCCACAGTAGGCAGCTAGTTGCTCCTTCAACCTGTAAAGCATCCCTTTCTGATCCCATCCCCATAGAAAGAGATGACGAAGCAACCGATAAATGAAACTGCTGCTGTAACCCATGTAGTAGCCATGGAAGTTTTACGGAACACAACCATATGTATGGACCGTTCATTTCTTGTGATCTAATGGCTAGGATCTAAACTGGAGTCATATATGATCTTTTAGAAGGTAATATTGTATACACCTGGCATTTATGGATATAACATATTTGCAGTGAAACAATTCTTGCAACGGGAAAATATCTAAAAAAACTCTTATAAAAAATATAGCAGCATGTAACTCAATCCATTTTATGTTCAAATTGAGTACGTATTTTTTTTTTGTCACAACGAGACTTATGAATGGAGTCACCAATTCACCAATACAAATTTCTGAATCTGGTTGCTGGATGTTTTGAATCGTATTTGAATTTTTTGTTTCACATAATCGAAGTTTGAGACTCCAAATTAATTTACAGTCATTTTTTGTTGAAAATACATTATTTCTTTCAGTACATTTCGTTTTTACTTTGCAAGTTTGAATATTATATAACTTCGCACTGCCTAATTTGAATACTGGAAATCAAAACATCTGTGATTTCAATGACATGTAGGCCCACTATTAATGGGCTGCACGTTGCATCTGGTTAGGCCCTCACATTGATTTCCTAGACCGCACGCATGATCATGATTAGGTAGGATAATTGAGAGCTGAGCGTTGCTCAGTTAGCAGGATGCCGGACCAATAATTTTAGTGTGTACACATATATGTACGTGTTAAATAGGACAGCGTGCACTCGTTCTAGAGGCCGTTGAGTCTTCAATTAATTCTCTAGCATGTATATGGGACGTGCACATATATGTGTGCATGTGGTATACGTGGGTTATGTGCGTCTGCTCTGTACCTTAAAAAAGATTAGATAGGATAATTAATTTTATGGTATTTTCTTTTTTGCTGCCATGTATTAACTTGGAGACACCGGTAATACTTTTGTAGTACTTGGTTTCTTTGGGAATAAGAAAGAAATAAAGACAAACAAGAGGAAAGAAAAAAGGGGGCCCAGGTGGCTGGGTCAGGCTCGAACCGGTTGCACACCGAGTCGGCCTCAGGCCATCCCATTAAGGCATTGTTTGAATGTGCCAAATTCCCAACCCATTTACGTAGATGGACTAAGATTTTTTTCAAATTCTTGATCTATTTGCGTGGAACCTAGTCCACCCAAACAAGGCCTAAAAGGGAAACTAGGAGGGGTGTTGTGTCTTAGCCGCCTATGCATGCCGTCCCCTATCAAGCCACCATCGTCCTGGGTTTGCACTACCACCATTGAATTCCAGTGGAGAATTTCTATATCATGTAAACGGTTCAAGTGAAAGTCTTATGTGAAATTTTAAGCTCATTCAGACAATAAAATGCTCGCTTGTACGATTGGCAGAGACAAACCTCGTACGAAAAATTGCATGTCCTACTTTCCATAATTTTTGTTGCGCAGTACATATTGAGTTCCAATGGCGAGTTTCTAATTCATGTTAATGGTTCAAGTGAAAGTCTTGTGTGAAATTTTAAGCTCATTCAGACAATAAACACTTACTTGTATAGTTGGCGGAAACAGACGACATAGAGAAAAGTGTGTGTCCTGCTTTCCATGATTCTTGTTGCACAGTTCGTATTGACTTCCAGTGTCAAATTTATATGGCACATTAGTGGTGCAAGTGAAAGTCTTGTGTGAAATTTTTATCTCATTCGGACAACAAATGCTCACTTGTATGGTTGATGGAGACAAACAGCGTAAGGAAAAGCATGTGTCCTGCTTTTCATGATTTTTGTTGCGTAGTACATATAAAATTCCAATGGTAAATTTATATGGTACGTTAGTAGTGCAAGTGAAAGTTTTGTGTGGAGTTTTTAGCTTATTGAGGCAACAAATGTTCACTTGTATTGTTGGTAGAGACAATCGTCGTGGGGAAACACGTTTTCTTCCTTCCACAATTTTTGTTGAATAGTATGTATTGTATTTCAGTGGTGAATATCTATGGCACATTAGTGGTTCAGGCGAAAGTCTTGTGTGAAATTTTTAGCTCATTTAGATAACAAATGCTCGCTTGTATGGTTGGTGGAGACAAATGGTGTAGGGAAAAGCGTGCGTCTTGCCTTCCATAATTTTTGTCGCACAGTTCATATTAAATTCTAGTGGTGAATTTATATGGTATGTTAGCTATGCAAGTGAAAGTTTTATGTGAAATTTTTAGCTTATTTGGACAATAAATGCTCGCTTGTATGGTTGACGGAGACGGACGGTGTAGGGAAAATCGCATGTCCTACCTTCCATGATTTTTATTGCGCAATACGTATTGAATTCCAGAAGCGAATTTCTATGGACGTTAGTAGCGCAAGTAAAAGTCTTGTGTTCAACTCATTTGGATAACTAATGCTCATGTGTATGGTTGGCGGAGACGAACAACGCCTCTTTAGATAATTTCTACAGATTTCCACAAATTAGTATACATCATAAATTCAATGATCCATATTTTGCAAGCCTAATTAATTTTGCACTGCAATTGCATGTCAAACTATATACTCAAACCTCAACCGATATAATTTTATCAATTAGTATATGCCTTAAACCTTAAGTGGCTCGCATGATCATGATTAGGTAGGATAATTGAGAGCTGAGCGTTGCTCGGTTAGCAGGATGCCGGACCAATAATTTTAGTGGGTACACATATATGCACGTGTTAAATAGGACAGCGTGCACTCGTGTTCTAGAGGCCGTTGAGTCTCCAAGTAATTCCCTAGCATGTGTATGGGACGCGCACTTATGTGTGTGCATGTGGTATATGTGGGTTATGTACGTCTCTGCTTTGTACCTTAAAAAAGATTAGATAGGATAATAAATTTCATGGTACTTTCTTTTTTGCTGCCATGTATTAACTTGGAGACACCGGTAATACTTTTGTAGTACCTGGTTTCTTTGGGAATAAGAAAGAAATAAAGACAAACAAGAGGAAAGAAAAAAGGGGGCCAGGTGGCTGGGTCAGGCTCGAATCGGTTGCACACCGAGTCGACCTCAGGCCATCCCATTAAGGCATTGTTTGAATGAGCCAATTCCCAACCTATTTACGTGGATGGACTAAGATTTTAGTTCAAATTCTTGATCTATTTATGTGGAACTTAGTCCATCCAAATAAGGCCTAAAAGGGAAACTAGGAGGGGTGTTGTGCCTTAGCCGCCTATGCATGCCGTCCCCTATCAAGCCACCATCGTCCTGGGTTTGCACTACCACCACATCTCCTTCCTACGTCACCTCTACTTTCACCATGAGCCCTAGATCGTCGCCGCCATACACACAACCATAGCCAAGCTCGCCGCCGCTGTACTCCCTTCTTGCACCACTCGTCATATCTAGGAAGAGGAAGCCGTGCGCCATTGCCGCTCTTGCTGCCATGCTAGAGATCACCGTGAGTGGTTTGAAAGTTATGGCACCTGGAAGGCTGCTATCCAGAATCGGAATATTAAGCTTAGTAGATGCTAGAATAAAATTATGGTCATAATTAGGAAAATTTTGATAATTTTATATAGTTTCTAGAAGTGGTACGGTTTGCCACCTTTTGTATGGTAGAAAAATAAATACAAAATAGTTAATCTTGTTGTCCAGTGTTGTAATAGAATAATCTCTGAGGCTAAAAATTAGTGTTTTTATGGATTAACTAGCAAGATGGCCCGCACATATGCACAGATATATTTGTTTCAAAGTTTATAGTATCAAATGATATAATTTAGATACTTGAGAATATATTTACGTATCTTGTAGTCTATTTAAAATTTTAAGACATCATAAACATTAAAAATGACAATACAAGCTTGAACAAAAATACAACTTAAGGAACGTAGTTGAAGCATGAGCTTTGATGGAGAAAAATCATTGAATATAATAAGGTGTTAGAGTTCTTAGACACATAACCACTCTTCATCATGCATCATGCTTATATTCTTCCTCTATTAGTTGCTATTTTTCAAAACATAACATGCATATGTGCCTCTATTCAATCTCAAGCAATACATTGATTATGTGTGCAGTAAATTATCTTATTAGTTTACATGAAATTAGAGCACCTTGCTCACGCATATACCGATGCACTATTGACGACGTACCTTGAACTTACCTTCCCTCACGCACCGACTACCCCCATCGAACCGTGTATTTTCTATCTCTTCTTACCGCCATAGTTTTTATGCTTCAACCTCCAGCAATAAGCCCAATCCTTGATCAATCTCTGTCAACTGTTATCCTTTCCAATGCAATGCTCTGCCAAATAGTTATCTTTTACTTCTCTCCAATTATTGCTTAATGTTGACCGTTGTGACATCAAACACACATACACATGCAACTGCTGCCAATTCCTATCGAGGACACCCATTATGCTCTCTTTGGTGGCTCCGAGCTAATTTCCTATGGTTGTGTCATCTCTACTCCAAACTCTCTGCTTCTCTACTTTTGTATGCCCATGTTTCTATTCTATGGATGCGTGCATGTATATACACATGCATGATGTTATATGTGCTCGATGTCCTCTTCGACTGTGTCGATTGCTCCTCCTCTTCAACATTAGCCAACTTAACGCTTTGGTTTCCTCACTAACTACAATGACCTCCCATTTTCATTGGTATTTTTATGTCTGCTTTAGTCACTATCTAATGATACGAAGAATCTTCTTACCATCGTTAGTAACATCATACCTTTCACCAGCGATGGCATGCTTCTAGCTACGCAATGGCCTCATATCATCCATAGTTCATCTTAGCTCCTTTGGCTTTGGCCTTTCTCTTCAATAGCTCCGGCAAGCAGCACGACATTATCCTCAATGAACATCTAAGGTGAGTAGCACAACGTTGACCTCATCTTCATCGCCACCACCTCAGCTCTTCCCTTCCTTTTATGTCAATGTCTTCTTGCAGGACAAATCAACGCAGTTACACTCTTTTGTAGTCTCCTTTGACACTATTCGTGCTATCCTTAATATAACTTTTATTTTTATTCAAAATTCAAGTTATTTTTATTGGAGTTATTTTTTCTGAATTGTACTTGACATGAACTCTTGTTTTTAATTTATACCATTATAATATAGACCCACAACAATCGATGGTACAGATCTTTTATTTTTCTTCAAGTTAACATGGTAATTTCTTCTTTTACATCTGCATTAATATTATAATAGATTAGGAAACTTTCATATCTAGAATTTTGTATATATTCCAGAACACATATTATTTGTGATGTCTGGTTCAATAACAGAAAGTTATAGTCATTTGATTACCGAGACCGGGGCGGGTTGTCCGGTCTGGTTTGTTAATTATTTTTTGTACGTGTATCATTGTAGTATGTTTTGAGCTATGGGTAATGGTTTTGAAATGCTTATTCTTGATCCCGGTATTAAAGTTTATACAGTAGATCAGAATAGTGTTTTGATTATCTCTAGGAAACTAGGGAATGTATTGCTGAAATTTGCTAGTAAAAGTTCGAATTTAGAGTGATATTGAGTAATGGTAGTATTCTAGGCTCAATGTTGAGTTAGGGTGTTACACCTTTTTACAGGCCAAAGCAATCCATTAGTAATCAACGGCTCAGATTTATCGTAACTCTTACCTATACCAAGGTTTGAAGGGTTACTTATGCAGAGGTTAGAAGGTGTAGGCAGTAGGCTACAAGAGCTCGTATTCTTTGCCCCCAATCAAAACCACATGTTTCTATTGACTATGATATTCGTTATCCCAATCAAAACCACATGTTTCTATTGGCTACGATATTCTTTATCCCAATCACTTCTCTGACATCGCCCACATACACATCTTTCCGAGGCCGCGCGCCCCTCGTCGCCCTTCCCCGCGGCCGCTTCTCGTCTCGCTCCGCCCGCCGCCCGACCACTGCGCCCGCAATTGTGTTTTTCCTCCAAGGCACTAACTCAGACGGCCATTCTCTTGTCCACGCTGCAGTTGTGTTTCCCTGTGTTACTGCGCGTGCGTTCTTGTGAGCTTTGAGTGCTCCAATGGCTGAGCTGATGATCGGCCCGATTACCGGGCCGCTTGTCTCCCTGGTGAAGGAGAAGGCGTCCAGCTACCTCCTGGAACAGTACGAGGTGATGGAGGGCATGGAGGAGCAGCATGAAATCCTCATGCGCAAGCTGCCAGCCATCCTTGACGTCATCACTGACGCCGAGGGGCAGGCGGCGCACAGAGAAGGGGCCAAAGCCTGGCTTGAGGCGCTCAAGAAGGTGGCATACGAGGCGAATGATGTCTTCGACGAGTTCAAGTACGAGACACTCCGCCGCAAAGCCAGGAAGGATGGGCACTACGGCAAGCTCGGCGTCGTTGATGCAGTAAAACTCTTTCCTTCTCAAAACCGTATTGCATTCCGTAACAGGATGGGCAACAAGCTTCGCAAGATTGTGCAGAGTATTGAGGTCCTTGTCACAGAGATGAATGCTTTTGGGTTCAGATACCACCCTCAACCACTGGTGTCCAAGCAATGGAGGCAGACGGATCCTAACATCTTCGACCCTACCAAGAATATTGCCCAAAGATCAAGAGGCAAAGATAATCAGAAAGTTGTTGATATATTGCTTGGTCAAGCTAACAATGTAGTTCTCACGGTTGTTCCCATCGTTGGAATGGGGGGGCTGGGCAAAACTACCTTAGCGCAGCTTGTTTACAATGATCCTCAAGTTCAGAAGCATTTCCAGCTGCCGGTCTGGGTGTGTGTGTCTGACAACTTCGATGTGAATTCCCTGGCTAGAAGTATAGTTGAAGCAGCAGCTACCAATGAGAAGGATGATATCCCTCAAAAAAAAGAAAAGGATTCCCCGGCTAAAAGTACAGTTGAAGCAGCAGCTACCAATGACAAGAATTCTAGCAAATCACCACTGGATCGCCTTCAAAAAGCAGTGAGCGCAAAGAGATTCCTCCTTGTATTGGATGACGTGTGGAAAACTGGGATCAGTGAGCGCAAAGACTTCTATGATAAGCGGGAGAAGCTAAAGGCCCGCCTTCAATATGGTGGCATTGGTAGTGTAGTGCTGACAACAACTCGTGATGAAGGAGTGGCTCGAGCAATGGGTACAGTTGAAGCCTATAAGCTCACAGATCTTGAGAATATCTTCCTAGAGGAAATCATCAAGACAAGAGCATTCAGCGAGCAAGAGGAAAAGCCTGAGCTAGTAAAGATGGTTGGTGAGATTGTGGAGAGATGTGCTGGCTCTCCTTTAGCCGCAACAGCATTGGGCTCTGTACTGCGTACCAAGGCCAGCGTGGAAGAATGGAAGGCTGTCTTGAGAAAAAGCACCATCTGCGATCAGGAGACTGAAATTTTATCAATACTCAAGCTCAGCTACGACGACTTGCCGTCACACATGAAACAATGCTTTGCTTTCTGTGCTGTGTTTCCCAAGGATTATGAGATTGATGTCGACAAGATGATCCAAATATGGATGGCAAATGGCTTTATCCCAGCGCAGAACGAAGTTCGTCCTGAAACCATCGCGAAAGGGATATTCAATGAGCTGGCCTCAAGGTCTTTCTTTCAGGATGTGATGCAAGTCCCAGTTGACAAAGATAAAAGCATACATGGTTATTGTTCTAGAACTACATGTAAAATACATGATCATATGCATGATGTTGCAGTGTCCGTTATGCAAAAGGAATGTATCACCATAGCTGAGGAACCTTGTCAAACTGAGTTGTTCCCAAGTACTGCTCGCCATTTGTTTTTGCCATGCAACTATCCAGAAACTCTCTTGAATGATTCTCTGAAGAAAACGTCTCCAGCTATCCAAACACTGCAATGTGGAAAGGGTTTAGATGGTTCGTTGCAGCATCCATCAAAGTATAGCTCAGTGCGAGCATTACGACTCAATCAATATAGGAAGACATTTTTACTGAAACCAAAGCACTTGCATCACCTGAGGTATCTTGATCTCTCGGATAGTGGAATCGAAGCACTTCCTGAAGATATAAGCATTCTATATAACCTGCAAACGTTGAACCTGTCTGGCTGCTATTGTCTCTGTCAACTTCCAAGGCAAATGAAGTACATGAAAGCCCTCCGTCACCTCAGCACCGATGGATGCAACAGTTTGGAGTACATGCCGCCAGACCTCAGCCGACTCACTTCCCTACAGACACTTACATGTTTTGTAGTGGGTACTGGCTCTGATTGCAGTAATATTAGAGAGTTGCAGCATTTAAACCTTTGTGGTCGACTAGAGCTAACACAGCTAGAAAATGTGACAGAAGCAGATGCAAAAGTGGCAAACCTTGAAAATAAGGAGGGACTCACAGAACTGACATTATCATGGAGTAAGCCTCTGGAAGAGGAAGGACGCTATCATACGGTGCTGCAGGGTCTCAAACCTCACGATGGGCTGCAGGCTCTAAAGATATATCACTACCAAGGCACCAATTTTCCAACATGGATGGGTATGTTGCAAAACATGGTTGAGCTTTACTTGTCTGATTGCGAGAAGCTCCAGAAGCTTCCTCCACTGTGGCAGCTACAAGAACTACGACTTCTTACTTTGCGTCGAATGGGAAAAATAAAATTCTTGTGCAGCGGTGATACATCCTTTACATTTTCAAAACTGAAGGAGCTTCAGCTAGAAAGCCTGCCGGATTTCGAGAGATGGTGCGAAATAGATGGGAGGCAAGGAGAACAGATAATGTTTCCTCAACTTGAGAAGTTGGTTATCGCGGCTTGCATAAAGTTAACGGCATTACCGGAAGCACCATTGCTACGGCTCCACCATTTCAATTCCGCATTTCCAGAATTGAAGGTAATCCGGCTGCGTCATTTAGAAAGTTTAAAGAGCTGGGGGGTGACGGAAGGAACAGACGGTGAACAACCCACCTTTCCTAACCTTGAGGATGCTCGTATTGTGTTTTGCCCAAAGCTAACAAGTTTTCCTGAAGCACCGAAGCTCAGTGCATTACACATAACAGATAGTTTGAACTTGACACACAATGGCTCGGAAATAGAACTGCCGGCTAACCTGGTGGACGGCAAGGAGAAACGGAACTATAAATCCCCTCTGTCGACCATGAATTTATATCACTGCAACTTCTTCTTCCGCTCAAGTGCGCTAGCGCTATGGAAATGTTTTGTACAGCTTCAAGATTTGAGCATTCTTCGCTGCGATGGGCTCGTCCACTGGCCAGAGAAAGAGTTCCAAAGCTTGGTATCCTTGAGGAGATTAACAATTGATAGTTGCAGCAAACTGACTGGATACGCACAACCTCCTGACCAATCAGCATCACAAAGGAGTCAACTCCTGCCACGTCTCCAGTCTCTACATATACGAGAATGTGAAAGTTTGGTGGAGGTCTTCGACGTGGCCGCATCTCTCAAAATAATGGATATTTGGCATTGCCACAAGCTTGAGTTCAAATTTCGGGAGCAGGAAGAGTCTGCAGTAATTATAGATCAAGTTGAAGAGTCAGCAGTAATTCCTCCTCGCACTGACATCACGCCCTCCACAGCTGTACCAAACCTGTCGCCATCACCCACAGAGCTTTTCCTTCCATGCCTCGATTCTCTAGAGCTACGGGGTTGTCATAGCATTTCAGAGCTTGTCAATCTTCCCTCGACCCTCACGCGCATCAGCATTAGATGGTGCAGTAACATTGAGATCCTATCAGGCCAGCTGGATGTCCTACAAGAACTAGTAATTAACAGCTGTGATAGGTTGAGATCACTGGAATCTTGCTCGGGGGAGCTCCCATCATTGAAATCCTTGAACCTTTCTCATTGCCGTTGCCTGGCGGCCATACCAAATGGGCCACAAGCATACACGTCCCTTCAATTCCTTGACATTTTTTACTGTCCTAGTATAAAGTCGCTCCCTAGATGCCTACAGCAACGACTGGACGACCTTGAGGGGAAAAATATAGACTCTCGTTTTGAAGGTACCTTCCAACAAACTCGGGCATCCATTCGTTTCTACTCCATTTATTCCTAAAAACATGTCATTCTTGCTTCTAAATTTTGTTTTTAAATACATATTATTCTACGGCTCCGAGATAACTTGTTACTTTTTTCTTTTGCACACCCATGCCTATTTCCAAGGTCATTTATTAATTTGGACTAGAGTAACACAGACAAGACAAAAGCAATAAGTGACTAAATGGAGAAGGGTAATACGATATTATATATATATATATATATATATATATATATATATATATATATATATATATATATATATATATATATATATATATATATATATATATATATATATATATATATATATAGGAAAAATACTTTTTACTCCCGGGTGTAATTACACCCACCTCTAATATACCACCTAAATAAACTTGAAATACTCCTTTATCACTTTAGGTATACTCATATACTAATTATAAGATACTCCAATGTAAACCATACGAAAAAATTGCAAGGGAGTCCATAGTTTTTAGCGTATTTTATAAATACCTTCATATACGCAAATAAAAAGAAGTATGTCAAAAAAATATACATACCACCTCTGAAAAATTGTTCATACCACCTATATGGTCTTAAATACTCGTATACTACACGTACATACCCTCCGTTACGCGAGATACTCCCTACATTGTAAGATACGACATAGGGTGTAATTACACCCGGGAGTAGAAAAGAGGCTTCCTATATATATATATATATATATATATATATATATATATATATATATATATATATATATATATATATATATATATATATATATATATATATATATATGTGTGTGTGTGTGTGTGTGTGTGTGTGTGTGTGTGTGTGTGTGTGGGGGGGGGGGGAGCATATCTAGTGCTAATGGCTATTTCAGTGCTAAGATGCTAATAGCGATGTGGACCGTCCGATCTAGATTGTGTGGTTCAGATGGAGATAGGTGGAAACCTCATCTCACTTAAAAATTTTTATAGAAAACCCCTTATGCTTTTAAGAAAATCCCATCAAGTCCACCATTATTGTTGTATATTATAGCGTTTTCATTTAAGTGTAAAGCGCAAGGGTTTCTGCAAAAGTGTTTAAGTGGGATGGAGTTCCCACCCACCTCCATCTGAGCCACGCAATCTAGACGGATAGTCCATATTTCCATTAGCACCTTAGCACTGAAATAGTCATTAGCACTAGATATGCTCTCATATATATATATATATATATATATATATATATATATATATATATATATATATATATATATATATATATATATATATATATATATATATATATATATCACACACACATATACATATACACATATACATACACACACACACCCTGGTCTAGATTGTGTGGTTCGGATGGAGATGGGTGGAAACCTCATCTCACTTAAACATTTTTATAGAAAACCCCTATGCTTTTAAGAAAATCCCATCAAGTCCACCATTGTTGTTGTATATTATAGCGTTTCATTTAAGTGTAAAGCGTAGGGGTTTCTGCAAAAGTGTTTAAGTGGGATGGAGTTCCCACCCACCTTCATCTGAGCTATGCAATCTAGATCGGATGGTCCATATTTCCATTAGCACCTTAGCACTGAAATAGTTATTAGCACTATATATGTTCTTGTGTGTGTGTACACACACACACATATACATATACATATACACATATAGACATATACATACACACACATATATATATATACACATATACATATATACATATACACCCCCCCCCCCCCCCCCCCCCTCCGTTGTTTGGTAAACTGCTAGAATGACATCTATTCAGGAATGGAGGGAGTATTATATATATTTTTTGTATTCCAAAAAGGGAAAGAACTAAGCCAAGTGCAATGGAATCAATCAAACTAGTGTCATGTATGGATTTTGTATAAAGTATGCCTTCTGGTTTGGTACTAATTTTCCAGTTGCAAAAACCATATAACTCGTAAAAAAATTGGTACAAATTTTCTAGTTGCAAAACCATATAGCTGGTAATAAAACTCGTCAATTCAGTGGTAAGAAATAAAGTTATGATTTGGTCAGAGGTAGAAGCATTTTGGTTCGTAAACTTGGGGCTTTGGCGATTCTACCACCTAAACTATTCGGTTGGATCATTTTGGCCCATCAATTTCGCCCCTGGGCGAAAAGAAGCCCCTAGTGTAGTTGACACAAAGACTTACTAGTTTTAATAAAATCCGATCGAACGGACTGAAGCCCAACTCCAAAAGTTATGTTTTAGAATGTAGCACAATCCAAAGCTTGATGACTTGTTTAATTGTCTTACATAAAGAATGGTTTTCTTTCAACTTTCATTGTCATTGTGCCATAGATTCAATAGTTAGTTGTGTTGTATTACACACTGATTTGCATATATAAATTCTAACATCATTTGTGACTCAGGGCCTAGGCTATCAAAACCGAAGACTTGGAAATATGCCATTAGTAGAGACTGGTGAGGTTGAGTAGACTGAAGTCCCGAGCAAAGTTATCACCAAGGTTTGTAATATCAACGAGTCTCTGAATCCTGTCATTTTGTAAGGATAAGCTAGTTGATTGGTTTCAGATGATGCTCCTCATGCTGACAACATGTGCCTTCATTGTAGGATTATTGTTTCCAGACTTGCAAATGCTGGATTGTTGTGAGTTGGAGCAGAATTAACTACTTAAACTTCCTGAAGAAGTTCTCCACAACATCGTCATCTGATCGAATATTTCAATTGCAAAAACTAATACTAATACGACTAAGAAGCTGAAAAGCCTCGAGTTCCAACGAAAACAAGTACCACATTCTAAGCTGAAGAATCAATTTTCTTCCTTGAAGTATGTTGTGTTTTAAACTCGTTTGTGCTCCCGTATAAGAGAAGATGCCTAGCACTTTCTCGTGACACAATTGTCCACTTGACTGCACATGATACTACTTCTCACAGATCAACATTTGAGCATCTTATAGCTTTTAATCCGTGAGCTGTTTTAACATGCTTGGCACAGAAACTGCCAAGCCGTTCCTTCATCGGAGATACTAATTGGGTGCTGTAACTTATCCTGCAAGTCTTTGCATATTATTATGGCTATTGTGGTAAAGTTGCGATGATCTCTCAGCAGCATTTTCTCCTATGCGCGTGAGATTTTCTCTTCCTCAGAGTAAAAATTTTCATGTTGATGATGTATCTTGTGTGCTTTGCAATAGCCGGATCAGACAAGAGCGGAAGCATCTGTTCTTTGAATATTTATTTAGTAAAGAATGTTAGGATCTAATCAACTTTTCTTGGATCACCTCACTGGATATCTTGGAAATGCTTGAATTGGCAAAAAAAAGTCAAAATGCTAATATCGATCTGTTTTTCATGGAGTTAGTCACCTTGGGATGTTGGTTCATTTTAATTTAACGAAATAAATGTATCTTTTATTAAGTTTCTAATAGTAAAACAAGATGGAAAAGAATGTTGCTTGCAGAATTAAAGCTTAAGTCGTGGAGCTTCTCAATGCTTGGTTACAACATGCTTAAATCTAGTTTCTTTGTTGTCAGCTATAAGCCAGGTTTTTGTTCTTGTTTCTTTGCTGTTTGTTTGGATTCTATGAGTCTTTTTATTTCTTTCTTTTTGGGGTCCTGTGGTCCTCCTTTTCTTTTGTAATATTTGTAACTTCTTTTAATTTTAAGTTTTCAGTAGGGCTCTCCCCTATAGTTCTCACTAAAAAAAGAGATTTTCTCTTCCTCCCACCATCGTCTCTACCTGCTTACGCTTCCTTGCCCCTCCTCCCTTCGCGTAGCCTGGCATCGCCACCACGACCATTGCTTTCGTCTAGTGCAACTGGTCACGCGACGTCGGATCTAGCTGAGATCGACATGATATGTTGTGGTAGCTTCTTGGCCACCTTCGATGGCACTATCCTCCTGCTCCCCATGAGAGCTCCCTCTCCACCCTCCCATCCACGACCCTATGCTTGCCGTCGCCACCCTCTTGGGCTCGTTGCCCCCTCATCCTCCTCTCCTTAATGTCTAATAGTGCCACAACTACCGCCTTCCTAAAGTGTAGTGAATGGTGAGTGACTCTTTCAAAGTCTTCTCCTAGGTATTAACAATTCACTACAGCAGAAACACAAACTTACAGTCTCACAAAGCTAAGAGTCAAAGATCACAAACTCACAGGGAAGTTCTCTGCCCTAACCGGTCTGACCACTGGCTTGGGTGCAGTCTGACTGCGCCAGTCTAACTGCCAAGAGACTGGTATGAGCACTTGTAGCACCCCCACATACCGATGTGAGATACTACTATGGAACATTAACGCCAAAATGAAAATGAATAAGAACAACAAAAAAATCACAAAGAGTTTAGAATTTTATTAACACTTTAATAGGGAACCAACGGAAGCTGGAATAAATATTTCAAACATGGGACCGATCCACTTCTAACCAAATAAAGAATGAATGAAACAACAAAACAGTGGCAAACCACGGTGCTGAAAACTCGAGTACTCCCTCCCATGCATGATGCTATCACTCCACTGGCCTTTTACCTGAGACTGAAAAGAGCAAGCGTGAGATTTGGAAATCTCAACAAGTACCCAACAACAGTCGCAACACAGTGAGTAAAGACAGGTAATGTAACCCCGTGAAATAAAGGACAAGCATCACAAGTAAACAACGGGTACAAGATGAAAACAACACACAACTGATATCGGAGATACTGTCATAAATAGGAGATGGATATCGTGGAGATGTGTATTAAAGATAGTTGTTATGTGACAAATTATAGCAAGGGTGCCGGCAACCTCATCCCACATACCCGGTTATACGAGAATAGCCAGGCACAACCATGTCCTCGACTGTATAACCGCAGACGGGGTGTAATATCCTATGTAACGAGAGTGTACAGCCCCCTGTACGTTACCAGGTTGGGTGGAAATAACCCCTATATGTGGGTAGTCCCGGCGTGATAACCCTTAGTTCTTTATTTAGCGAATTATCCATGATATAGTTAGGGAGCCATGAATGATTTAAGGTAAAATTATGAGAGTAATGATTTAATACAATGAGACCGGAGAGATGGGATTGGTGATAAGGTAACTGATACATCATGGACAGATTATAAAGTATAAATTTGAGGAAACTAAGAGATGGCGAGGATAAGGCTATGATAACGTTATGAGAAGTGGAAATACGTGCTAGGGTTGAAAATGGAGAGTCATAGTCTCTTATATGAGGGCGATGTGGCATAATTATATAGGGATTAACCTAAAGAGGTATTATAATATAGCTCACGCAAGGTTATCAACTAATCAAGTTTTATTATGTGATAAGTGATTATTAGTCAGATTAACAAGTTTAATACATACATATTTCATGGCTCAAATACAACATCGTACAATTAATGAAACATAATATTAGGGAACTAAAACATAGCAGTCCTAATATCAAATGAGTGTCAATAATTTAAACCTAAGTCAAACATGTTCATATACTACCCCCATTAACGATTTAAGCATAGGTTCTAAAATACTAATTAAAAGCATTAATCCTAGGACATTTTAACTGGGCATTCTAATAAACATAAAAGCAGGTGAAATAAATTGACCTAGAACATCATGATATAAATACAATATTAAAATCTATAACCAGGCAACCCAGAGCGATATGATAACAACCAGACAAAATTGGTGACATGATATTAACCAGGTAAGCTTTAGTGATATGCTAAAAGCCAGGTAACTTGGTGATATGATATTAGCCAAGCGATATGATATTAGTCAGGTACTTTAATGGTATAATATTAGACAGGTAATTTAAATGATATGATCTTAGTCAAGCAAGCATATGTGGCATGATAATTATACTCAATGACAAGGTGACAAGTAAATTGGAAACATGTGATTTGCGAAACGGAAAGGTTATGGTCGCAAGGTACTTACCTTGAGCACGCTCAGTGGACAGGCTGCATGGAGGAACTAGAACGCACAACTGCACGAACGCTTCTTGGTAGCTGCGTGCGAACCTCATGAGAGAAACCTGCGCTAGACTATGCGGCCACCACAAGTGCGCCGGTTCCACCACGTACTTCCTCATCAACCCTGCCCATCCGTACCCCAACACATGAGTCGTGATTATGAGCAAAAGGCTGGCGACGAAGGAGATTTTGCACCTGTAGAACACCTTGATGATGGTGATGATGCTGACAGCGTAGGCGCCGCCGTTGCCGAACACGGCGCCAGCGTTGGTGAAGATGGATATCAGCACGTGCTCCTTCAAGTTGAAGGGACTAGGGTTCAGCGAGCACTCCAGGCTGAACACCCTAAAGTTCCTGTCCGACAGCACCCGCGCCATGAAGTGCCCTACCGGCAGCGCTGCCACCTGGATGGTGATCTGGGTGTTGGTGATGGGTTCGCTGCGGTAAGTGAAGAACTGGTTGATGAAGGAGAGGAGTGCGCAGGAGACGAGGCTGATGGTCCACATCCGGAACGTCCATATCGGCAGCGTTGGGTCATCGGTCGTTGGCACGGTCAGCCAAACCTGCTCTACCGGCGACACCTCCTCGTCGACTGCGGCGCGGCCGCCGGGAGCTCTCTCTCTCTCTCTCCATCGCTAGGCCGGCCGCCACCTTGCTCAGCCTCGATCGCCTGGAAACGAAGCCATTGGCCCGTCGCCCACCTCCGGCCTGAGGACACCTGCGCTGCGTCGACCGCCCACGCCGCCGCCGCATCGCTCGGTCGAGCCGCTACTACTGGCACTGCCACCGCGCCCTTGCGCTAGTGCCTCCGCCGTCACCACGGGCGACCACCGCTGCCTCGCCACGATGCGCACCAACGCCACCGGCCGGCGTTGCGACCACCACGTGCCGTCGCTGCCGCATGGCGCGGGCTGGGCCTTCCTCGCGTCGCCACCGCCGCCGCCGCTTGTGTGCTATCATCGTGGGAGAGGGAGAGAGACGCCATCACACGAGAGAGAGAAGTATGGAAATAGATGGGAAGAAGATAGACGAGGCCTGGGCGTTCGGGTTACCCGAATTTTTCGGGTCGGGTAGTTCGGGTAATTCGAAATTCGGGTAATGAAAATTGCTACCCGATATTAGCCCCAAAAAAACACTACCCGCAATTTCGGGTACCCGATAATTCGGGTTCGGGTTCGGGTATACCCGATATACCCGAATTTACAGGATACCAGCTAATTTCCCGACAATTCGGGTAATTTACAGGCAATTTCCCGACAATTCGGGTAATTTACAGACAATTCGGGTAATTCGGGTAGTTCGGGTACCGGGGGATATTACCCGAACTACCCAAACTAATTTCGGGTAATCAGAATCGCTATCCGAATTTGGGATCGGGTACCTCGGGTTCGGGTATTTCGGGTTCGGGTCCGGGTAATTCGGGTACGGGTAACGGGTAGCGGGTATTTTGCCCAGGCCAGTAATGGAGATAGGAGAGAGAGAGAGAGATCGGGTGAGATAAACATGGGAGAGAGAGAGAGAGAGAGAAACAGTTAGAGAGGATTTTTTTGGGGTGCTACACTGCTGGCCGGTCTAACAGCTTGGTTACCTACAGTCTGACTACTCGCCGAGGCACAGTGCAGAACATCACTGCACATAATACAAGAAAAGAGCTAACTCTCAAACCACTTGTCTAAATGCAATGAAATTTGGCATAAGCCCTCCCTATAATGATATGAACATATTCCAATCATGAATTATGAAGATAAATACGAAAGCTCCTACCTTTATCCAAAACAAAAAATGTTGTACTAAAATCAGCCGAAAGCATAAAACCTTAATCTACTCTTGCTCGTGAGTCACTGATGATCTAGATAATCTTAGATAAGTTCTTATATGTCATAGCAAGTTAGATCATATCACTAACTCAAGCCAAATAGTCCATAAGAGCAAAACCCTAAAATCACCTCTATCTTGAAAAAAAGAGTAAACTCAAGAACTCTCTCTAGAATGTGCATAGATGAATGAGATCTGATCTCCAAAAGATATCTCTACCTCTTACATGTGCTTGACACTAGAAGAAATCAAGAAGAGAGAAAACCAAATAAGAAAGCCAAGCAAATCAGAAGTACAAGAAATGATCTGTGGTACAACTCACTTAGACAAACTTTGAATGTTCATTTCACTTAGAGATAAATATTTTATAGCCACTTTCTTATGGATGGCAGAGCTCTAAGGCTAGAGCACACATACAAAAGACTTTAACACAAAGAATCCTAATCCTTTCTCTCCCATAGAATTGATCAATATATCCCTCAACATACACAATGGCTTATATAGTGGAGGCTCACTTCCTATTTAATCTTAGCCACCAGCAACCCTTGGTGTATCACACCACTTACAAAATGGGGAACTCAGTAACCCACACATAAATGGGTTTTACATTCATAGACATTTGCACACTTTTCAAAGCACAACTTCACATGACCCCAATCGCACGACAAGACATTCCATCCTTAAAAATGTGATCTAAACCACTTAGGTCTATGCCATAGTTTTGCAATTTTGAGAAACTAGCCATTAGACACATAAAATTCAAAAAACAGCCTGGATTCGGATCATCCAACTTGACCAGAATCATCTGACTTAAACACTTCTAACAGTAAAAAATATAGCCATTATGTTGACCTGGATCATCCGACCTGAGTTGCATTATCTGCCTGACTCCCATGCAACTCCAAAAACACAACTCTCTAGAAAATTGATCCGACCCATGTTCCGAGTCACCTGGATCATCTGACTCCCATTGAATTTCCAAAAAAACAAACTCTCTGTGAAATTGATCTGACTGATAGTCTGACTGACCCAAATAATCCGACTCAATAGAGATCTTTATGGTCTTAGCCTGATTTGAAGATTTCTTCGAGATCCATGCAATCAAATAGTGATCCTTGGCTTCTACTGACTAGAATTAAGCTAGAAAGCCTAAGTGTGCTTCACAATTAGTTACCCAACCTAACTAAGCTCAAGCTACTAGCCTTAGACCCCTTTAAATAGTACAGTCAAAGCAAAAAACAAAGATCTAACACTACAATGATCCATTCCCAACTCCTTGGACCACTTCTAGCCATAAGGTCCTTAATCTTCATGAAAACCTTGCTTTGCCATCATTTGAACACTTGAGGTCAATATATAGATGAAGAATCAATACACCATGTCATTGAGACCGAATCAATTTTCAACACTTGACACAAATGTTTGTCCCGGTGATTTAGGAGTCATTAATCCCAAAACATGATTACCAACGAATTGGGGGTCTAGATGCTTACACTCCAGCACGCTTCTGATATATCATTGGGAAGCTTATCAAGTCTAGTTTCACACACTTCAAACGGTGAATCATTTGGAGATGTGTGTCAAAAGTTATGACTGTTTTGGTGGAAGTTGTACAAGCCATCATGGTGGTGCATGAGTTTTGACAAGTTGTTCCTTGGTAACCTTTCAGTCGCTTGATGACCTTTCAACCGGTCATATATAACAACCTAAAACTATTTAGCTTGCACAGTATCAAACAGTGTTAGACCATGTGGCCAGGTCTAGGTTTTTTAGATGATGAATACTTGACAACGTTGGTTATGGTATTACTGTGTTATTTATGGTGTGGTACTTCTTTATATGCTTGTGATAGCATGGTGATATGATAGGTTGCATGATACGCTCGTGTGCGATATTGTGCGGATTGACTTGAGTCAAGTCGTGGACTTGTGCTCGTACGCGGTTGTTTGTTTATTCATGTGCAGGTGTTACTTGAGGCGGAACATGGTCGATGACGGGACTGAAACTAGGTTCGGGTGGAACTGAGGTTTCGGGACTAAGTTCAGGGAGGAACTGAGGTCCTATCGGTCAAGGATGTCATGCGAGATGTTCAGGCTAGAGAACGATGCGCATGGGGATGATGCATGGAGAAGATACAAGAGGTGCGGTCCTGGAGGCTTCGACACGTGGAAGGCTGAAAAAATCGAAAGCGTGAAAAGAATTAAAAAAACCCATGTTATGAAGGGTTTTGGGTCCCTTGAAAAGTAGTGGGCCAAAAAGCCTAATTGAGGCAAAAAGGCCTAGGATGAGTTGGATTAGGGTTTTAATTAGAGAATGAATAGGTAAGAGTTTGGGGTATAAAAACGTATACATGCGTGTGCGGCGGCTGTGCGTTGCGTGAGTAGGAAAAACAAAAATTTGCATACATGCATGTACATGTTGATGGTTGATGGAGTATACATCTCGCGTGCGTGCTGATGGATAGAAATGCTCACGTGTTGAGTTGATGAAAAAGTGTACGTGCGCCTCGTATTGAAAGATCAGAGAAGAAGCACAAGGGGTGACGTGTTTTTGATCGGACGTGACGGCGACGTCTTGGCGTTCTCGGCTTCTCGCGCGCGGAATACCGATCTGTGATTGAGTAAAGAAGTGAAGCATTGAGCGTCGGCCGTGTCGTTGTCGGCAAAGAAAAAAATCCGAGCGGCGGCTGTTTTTGATCGGAAAAGGTGTCGGCTTGAGTGCAAGCATGATCGTATGGTCTGCATGCATACGAGCAGATTGAAATCAGGTTCATTAGCCGAGAGGTGCTTAGATCGGTAATTGGGTAAGGTTATTTAGATTTTATTCATCTTCTGTTTTTTTTTGGCATTAAGTTTTTTTTAGCTTGTGATTCATGCATGTATCAAAAAAAAATTAGGGCATCAAGTTTGTGATCTGGAAAGTTTGGTTGATTAATTCCTTACAGATTTTACTTAGTTGTAAAAAAACAGAAGATGAATAAAACTACAAGGAAAACAGCCGGCCAGCGCCGGTGCCGCCAGGACTCAACCGGCCAGCGCCGGTGCCGCCGCCCTCGCGCCCTGGCGGAGGCAGAGGCGCCGCCGAGGCGAGGCGAGGCGGAGGCGCCGAGGCGAGGCGGAGGCGAAGGTGGAGGCGTCGAAGCCTGGCGGAGTGGAGGCGGAGGCGCCGATTCGCCGAAGCCTGGCGGAGTGGAGGCACGGGATTTTTTTGGGGCTAAATTGTACTGTTGCAGGGTAGTCCTGGGCCTATATGGACTACCCGCTGGGCCCGCCCCTGCCAGCCGGTAGAATTGTCACTGGTCTAAGGTGGATTTACTGATGATTTATGCATGAATTTTCAAATCATAAATATACTACTGAAAATTAAGAAAGGCTGTCATTTCCATACCTGCACTATGGGCAACCACTTGTTATCATTTTAACCATGCTGTCATCGCAAGTGTACCAAAAGTCATTCCTCTCACTGGAAAGGCTATTTAAAAACCTTTTAGCATAACTGCATATGTTACGTAGTTGATCTGTTGAGTCTAAGTAAAAGACTAGGAAGATGTAGGCACTCCATCTGATTTGGTTGCTTCCATTCTTCTGTTTCTCACCTACTGGTGTAATATCTGCCATCTAAGAATCATGTTCCTGATTGCCATAACAGGGCAATTTGTTCATATCTACTACAAGTCCAAGAACTGCCCCAACTGAAAAAAAAACTACGATTTCTCGAAACCACTCATGACACCAGAATTTTCTGTTCGGTTCTGTTACATGTTGCTGTGACAGCAGTTGTTACCATCAAATCCTTGAAGCCAGCCAATGAGCAAAGAGTGCCAAAAAAGCATCCCTGCTTCAGCTCCACTCCTGCAGATTTTGTACTTGAGGTTTGGGAGTTTTGTTTTACTTCTTTTAGGTGGCAAGTCATGTTTGTTGCTTGTTGCTATTGGGAAACTGGTTGCTGGGGATAGCTGGTGGCCAGTGTGCTACTGAAGTGGAAGCAAAGAAACCAGCCTCAACGCTCAGCTCCACCGAGGCCTCTCGAAGCTGGCAGAGATGGAGACTGACAAGGCGGCGGCGGCGCCGCGGCGCAGCATCGGGGGAGACACCGACGTGACGGCCACGGTGCGGAGTGAGCGGTGGGGCGAGAAGTCCGGCACGTACAGTGAGTACCTGCCATCGTTCAGCCACGCGCTGAGCCTCAGCGAGATCGACGACGAGCTGATCGGCTGCAGGAGGAGGAAGGCGCAGAAGGTGAAGCCCATCGTTCCCCTCATTGGCGACATACTCTTCTCCAAGAGGAAGAGCACCAGGGACAAGGGTGACGGCTTCTACAATGGAGATCTTTACAGTGTGCTAGGCTGATCAGTGGCTTGTTTGTGCTTGTTGCAATTTGCCCTAGGAGAAAATTCACACATCACTAATAATCTGAGAAAACACCAAAATTTTTTCTGAATTTCTATTCTCTTACTTGCTCACCTAAAACTGGTTACAAGCCTCTCAATATATATGCCTATAACTCCTACTAACACACGTATTAGGACTTCGAATTGGACACCACTTCAACTCGAATTACACACATAAACGAACTCAACTGCGATTAGAACTCTAAGTCAAGATTATTTCCAACAATCACCCCCCTAATCTTGACTCTCTAATTTACTTGAGTTTGCTTGAGTTTGGGTGGCGACGCATCTTCTCCACACCCCGGACTCATCTCATCACTAGAGCAGTGTTGGTTCATCATTGCTGAGCGTCTCAGTAAGAAACGCTTTCCCCTTCTTCGGCTTGTGGCATTCTGAAGCAATGTGCCCGTAATCATTACAATTATAACACCTTACTTTTGCCTTGTCAAGCTTCCGATTCTGATGGCCTCCGCCATTGAAAGTGTTCTTGCCTTCACGCTTTGATGACCGACTCTCCCATTCAGCATGAGTCAATAAAACCTGTCCTTCGTTATTGCTATTGTTGTCGGAGATGCGTTCCTCATACGCCTTAAGACGGCCGATAACCTCTTCCATGGTCATTGTCTTTAGGTCTCCAAATTGCTCTATGACTGAAGCAATTGGAAGAAACTGTGAGGAAACAACACGAAGGAATTTTTTGACCATGTACAGCTCTTCCACCTTTTCGCCAAGGGCTCGTATCTTGTTGGCGATGACCACCAACCGGACGGCGAAGTCGTTGATTGACTCCGTTTCCTTCATACGCAGCACTTCGAATTCGGTTCTGAGAGTTTGTACCTTTGCTTCCTTTACACGATCAGCTCCAAGATGCATCGTCTTCAATGCCTCCCACGCGGCTTTGGCCGTTTCCTTTTCGGCCAATAGGAAGAGCGTCTCCTCTGGGATGCCTTGGAGATGGCCGCCAATGCCATCTGATCTTTGCGCATATCGACGTTGCCGTTCTCGATCGCATCCCACACTCCTTGAGCCTTCATGTATACCTTCATCTTGATTGCTCATGCTGCATAATTGCTCGTCGTGAGCATCGGATAATGCAGCGAGATAGCGGAACTCTTCTTCGCCATTATACCGGATGATGCCTCGTCGCCGGTGACACCGCTTCCCGGAGTACGCGACATAATCTTGAGCACGGATTAAAAACTCGGGCTACTTTGAAGTCTCTTGGACCGAGATAACAGAAGAAAAAAAATGCACGTGTTCCTTGTTTGGACTTGCTCTTGCTGACTTGAATCTGCTCTCTGTTTTGGTTTGCTCTGCTGCCCACAACGTGCTTTTATTCTTGGAGCCATGAAAAAAAATCGAGTCGGAGACGCGCTGCTGAGACTCCGTCGCGGAGACAGTTCGGTGGAAAAAAAACGACTCGGAGAAGAACTCGCTTCTGAGACAAACTCGAAAAAGCACTTCGGCTCCTTAATCACCTCATGATCTGTCACTTGACTACTTAAAAAAACCCTGTACGGCCATGCATGCAAGTATTTACTCACGCATGTAGTTGGCTTTGTGTGATTCGCTCGGATTGTTTTGCTGCTCCGCACATCAAGGGCCTGTTTGGTTGCCTGCATGAAGGTGGCTCGCACCAGCTCATACAGAGAGATGGTGTTTGGTTGCCTGCATGGAGGAGAGAGCCTGCATGAGTAGATGCAAAAAATCAACTGGAGCCAGGCTGAGGAGAAACGTGGCTGAGGAGCTTCCCTCCTCAGCCTGGCCACGCTCATGCAGCTGCATGAGCACATGCAGACAACCAAACAGCCCCCAAGTTGTCGCACGCGGACCGAGGGATGAGCCAGGACGCTGGCTGCTTTTCCTCTCCTGCACTGGTTTCTTCTTTGCTGCTCCTGACGTGCACGCTGATCTGGCGCTCTCTCTCCTGTTGCCTCTTCTTGAGTCACGCGCGGAGGAGGTGGCGAACGCGCGAGGCGCGCTGCGACGACGCTCGGAGACGGAACCGAACTCGAATTCGACGAACAGCGACGACGTCGATCCAACAGATTTTTTCTGAATCTTCAGGGCCTGTTTGGAACAGAGGAATTTCACAGGAATTTTACAGGAATTTTGCAGGAAACAGTTCAATTCCCGTAGGAATCGGAAAAAATTCCCGCATTCCAAACAGGGCCTCAATCTCCTGTGCTCTGATACCAATTGTTGTAATTTGCCCTAGGAGAAAATTCACACATCGCTAATAATCTGAGAAAACACCGGAAATTTTTCTGAATTTCTATTCTCTTACTTACTCACCTAAAACTGGTTACAAGCCTCTCAATATATATGCCTATAACTCCTACTAACACACGTATTAGGACTTCGAATTGGACACCACTTCAACTCGAATTACACACGTAAACGAACTCAACTGCGACTAGAACTCTAAGTCAAGATTATTTCCAACAGTGCTCAGGTTGTGGTTGATCTGCTTGTGTGTAATTTAGATGGAGCCTGTGCTTTCCTTGATTCTTTCTTTCTACTTGGTTTGAATTTTTTTTTGTTTATGTTCTTGTTTGTCTGGATTGTGGAGTGGAGTTTGTGTAAATGTAAAAGAAAATTGTTGATGTATCTTCAGATCAAGAATGGGCCATTGTGTGATTGTAGTGGAGTTATTATCTGATCTGACTTGTTTTGCAGTGGAATTATTCAGATACACACCACTTGATGCAGCAAGTCCTGGAGATGCAAAGGAAATGCTTTTGCCATTTTTTACATGCTAATGCTATTACCTTATTATAGAGAGTGCACAGCTAACTACTCTCCACCATTCTCTCTGCACCACTCCCTCCGTTTTTGGCCACCCTGGTCTGAACATTTCCTCTATTCTCCTCTTCCAAGATCCACAAAAGGCAAACAACATAACAGATCAAAGCTTTTTGGCACATTTTTCATCCAAGAACAAGGCCAGAAGGCAATTGATTGATGTCATTGCCATGAAGGTCGCCTTGTTCTTGCTCTTAACCTGCGTTTAGTTTTGTGAGTTGCCGTTTGATCCCGAGTTGCAACAATGGCGCCGCCCAAGCAGGAGGAGTGCGGGCGGCCGGCGGGCAGCGCATGCGTGTGGCTGGTCACGGCGCTGCTGCTCCTCTCCGTGCTCTCCGGCGGCGGGTGCCTCGTGGGCTACGTCGTGCTGCCGCCGAGCGAGGCGCCGGGCTGGCTCCCCGCCGTCGGCCTGGCGCTCGTCTCGCTCCCGTGGGCGTTCTGGGTCGCCACGTGCGCGTACCGGTGCGCCGCGTCGCGGGCCGCCGAGCGCCAGGCCGCCGTCGCGCCGGCGGCTAGCAGCATGTGCTCACGCGCCGACTCGCCGGCGGCTGGCTCCTGAACTAATTGTATGATACTTGACAAGCAAACTCTTTCAATTACAGGAGAACATGTAATCATAGTGATGTTAATGAAATCTGTTGCTAAAAATCTTCAAGATAGATGGGATCAAATATATATTGCATGGCTGTCTTTCGTGTTTGCTTTGCAGTGGTAGGGTGATCGAAGATGCAGACGACGTGAGGAGGAAATTAGATTTGATCAACTCAATCTACACATCGATGTAAACAGGATGATGGCAAGAATCTGGACGATCTCGGCGTAATCACGCGACTACACTGTAAGGCCCTATCTGGAACACGCGAAAATACGTGTTCATCCTGGTCTGTGTTTTTTGTTCTGTCCTATGTAATTCTCGTGAAATTTCTATGAGTTCCAAGTCAAGCCTGCCTTGTTGGGTTCAAAAGATGATCGGAGGAGCTGAAGAGAATCGGCATTTTGGCAGGAAGGTCCACAGGCTATGTACGGAAACAAGATATAAGATGTGATTCATGTTTAATTATCAGAACTCTCATTAGCATTGGTGAACTCTGCCCTCCACCCTCACCATTTTATAGTTAGTTTGACGACTTTCTTAGTCAGAGAAACACAAACCTGCTGATGTGGCCTACTTGTTGTACTGTTGTACACATCACCTGCTGATGTGGCTCGGCCTGCCAACATTGTAGCGCTCTGGCTGAGCCACACAAGGTTCATACGTTGGTTTTCTAATTAATTCGACACTTGATACGGTGCTATGCACCTAAGCTAAGCTCCGGCATTATATGATCTTCAATTTCAATAAACAAAAAAATATTTGACACTTTATTATTTAGGAACGATACGATCTAGCAATTAATGGATAACTACGGGCCTGTTTGATACGGCTGCGGCTTATGACTTTTGGCTGAATTTTTTAAATTTTAGCTATTTGCGATAGAGATTACGGAGAGAGATACTCGCTTGTGATTTTGGTTAATACAGATATTGGGCTTTTAATGTGTACTACAATTAACTTGTAGACCCCGTCTTAAGAAAATACCCCGTTTAAAAGTTAGATACTGTAGCAAAAGACAAAAGCCGCTTTTAGAAGCCGTAAAGAACAGGACCGTACTTGAACAGTATAATGGAATTGTAACACCCCGCTCATCCTCTGGGCTCGGAATGCTACCACCATTGCACATTCTTACCTTTCCTTCAAATACTAGAAAATCGACACTAATATATTAGGGTAGCGGCGAATAGGTACATCATAGTTTTCCTCTTAGCCCTTACTCTAGCAGACTAGTAGAGACTAAATTAAACAGACAAAAGGTGGTACAGGGAGTGCTGTTAGTTAGTGAAGATTATTCATGTGCTACTCCTGCCTCGAGCATGGCGTCCTCAATGATCACCTAGAAATAAAACAGCAAAACAAGGGTGAGTCCAAGACTCAGCAAATACATAATAGGACAATAAATACTATCAAACATGGACGCAATTTAATCCAACCATAACATACTCTGCATGCAATGCCATGCACGTATCATCATCAATGCAATGCAACACTGCACTACATGCACATTTGCTCATCACATTGCAAATACTGGTATTGCCGAGTGAACACCCGTCGATGTTCACCCATCATCTGGGCCCGCCTATATCGGCACGAGGGTCTCTCCACTCCCATGGAGGCCTACCGAAGTAGGTCTTACTCAAGAGCACTTCGGATTAGTCCGCTAGCTTTACTCGTAGCTAGGGACTTTCTCACCGCCCTCACTCTTGAGTGCACATAATGCAAATGCATATGCCATTGCCATTATCATTGTCATCCATAAATAAGCATCATGTCATGTAATTATCGCAATTCCACATAAACATTATCACATCTTGTAAATATCACATAATCATAATCTCTGCGATCTACCGCTCTACCATGCACTTGCCTGTTAACCAAGCGAAGTGGAATGACGTGCGGATGGCGTCGACTCGGGACCTCCACCTGGACAAGCAATTAATCCGATTTAATGCATCATAACGACCAAAGATTAAATAGGCGACGATGATACTACACGCATATCCCAATCCTGGCGTAAAAACGTACCGGTTTTCAGGGACCTGTCGCGCAGGCACCAAAACCCCCCCTTTTTATCTTTTCTTCCCTTTTCTTTTCTTCTCTTTCTTCTTTTTCTTTATCTTTTCTTTTCTTCCCTTTCTTCTTTTTCTTTCTCTTTTCTTTTCTTCTCTTTCTTCTTTTTCTTACCCGCCGGCCCCTTCTTCTTTTCTTTCTTCACCCGACCCTCTCTCTCTCCTCTTCTTGCTTCTCTCAGCCGAGTGGCCCCAGGCGGTCCGGCGTCGGCACAGCCAGGCTCGGCAGCGCCGGCAGCTCCTCCGCCGCCCCGTCCCGCCTACCTCTCCTCTCCCCCTCTCTCCATCCCTCTCTTTCTCGCGCAAGACGGCGCCCAGGCGCTCCTCCGGCAGCGCGGCGGCGTGCGGCCCGGCGTGGTGTCGCCGACCCGAGGCCTACCGCCGGCTAGGGGTGGGCACTTTAAACCCGAGAACCGAACACCGAACCGAACTGAACCCGGATAGACCGAATTGTCGGTCTATTCGGGTTTCGGGGTTCGGGTTCGGTCAATATTTTGATTTAGTTCGGTCTTCGGGTTCGGGTTCGGTCTTTGGCCTACAAAACCCGAATAGACCAAATAACCCGAATTATTTGATATGTCTCTTGTCTCTTGAATTCATGAACTTAATATGTGATTTATGTCCCTACCGCCGGCGGCCCCCCTGCTCGCCCCCTTCACGCTCTACTTCGGATCCGGCCGGCCCCGACCGAATTCCGCCGGGCCCTTTGCGCACGCGCGGCGAGGCGCGTGGCGCCGTCGTGCTGTCAGTGTGGCCGCCTAGTGCCAGATCCGCCGGCGCCGCCACCTCCCCCAGCACCGCCCTTGGCCCGGATGCCAACCACTACTCCGGCATTGATACCCCCCTCTCGCGGATTCGAGCTCGCCGGCCACGGCTCTTTGCTGGCCTACCGCTCCTTATCAGGGCAGTGATCCGCCCTCTCCCTCCTACTCTCACTTTGTTTTAGCTTCTTCTTGTGTGTGGGGGGTGCTCGGTGCTGCTCTATGGTGTTGTGGAGGGGGTGGTAGACGTACTCAAGAGTCAGTTTGGCGTGAGATCGGGGGTTGCCTGCGTCCTCTGCTGCCGTCGATGCCGTCCTCTCGCGCTTGCCCCTTCTGGGTTCCTTTGGGTCTCCTCTCTTCTTGCCCTCCTCCTTCTTGCCTTCCCTCTCTTTCTCTTGGCTGGGGGGAGTGAAATGAGCTGGGGCTTGACTTGGCTCTGGCAGAGGTGATGAAGTGGGGGTGGTTGGAATAGTAGAGTAGGTGAGGTAGCTTGTCTAATTAAGAGGCATAGCTATCACTCTCATTGTGAAATGCCGCTTCTGCCCCTCCCCTTTACCCTTGGCTGGATATGGCGCTAAGGGCTCTTTGGTCCAATGGCAGCCCTAAACTATTTGGCGCTCTTCTACTGCGGCAAGTAAATCGGTAACAGGTAAAAAGGAATTTTCTGCCGAATGACGAAAACCCACAACGCGAGACGGTGCCGACTGGCCCTGGACGGTCTGGGAACCTCTGAGAGCGCTACTTTTATGCGGCTTTCTAGATGGTGCCGACCGTTCCTGGGCGGTATGGGAACCTCGACGAGCGTTACTAAATCGGCGTTCTAAAAGCCGATGGGTCTGATGGCAAAAACCGCTCTTACCTTCCCTAATTCCCTCTTTTGCACTTCAGTGGTATTACAGGAATATATCCATGTAGCAATAGCGCAGCAACTTTCAGATGTTGCTTCAATAGCAAAAACACCTCTCTTGATTAAACAGTACCATAGACACATATGCGTGCAAGCCTGAGCTATGCAATAGACCACTGCTGATCCGGTGATATATATGCTTTGCGTGAAGAGTAATTTATCAACAATGTAGACACTACTACAGAAAGCCTCATAGTAGACGCCTCATAGTAGACGCCTCATCACAGACGGTTTTGTGAAACCGTCTCTGATGAACACTATTACAGACGGTTGTAATTAGGAGGCCGTCTGTGGTATTTGTGGCGGGAAAATGGATTATCACAGGCGGTTATTACCGAAGTATCACAGACGGTCTGTATTAAAAACCGTCTGTGATAATCCCAGATTATCACAGATAAAAAACCGTCTGTGATAAGCTAGTTATCACAGACGGTTTTTAATCAAAAACCGTCTGTGATAATTCCCAGATGGTTTTTAGTTAAAACCCGTCTGTGATAATGGCTAAGGCATTTATTGCGCTGCTCAGACCGCATCTGTCTTCATTTTGATCCAGATCTAGCCACTGCTGCGCACTTTTTCACCCGGGAGGAAGCTAGGCGATTTCAAGCCAGTTAATTTGGTGGGAAGAGGCAGAGATTGAGCTTTGAATATTCAGTCTTTCCTGGTTGCTCTAGATATGGTTAGTAATGTAATTTATTTTTTGTTTAATTGCATTACAATTTAGGTCTAAGTAATCCATTAGTGGTTATTGAAGATGGTTAATTTGCAAAATTGTTGGTTATATAATAGCTGTTGTGTTGTAATATGAATTGAGCTAGCAAATTAAGTCTCAACATAATAAATATGGCCCGTATATATGTAGTTATAATTATTTAACCTAGATTTTAATACTAAGTTGTTATATATGTACGTAACGTAGGACCGAAGTGTAACATCCCAAAATTTGGCTTTCTGGAAAAATTTAAATTCAAATTAATTATTTTAAAGTAATTGGATTTTACTTGGCTTTTATTTGATTGTCTGGATTTTATTTCAAAATTTAAAGCAAGAAAATGTATTTTAAATATTTTATTAAAGCCAAAAAGGGAAAATTATATTTTTCCTAGCCTCTCCTAAAATTTTAAATATTATTTGAGAATTTTCTGAAATTTAAAATCAATTTTCAAAGTTAAAAAGTATTTTATAAATTATTAAAAAGCAAATCTGAAATTAAAAATATTTTTAATAAGTCTAAAATGCTTCCAGGAATATTTTATGATTTTTCTGGAATTTTTAGACATTAAATATTAATTTTCCAAGCTTTTATAAAGTTTCTAGTAATTGCTGAAATTTATTCCGAAAATAAAAATCAAATTAATCCCAGCCCGCCACGTGTCGCTCTCAGATTAAATCAACCTCTCTCCACGTTTTAATCCTAGCCATCCACCACAACTTACCCCTTCATAAAATCCAAAGCCTCTCATACACTCACTTACCACGTGTCACGAATCCAACGGCCCGTACCCCTTCACTAACTCTCACTCTCTATGACACATGGGACCCATATGTCATATCCTTCTTCAACCTCACCTTCTTCCTCCTCCCACCCTCTCTCTCCACCTCCATTAACCCGAAAATAAAGCTTTGATTGCGGCCGTTTTCGTCGCTTTAAATCTCGATTAAATGGTGGAAACGGAAGCCCCATCAATCCCCTCCATTCATCCGGCCGTTTCCCCTCTTTTATTTCCTTTAATCACGGTTTGCATTAACTCCGGCGAGGCTCCAAAAATCCGGCCACCCCGCCTCCCCTTGCCTATAAATACCGCCCTCCCCTCGGCCTCTCTCACCCCGCCTCCCACCGCCCCTCTCCTACTCTTTTCGGCCGCCTCCCGTCGCCTCTTCGCCGCCCCCAACCGGCCTCACCGCCGCCGCCTCCTAGCGCCGCCGCCGGCCGCCCCGGGCCTCCCCGCCGCCGCCGGTGAGTGCGCCGCCGCCCCTCATCTCCCCGCCGCCGCTTGCCGCCCCCGCCTCCGGCCGCCGGCGAGGCCGCCAGCCGTGCACCTCCCGTGCCGCACATGCGCGCCGCCCGCGTGGCCGGCCTCGCCCGCGTGGTCGCCCGCGTGGCCTCCACCTCGCGCCCGCATGGCGCCATGTGGCCGGTGCGCCACGTCGGCAAGGCCCGTGGTCCGTGGATCCGGTTCACGGTAGACCGGACCCACCGGTCATTCAAATATGTTTTCCCGCTTAGAAAATTCGAAAATTGATGACGTCATAAATGGCATTTTCCAGTGCGAAAATAATTCCCGAAAGTCAGCCTTTTCCTTTTTCCCTCCTGTTAATCTTCTGAAAGCCATAACTTTCTCATTTTAACTCCGATTTGATCCGTTCAAATTTCTAAATTTTTCTAAAATCCTAAACTATCCAAATATGGACTCTTTTTAAATTTTTGAATTTTATTTAAATTTTGTTTGATTTTATTTGTTTGTTTGTCTGTCTTTTCGCGCGTAGATTCCGCCGTCGCCGAGGAATTCATCGAGTCGCAGCAAGAAGACCCAAACAGCACTTAAGAAGGCAAGTCTCCTTTGATCATCTTGAACCTATGATTTCGAAATGTTTTAATTATTTTAAATTATGTGCATTGCTATTTATATAAAATATTAGTTCAAATCTTAAGGGCTAGTTAAACCAACCTTGTTATACCCTCCATTGAAATTGAATGCCATGTACCTTTGTCACCCTAGAATTTCATTTGTCTCAATAATGAGATTATTACTGAATCTTTGTGAATAGTGGAATGGTAGTATAATGCTTAGTCTCGCTATTTAATACCTTTTAAATCTTGCAAATGGGAAATTATGATTTATTGTAATACCCCTGTGTTTATGAAAATTAGTGGTAATCGGAGTTGCCACTGTTCTTTTAAAATAAACTAAAGTGTGAAAATTGGTTTAGATTAGGGTGGATGGTTAGTTTGGATTGGTGCAGAAAGCACGAGATCTTGTAATGTGTATGTTCCACCCTAGTTAATTAAGGACCGACGCTTGTGTTTGTCCAGACTGAGCATTAACCGTACAACCACAAGTCTATATGGGTACGACCTAGCTGACTAACTTACGATAGTCTAGTTTAGGTGCCACCAGTGGAAAGTGGATGCCAGGGATGGACTGGTTATTCACAGTGAGGGACAGGGATTTACTGTACTCATATGGCGCAAGAGGGGGCTTCGGTTCGGGCGGTTAGCCTACCTGCGGTGAAACCTCAGCGGGTGGTATCTAGCTAGATTAGAGTAAGGTAAAGGCTTTGTGATATTTTATCTGGGTCTCATGCCAAAGGAAGCGTGTTGACTTTTAGGATAATTTATCTCTTGTGGGTAAAGTTGTACAACCTCTGCAGAGTGTAAAACTATTCGAATAGCCGTGCCCACGGTCAAGGGCGGGCAAAGAATGCATGCACATAGTAGATTTCTGGTTTTGTTTTAGAATCAAAAGTTTTGTATTCCGAGAGTGGAGGGAACTCTTGGAAGGGTATCCTGGCGGTTGGAGCCAGAGAGGGTGGATTTAACCCGCAGTATTAAACTTGTTCAAGCTAGTGTTGGTAGATGGAACCTTCACTAGAAAGTTAAGGATAGTTTCTGCTAAAACATTTACTTTATTAACTTGATGCCTTCGAAAATAATTAGTAGTAATTGAATTTTAAAATGTTGCTTTGTGCAAAAGAACCATATAGCCTTCCTTTGTCAAGCCTTGCATCTATGCATTTTTCCCAGGACTTGCGGAGTACTTTATGTACTCACATGCTACACTTAAAATAAACCTCAGAAGAACATGAAGCTCAAGAAGGTGATTACGACTACTGCTTCGCTTGTGGCTGTGATGGATTCTTCCCGGAGGACTAGGTCACGCTTCCCAGTCAACTGCCTGTGGCATATTGATGGGTCTACTTTGAGTTTACTTTGCTTCCGCTGTGTTTTGATTGTGCGAGGTCTTGAAACCTCCAATGTAATAATGAGACCTGGTGGTCAGTACTCTTTATAATTGTAATAAATACGTTGTTGGTCATGAATCATTTCTGTTTAACTGTGTGCACTAGCTTTGATCTGGGACTAGTGCAGAAATACACAGAGGGTCCGGGTTTGGAAATCCGGGGTCCCGACACGAAGCTGGATGTATGCCGCGAGCGGTGTGAGTGAACAGTACATTAATGGCGTTTCTGTTTTTATAAGAGCCGCCGAGGAGGATATGTTGAATAAGGGGGTGGAATATATGTGCTGTCCATGCACTGACTGCGAGAATTTGAAGATGTTTAAGAACCGAGGGCAAATTGTAGCGCACTTGATTCGGAGGGGTTTCAAAAAGGATTATACGTGTTGGACCAGTCATGGCGAAGTGAATGATCATATGCCGCCGGATGACTTCGTCGGTGAAGTGAATGATATGCCCCCGGATGACATCGCCGGCGAAGTGAATGATATGCCCCCGGATGACATCGCCGGTGAAGTGAATGACATGCCGCCGGTTGATGTCGATTGTGGCTCGGATTCGGATAGGTTGCACGATGATAATCTGGATCAGATGCTTCGCGATGTAGAAGAGAACTATGATGAGAGAGAGTATGTTAAATTCCGTGGCTTGATGGAGGACTCAGAGAAACCTTTGTACACGAGCTGCAAGTACACGAGGTTGTCGGCCGTGCTTGAACTGTTGAAATTGAAGGCAAGCAACGGTTGGTCCGACAAGAGTTTCACGGCGCTGCTAGGTCTTTTAGCGAACATGCTTCCGGAGGGAAATGAGTTGCCTAAAACCACGTATAAAGCCAAGAAGGTTCTTTGTCCGTTGGGAATGGAAGTAGAAAGAATACATGCATGCCCGAACGACTGTATCCTCTACCGTAAAGAGTATGCAAACATGCATGTATGTCCGGTGTGCAACGCATCCCGATACAAACGTAACAATCAATCAGATGATGGCGAGGGAACAGAGGCGAAGAAAGGACCTCCTGCTAAGGTGGCATGGTATTTTCCTATAATTCCCCGTTTGAAAAGGTGTTTTGCAAATCCAAAGGAGGCAAAACTGCTGCGTTGGCACTCGGAGGAGCGCAAGAAGGATGGAATGATAAGACACCTTGCTAATTCCGTGCAGTGGAGAAACATCGATAGGAGTTTTGCAGAGTTCGGTGCAGAACCAAGGAATATAAGGTTTGGACTGAGTACAGATGGAATGAATCCTTTCAGTAGCATGAGCAGCCGACACAGCACATGGCCCGTGACTCTCTGCATATATAACTTTCCTCCTTGGTTGTGTATGAAGCGAAAGTACATTTTGCTGTCGATACTTATCCAAGGGCCAAAACAACCTGGGAATGATATCGATGTGTTCCTAGCACCGTTGGTGGAAGATCTAAAAGTACTGTGGAACGAAGGGGTACAGGTATGGGATGCATACAAACGAGAGAACTTCACTCTGCGCTCCTTATTGTTCTGCACCATAAATGATTATCCTGCCCTTGGTAACCTATCAGGCCATAGTACAAAAGGTGCCAAAGCTTGTACTCACTGTTTAGATGGTACCGAGAGTGTGTGGCTGAGACACTCACGCAAAACCGTCTACATGCGTCACCGCCGGTTCCTTCGGAGGGCTCACCCATACCGCAAGATGAAGCAACAATTTGACGGAGAGAAGGAAGACGGTTCAGCTCCAAGGCATTTAAGGGGACACGAGGTTTATGATATGGTTAAGGATTTAGATGTTGTCCTCGGAAAGGGATGTAAATTGAGGGCTCATGAGAAGAACACCTGGAAGAAGAGAACAATATTTTGGGACTTACCTTTTTGGGAGTACCTAGATGTTCGGCACTGCATCGACGTCATGCACGTAGAAAAGAATGTGTGCGACAGCTTGATTGGTCTCTTACTGAACATCCGTGATAAAACAAAGGACGGCGTCAACGCACGGCTTGACTTGGCTGACATGGACATCAGGCCTGAGTTAGCACCGACACGCACTAATAATGGACGAACGTACCTTCCCCCTGCGTGTTACACTCTGTCCAAGGCTGAAAAAACAGAACTGTGCCAGTGCCTACATGGTGTCAAAGTTCCGTCTGGTTACTCCGGCAACGTGAAGAAACTTGTGTCGATGCAAGATTTGAAGTTAAATGGCATGAAGTCTCATGATTGTCATGTGCTGATGACACAGATGCTCCCTATTGCAATTAGAAATATTTTGCCGATCAAAGTCCGAGAGACAATCATGAGGCTATGTTATTTCTTTAACACAATTGCTCAGAAGGTCATCGATCCCGAAGGACTAGATGCTCTACAGGACGAGGTGGTGATGACTCTATGTCACCTTGAAATGTATTTGCCTCCTTCGTTTTTCGATATCATGGTCCATCTCATTGTTCACGTAGCATGTACCCATTTGAGAGGTTCATGGGAATTCTCAAGTCCTACGTACGGAATCGTTCTCGGCCGGAGGGCAGCATCGTCGAAGGTTATGCAAGCGAAGAGGACATTGAGTTTTGTGTCGATTATATGGCTCAGATTCAACCGATAGGTGTCCCTCAATCTCGCCATGAGGGGAGGATGAAGGGTCTCGGAACTATCGGAAGGAAAGCAATCACTCCAGATATGGACACGTATACTCAAGCCCATTTCACGGTGTTGCAACACATGACTGAAGTGGCGCCTTATGTGGAGCAGCACAAGGATGTGCTTCGGCAACAGAATCCAGAGCGGCCGGATGTTTGGATCATGAGGCAACACAACCATTGGTTCAACCAATGGTTGAAGGAGCAAATCGCTAGGAGCTCGCCGAGTGAGACGCTGACATGGTTGGCAAAAGGGCCGACATTTACAGTTGTGACATGGCAAGGATATGACATAAATGGGTACACATTCTATACGCAGTCTCAGGATGTCAAGAGCACTAACCAGAACAGCGGTGTCCGCATAGATGCATTCAGTACCGATGGGTCGAGAAACTCGTACTATGGCTTCATAGAAGAGATTTGGGAGCTCGACTATGTGGTTTTCAAAATCCCCTTATTTCGCTGCCGTTGGGTGCATCTCCCACAGGTGAAGGTTGACAAGTACGGTGTCACGACCGTGGACCTCCAACGTGTCGGGTACAAAGACGAACCATTCGTACTCGCCAATCAAGTTGTTCAAGTTTTCTATGTAACCGACCCGGCAAATAAGAAACGTCATGTAGTTCTTCATGGAAAAAGGAGAATTGTTGGAGTAGAGAATGTAGTGGACGAGGAGGAATACAATCAATTTGACGAGTTACCTCCTTTTGGAAATGGCATAAGGGTCGACGATGAACAACGTGACGAAACTAGTTACGTACACATTGATCATGATGAAGGGCTAATTTTTAAAGGAAATAAGCAAGTACAATAAGAATGTATATCTGAAAATGTGTGATGTAGTCAATTTTGAGATATATATGTGAAAATGTGTGATGTAGTCAATTTTGAGATGTATATGTGAAAATGTGTGATGTAGTCAATTTTGAGATGTATATGTGAAAATGTGTGATGTAGTCAATTTTCAGATGTATATGTGAAAATGTGTGATGTAGTCAATTTTGAGATGTATATGTGAAAATGTGTGATGTAGTCAATTTTCAGATGTATATGTGAAAATGTGTGATGTAGTCAATTTTCAGATGTGTATGTGAAAATGTGTGACAAAAATGAATGCAGCTGGTAGGTAGTTGATCATGAATACAGATGGTTGGCTGTTGATCATGAATGACTACAGTCGGGCAAAGGCTTATCACAGACGGTTCTAAACTTAGAACCGTCTGTGATAAGCCTACTATCTCAGACGGTTCTAAACGTAGAACCGTCTGAGATAGTATGCTTATTACAGACGGTTCTAAACTTAGAACAGTCTGTGATATGGATATCACAGACTGTTCTAAGTTTAGAACCGTCTGTAATAATCCGCTATATATACCCGTGTCTAGGGTTTTCCGTGTATTCTGCAGTTATTCTATATCTAAATCCCGATCTGCCTCCCCCGAGCCCTCGCCACCGCCTCCCTCGAGCCCTCGCCGGCCGCCTCACTCGAGCCCTCCCCGGCCGCCTCACTTGAGCCCGTCGTCGCCGCCGCCTCCCCGAGCCCGTCGTCGCCTCCTCCTCCTCCTCCGTCGTCGCCGGCCGCCTCCCCGAGCCCGTCGTCGCCGCCGCCTCCCCGATCCCGGGGCCTCCTCCTCCTCCTCCGTCGTCGCCGCCTCCTCCTCCGTCACCAAAACTCTAAGGTCATCAAATCTCTCCCCGAGCTTCATGCTTACTGTTAGGGTTTAGGGTTGATGCTTGATACTTCATACTGAGTGTTAGGGTTTAGGGCTTACTGTTATATGCTTACTGTTATGTATATGGTTAGTTGCTTACTGTTATGTATATGGTTAGTTGCTTACTGTTATATGCTTACTGTTATGGTATATGCTTACTGTATATTCAAGTTTGTTATGCTTACTGTTATGGTTAGTTGCTTAGTTTCATTCATGTATATTCAAGTTTGTTAATCTTCCATATACTGAGATTGCCTGTGGGATTTACAGTTGCTCGATGATGATAAATTCATATACTGAGATTGGTTCATTCGGTCTTTGAGCTCTAATAGCTATTATATACAATCTTCCATATACTGAGATTGCCTGTGGGATTTACAGTTATAGCATGTTATTAAATTGATCTGTTAGGATTTCATCTTGACAAGTTAAAAGTTAACTGCTGTCTGAATATATGCATGCTGAATATATCTTGATCTTGAGATTGTAGAGTTTGTATCCAGAGCTCAAAAGACTGAATTCATTATTTGGCATAACCAATCAAGGAAGAGTATATGATTTAGTAGCGGGACGGCCAAGATTAATCATGTGCAACCCTACAATTTGAGAGCACATATTCATGTTGAGACTGTTATTGATTCTATTATTTGGTTTATAGTATTAGCAACTAAAGTAGGTGCTAAGATAGGCACATCACCCCCTCTCTATGTCCATATCACCCCTCCCTTCTCCCCCTCCCCTCTACTCCTCTCTTCCAATTCAATATGATTACATTCTCATCTTATCTTAATAGACCCACAAAATGAGCAACATGTCACCCGCGCATTCTTCAACATCATCGCCGGAGGCGTCCGCTCCAACATCAAGACGCCAAGGAAGAGGGCTATCAAAGAAGCCTCAGAGCCGACAGACCATCACAGCGGTAAACGCAGCTGGGGTCCCTATCCTTCCTAAGCAAACAGTAAACGCATTCCGAACCATGGTCGGAATAGTTGCACGAGAACGAATTGAGATCACATACAATTCGTGGAAGAACGTGCCTGACACTCGGAAACGTGAGGTGTGGACCGAAATTTTGGCATCGTTCGAGTTCCCAGAAGAACACTTACACGCTGTGGAACGACAAACCTACCAAGCGGCGTGCAAAGCATGGAAGAACTTCAAGAGCACGCTTGTCAAGAAATACGTGGAGACGGACGAAACGCCTTTTACTAAACACCCATTCCTGGAACCACAATGGGAAGAGTTCAAGGCGATGAAAACGATCGAAGATTTCAAAAGTACAAGTGTGGCGCACAAGGCCCTCCAGGCAAAAAACACGCACCCCCACAGACTTGGCACAGCTGGGTATGCGGGTAAAGTCCCGCAGTGGAGGTTGGAGGATGAGCTGGCAGCTGCAGAGGACATCGCCCCGCCGTTTTCCAATATCCCGGATGACCGCGCTCGAAATTGGCTTAGAGCAAGGTCATCTACAACGACATCAGGGGACGTCTCCTTTCGAAACCCTGCAGACCAACAAGTGTCCCAGCGCCTGGTAAGATATCGATCGAACTACGTAGCTTGTAATTACTCCACAACTTCGTACGAATTGAAATGACATGTCGTGCTCTTGCAGGAAGAGCTGAGTTTTCAATGTACCGAGGGATCATTCCAGGGAACAAGGGAGAATGATATGCTCTCTGTGGCCCTAGGAAACAAGGAGCACCCGGGCCGTACGAGAGGCCTTGGGCTTTACGTTCCATGGAAACATGGTTTCCAAGATGACTCCGACATGTATCGGCGCAGGAAGAGAAACAAAGCCGAGCGTGACGCACAGCTACGAGAAGAGATCAAGGCATCTCTTAAAGAGGAGCTACTGTGTTCGATGGCTGATATAATCAGAGATGAGGTGCGGAAACAGACAGAAAGTCAGCAAGCCGCCACCGCCGCTGCTGCGCTAGCTAGCCCGCACAACCGTCCGAGTAGCTGAGCGTCCAATCCGACGCAAATCCAGTCCAAATTTCCTGTGGACGACATCCAGGTAATAATTATTACCTCTCGAATGCTTGCTCCATTGGTAGGCCTATTCGAGTAGATAATTTTGTATCGTTATGTAGGAGCCTACGAATTGCAAGCTCCAAGTGAGATATGGCTCCGTTCCCTTGTACGCTGCTTGGGGCCAGGCATATTCGTCTGGTATCGGGGCCATGGTGCACGGTCAAGCTTTAGCGCCAGGCTTCGCAAAAGTTAATGTGGATGGTGTGCATGTCAATTTTGAGGTGGTCCCGCTACCGAAGCCCCCCAACGACGAGATCATGACTCTAGGACAGGCCATCGGAACATTCATCCAGTGGCCCAAAAGCGACATCTCCCTGGAGTCTTCTTCACCGGTGGCAGGACCAGAGCAACATGCACTGGTTCCATCTCCATTACAACACCAGTCGGTTCCACCACCGGATACTGCACCAGTGCTATCTCCACTGGTCATACTCTCGCCAGAGCAACTTGCACTGGTGCCATCTCCATTACAATACCAGTCGGTTCCACCACCGGATACTGCACCGGTGCTATCTCCACGGGTCCTATTCTCGCCAGAGCAACTGCACCGCTGCTGCCGACCGCCGTTAAGTCGGCCTATAGCCGATGCAGCAAGGCCAGTAAGGGCAAAGCAAAGACGACCAATGATGATATTCCGTACCTACCTTTGGCCCGCAAATTCGTGCTTGGTCAGCCGTTGCTCGAGGAAAAATACCTCCAAAAGCTACCATATAGTTGCATGCAATTGCACATGTGGTATATGCAGCAGTCCAATAAGCTAGAGGGAGAACGGACTTCAAGTATCACTGTCAAATTCACCGAAGAAGATTTACACCACAGTTTTCAAGAGTGTATGTTCGTGGTTGCCTTTGAGGATTTATTCGATCTGTTCACGTTCAACGCTCTTGACGTCTCAATCATTCGATGCTGGACGCTGTAAGTGTGTACAATCACAGTCTCCGTTAATGTCATACCGATAAATGTCATATCTAATTTTTTGCTTTCGTGTGTATATATATAGACACATGCTGATTAAAGCTAGACCATCCAACTTATCAGTTGGTTTCTTGGACCCACAATTGGTCGCCAAGGAAACCATCGACCAGGATACACCCCTCGTCGAGAGGTACATTGCAGCAGGACTGCTGGGTTGCGTCAAGAAGGATTATGTACTTATGCCCTTCCTTCAGAACTTTCATTGGATTTTAATAGTAATTGTACCAAAATAGAACAAGGTATATTACCTTGATTCCCTAAGTAAGAATAAAATGGACTTCACAGTTCTCAGCCAAGTAATCGATAGGTAAGCACATATTCCCCATACATATCTACATTGTACTTTCTTTCCTTCCGAATGATTAAGGTTAACTTTTTCGAATTACGTAGGGCGTTCGCCACCTACATTGAAAAGGGAGGTGACTCGAAGCGCGGGGCCAAAGCCCTGCTGACACATGTTCGAGATTTTAAGGTATTCGCTATTTCACATTAATTAATCCTATGCAACAGTTGGTACTAATGCCTCTTGAACTAACACATTCCATTTTTTGCAGTGTCACCAGCAGGAGCCGGGCAACACATGTGGATACTACGTTTGCCAACATATGGAACTACTCCTCGATTCCTCGAGGCTCACCAATCGCAAGGTTTGTCACTCTTCCCATAATTACTTCATACTTAACACGTTACATATATACGCACATTGATATTCCTATCGACAGACTGCGTCCATCCCGTCAACTGCATTGAAACAGCCTATTCTTGGAGGGATTCAAGGAGGGTTGGCGTACTTTTTGCTGACTCAAGTCATAACGCCAGGAGGACGGTTCCACTGCGCACCATGATTTCTTATTGGTCTTATCACTAAGTGCAAATGCAGTGCACATCTTTTTTAATTGTGCATTTGTGAATAGATATTTCATTTCAATTCAATTAATCGATTTGCGAAATGGATGCATGCTTTATGTTTGTGAAATGAAGTGCGATGTCAATGGGATGTTTTATGTCTGTGAAATGTATCTGAAAGGAAATGAGATGTGTGAATTGTATGTTTTTTGTCTGTGATTATCTGCTTGTTTCAGAGGGCATGGCTAGCATTTCCTGAGGCTAGCTATAAACAGAAATAGATTCTGCTGGGGGGAGGAGTATCACAGACGGTTTTTCATTAAAAACCGTCTGTGATTATGCGATATCACAGACGGTTTTTCATTAAAAACCGTTTAAAAACCGTCTGTGATATCGGATAATCACATACGGTTTTTAACGGTTTTTAATGAAAAACCGTCTGTGATATCGCATAATCACAGACGGTTCGAAAACCGTCTGTGATAACTTGGATTATCACTGACCCATAATTTCAGACGGTTCAGAAAACCGTCTGTGATGACGTTTCTGAACCGTCTGTAATGTGGATTTCTGTAGTAGTGAGATCACCTCGTATATATTCCTATACCGGTATTTTTTTAGGAAAGAGACAAATACAAGTTTAAGAGAACGAAGTACAGAATATGTATCTATCATCTCCAAGTGTTAAGCCAATGTTGTCAATGATAAGGATATTCATCTTTTTTCGATGGGTGCATTTTGTTCTCGTAGTCCTTAAGGCTCAATAAGCTAGAGGTTTCTAGGATGTCGAACTCAACCGTGGCCGTTTGCCAAATACATGTTTGTCATACCGATCGCACTTAGCCACCAGTTGGTCAGTGAGAACGACATTGACATACTTCACGGTGAAAAGTGAAAAGAAATTGTACATTTGGTCTTGTCACAACTGAAATATGGGTTGGTTTGTGGTAACTTAACCAAAACAAATGAAATGTGCTATTGGTTCCGCATCCCCGTCCCCCGCTTGGAACACGGATCTATAGAAAATGTGGTGATCAAAAGAGCTTCAGCTTCTGGCTTTTGGCTTATTTTTCAGTATTCATAAATTTCATCTTTTTCTGAACTTTTGGTTTTTTGTTGAACTTTTTTGTCGGTTCTTTTTTCCCGTATTTGTTTGTATTATACGTAATGGGCTAACATATTTTTAAATTTTTTAAATTTAATTATGGTAAATAAGGCTCTGTCAGCTACAGTGTTTTTCCTGCCAGCTACAGTGCTTTTCAGCCATAAGCCACAAAAAAAGCCCAAATGATCACTCCTAGTAAACTTTCTTTTAAATTCTTGTGTTCCAAGTAAAGCAAATAAGTCCATGCAGTTTTGGGTTATAATGTACTAGCCTCGAAGGCGCGGCGACACGCCGCACCAGCCACCGTATGTACTAAAGTAAAAGAGGCGATAATTCGCGAGGAGTTTTAAAAAAAAATCGAGGACAAACACGTATTTTCGGGAGAATTAAAGGGTTTTTTGGAAAAAAAAACCGAGGACCTGTAAGGACTTGTACGTAAGTAAATAAGGACCTATACGTAATATTGGAAACCGCGGGGCGCTATCAAAAAAATTTTTTTCTTAAAAAAACTTGCAGGGACTTATTCGCGAGGAAAAAGGACCTTTACGTAATTTTTAAAAAACCGGAGGAAAATGCCTCTCCCGGCCGTACGGGAAACTCCCCGCCACGCGCCGGCCGGGCAACGCGGGCGGGGCGACGTGGGTCGCTGGGGGGGCCGGAATCCCCCCAGGCTTAATGTTGGTATTATGCCCATTCATGCATAATGTGCATATTCGCTTTAATTAGGTAACCAACCTTAGTTAGTCTGACATATCCATCCACTCATGCATACCGAATGTGCAGACTTTCAGACTACAACCAAACAACACCTAGCCAACATGGCTCCCCCAAACACCATTGCAGTTAGAACCCGATGGAAAGGCAAAATAGCACTTACAAAAAATATAAACCCAAAACGTCAACTACCAATCTGCATCTGAGCAAAGCAAACCGGCCCATCACACATCCATGATAGCAAGTGTAATACCCCGGCCCAACATTAAGCCCGAAATGCCATGACTATCATTCATCACTCTAAATTTAAATCATTATTCTAGTAGTTTAGCATCACCATCTCTATTAGTTGTACCACAACAACTCATTCAACATTAGAAATAACATGTTATCACAAACACGGATAAACATTTACATATAAACTTAGGACCTCGCACCAAAGAATGCTTGGGACTTCGTGCTCGAGAATGCTCAGGACAATGAGCCCGGAAGTAACTGTGAGTCAAAAGCAATATAAGGCCTACATAAGTAATAACTTTTACTACGGTTCAGCAAAAGCTAACTTATCAAAAGTGTGAATCAGAGTTCTATAGGTGTTATCTAAACTTTTTGTTAGTGGACGTGGTGCATACGTGCTACTCCTATTCCATGCATGTCACCGTCATGGGTCATCTAAAAATATCAACAAAGTAAGGTGGTGATCGGTTCGGCTAAAAAGCTCATGGCTTATGGTTGAAAACACTGTAGCTGACTGAAAAAAGTACTGTAGCTGACAAAGGCTTATTTAGCATAATTAAATTTAAAAAATTTAAAAATATAAAAAATATGTTAGCCCATTACGTATAGTACAAACAAATACGGGAAAAAAAGAACCGGCAAAAAAGCTCAACAAAAAACCAAAATTTCAGAAAAAGACGAAACTTATGAATAGTGAAAAATAAGCCAGAAGCCGAAGCCGAATTGATCACCACCTAAGAGTATAACATGTCACCATCTTGAACAACATTTCATTAGCTCCTTTCAATGAAGTACTGCAAGCGCACATACACATGGCAAGCGCATAAGTAATCTTCACATATCATTCACATTATCCACACCTCAGTAACAATAAGCATTTATGAACATCGCTTCTCTTTACTGATGCAATGCAATGCTCATGCATATTTTTCAACTTCTCTTTAGCTTATACCGGTATAGCAGAGTGAGCATCTGTCGATGTTCACCTAAGCCCGCCGTCTTTTATGCGGGGACCTCAAACTCACTCCTATTGAGTACCTACCAAGATAGGCCTTTCTCTACAGCGCTCCGAGCTAGTCATATAACTTTCTCACTTACCTAACTTATGTGCTCCGGACTAGTTATGATTTTCTCACCAACCTGACTCAGATGCACTCCTTTCATGACTTGAACATGCACATAATGTAAATGCATGGGTTTCTATTATAATTTAACATGTTCCATCATCATCACCATATAGTCATCAACTTAAGCACAAAACAACAAGACACATATATCATAAGCACCAAGTAGTAAAAGCAAACTACAGCCTGCTATTCTGCCATGCTCTTGTATACAATGTGATATTTTCATGTAGGCATTTATCATGTGTTGTTAACCATTATTCATCAACATCTCAACATGAAACTCCCATACCATATATCATTATCATTACCTATCATCATGTCAACATCAAATAACCATGTCATCTACCATTAACATTACCTCTCAATGTATCAACATCATCTAATTGTATCTCCTACCATTATCATCCCCATCAACATGCCAACATCTACTAATTATATGCTCTGCCATTACTGTTGTGGCTACTGACCAAACAGTAAAGTAGGAGAGTAGTGGAGTGGTTGCGATGGATGAACAATGCTTACCCCTTCTCCATATCCAGGACGTATATACATTGCCACATGAAGCGCAATTACATTCTTACCCTTACAGTTATATGCCTTTCATAAGGATATATGTGTCATTACATATATAATATTGGGTCTTACAATATTCTAACAGGCCGGATAGACTCAGGTGGGAGGCCACCCCTACTACAATTACCATTCCTATTAACATGTCATCATCTATTAATCATTATGTAGTTATCGTGCAACCAGCAATAGTCAACTCACAACACAAGGTGAAAATTGCATCAAACCCAACTAACAACGTCACACTACCTAAATTTACTGTTCTACCATGCACTTTTCTTTACCAAGAAGAAGCACTTGACGACCACCAATCAACCATGGCGAGAAGAGCTAGGTTTTGATAAAGATCACATTGCCACACCTCAATACTCATCCAATTGCATATAAATGCAAAACATATGGCCATACACTTTAATATAATCTTATATTCAGAAACTATGGCCAAAAGCTCATCTTTCTTAGTTGGTAACCTTTTAGGACAAAGCTAACTATCATCTCCAAGAACAGCAATCAACGCTCTTCTCTCCCACGTGAACGAAATTTTATATCTATTCTTATTCAACACCGATTGCATTAAAAGAAGGCATTATGGACATCTACACAAATTATCTACAACATTTTAGTTAACACCAAAATTTAATTTTATAATCTACTAAGGCTAAATCGCATCACAACATGACTATTGCAACTAGCAAAGGATTTCATAATGGCAAACTTTGAAAAAATCCATTTCTTAATCAAATCGAGTGATTAAGAACTCTATGGAGACCTTAGAAAATTATCCACACTTCCCTAGTTATTTCACAGACTTAGTTCGGCCATTTACAAGGTCTAATCTACCAAACTCTGTGGCATCGCCCAACTGAGATGATCTGCAGGACAGCAACCTTCCAAAGGCCATAACAAGCAACATACCAAATGGATCTGTGCGTTCTTTAGCTTGCTGGAAACCTTAGGAAAAGATCTAAAACTCCCTAGTAAACACTATTCCTAGATTCGGCATCTAGAGCCCTCCAGAAAAATCAATAGATCCAGACTGCGCAGATCAAAAAATACCCCAACAACACCTAATGTCAAGCCAGGGTGAACTACGAGTGGATTAGGCCCGAAAATCCAGACCAAAATCATCAAAAACTCAACTCAAATGTTAAAACCATCCAGGGGATATGTTTGGAACATTATAGAGACGAAGATTGTAACCATTTTCTTCTCTCCTCGTTCCCTTCTCTCAGCTACCGCAGCAGGCATCAACAACAACAGCGATTGGGGAGGGGAAAGAAGAAAACCCTAGGGCACTGCCCTTAATGGGCTCCTTTTGTGTCACCGAATTGGCACAAGGTGGGCCGGGCCAAGCTAGCCCATTTTGCTTGCCGGGCCAAGCCAGCCCGTTTTGCTTTCTATTGAGGTATTACAGCAAGTTTGCAGAGAATCCATCCAGCCGGAGTGCCAAGATTCCGGTCTGTGAGCCATTCTTTTTGTCCCTGCCAAAATCTCTGGCCAAATACCCCTAGCGCCTGGCAAATCAAAGAAAGCAACACCAGTGGTCTAGATGAGCACAATCCTCTACCCCTGGGTTCTCCTTCAATCCCTGGGATGCATGCAAATGCAATCTCATCCTATCTTGTGCCTGTCCTCTCCTTTTGGAAGAAATAAAAGGAGATTTGATTTGGTGAGTGAATGAATGAAAGAATGAATGGGGATTATCAGTTATCATAATCCACCAACAGTGGATTCACCACTTCCCTGATGGATGATCACAAAATTAAGGGAGGGTCCATAGTGTGATGATGTGATGCTTTGGATCTCTAGACCTGTCTGGAATGTGTAAGGTTTTGGGGAATCAGAGAGGAGCTTAGCTCCCTGACGTGTCACAAGATCACAAACATGGAATGTGGAGACGTGTCGACGGGTTCTGTTTCCTGTTTCCAGTGAGATACTGGCTGCCACTTGCACCATGGGAGATAGAATGCAATGTTCATGGAAATCTAAGCTTCATCAATGGCCTCACATGTCACAGGATCACAATGCATAAGGTTTCGTTTTCATGTTTCCTGTGGAAATAGTACTGCCACTGCTATTTTCAGTGGTTTGGTACTGCGGTGACTTCTTATAAGCTTCGTTAAAGTAGCACTAAGCAAATTCTAGTAGCAACTCGCAACCAGTAGTCTAGGATAAGTCATACCGCTCCTTTGCCAAAAAAATCGGCCGGCTGCGGCGGCCATTGGTCATACTTGCATAGTCAATTGAGTGGCTTTGCTATTTGTAAGCTTCGATTTTTTTCCTTGGTCTTTGTATTACCTTTGAGATGCGTGTGTGCCTTATTCTGATTTTTCATGGGATGGTTCAGAAATACGAATTATACTTAAGAAAACGTAAGTCGCCTCTTAAATAGACAGCCTCTTGATTCAGATGGTATCGTCCGGAGAATAGCGTAGGAAATATTTTTTAAAAATCGTATTAAGGATGCAACTAAATATTTTTTTAAAGAACTAGCAAATTTACCCATGCAGTTGCATAGCTAGATATTATGATACAGTTCTCCTTGATATACAACTCTACTTCCTATAATTGAAAGATAATTATATTTATTATATAACTCTAATATATGTATATATATGATTAATATGCACCGTTATAATCTGATCCGTCAAAATAAGTGGTATATATCATTCTCTTTTCTTTTGATTAACTAGTTAGAGATCCGTGCGTTGCAACGAAATCATAAAAATAGTGAAACTTACTGCATGGCCAACTTCACACATCAAACATTGGAGAGCAAGCGACAAAAATAGAAGGGTGGTCAGAATGTGCGAGGAGATGGAGAAAATGGAGGGGTGGGCGGTTGTATCCTGAGAGGGAGGAGGAGAGAGACGAATGGTCCAGATCAAATCGGATGGCTGAGAGAAAGGAGGGAGAATAGGCCAACCACCAACTCATACTTTTATAATAGTAAAGATATGAGAATTTCTAGGATTTTATCTTTTTAGATTATTGTGAGATTTTCTTATTCTTGAAATAGAGGAGATGCCTTAAATAATATACATTGTTTTTATGTATATAGATGTAAGGAAGGGGTACTCCATTAGTTAATTAGCTTTTGGTGAATAATACAATATTGTACAGGGTTCTAAATAACAAAAAAATCACACAAAGCTCAGTAAAAAAATATTTCTTCTTTTCCTTACAGAGTTACAGTACCCGGTGTCCCAGGGCCCAGTGGTAGTGTGTGTTGCACTGCTGCTTGTACGTACATTACATATGCGCATGCACGCTACTACATGCATCGTTCGCTGGGACGCTGGCTGCCTAGCTGCTGAACGGCCGGTACACCTTGAGCGCGTCGATGACGTCGGCGATGGACCCGGCCGCGGCAGCGACGGACACGATGAGGCAGGCGGCGCTGAGGATCTGGAGGCAGAGCCACCGCGTGCTGCCCCGGCGCACGCCGCGCTGTACGATGTACATCTCAACGGGAAAGTAGACGGTGAGCGGCCAGAATGAGACGGCGCCGAGGAGCCCCACGACGTCGCCGAAGAAGGGGAGCAACATGGAGATGACGGTGGTGAGGCAGACGAACGCCGTGCGCCACGTGAGCCGGAACACGCTGAGTGCGAAGGGCCCCACCCTGACCTCCCGAGAGATAAAGCGGCTGTCAGGCCACGTCGCCGCCGCCCACTTCTCGACGAAGGCGAAGAGCGGCTGGCAGAAGACCTGGTATGCGCCGACGAGGTGGATGACGATGGCGGCGTTGGCGATGTCCAGCAGCCAGAAGGGCTCGTAGAAGCCGAACCCCGTGAGGAGGTTGTCGGGGGCCTTGTCGCCGAACGCCGCGTATCCCATGCACCCGCACAGCATGTAGAACACCGTCGTCGTCGCCACGCTCACCTTCGTCGCCTTCTTCATCACCTTCACCTCCGACGGCGGCGGCGCCTTGATCGTGTCCTGATCCAAGATTGAAAAACAGAGGACAGGTCGTCAATACACCGAAACAGAGGAGAGCAAGAAATAGTGTAAATGATTAGGAACAGAGTATGCAGTAGTAGCTGCTTGCTTGCCTGGATCTCGATGAGGATGATGGAGTAGGAGTAGGCAAATGCGATGTCGCCGAATGCCTGGAGGCTGCGCCACACCTTCTGCATCGAGGTTATGCCGGCGCCGATGCTGATGCCGGTGAGGCTGCCCTGGATCCCTCCATTGGCGACGGTCTGCACGATGCCGAGGGTGAGTCCGATAGTGGAGTAGGTGAAGGACATGATGGCGGCGACGATGGAGAGCCACCATATCTGGTCGAAGTCCGGTATCTGCGAGAAGACGATCTCGACGACGCCGAAGAGGATCATGTAGGGGTTGCTCGAGCTGTGGCACGCGTTCTTGTGCCCCTTCTTGTGGAAGCAATCCGCTCTCTTGATCGCCCTGCATGCCCGTAGAACGCAATTGAAATTCGCATCAGCTTATTAACGATTTAAGCAGAGAAGAATTGCGGCGGAGAGTGGACATTGTGGTGGAGCTTACAGCATGCTGATGGAGGCGGCGATGGTGTATCCGATGGCGACGCCGAAGAGGTTGGCATATTGGATGACGCCGCAGAGCCTGACCTTGGCGCCGCCGAGGTTGGCGCGGACGGCGTCCATGTAGGTGTAGTTGCGCTTCCCCGTAGTGGGGTCGCCGGAGCGGTAGCACTCGGTAAGGAGCGTGGAGGTGTAGTAGATGACGAAGGCGAAGAGGATCATGACGGCGGGGCCGGCCACCCACCCCAGCTGCGCGATGGCCCACGCCAGCGAGAGCACCCCGGAGCCGATGACAGCGGTGATGATGTGTGCGCTTGCCGTCCACACCGTGCCCGTCCGCCGCGGCCGCCCGTCGTCGTCCAGCCACTCGGCCTCCCCCCGGTTCCCCGCCTCCACCGACACCTCCAACGGCGTCATCGTCGCTGCAGTACCGTGCGGGTAGCTCGCCTTCGCCATCTCTCTCTCGCTAGCTCCAAGAAGCTCACACTGACCACCAAAACTAGAGTAGAAGACGAGTAGTGGGGCTTGGAGAAGTAGTACGATCAGTGGTGTTCTTGAGTGTTTGTACGAGTGAAATGGTAGGAGAGGAGACCAGGTATATATAGAAGACGATGAGACGAGAGAGAGAGAGAGACGTGCAGGGCTGGCTTCGAAGCGTGTGTGGTGGCGCCAGAAGGGACGGTTCCCCTCCTCTGCTTTTTAACTTCCACTCTGCCACTGCCGATGGCGGCAAATGGCAGCGCGCCTGTGCGTCCTCAACCATCCTACCTTCCTCGTCATCTGCTCCACATTGCATACCACTTTTTTTTCCTAGGATCAGCATCCATGCATAGCAAACATTGCTCCCTCTATTCTACAATATAAATCCAATATATATACCTAAAGAATATATTATTTAAGTAAGGAAAATGACATATAACACTTTAAACTTTGCTTAAAAGTCAGTGGCTCCCCGAACTATAAAACTGGATATTTGAACCCCCGAACTTTACAATCTAGTTCAGATAACACCATGACCCGGTTTTAGATAGTGGTACTGCCCACGTGGTGCGATAAGTTGACGGTTTTATCACGTAGGATGAAATGCCGATCAAGTTTAGATAAATGACAAGTGAGGCCCACAAGGCCTTTTGTTCCCAACGGAAACAAAGAGGGGAAACTACAAAGGGTGGTGGCCATAGAAGCACGACTGGGAACTCGATGGGGAGAAGCCCTTGTGGCCCCACATGTCACTTATCCAACTTGACTAACATGTCATCCTACGTGATAAAACCATTACTCATCATGCCATAAGAGCAATACCACTATACGAAACCGGATTAGGGTATTATTTGAATCGGATTGCAAATTTTATGGGTCAAATATCTGATTTTATAGTTCGGATGCTAGACGGATTTACAAACAAAGTTTAGGTATTATATGGACTTATTCCTTTAAGTAATATCTAGTGAAATTAGATCATATTAACTCCTATTAGATAGACACAATAGTACTATTTCTATTAAAGATAAATATGATGTAATTTTATTAAATATTACTTAAGTAATATATTTATTAGGTGTAAGTGTCAGACTTATATTACAGGAAGAATGGAGTAGCATGCAGTGATGACAATCAATTGCCAATTTGGCATTTCTGAGGGGAAAATAATATAAATGTGAGGCTTGTTTTTCTCATGCTTGTCATTTAAATGTGTTGAGAGAAAAGAAAAAGGACAAGAAAAAGGACAAAAGAGCGCAGGACATAGCAGGGTGGGAGAAGAAAGGGAGAAGCTTTTCTTACCTCTGATTGCATTTAGTGCTCACTCTTATGAGTGCAGAGATGCTATTTTCTTATGCTTCAGCCTGCGGACTCTGATGCATGATCCGGCACATGCAGGCTTTGGTGCTGGGTGTATTTTAGGCAGCTCTGTCTCCCTTTTCGTGCATGATTTGTCAATGACGTGCCGCACGTGTACTCAAGTAACTTCTGTGAGCACAGTAGTGTCGTGTATAAACCCTTTTATCATTTGAAGAAAGTACTATGGATAATATCTCTAATAAGTTGACTTTTAAGCTATTTTGTTGATTCTTTGAATGATGAGTGTGCTTATAGCCAAGTAGCTTTTTTTGTTACCTTTACGTGTACATCTTAAGGCTTGGTTCTAGAATACACGATTGTTTTTAGTTTCAAACATATCCAAAACGGAGTCCTACTCCACGACCTGTCCAAGCAGTAACAAGAGAAGGTAGCGGGGAACGATACAAGTACGGTGATGATTGATGCATGACCGCCGGTTTCAAAGCTTTACAGATTGTGGTAATTAGTGGCACAAATTAATGTTTGGGATTGTTAGTAACGACCAACGAGTAGCTCAAGAAGAAGAAACAAGAGGTAAATCATATAGTACGACATCTCTCAGAACTAAGTTTGCTCACTTTGCATGGTCGCGTTCCAGAGAAGTCGTCGTCGGTCAATGAAATATGCAAGTAAAGTAGCTAGTCAAACAGCTGATGGGCAACACAATTCATGGGCAAGTTGATGGATCAAGAAATGGATTGAAGAAGGGTTATTGTTTTAAGCCCAAATATGTTTGGAAGCTAGTCCTCAAAACTCACTTGGGTTTGCTTCATTGTTACTGCCTTTTATACGTATGACCCTCTTGACATGCAGCATCAATTTCGTCTAGCTTCCAGAGACCGTGGAGAAGACATGACAGATTAGTTTTAAGGGCCGCACTAATCATGAAACCAAGATCAATCTCGCTAGCTAGCTAGCTACGTGCCTAGGTCAGAACCACCCTTGATCCTTTTTTATTCCCGATTATTAACCCTCTAGCTTATGTGGTGGCCGGCCGGCAGCAAGCGATGCTGCACATGCTTGTTCTTGCTAGGTGGTGTTAGTATTAGGTTAATGTATGTGTTTCACTATTTAATTACTTCGTGTTCATGCCTAATCTGGCTATGCGGGCGTGTATGCGTGCTTGTCTAGTCCATGGGAAGCATTGACCTAGTTTTGACTAGCTTATCATTCCAACTAAACGATGATATATCAGTGCTCTGCCCACTCACGCTAGTCCTCTGCGAGTCTGCACGCGCGTGCTGTGCGCGGGAAGAGGCTGACACGTGGACTCACGGTAAAGCGTCCACGTCAGCTCCTGTTATGCGTGGGTCCCACCCGCTGAGATTCGACGCGTGCGATGCCCTGTGCCTGTGGCGGCTAATGGCAGGTCGCCTGTGATAAGTTTTTGTTTTGTTTTGTTTTTTGTGTTTGTTTATAAGGACGTTCTATTCGGCTGTGACTGATAACTTATATATATATAGAGTCTGTTTGGATTTCATAGGCTAACAACTAGTTGCTAATTTTTAGTCATTGTGGATCCAGACAGGAGGGCTAATGAGTGGGCTAAAGTTTAGCCAAAACCCCAACTAGTTGTTAGCCAACTAGTTGGCCAAACCCAGCTAATGAGGGCTAAAAGACCAGCCGGATGGAAAAAAAAGACGCCGATACCAACGCCAACCCTCCCAGCGCTAGAGGCTCAGGGGATATAACAGACTTTGTACTGAGATAGTAGTACTTATTAGTCCTTAGATCCAAACAGGACTGGGCTAATCTTTAGCCAGCTAACAACTAGTCCTAACTAACAACTAGTCCTAATCCATCCAAACAGGCCCATAGTTGATGGTTTTTTAATCATAGAGTGAGTATTTATACAAACAAACTAGATACTGATAAACTGTTTAAAAAATACTGTCTTAATAAACTATTTTGAAATAGCGATAAGCCGACGAAGAAGTCGTCTCATTTGTTTGTTCTGAAAAATCATAAATCATAAACAGAAAAGAATATATATAGAGAGAGAGATTGGGCGAGTGAAGTGATAGGCCGGTTAGATGCTGATTGATCGGCCAGGAGTTAGGCATCTGCTCTTGCTATCATGCACCACTTTCTCAGTATCTGTCAAACAGTACAGCTCTGTGCCTTCAACTTTTTCCTTCCTTGGTTCCTTTCGGTTTCATGGAGCTCTCGACACATAAGTTGACTGGGTTCTCTTTTCCACAGCAATTTGATCGGCTAGCTAGCTAGCTCGCCCCTGAAGGCAACGGCCGGCGGGGAAGGAGAAGAACGCAGGGGCGAATATGCGGGTGTGTGTGCGTGCGTCTCTGTCGATCGATCGGCAGTCCAGCAATATCGTTCTCTTTGCGGTGCAGGTCCAACTTTGCCGGCGTCTGTGCGCGCGGTGGCCGTCGGTCTCGCGCGCGCAACGTGCGATGCTGGATAGAGCCCGCGTTTGCACGCTGCGTGCCTCACTTTATACAGCTCTCTCTCTCTCTCTCTCTCTCTCTCTCTCATGCGTGCGTGCAGGCATGTATGCGCAGGGGAATGGGAAGGCGGATCTTACTGCTAGTTTAGCAACGAGATTACAAAATGACCAACTAACCATACTTATTAATTCCGTTCCGATGGCCATTTCGATTTAGCGTTTGGAATGGAATGTTTTTGCTGCTAAAGCATTTCGGTGTACCGTTCCGGCCTTATTATTATTTTTTAATTTTATATATGCATGTGGGATCACTGAAACAGAAGAACAAAGGATCAAAATGGAAGAATTCCTTAAATGGAAGGTCATACACATAAATATCAATAATTGTCTAAACTAAACTGTGAAATTACCGAGCCAAAGCAACAACCCTAGATTGATAGCATTCTAGCGCCGTCATTAATCAGCTTGAGTGAAACACCCTGAAATTTTCAAAAATTTTGAGCCTTTTTCCTGAATTTTGAGTGAATTTTGGCCACTTTCCTTTTTCGGAAAGTCTCTCCGTTTTCCGCTTTCCCTTTTTAGCTTTGCGCCTTCTCCGTTTCGTTGGCGCATTTCTCTTTCTCCGCTTCCTCCTTCTCCCTGGCGCCCCCCTCTTTTTCCCGCCTCCTCCCTCCACCTGCGCCTGCGCGTGAGGACGCCCAGCTCCCGATTTCACCGCACCGCCTCTCCGCGCCGTCCCCAACCGCCTTTGATCAAGTCCTCGCCTCCTGCCTCCTGCCAGTCTCTCTCCCCCTCTCCTTCTCCCGCACGCCGCGCCTTGCCCATCCCGGGTAGCTCACCTGCCCTTCCACCCGGTCGAGTCGGGGCCATGCTCTGCTTCCGTCACCCCATCGCCCATGCTGCGCCCTGCGCCTAGTCCTCGGTCGCAGCAGGTCCATAGCCTTCCCAGGAGTACAAATGCCCGCACCGCCCCTTGTCCCTGCCGCCGGCAAGCCTCGGTTTCCCTCCGGCTCCACCGACTCGTCGGTGAGCTTTTCCTCCACCCCCTCCTGCTCAGGCACGCCCAAGTTCCCCTCCCCATCCTCCCGGTCGCCGGCGCCCCGTTCCCACCTCGCCGCCGTCCATTTCGGGTCGCCGCCACCCCCTCGCCGGCGCCGCTCCGGCCAATGCGCCACCACTGCTAGCTCCCCTACCTCATGAGCAACCCATTTCAGCCGTCACCCGCGCCTCCCCGGCCACCGCTCGTCGGCGACGCCGTTGGCCATGCGCCACCCACGATCTCCCCTGTTTCCTCTGCTCTGAGCCAGCCACCCTTCACCTCTTCTGTTTTCGCCCCTCCCCTAATCGCAAAGCCACCGCTGCCCGGTTGGTCAGCCCAGCCGAACCACTCGCTAAGGCCCAGGTCCCGGGTTCGACTCCTCTCTGCGGATTTTCGGGATGATTTTTGGTGCTCGCCCGTCCGCCGTCCGATCTCCCCACCAGCGCATCTCGTCCGCCCGCTCTTGCCGCATCACCGCCCCCCGCGACGCCACGCGCCCTCCATCCGCCGTGGGTGAGCGCGGTGCGAGGGTGGGCCGCGGCCTCTAGACCTGCTCGGCCGCGCCAGGTGCGTCGCGCACGTGGGCCGCGCTGGCCTTCGGTCTCGTGGGCCGTTTTCTCGTCCGGGCCGCGCTGTTGCTCCGGACCGGCCCAGCACTGCTCATCCAATTTCCAGAGACTTATCTTTTTCCAAAAATCCAGATAATCCAAATAAATCCTAGAAAATCACAGAAAATTCCAAAAATTCCCAAATTTTACCACCTTGCTCATTTTGATGCCCTGAACCCATTTTTGGCCTCCTTTCCACCAAATTCATCCTTGAGAAATTCAAAAATCTCTCATTTGAAGTTTTATGCCTTTTACTCCTTTTTCATAGATTTATTTTTCCTCGCTTGATAAGGCTCAAGCCGGACTTATTTGTTTTTGTGTGTTTACGCTAGTGTCGAATTCCTCGGAAGCTGCAGTGCAAGGTCAAGACCAAGGAAGCCGGTTTACGAAGTCGCCGAGCTAGTTGGACGCAAGGCAAGTCACAAGTCCTTGATCATATTGAATCCCATGCCATTTAAATTATGTATTATGCTATTTACATTATGCTAGTTGTGAAATGTTAGTTCAAAGTAAAATAAAATGTTTAGAATGACATGTTATGTAGACAAATCCTACCACCGACAAATGCCATGTTAAACTTGTAGCCATGCCTTTGTAACCCTAGAATTATTTACTTGGTAATCTAGATAACTGTAGGTTATTATTATCACGCAAAGTCTTACACTAATAAGGTCGTGGCTGCGGGCCAATAGAATTTGCAAATCCGACTCTAAGGTGGGGTGGTATGGGACACTGTGCCCTAGAGCAGAGAGTGCCGGCATGCACAAGGTAGGGTAAGGGTTGGGGAAGAGCTGCGAGATAGTCTTCGCCCATCTCTTACCCTAGGATTGAAGTTAGGGTAAGGGTGTTGTGGGGCGCCGCGAGACGGCTTTTGCCCACCGCTTACCCTAGGTTTGGGTCGCGGGCTTGGCGAGGTTGCGGACCATGTGAAAATATAAGGACTAGACCCTTACGCTGAGCAAATGACATGGTGATCGCTCAACCACAGGAGTTGACTTGTCAACACTGGTTTAGTAGCTGCTCAACTCGATTGAAACTCTACAGGTGTGGAGAAGGCTTGGTGTTGAGAAAGCGAGGTTAGGTAGGCCGTGTTGCGGGTGCCTAACAACGGTAGAGTTCACTCGAAGCGGACGGGAGTTTTATTGTGCCAAACCCGAGTGAATTCTACCGGGTAGAGCCTATATAAAGAGATGAGCAGTGAAACGACCTGGCTTCCTTAACTCAGTCATGAGGGTTAAGGGGTCGTGTGGGTAAAGCTGAGCAAACTCTGCAGAGTCAATTAAATGGTATTCGAATACGCCGTGCTCCCGGTTAATGGAGCTGTGTCACTTGGGTGATTCCAGCAGCAAGGCTTGAGTAGTGTTCATAAGTGTTTTAAATTGACTAGCTGGTTAATCAACTTTATGAGAAAACCCCTGAGATCCTAAGGAGTAGTTTTTGGTTCTGGTTTTTCAAAATGTTTGCGAAATAAAGTGCATCCACAAAAATTAATAAAACAAATATATATACCCCACCTTTGGCAATCCGTGCAAATAGTTAAAGTATGATTTCCCTTGTGACTTGCTGAGTACGGGGTTGGAGTACTCAGGCTTGCATAATTTTCCCCCACAGATACCAGAAGAAAAGAAGGCATTTCAAGTTATCGTGTTAGGGTTGCGACCGCACTCAGGCTTTCCTGTGGTGCTTTTGCGGTTCTTCTGCGATGTAAGTATATTTGGGCTTGCACGCCCGTTTTGTAAAAATTGACCATTAGGTCTTATTTCAATCAAGCTAACTCTTCTTAAATGTTCGTAAGCAGGCATGATACTTGTTCGGTCCGTAACCAAACTCCTGAGTGGTTGCGGAATAGTGAAGCTCCTGTTCCTCCCCGAAACGGGGGCGTTACAAGAAGTGGTATCAGAGCAGGCTTGACTGTAGGTTGTAACTCTAAGTATAGGTTTGGTTCCGTCAGGAAATACGGTTTTACAAAATTTTAATTTCTAATATAAAAGAATTGCGAAAACCATAAGTAATATTACTATCTCATCTTTCCTATGTCTATCTCATCTCTCTTTAGACATGCATTAAAAAGTTTTTCTTTTGGTTTGTGAAAATCCCAAAATGCGTATAGCCGTTTAGACTAACTTCTGACTGTACGCTTTGGCCACCTGGAACGAGGTCTAACTTTTGAAGAATAGCAGTAAGGATGGTGTCTGGAAGAATAGTGCGAATACCCTGACCCAGGCTTTTCATTTTGAAAAGTTGTAGGGTCTTCGCTCGAGTAATCAACAATACCCGTTTGATTTCCTTGATGTAGCGAGTAAAGCCATTTGAGTAGACGAAGCTTTCTGATTGTACTAATAGCCAAATTGCATTATTGGGCCATTATGCTGCTATATGAGCAATTTGTTCAAAACTAAATTTCTGGTTTTAAATAAATAATATGTTACAAATTTCTGCCTCTACCCCGTTTCGTCTGAATTATTTCCTATGTTCTCTCTAAATCTCCGAAGAAATTAAATGGGAACCTTTGATTGCCACCAGTAAGGTGGATTACCTCCCTGGAAACTGTAAGTGAAGGGAGTGCGATCAAAGGGACCATTCAATTTCATCTCAACCTATTTCTTTCTGCTCTTTCCTGCCCTTGTTCTTGCTCCAGTCTTACTTTCCCTTGCTAAGCCCAAAAATGTTACGGAGCTGATTCCTAAGTTGTGGTTGCAAATGTCACTGAGCAGATAGCAGGTTGGGCAGCACGACAAGTAAAGCAATTCAATATGAAGGAAGTTCAGGTCACCATTAAGATAGATCAGACAGAAGGCAAACAAGGACAAGTCCAGATATCAGAGCAACAAGGAGAGTTACAGCCACCGTTCATTGTCAAGGTGACACCCGAAGAGTCAGTGTCAGCATTAAGTGCAACTGCATTGAAGTTTACAACATTCCTGCAAACTCAACCCACAAAATTCCCTTCAACAACAAAGCCACTAAATGCAGATGACTGGTTACAAGATATTGAGAGAAGAATGAATACTATCTAGTGTACAAATAAGGAGAAAGTTCTTTTCGCCACCTACCAGTTGTCCGAGCCCGTAATTACTTGGTGGAATGCTATCCAGTGGATACACCCTAATGAGGAAGATATTACATGGGAAGACTTTGTGAAGAGATTTCGTAAAGCCTACATTTCTCCTAGAGTTATCACAAGAAAATATCAGAATTTTCTTAACCTTCAACAAGGAGAGAACTCCATCACAACATATCTACAACAATTTCATTAGTTATCCCAATTTGCTCCAGAGGAAACTAACACCGAAACTAAAAGGATGGAGTACTTTATGAAAGGTCTACAACCCAATGTGAGACAACGCCTTCAAGCCTTGAAGTTTTCAAGCCTATTGAGCCTTGTTGATCGAGCTCTCCAGATAGAAGAAGAAACACCAGGTTACATGAAAATTTTAAAACGAAAGAAGCCCTTGCCATTGGCACAAACAGCTTGTTTTCACTGCGAGCAGAATGGGCATTATCGTGACCAATGCCCACTGAAGTCCTTACCCCAAGAAGAAGCTAGAAGGCAAGCAAAGAGGCGCAACATCACGTCTGCCACCGATGGAAGAAGAATCTTACCCTAAGAAGACCAGAATAGAGAAAGAAACAAATCTATTCGGAGGAATGCCATGAAGAAGAAAAGCACGGAAGACAGTCAAGAAGAAAGTAACCTATGTAGAACAAGGAATGGAGTAATGTCCTTTTGGTTATCCTTTTGTAAGCTAGTTGGAAGAACTGAATAGTTGTTTGTAAATTACTTTAGCTAAGGTTTATGGCAAAATTATGAAGGTGTATGAAGACTGTCTGTGTAAAGCATAAGGAATGAGAAGTTCATGTTGCAATGAAAATTAATCCTACCGGAGCCAGATATATATATAGCCCTGGTACTGCGTAATTCAGCTAAGTGTGAACCTGTAGCATATACCCAGGGATGATATGCAGGTGCAAGTGAGAAGAAGCGACAGTATCCTCTGAAGACAGCAAACCTTTTATGATCTGAAAATGAGGACCACGTTAAAAAAAAGAAAAAGAGAGAGTCAAAGTCAATCCTGAGAACATCGAAGCAGTTATAGGTGGAAGCAGTGTCAGACAGTGACGGAAGTGAGGAGCCTTCATGAAATTAGCAAATTGTTATCACCGATTCATAGAAGGATTCTCAAAAATATCTCGTCCACCCACTCAACTATTGAAGAAGGACAAGCCTCTCACTTGGACAGATGCCTGTGAAGAGAGTTTCCAGCTATTGAAGGCCAAACTCATGACAACACCAGTCTTGATGTTACCGGACCCAGAGAAAGAGTTCCAAACTTAATGGGATGCTTCAAAACAGGGTTTGGGATGTATGCTGATGCAAGACAGGGAAGTTGTTGCCTATGTATCCCGACAACTGAAGCCGCATGAGGAGAACTATCCGACTGATTACTAGCAGCTGTGGTGCCTTCACTCAAAATTTGGAGGCACTACCTGTTAGGGAATCATTACAAGATGTTCCCCGACCACAAGAGTTTCAAGTACATTTTCACACAGTCAGAGTCGAACATGAAGCAGCGAAGACGGTTAGAATTAATCAAAGATTATGATGTGGAATTCCAGTACCACCCAGGCAAGACAAATGTGGTTGCCAACGCCCTTAGCCGGAAGATTCATGAAGGCAAAGCCAATACAACCGAGCGTCTGCCAGAGTTACAGAAAGATAGACAACAATTGGATCTGATAATCACAGAACTAGGCAGTATGGCAGCATTAGAGCTTCAACCGTTATTAACAGATCAGATCAAAGCAGCTCAAGATGACGTTGAAGAGATTCAAAAACTGAAAAAAGAAGAAGAAGATTCAAGAGAAAGATACAACAAGAGTATGCGATAGATGAGCATGGAATTCTTACCTTTCATGGTCTCTATTGCATACCCAACAAGAAAGAGTTGAGAGACTTGATTCTATCTGAAGCTCATTCATCTCAGTTCTCAATTCATCCAGGAGGCACCAAGATGTATCAAGATTTGAAGAAGAAGTATTGGTGGAACCAGATGAAGAAAGAAGTAGCAGAATATGTGGCCAAACGTGATGTTTGCCAATAAATCAAGACAAACATCAAAAACCATCGGGATTGTTGTAATCTTTTCCAAATTCACGGATGGAAATGGGACAATATCGGTATGGAATATATCACCGGACTCCTTAGGACTCGTGAAGGATATGATGCTGTCTGGGTCATTGTTGGCAAATTGACCAAGGTGGCACATTCTCTTCCGTTCAAGCAAACCTATGGGAAGGATTCACCGCCATTACCGCCGCCCACTCCACCTCAGTTAACCTCCCTCCGATTCATTGCTGTGGGAGCACCTCCACGCCTCCCTGAAGCTTCCCCGACCACTTCCCGGAGCTCTCACCGCCTGTACGTCGTCGGCGCTGTGCGCATGCCCGCGCCGCCCCTGGTCCCTACCGACGGCAAGCCTTGGTTTCCCGCCGGCTCCACCGACTCGTCGGTGAGCTTTTCCTCCACCCCCTCCTGCTCAGGCACGCCCAAGATCCCCTCCCCATCCTCCCGGCCGCCGACGCCCCGTTCCCACCTCGCCACCGTCCATTTCGGGTCGCCGCCACCCCCTCGTCGGCGCCGCTCCGGCCAATGCGCCACCACCGCTAGCTCCCCTACCTCGTGAGCAACCCATTTCAGCCGTCACCCGCACCTCCCCGGCCACCGCTCGCCGGCGATGCCGTTGGCCGTGCGCCACCCATGATCTCCCCTGTTTCCTCTGCTCTGAGCCAGCCCCCCTTCACCTCTTCTGTTTTTGCCCCCTCCCCTAATCGTAAAGCCACCGCTGCCCAGTTGGTCAGCCCAGCCGAACCACTCGCTAAGGCCCAGGTCCCGGGTTCGACTCCTCTCTGCGGATTTTCGGGATGATTTTTGGTGCTCGCCCGTCCGCCGTCCGATCTCCCCACCAGCGCATCTCGTCCGCCCGCTCTTGCCGCATCACCGCCCCCCGCGGCGCCACGCACCCTCCATCCGCCGTGGGTGAGCGCGGTGCGAGGGTGGGCCGCGGCCTCTCGGCCTGCTCGGCCGCGCCAGGTGCGTCGCGCACGTGGGCCGCGCTGGCCTTCGGTCTCGTGGGCCGTTTTCTCGTCCGGGCCGCGCTGTAGCTCCGGACCGGCCCAACACTGCTCATCCAATTTCCAGAGATTTATCTTTTTCCAAAAATCCAGATAATCCAAATAAATCCTAGAAAATCACAGAAAATTCCAAAAATTCCCAAATTTCACCACCTTGCTCATTTTGATGCCCTGAACCCATTTTTGGCCTCCTTTCCACCAAATTCATCCTTGAGAAATTCAAAAATCTCTCATTTGAAGTTTTATGCCTTTTTCTCCTTTTTCATAGATTTATTTTTCCTCGTTTGATAAGGCTCAAGCCGGACTTATTTGTTTTTGTGTGTTTACGCTAGTGTCGAAGTCCTCGGAAGCTGCAGTGCAAGGTCAAGACCAAGGAAGCCGGTTTACGAAGTCGCCGAGCTAGTTGGACGCAAGGCAAGTCACAAGTCCTTGATCATATTGAATCCCATGCCATTTAAATTATGTATTATGCTATTTACATTATGCTAGTTGTGAAATGTTAGCTCAAAGTAAAATAAAATGTTTAGAATGACATGTTATGTAGACAAATCATACCACCGACAAATACCATGTTAAACTTGTAGCCATGCCTTTGTAACCCTAGAATTATTTACTTGGTAATCTAGATAACTGTAGGTTATTATTATCACGCAAAGTCTTACACTAATAAGGTCGTGGCTGCGGGCCAATAGAATTTGCAAATCCGACTCTAGGGTGGGGTGGTATGGGACACCGTACCCTAGAGCGGAGAGTGCCGGCATGCACAAGGTAGGGTAAGGGTTGGGGAAGAGCTGCAAGATAGTCTTCGCCCATCTCTTACCCTAGGATTGAAGTTAGGGTAAGGGTGTTGTGGGGCGCCGCGAGACGGCTTTCGCCCACCGCTTACCCTAGGTTTGGGTCGCGGGCCTGGCGAGGTTGCGGACCATGTGAAAATATAAGGACTAGACCCTTACGCTGAGCAAATGACATGGTGATCGCTCAACCACAGGAGTTGACTTGTCAACACTGGTTTAGTAGCTGCTCAACTCGATTGAAACTCTACAGGTGTGGAGAAGGCTTGGTGTTGAGAAAGCGAGGTTAGGTAGGCCGTGTTGCGGGTGCCTAACAACGGTAGAGTTCACTCGAAGCGGACGGGAGTTTTATTGTGCCAGACCCGAGTGAATTCTACCGGGTAGAGCCTATGTAAAGAGATGAGCAGTGAAACGACCTGGCTTCCTTAACTCAGTCATGAGGGTTAAGGGATCGTGTGGGTAAAGCTGAGCAAACTCTGCAGAGTCAATTAAATGGTATTCGAATACGCCGTGCTCCCGGTTAATGGAGCTGTGTCACTTGGGTGATTCCAACAGCAAGGCTTGAGTAGTGTTCATAAGTGTTTTAAATTGACTAGCTGGTTAATCAACTTTATGAGAAAACCCCTGAGATCCTAAGGAGTAGTTTTTGGTTCTGGTTTTTCAAAATGTTTGCGAAATAAAGTGCATCCACAAAAATTAATAAAACAAATATATATACCCCACCTTTGGCAATCCGTGCAAATAGTTAAAGTATGGTTTCCCTTGTGACTTGCTGAGTACGGGGTTGGAGTACTCAGGCTTGCATAATTTTCCCCCACAGATACCAGAAGAAAAGAAGGCATTTCAAGTTATCGTGTTAGGGTTGCGACCGCACTCAGGCTTTCCTGTGGTGCTTTTGCGGTTCTTCTGCGATGTAAGTATATTTGGGCTTGCACACCTGTTTTGTAAAAATTGACCATTAGGTCTTATTTCAATCAAGCTAACTCTTCTTAAATGTTCGTAAGCAGGCATGATACTTGTTCGGTCCGTAACCAAACTCCTGGGTGGTTGCGGAATAGTGACGCTCCTGTTCCTCCCCGAAACGGGGGCGTTACATTGAGCTCACACCACCGGACATAGAGGGCCGCCATCTCGGCTCTAGCTTGACCTTGCCGACCACCATCTCCGCTCAAATTCGATGGCCACCGCACTATCACCTCTGGTAATCCCCTTTGTTCCACTTCCATCAAGAACCATGAGTGGTGGCGTCTTCTTCACCGTCTCTGGCAAACCACCGCCGTGCATAACCATCTATAGCTTGGAGATACGCCACTGACCACCATATTATTTCTCCCCTACCTAGAAGACTCCATTGTCGTCCCATCTATCTTCTTCCCCCTTCCCATCCTCGACTGCATCTCTCGTACTAGAATCGATGGAACACATGATTTTGCCCAAAATGGCCGAAATCAGTCGAAATCAAGGCCGATATCGGATGCAACCTCTTCTATATCATTTTGGGTGACCGTGCGGCACATTTTGACCATTTTGGCCAGTACTGGAATAGAATTGGCTATTCTAGCCAGTACCGGAATAGAATTAATAAGATTGAAAAGAAACCATTATATTATTTGTGAGGTGATGTGCTGGTAGGTGGATATGTTCGTTTTGACGATCTTCCTCCTCAAGTTTCTTGGATTGTACACCTGTTAATTAGTAGCAAAATATAATTTTGCTTTTTGTTAAAGTTAGCCATATTATATACCACACCGAAAAAAAAAATCATAATTGACATTTTTTTTAGAAAAAGAGAGAGAATCAGTGTAGCGCTATATGATATAGGTTGTCATCCATAGAGGATTTTTTGGGTACCCTCTCTAGTAATAAAATTAACCATTTCAATGATCCAAATAACACAAGATCTGCTTGACCCCATGATGCATCTATGTGATTTATGTAATCCACAATTAATACCAGATATGAAAATTACTATACTCCCTCTACCCACAAACATAGATCGCAGTGGGATCCCTGCGGGCAAGTTTTTAAAATTGACCATTTAAATATATTAAAATATATAGATTAACTATATAAAAATAATATTATTAGATTTGTCTTATAAAATACTTTCATACTATATATTTTTATTATTTTTAATAGTATATTGTGACAACAACTATAATCAACTTCTTGGAGACCATGAAATGGTCAAAAACAACTTTCATTTTTTTGCACCGACAGAGTAGTACGGAGCTTAAAGCATAGGGGAGTCACAGAAACAAAAAGCTGCAACCGGATAATCGATCATTTTTCTTTTGGGATATCTACTTTTCTAATTTGGAATCAGAGCATATAGTACCAATGTAACTATTTGAACACTTTTAGGAACCGCTCGGTTGAGCAGAAATAAATTGAATTATGGCTGAAATTGCATTGTAACTAGCTGAAATTACACTGTACCTGATAGTAACTTAGGGCCTGTTTGGGAGAGCTCCACCAGCTCCAGATCCACCTAGATCCACCAGATTCACTTGGATCCACCGTGGAGTAGCTCCACCGTGGATCTGGGATTCGTCAAAGTGTTTGGTACAGCTCCACCTCCCTCTCTATCTCACTTCCACCTGGGCCCCACGCGTCAGTGGAGAGCTCCATTCTTCTTCCTCCCGCTGAGATGCACGCGCGCAGAGGAGGAGGCAGAGCGGCGGCTGGGGGGCGGGCGCGGCCGGCCGGGGGCGGCGCGGCGGCTGGCCGTGGGCGGGCACGGCGCGCGGCAGAGGAGGAGGCGGAGCGGCGGCTGGGGAGGCGGCGCCGGCCCGGGATGAGGCGGGGGAGGCGGCGCCGGCGCCGGGGGAGGCGGACGCGGGGGAGGCGGCGCCGGCCCGGGAGGAGGCGGAGGCGGGGGAGGCGGCGCCGGCCCAGAAGGAGGCGGCGCGGCAGAGGAGGAGGCGGAGCACGGCGCGCGGCTGGGCGGCCAAGGGGCGGGCGCGGTGGAGGGTTGGAGACGGTGCGGCGGAGAGACGGGAAATAAAAGATCGAACCGTTTTTTTGTGTGTAATCAGTGGCACGGTGGGTAATTTTCTCCAACTCCACCAACTTGAGTTTGGTGGAGCACCCCTTGAGGTGCTCCATGGATTTGGTGGATCTGGAGCCAGATCCATGGTTTTGGTGGAGCAGATCCACGGTGGAGCTGCTGGAGCTGGAGGTGTTTGGCTTGGAAAAGTGGATTCGAATCTATTTTTCGTGGATCTGGAGTTGGTGGAGCTCTCCCAAACAGGCCCTTATTTGACGTCACTAAATTTAAAAATAAAAAACAGGTTAGTCCATCACAGACAACGCAAACGAATACAAGAAAAAAAGAACCGGTAAAAAACTAAAAAGTTAGAAAAAGACAAAATTTAAAAATAGTGAAAAAATAAGTAGAAGCCAGAAGCTTAAGTCAAAAAAAGTGAAATCTTAGTCAATCAAAGTTAGGTACTTAGATGAGGTTCTAAGCAATGCGGCGAATCGATCTCAACTAAAGAAACTAAAGGGTAGATGATGATCTAAAAAAACTAACACACGCACATGCTATACCTTCGATCTAAACTTTTTACGTGTACTGTGATGAAGCTAGCATATATGCTATATTTTGACAAGTCGCCATGCCGATATGCTTTCTAGAGTGAAGCACACATATATAATTGCATGGGTTATCTCATTCAAAAAATATTCCCTCCATAAAAAAATACAGAGCATACTTTTTAATAGTGTTGTTCATAGATATAAAACGTATTTTATATTTCAATACTAAGTAAGTGTATTATCCCCTCTATACCCCTAATAAATATTTAGTTTTACTTTGTGTTCCCTAAATACATATATTGGGTAGATTACAGAGATAATAATCATAGATAGTCTACTTATTTTTAATATATTTTTAATCTACGTGCAAAACAAAATGCACCTTATATTTTTACACAGTGGGAGCATAATCATTACTATTATAAAATAACGAGTTAGTGGTCGTACGTCCATTCTTCTCTAACCGCTTTATTTTTTTAACTTCTCATCACTCTTCACTTTCCAACCGATCAGAGCAACCCACTTCCATAGTATGATTCTCTATAAATCCAATAAATGCCGTTGTAACGCACGGACATGTAACTAGTTTAAGAAGATAAGTGAGCTGTATTCGCCAGAGAGAGAGATGGGGGGGGGGGGCAAATGGGGTGAAACATTCCCATGCATGGTCGCTTGCATGTACGGGGTGCGTGCACGCACAAGTTTATGGTGAGAAGGACGTTCACTTGGGGAAAAATTCCTTGCTTTTAGGTTTGGTTTCTACTGAAATTTCCATGATAGAGAAGTTGCACCACAGCGGCGAATCCAGAAATTAAGCACAGGGGATCGATGCAGAGAAGCTACTGTATTCTAGATAGGAGTTTTTACTGTTCTTTATACTGGATTTAGAGGGGGAAAACCATTATTTATATTGAAGTAGCCCTTTTCCTCCTAAAATCTCAAATGTACCTCTTAAAAATGTTACTAAAATTATTTTCTTTATTTAAAATAGACAAAGACTTATACACAAATGTTGGAAAATTTTGCGGTGCACTTGCACTCCCATTAATTGGCTCCGGATATCTAAAGGGGCCTAAAGCATATTGGGCTTTCCTTTTTCTCGAGCAAGGAGGGATCGCCTTCTTCGTGAGAACTACACAAGATTCATTACAAGGGCCAATGGGCTTGGGCTCTAGCTACTCTAGATCTAGGAGTTCCTCTTCTTTTCCATTTGTGGTATAAAAGGGGAAACAATTCTCTGAGGAAGAATCTAAAACCTCGACTCCAAAGGCCCTACTTCGAAAAATTCTAATATGCAACGGTGATACAACCGAGTTGGTGTAACAAGCCAATGAGACTGTGATATGTGGCAATATACACTGTAGCAACCATTAAAAACAAATAAAAATAATGTTTCCGTACTGCTACGGTGAATTTTTGCCGACGTGGCAGCTCTCGATTGGCTTGTGATACAAAACTGGTTGTGCAACGGTGACACAGTAGAATTTCTCCCCCACGTCAGATTTAGCCACATCTCAAACACCAATCTCAAATCAACTCATTTCCCCTTCTCCACCTCCCCACGTCGCGCTCTTCCTTGCCCCGTCTGTCGTGTGAAGGATGAGATTCGGGTTCATCTCGGACACCACCTGTTCCCCTCCGCTATCGACCCAATCCATGGGAAGAAGACCGACTAATCAAATAATTGCAATATAGTAAACGAGATCCAACCAGTCCATTCCTCAAGAAAAGAACAACTAATCCTAGTCGAATTGATGGATGGATCGATCGAGGGAACTGCAATTCAATCAAATCAATCCATCAAATGGCCAGCAATACAACCAAAGCAATCCATCACTGGCTCAATCCATTGCACCAGTGTGAGGTTCCAGATTTGGATGCACTACAATTGACCACCGCCTCCATGGCTTCACGCTCTCGCCTTCCCCGTCCGCTGCCGTCGTCCTGTCTTCGGCAAGATCCTCGTCGATGGGAGAGAGAGAGACATAGGAGGCAGCCGCAGCATGACGCAAACGATGCGAGCACAGACGAGCGGTGGCCGGATCTGGAACAGGCGAGGCGCGGTGGCACGGTCACGACGGCTGCGCGGTCGTGGAGAGCTGGCGCGGCGGCGCGATGCATCTGTTTCTTTCTACCATTCAATGTAGGGCGCGCAGATCCTGGAATTGCATTTCTAGCTCTTTTCATAACCTGACACACATGCATTTACCTGCAGAGCTTCAATTGGAAGATAGGCTGGAGAGGCAAAAGTGAGAGCCACTTTGATTTGATTTGATCCCTAGCTAGCGATCAAACTGGGCCAACTCGATCTTTCTTTTGCGCAAAGAGATAAGAGAGTTTTTGTTGCAGCAAATTAGCTCTTATATGTGTAGCCTTTTAGCAAGCAAAGGCGGTATCTATGATTCTACGTACAGGACATCAAGATCGTTAATTGAAAGTGTAAATTAAAGTGATTGGCTCATGTGAATTCGCTGTGGCAATTAATGACGTCGAGATCTGCTTCTAATAGCTTTTAACTATGACTTATAACTTTTGGCTGATGATGTTTAACAAAAACCAAATAAATAATAGTTGCTAAAAGAAGTGGCTTTAAGAAAAAAGACGCGAGCGATGAAAGTAAAGGAGTGGTGCATTCACATGACAAGAGCAAGATGAGTGGAGTACACTAACACCTGTTTTATCTCCCAGAATGAGACGTAGCAAAGAGTGGAGAAGCCGCTTCGAGAAGCTAGGTGTTTGTATTGACTTTTGACTTTTCTAGGTAGAAGCCAATAGAAATAGAGCCTAAGACTTCATGATGATGATCAATTATTAACATTCTTGTGGACGGTTATTTGTGAATGGCTAATGGTTAGTGGAGTCCTTTACTATTTTTTTCTCATACAGCCTATGGTACTTCCAGTGTAATGTAAATTTTTCTGGACGGTAAGGATAAATAATCCGACAACAAAATTCCTGACAAAGTGATAGCCCACGAGATGATAGGCACTTGAAATGATTATTACCAACGGGTTTATCACCACCGTCGGTACACTAATAAACGTTGAAAAAAAATTAAGACTGAAAGAAATAGGCGCTGTAGATGGTAATTAATTAAGATCGATGGATGCCTCTATTTAGCTAGTGTCAAATGTCAAGATTCACCTCTGAGAAAGTAAAGGTTCAATCGGTATAACAAAACGATATACGATCCTTACATAGATATTTAAAAGGAATACACCCCCTGCAGTATACAAATATGTAGCTAGGTGAGAATGTTATAATACCCGCTGCAACACCTGTGAACTGTGAGGATCGGCAAGGTCCGATTCAGCCATAGGGTGTACAAGCGATTCCATGTCTTCTTTACCTTGGCCAACAACTTCTTTTCACTATCATAGATGCTCGAACAACCATCTTCTAACACTGTCTTGCACCTGGCTTTATGTAGTTGGTCTAGACTGACAATACTGTTGCGAAGACGGGGAATGTAATACACGCTAGTGAGTACCTTATGTTCACCTGTCAATGCTTGGAGGAGAATAGCCCCACGTCTGTGAATCTCCACCGTGGACCCATCACCAAATTTCACCAACCCTCTCACTGATCTGTCAATATTTGTGAAGACTTCTTCACAGCCAGTCATGTGATTGCTAGCTCCCGTGTCTAGAAACCACACATCGCTGCATTTCCTTTCGTTGCCTCCCAGCCTGGGCATCGCACTTTCTTCATTGAGCATTACCATGTCTCCATTTAGTTCACACGGTTTTGACAGCTCACAGCTCTCAATCATCAGGAGTGTAGGCTCATCATCTCTGCATCTTTCAGCATGGTGAGCCTTCTCCCTCTTTGGCTTGGAGCATTCAGAGGCAAAATGGCCCATACTCATTGCAAGTAAAGCATTTGATTTTGGTTTTGTCGAACTTACGGTTGAACTTCTTCTCAGCATCTTCTCCATGCCCACCTCCTGGACCTCGAACGCAGCCATGGCCACCGGTGCGTCCACCGCCTCTTCTTGGTCCAGTGCTCGAGCCTCACCATGTCCTTTTCTTCTCTTTTGTGGCCATGGCTTCCCACTGAGCACGTGTAAACAGCAGCTGTTGTCCATCTGGCTTGCCGTGACGCTTTCCCTTCAGACTTTCTTCATAAGAGCAAGTTTAATAGAAGAGGTGGCTGCCACCTCTAGGACTAGCCAAATAAGCAAAAAGAGTACACGTGGCTCATGGTGAAGATAGCTAATATAATAAGTTGAGTAGAGGTTACCTCTACTAAAGCACTCAAACATTTAATACTTGCATAAATATATCAGGGGTCACCTCTTGCATGAGGGGCAGCTTGCCTCTCTCTCCTCGTATGATGTGCTAGAGGTCACCTCTTGCATGAGGGGCAGATTGTCTCTCTCTCTCCTCTTTTCTCTCTCTTCCACATAGGATTGTGTTGACGTGGATTTCGCTAGAGGCGACCTAGTCAGTATTATTGTACTTGCTCTAAGCCCTCAAGCGCACAATGGCCTCTGTTGCTGCCATAGAAGACAAATCTCCCCACTGTTCAATGGTGCTGATGATGGGGAGGAATTTGTCTGGGACTGTGCTGAATAACCTCTCCACAACAGCACCTTCCTTGACTTCGCACCCTTTTCTGTTTCTCTGCTCTGTTATTCTCTCTTCTGGGCGAGCTACAGTAAAAACTGAAAACGCCACAACAGAGTACTGACTACACGCGCACACGCATGCGACTGCAACAAACTAGACCGACTCTTCAGCAAGTAACACACGCCAGACTCGGATCGTGGGCCACAACATCAATCGGCAAACAAATTTGCTAAAACTGAAACTCTGACTGAGTTTCTGAACCTCCAGTCTGCTTGCTGAAATTTCAGACAGAGCAGACTTCAGTGCTTCCACTGGGTTTCAGAGAGAACACAAAGAAAAAACTAACTGACTCAGGCAAGACTCATGATTAACTTCATCAACTTCACCTCCTCAATGCCTCAACATAAAAAACAAGAATTAGATCGTACACACAATTTGCTTGATCAGAAAACCTACAAGATACAAGTCTCTGATCATACAGGGAAGGTATATACAATTCACAATATATACAATGCACAATCTCCCTGATACTAATCTACGCACAATCACACAGGTGAAATCAAGTTCTTGAAAAGAAGAAGAAAATTAACTGAATCAGCATCAAGGTCCGGCATGAAGGACAAAGAGTACATCATAACGCAGTGCCTCTAGAAGCCTATGTGTATTTACAATCACCTATACTAATTACTAACATCGATCCATGATCTGTACCTAAACTACTTGCAAAAAGATCACCTAATTAAAATTCTTCAGCTAGCTGTTCCAACTTCAAAATTGAAACAATATTGTCCTGACTTCATCTCTGAGCTTGAGCTCCTTCCACTCCTCCACCCACAGTGTGTAACTCGACTGCGGCGCAAGGACGTCCACGGAAACGTCCTTGCTCTCCACAAGCTCGCCAGAGTAGCGCTCAAAATCTTGCAGGCTCTTCAGCTTCATCACCAGCGCCGCGGCGTCACGCTCGGCCTTGGCGCCCTCCGTCTGCTCCCTCGCCTCCTCCACCCTCGCCCAAAAGCACGGGTCCTGCGTCAGCCCGGCGAACTTGCTCCTCCTCCTTCCCGCGGCCGAGGTGTCACCGGCGCCGGCGCCGATGAAGCGCTTCTCCTTCCACCACTTGTCGAACAGCTCATACCTGTAGAGTTTAGACGCAATGCCAATGATCTAGCATGAACAATGGAACTACGCATGCTGCTACTACCTTCTCTCGCGGCCGTGAGCGATGTAGCTGCCTCTTGTCTTGTGGAGGTTGTTGCGGTGGTAGTCGGCGATGTCGAGCGGCTCGACGAGGAGCTGGTAGAAGCGGGCGGCGTTGACCCACTTGGAACGTCGGTGGAAGTCGTGGGGGAGCTGGCTGGTGTCGAACATGGCGAGCACGCCGTCCCAGAACTGGCCCAGCTTGATGCGGTATATGTTGGCCTTGCTGAACTTCTTGGGCGAACGCCGCTGCTTGAACGCGTCGTAGTACCCCGTGTCGCCGTCGAACGACGCCTTGTACCACTCGATCTGCGCCCGGCACGGCGTGATCCGCCCCAGACGCGTCGCGAGGCTCGCGCAGTTCAGGCTCGGTCTCCGGCCCGCCCGCTTCGACGTCTTCAGCCAGTGCCGCGCCATCGCCGCCTCCGTCGCCTCGGCGTTGATGCCGGAAGCCCCCAGCGCGAGGGAGATGCCGGCATCGTAGTTGGACGCGGCCGGGGCGTCGTCGTTGGCGGAGCGTAGGCGCCGCTTGCGGAGCAAGTGCTGCGGCATTTTCAGCGCGAGGTCTCCGTAGCAGGAGTGCGCGGCCTCCGGGGACACCGCGCCGCCCGGCGCGCACCGGGCCGCGAACGTGGCGTAGAGCATCTGGACCGCGGCGGTCGGGTTGTCGACGCACGCAGCGCCATCCGGGGAGCACAGCACGTACGTACCGAACGGACGGTACGGGCTCCCGCCCTGTGTATCCGCGGCGGCGAGCTTCTGCTCCATCACCACGGCGCCGGCGTGCGTCTGTATCAGCTGCCGCAGCGCCTCCTGGTCAGTGTCAGCCATGCGCGCGGTCACCGCGCCCGCGTGGCGAGCGTGCGCCGGCCATTGGTGCAGCTGCATTCCGACGATGACGTGCGTGGGGACGGCGTCGAGGGGGCAGAAGAGAAGCCTCGGGACGACGTCGTACTGCGAGACGACGTGGCAGAAATTGCCGCCCCACCGCTCGCGGAGGATGGCCCTGGAAAGGGCCTCGTTGCCGAGCAGCGGGCTCCCGAAGGTGACGCATAACACCGGAGGAGCCGGGGCGCATGTCGAGCTTGACGACGAGATGCAGAGGTAGTGCAGCGCCGCAAGGGCGGCTATGGTACCGCCGAGGGAGTGTCCGGTGAACACCACCGCCTTGCCCCTGATCTGATTCAGTAGCATCTGCATTGTTAACCCAATGCAATGCAATGAGTAAGTATAAATTTTTCGTAGTGGCAAAACGTCGCAGCATCAAGCGAGCGACCTCTACTACTCACACATCAACAAAAAAGATCAAGGAGAATATGAACATCTAGAGCAAGAACCAGGTCGCATATTCGATCTAGAAAGGCAATAAAGATACTACAAGAACATGAAAGTAATGCTATATCGTTATCGAATGAAACGATCAATCAAGAATGCTGAATTCTCTATTCAGTTGTTTGAAGAGATGAAGTAATGTAATTCATATGTCTAACTACCTAGCAAAATGATCACAGGTTTGAAGGATCATCTGAAGTTGTTCTGCTCTGGTTAATCTTAAGCCTCTCATCTAACCAAGTTGGTTATTTTTGAAGAGCATAGGAGCATATCCCGTAAAAAGCAGTCTGAAGTCTGAACTGAACTCTGATTCTCTGAATGACAGCAAACTGTTTCCTTTTGTTCGTCATCATTTTCAGATTCCATTCCATCACTAATTAGTTCTTTTATTCTCAGAATCTAGAGATTATGAAACATCACCGATTCCCAAAGATTCCCACGATAAAAGAGCAATAGCAACGAATTTATTTGGTGTGCTGTGCAATTTGCCATTTGTGCCGTACTTTTTGTTTGCATTGACACGGATAGGACAGGTGCATAGCATCACAAGTTGGCTGCCAAGTTGATCAAACAAATCACAGAAAAATTAAGAAGATAGACACTAAAGTGTGCCAAGACAACACAGATTTCAACGAGCAAACAAATCACAGAAAAATTAAGAAGATAGACGCTAAAGTGGTCCACGACAACACAGATTTCAACGTTAGATGGGAATACAAGAAAGAAAAGGTGTAATTTGCTAAGTACATAAATAAAATGAAAAGAGGAAAAGATGGAGAAAAAGAAAGGGTAGAAGAAAGAAAATACTCATAGCGACCTTTAATTTGTTTTTTCCTAAAGAAATTTTTTCTTGTTTTTATCCAACAATGTTCGTGCATTTCTTGGCCCAATTAAGCTGCTAAATTATTGCCCACTGAAATGCGAAATCACTGACACTGTGATAACTGATAAACTGATAATAAAATCAAGTGCATCTCTCTCATCTGTTGAAGTCTGAACATAAGGACATGGCAACCAACGTCACCATAACTTTTGCCCAAACCAACTAGAAAGGAAAATCAAATCATCACACCCCGAATCACAAGTCCAAATTAAGTTGTAAGCAAATTAAGTCCAAATCAAATCATTTCACTAATTAATTACCTGGAACTCAGGGGAGCCGTACAATTTCAAGAACCACTGCAGCGCCAGCGCCTGCACGGCGACCGGCTCCCCGGCCGCGGCCTCCGGCTCGGCGCCGACCAGCGGCGCGAAGAGCCGCCCCGCCGCATCCTCGCCAAGGCCGACCGGCGCGAAGGCGTCGGCGCCGCGGGCCACCACCGCACCCGCCACCGACAGCGCGGCCTGCACCCCGGAGAAGGCCACGTACACCGTGCCGCCGCCACCGTGCACGAACCCCGCCGTGCCGGCCGAGGCGGTGGCGGCCACGCAACGGTCCCAGGCACGCGCCAGCAGCGGCGAGGAGGCGAGCAGGGCGCCGAGGACATGGCTGGTCTCGAACCTTGAAAGAGGAGAACGCATTTGAGCTTCTTTATTTTACCATCTCTCTCTCTCTCTCTCTCTCTCTCTCTCTCTCTCTTCGGTGCCTCAAATTGGGCGCGAAAAGATGCTAAAGTAACGAACTTTTTGCATGGTTCATGCAGAAGTATTTTAGTATATATTTATATGCGATGAGAGGTGAGAAAAGTAATGGAAAAACATGGGGGCGAGGAACTTACATGGAATTTTCTTCTTCTCCCCTGGCATCTTCCATGGCTGACGAGCTTCCCAGAAACGGCGGCTAGAGAGAAGAGTTGAAGGGCTTGGGGGTTAAGAGAGAGAAAGAGAGAGAGAGGAAGTGGTCAAGTTTAATTTGGTGGCCGGTCTTCTCTTTGGGGTGGGCAAGATGTAGTACTTTGATCTTGCGCTCCCACTTTAAATAATACGGGCTGATCACGGACTCGTAGAATTTAGTTGCTTACTTTGTAGTCCTCTCAAAGATCCTCTTTATGAGTTAAGGCTATTTTATTTTAGTTCTTGGTTCCTGTTTTGCCCTTTTTCACATTAAATAGCTTTTAAATAAAGTATCTTTTTAAGATGGAGTTTACTAGTTAATTATAGTAAATACTGTACCGACTTCATTTATGCCGACAAAATCACACGTGAGTTTCTGCTACTCTGTAATCTCTCGCACGAACAGCCTAAAAACCATAAGCTGTAGCCAAAAACCATAAGTCTCAATCACAAAGAATAGGCCCTAAAGCTTGGCTATGTTTTACCGTCCGATCGAGAGCTAACGATGTACATCACAGTCTGTGATATTTTATATTTGTACGTTGACCTTCCAGAAAGGGTCAACTTCTCAGAAATTGCAACTTACATTGCAAGCACCGAGGAGGATCTCGCCTCGATATTCTGCTCTTTTCAAAAACAGCAAAGCATCGATTCCCTTATGGAACCGCTAATCCATATGCATAGTGCACATTACAATATTTTGATTATAATGTATAAGAATAGGGCGTAGCAGCTGATCCTATTGAGAGCAAAAAATGACTTAGGGCCTTTTTTTTGCTGAGATTTATGGCTTTTAGCTGCGGCTTGTGACTTTTGGGCTGTTCGTGCGAGAGATTACAGAGTAACAGAAACTCACGTATAGTTTTTGCTAATATAAATGAAGTCAGTACATTATATACTATAATTAACTAATAAATCATATATTGAAAAAAATACTCCGTTTAAAATCTAGTTACTATAGAAAAACTAAAAACAGAAACAAAAGCTAAAAAAGAATAGTGTCTTATTCTAAACAAATGAAATAACACAACAAATTTGGCATATAGGCCACCTAGGCACAAACTTAGCTGTGAGCTGTATGCACTTCATTTTTTATTGGCAATATGCACTTTATTGCTGATAAAGAAAGCTATATCTTTATAGTGCTTATTGGTCAATTGCCCATGTACATTACCTTGAACTTTTCTCATTGTGCATGTGTGTGCGCTCAAACTGTCTTCAACTTATATATAGTGGAAATCTTAGTAGCCATCACATCTTACTCTCACCAACATTGCTAATCAAAATGATCAAAAGCAACCTTTACAATTTCTATTTTGAGTAATTTAAACTTTTTTATTAAGCTTTGTGAACACTATGTGCATGGACCCTGAAAAGGTGAGGGGTCCCAAACCTCTAGATGTGAAGGTCCCAACTTTTAGATACTTTTGTGAAAGACTCCCTAGTTGCAAAAGCATATTCCATGAATGGGATAAAAATTAAGTATTTATTTCTTGTTTAATGTGTGGTCAAATCACCAGATGCTGCCCCTGTATCAAGCATTTGTTTTTGATCAACGACAAGATCTGCATTCTGGTTGGTCACTAGAATATGACACCCGGTCTGGGCTCACATAGGCGTTACGCGACGTGTAACACATGCTCGACAACGACACGACACTGCATATATTTTTTATTTTTTTTAGGATTGTCACCTGAAGCATTTATTTTTTAACTACTATCCAATCATATATGTATATGAACAAAAATAATAACACTGAATAAGAAATATGTAGTGGTGGCATTGTGCCGTGCTGGTCCAAGTTCAGCCCTAAGTAACTATAGACAGCGGAGGCAGCAGCAATGATGGTGGCGGCGATCACCATTCCTCCTTGCTCCTCGTTAAAAACTAGTTAAATTTGAATTAGTTTCCCAAAAATATAGACACGTAAATATTTTGGGGGAAAATGGTATTTTCTTGATATTTCACAGATACGATGTTACTACCTTGTTAAAAACCTTACGTCCTAGAGTGGTGTTCCTCGAGTAAGGAAAAGAGTACAATAACAACAAGCGTACATACTAACTATAATAATATGTGTACATACTAACTACTCATCAAGGTCCAGATCATTCATGCATTCGAAGTCAACATACGCCTGCACGATTTCAGAATCCTCCAGTTGATGATGTTGGCGCTCTTTAGTTAATTCCCAATCCTTGGAGTATGTGATTGCCTCCACCATCCTATGCGTGAGGGATGAACGACTTTCTTCAATTATTCTCCCTACCGTACTGAACGTCACTTCTGAAGAGACAGTGGACACTGGCACCAGGAGAACATCCCATGTAAAATGTGACATCACATAAAATATCCATCTGTTATTCTTCCACCACTCGAGTAAGTCTATCTTACCTCCGCCAGCAAGATCAGGATCAATGTTTGTAAAATCATGCTCCAGATAGTGATTGAGCTCTAAGACAAAATTCCACTTGAGGGCCGCCTAAGGTTGAGAGACTTACATGGTACATGCGAAAACATAAAAACAATCTCGTCTTTAATACGTGCGAAAGCTTTCGGTAATCAGGACCAAGGCATTCACCTATTCCCTCTATACTGATCTGCAAGCCTGCCAACTTTTTCGTAGGATCGAAAATGATAGCAAATTAATATAGGTATGAAATAGAACCAAAATATTTAATGAAATTTTCGTCCATTGCTACGACAGCATAGCCGAAAGGGGATCCTTCCTAGATTTAGCAATTTTGTCTGTAATTAACTAAATAAATTCTATAACTAAGTAAGAGATAGGATCATAAACACCAGATAAAACCTATGATGCTTTATAAAAATGTCTTAAAAACTCTCGAAAATGACTAGCAATCTGCCAATCTAAATTAGTAACTACCAATTCATTGTTTTGAGAGTTAGCATTGACAAAAATGGATATGACGTGTTCATACCCTTGTAACTTCCGTAACATGGTGTATGTCAAGTTCCATCTCACCTTCATATCAAGACTGAATTTTTTGCCTTCTTCCCATTGGCTACGCAGTACTTCGCGAACCTGACTACTACTTATGGAAAATTTATGAGGTAATGAATGGCATCACATATACTATTCAAATATCCGCTAACCACTTGCATGCCATCTTGAACAACAAGGTTCAAGATATGACATACACATCTATGGTGGAAAACATAACCACCAATATATGTCTGCAACCTTAGAGTAAGAATGTTTATAGCCGTCGTATTCGTTGATGCGTTATCAAGAGTTATAGAAACAATCTTATTATGTATCTTAAAATCATCAAGTATGTGTAGTATACGCTTGGCGATGGGCTCTTCTGTGTGTGATTCGTTAATTAACTTAAACCCTATAACTTTTTTGTTTAGCCTATAATTGTCATCTAAATAATGAACTACAACACTAAGATAGGTACTTCTCTAGTGTGATGATATCCAAATGTCTGAAGTTATAGTAAAAGAGAATTGAACTTGTAGGAATAGTTCTTTTAGCTCTATTAATTCCTTATAATACATCCATAAAATATTAGATGTAGTAATTCTCCTATTAACATATTAGTACTGCAGGCAAAATCCGTGTTGGATCATTCTTTCAAACGCATGACTTTCACCCATCCTAATCGGCTGATCTTTCGAAACAATATATCTAGCAATTTTCTCACGAGCAGAAAAGCGGGTTGTATACCTAAGTACTTACAGATCCATCGGCCTCAAAGTTTAGCTATGTTTGTACTCCTCCTCTCGTCTCTGCACCCCCATCTTGTGCAATCATACTTTGTAGTGCCATGTCCCTACAGCTGTACAAGCAATTAATTTAGCTTTGCAATGATTACAAATTGTGATCTCTAATGTTTGGCCGTCTTGGATTTCCTAGCTTCAGGTCATGTGCTTCCAGCAATTCGCCATTCATCCAAACCGACCAATGTTGTCATCTGTGGACAGGGGAGAGAATTCTGGTGTCCCCATTGGCTCCAGACAGCCTGGGTACTCCTCGTAGCCCTCCGTACCATCTATATGATGGTCATCCATGATGTAGTATCCCATGCTTGGTGAGAGCTAACGAGCATTAACAGGAGTCGGAGCCAGAGGAGGACTAGGGGAGTGGCGGCGGGAGATTACACTAAGTCGTCTTGCTACCCTTTTGTGCTATGACTCCTCAATAGCATATTGTCCTTGGTGCTCCGACTCCTTGGTAGCATAATGGATGGTGAATTAATTGGAGACTAGATAGATGTTGAAGAAATGAGGAGAGTAGATGGATGGTAAAGAAACAAGGAAAGTGGATGGATGGTGAAGAAATGAGGAGATGAGTTGATTTTATAACCATCAGGAAGAAGGTCGTTGCTCCCGACCGTTGTCTGCACTTTTTAGGGAGTGAGCTCTCTCATCTCTCTCAGATTCTCTCAGAGACTGAGCTCTCTCCTCTCTTTCTCAGACTCAACTATGTCAACTCTCATCTCTCTGACTCTCTCTCTCTCTCTCCCTCTGACACTCATCTCCCTCAGACTCTCCCATCTCTCTCGGGAGGCCGAGCAGCGAGCCCAAGGCGGGAGGCAAAGCAGCAAGGCCGAGGCGATTCTAAGGTGGGAGGCGGAGCGGCGCGGCGGGAGGCAAGGAAGGGGCGAGAGGTGAGGCCGAGGCGAAGGAGGTAGCGGAAGGCAAGGTTGAGGCAGGAGGCAAGGAGGCGAGAGGGCGGTAGGAGCCGAGGAGGGGCGGTGGGAGGTGGGGCCAAGGCGGGCAACAGAGCGGCAAGAAGGCGCAACGGGAGGCGAGGAGATGGGGTGGCGTGGAGAGGTGGGAGGCGGTGGGAGGTGAGAGGGCAGCGAGAGCCGAGGACGTGCTGCAAGAGGCGAGGAGGTGGCAAGCCTGAGGCAACGAGGCGACGAGGAGGCGAGAGGCCACCACCGACGCCGATGTGCCCCCTGTGCTCACCGTGCCAAGCCAGCCTGAGCACGACACGGTATGCTGGGCCATGCCATGCCGCTCGATGAGTCAACTTTCCAGGCATGGCCCGGCTTATCGTCCGTGCCATGCTAGCCCGGCCCCCTACGCATTGGGCCGGGCCGTGCTTGGGCCGACCGGGTCTCGAGCTAACTTGGAAAAGCATGACCCAACTCCCATCTCTAGATATATGTCCAGACTTGGTTTTGCCCAGTCAAAATTTCTTCAGCTGATGAAAAACTATCTCCTTAAAGCATTGGTGATTGGTGATTTTTTTTCTTCAACTGATGGTAAACGGTGAACTATATCGTACCAACTTACCAACGAGGGCTTCGAGTCATGGTGGTATATATCCCCTCCTTGAACCGCTTGGTGGTCTGTATGTGGAAAACCGACTGATTGTTTCTCACTGGTTTTTTCTTTGATTATTTTCTCTTTGTAATTTTTGGACTTCATAGGTTTCTTATATGTTGGATTATAAACAATACACCTAGGTTTTCTGGAAAAAAACAACAATACAAATTGGCCCCTTTTGGAACATGCAGGAATTTCATTCAGACATTGTTGTTTTCTCTAAAAGAATCTTATGCTTCAAACAAGCCCATAGCATCTTCAGGTAACATATATAGGGGAAAACCCATTTCATTATGGAATTAAGGACCCCGGTCCCTCAGCAGTTTCAGGGAACAAATCGGATCTTCAGCACTGTTACCAACGACCAAAGTGTACTTTCTTCATTGATTTTTGTTTCAAAATCAATTTCCGTATTGTTTGAAATAATTCTACCTTCTAGATTACACTGTGACTGATGTATCAGCGGACTAGCGGGATGGAGACATATAGCTGACAGCTACTGCATTGAATCCTATTTAATCTGTGCACCTACCGACTATTAATTTCCCTTTTTTTATTCCCATTTTCTTATCTGTTTCTTGTTTCTTCTTTTTTTAGAGGTGTTTGAATTTGCTACAGCTAGTGACTTTTAGCTGCAGTTGATAGTTTTTTGCTAGAAATAAACAGTAGTAATTGAAAGAAGTGATTTTTAAAATAAAGAGGCAAGCGGTGTAAAAATGAGGAAGATATGCGTACGTAAAATAGGAGTAAAAGAAGTAGGATGTGTGATATACCGATGATCTCTTATCTTATCTTCAAAATAAAAGAGGTGAAGAAACCCTTTCGAGACTAAACAAAAATTAGAAGCAAAAAATCAATATAAACTCTCCGTTCCCCAAAATGCAAATTCTAGGGCTACTAAATAAAATAATAATTAATTAAGGCTATTAGTCCTTTGACCACAAAGTTGCTTAGCAAGTGAGCACTCTCACTAAACGTGGCCAGATTCTCCTAGTGATCTTTCATGAATGGAATTTGATATGACAAAAAGTGCAATTTATCTTACCCTATACATTTTTTTCTTGCGAGGATACACATGGGAAAACTGAGACCACATCTGAACCTGGTTTTTTTGGTGACTTCTTTGCTGTGATTTTATTCAGATGCGAGCCATATTTCACTGCGCTTTATTTCGACTAACTACCAAGAGGGTAAAATAACAAAATTGCTTTTGTTACTAAGATTCAACACTTAACAGCCGAGCTTTGCTCAAATGGTGAGGTGGCTGGCATACAGACCACCCGCCCAGATTTAAACCTAAGAGCATCTCCGAGAGAGGCTCAATATTTTATCCTCTAAAATCTTATATTGGGAGTCTTCCTAAAAAAATATCCTCTAAATCTTTCCCCTCCTTCAGCAGCTCCTCTAAACTTGGATCCCTAAAATTACCATCTAGGCATTGTATATTTGATGGTGATCCACCTCAATTTTGGAGTACCAAAATTATTCGGCGTGTTTTTGAGTATCTGTTGGAGGCTTGTTTTTAACTTTCATACCCAATATTTGAAGATAGGGGGTGAGAAAGAGCATCTCTTGGAGATGCTCTAAGGTGTCTTATTTTTGAGGTACTGTTTATATGAATAATGCCCCTTAGAGTATACGCACACGTGAGTGTGTTTGGTAGTCAAAGCATGTGCTTGCAATCTGTAAGACTTTATATATCTGTTTTGTCTAAAAATGTATACATTGGACGTACCCATGTGAATATATGAGTGTGTCTTTGTTGTACCCTATAAAAAATCAATACTTCGCACTATACTTGTAACCACGTCTGTTTCACAATATTCGCCCAACTACCTAGGCTGTACAGACCAATAACACACAAAATCTAAGAATCAATGGAATTGGACCGTACTTAACATTATCAATCGACGTACTTTAGTCACTAATAAAGCTGAACTAACTACACTCCTATGTCTGACCAGATACTTTAGTCACTAATAAAGTTGAACTAACTACACTCCTATGTCTGACCAGATGTGGATGTGTGGTCATGGTCTTCGTTCATCAGCTATTGGCGCCTGAAGGGCCCATCATTCCGTAGGCGACGACTCCAGAATCCTGAAAAGTTCACGTCAAACAGTGAGAAATCAAAGCAAGGGCACACATCATCTGTTCATTAGCAGGCAATTTCCATGGTACTTGTCGAAGGAGTTAAACGCTGGTCCTACCAATGGATTACGGCAGTTCAGGAAAAGTCGATGCACACTCGTCGACCAGTACTGTGATGCAAGTGCTCCCATATGAGCCGTTCGATCGGGTTAGAGACCCCTAAATTAACGGCTCAGATCGAGGGGAAGGGGATGAGACGCTTCTGACCATCCATATCTCATCTTGTGGACTCTCCGGTTCCTCTTTCGTTTAGTTCGGCAGCATTCACTCTCTGGACGTAGGAATTTTTCCGATTTCTGCACGAGTTAAACTGTTTTTTGAAAATGCCTACCTTCGGGAAAAAAAAAAGCCCTAAGAATCCATTCAGTCTGGTGGTGCTTGGTTAGGCTAAATTATTGTGGCTTATAGCTAAATTTCACTGTAGCTGGCTGAAATTATAGTATAGCTGATGGTGGCTTATTTGGTATAATTAAATTTAAAAACATTTAAAAATAGAAAAAACGGGTTAGCCCAGCATGTGTAATGCACACGAATAAGGGAAAAAAGAACCGGTAAAAAAGCTCAAAAAATCAAAAAAAAATCAGAAAAAGATAAAATTTTGGAATAGTGAAAAATAAGCCGAAAGCCAAAAGCCGAAGCCGAAACGAGCAAGGCCGTTGCAGACTCCTGAGAAATACGGTGATCAGTTTGCTTTGGTTTGCCAAGGCGTCGGCGACACGGCTAAGCACAGAGCCTGTCAATGTCGTGAATTATCATGGCGAAGGCCAGGCCAGGATTCATGTGTCCCAACGCTAGGAGCCTAGGACGTACGTGATCGAGCTGGTCTTGGTCCAAGTCCACTTGAAGTCTTCGTGCGCTTGAACAGCACAGCCACATATATATTGTGGACGCAATCAATTCCATGTTAGTAAGGTAACTGTAGATATATTATTTCTCACGTTCTTGTTGGTGCTGGCAATAAAATGCTGCAATCCTTGTATTAATAGGCTAAACTTTGAGTCAATTTGCCAGACATTTACTCGAGTCCATCTTTTCTAGACCGATGAACTCGTGTCTAGTTTTGAACCGACTGTTTGGTGAACAATATGGGCTCTTTTTGGAAAGCACGAATTTTACAGGAAATTGTTAAATTTTTGTAGGAATCGAAAAAATTATCATGTCCAAACAGGTCCTTCGTACATCATGGAATCAATAATGATTCACCATAGATATGCCCAGCACAAATGATACATAATTGAATAATGGTATTATCTTGCCTGATTGAAACAATCACTTACAGTGATATCCATGAGGAATGATATGCAGCATATTGGAAAAAAGAAAACTCCCTGAAAACAAATAGTAGCATGATAGATGCTTTCTTAGGTCCCAGAATGCAGGAATTCCTGGTTTCTACCGAAATTGACCTATCCTATGAAATTATTAAGTTCATCCTTAATTGTATTAACCCTACACAACCAAAAAAACAACATACGGATATAATTCATCGTAGATACAAGCTTGGATGCAATCATCCAACAATAATGTGAATCAGATGACACATAAGCATAGATCAATCGTACACGTCAGCTATGATGTCATACGCGGATCTTGCGTCCTGAAAGCAATGCTGAAACGGCGGTGCCTCGGGAGAAGCGCCCACGCGGAAGAAACGCGTGAAAGGCCAAAAAGAAAATACTTTTCAAAACAGTTCCTACTTCGTCGTCCTTTCACAATAATTCATCAAAACAACTTATTTTAAAAACAATGTGTTAGCTTCTCCGCGTTCAATTCATTTACAAAAACCTTTACATTAAAATTAAAAATCATTAATCATAACTATAAATTATCAACTGAAAAAATATAACTAAAAAACATGTAGGGCCTGCAAGTGTGATAGCTGCACAAAAGATCCCAAACAACACAACATCATGCAGCATCTCACCCCAAAGGCTTCATCGTACACGTTGGCTATGATGTCATACGCGGATCTTGCGTCCTGAAAGCAATGCTGAAACGGCGGTGCCTCGGGAGAAGCGCCCACGCGGAAGAAACGCGTGAAAGGCAAAAACAATTCAAAGCAACTCCTACCACTTCTGTCCTTCCGAAATAATTTATTAAGATAGTATTTTTTTAAAACAATGTATTAGTTTATCAACGTTTGATTCATTTACACAAACACTTACGTTAGAATCAAAAATCATTAACTATAACTATAAATCATCAGTCGTAACTAAAAAAATATAGCTAAAAAGAACGCATATGACCTACAAATGTGAGAGCTACACCACAAGATCCCAAACAACACAACATCATGCAGCATCTCACCCCCAGGGCTTCATCATTTCGGCACATCTGAGCGGTAGCAATGGAATCACATGAATGAGAAAACAAAAAAAAATCAGTGTTTAAAATAGTGGGCTAGCACTGGTAAATGGTAGTACAAATTCTTACAGTAATACCATAAAAAATACCAATACCAACACCAATGTTGAGAATGGATCTCGGATGTAGGTATGAACAAATTTTGCAAAGTTGAATATTTTGTCATACCTGCCTCGATTGATTGACCTATCATCATCATCATGAAAAAACAACTTCACAATGTCAAATATTGCCACCTAGTAATCTCCTTCCATTATAAGCAATCATCATATTTGCATGTGTAGGTGTATCACTGGTTTGCCATATATCGGTAAGTCTCTTCCATTTCAGTTCTACCAGACCATACCTCACTTGGATTGACCAAACCATATATTGCAAACCCGTCATTTGAACTCGTCTTCAATATTTCCCGCCTTTCTCGTACCATACTTGAGCTCACTGTTTCACCCGGCATCCTCGATCGTTTTGGGCCCTGGCTCTTCTATGAGCGTTGTCCCGATTCTCGTCGCTGACTACGTTGACTCCAAATGACTCTGCACATCCAAAGATAGATAAATCTTTTCTAAACACATTTTTTTTATAACTTGACCCACATTAACAATAACATACACCTTAGTTACTAAAACCCATTTCAAGGCTCAAACCCACAAATCTAAAATCTAGTCGAACCTCGTTGTTCTGGTCCATCGACCGCATCCAGCGGTCAGACCGCTGTCATCGTACGGTCAGGCCAGAACAAAATGCCGGTTCAACCGCAGAATTGCAAACCGCAACACTCGGCAACATCAATTGGCAGCATTTAATTACTGAACACGAGTCCAGACAAGCTGACGGACACACATGCCTTACGTAGAGTACACGTCCATCCATCGCATGTAACCTGCATTAATTAATTTCTTTTATCGATAGCCCATGCATACATACAACTCACTATGTCAACTCAAATAAATAACATACATGCATGTAACCTCTATTAATTAATTTCTTTTGTCAATAGCACATGGATGCATACAACTCACTATGTCAGCTCAAATAAATAACATACATGGCTGAATGGTTAACTCTTATCCTGCATCAAACAACACAGCAAGCAATATTTAAGTCGCGCGTGTATGAATGCTTGAGCCCAATTTTTCTAACAGAATACAAATCTAAATTTCCAACTCTTTTAAATTGACAAATATTTATCATAACAATATTTAGAATCTTCTTATATGTTTATATTGATCTGATTAACAACCCTAAATTAACAGCTCAGATCGGGAGAAGTGGATAAGACACTTCAACCGTCCATCTCACATATTGTGAACTCTCCCATTCCTCGTTCGTTTAGTTCCACAGCATCGACTACCGATGAAGTGGTTCCAAACACAAATGGTACAAATAGGAAGTTGAAGGGTACCGCCTCATCTGGAACATAGGAATTTTTTCGATTCCTATGCGAGTTACACTGTTTTCTAAAAATGCCTACCTTCCAAAAGAGCAGAGATGGCCAAATAGGTCATGCCAAACGGGCCAGTCCAAGACACGGTACTGTTGGCACGACTCGGCACAAAAGCCGGTGGGCCAAGCCGGTATGGCACGAGGCCATAGGCCGTGCCTAGGCTGGTGCCTCGGCCCACCGTGCTGGCACGGCACGGCCCGTTAGGCACACGAAGCCTGTGGGGGCACGGCCCATCTGGCACGATAGCCGATTGTTAGGCATGATGGGCATAGGCACAGCCCATCCAACTCGTTTAGTGCAGATAGCATGGCCAACGGTCGTTTTTATTTATAAAAAAGTAGACATTTTTTGGTCATTTGAGCCTTAAAAAATATGAAATAATTTTGAAAAATTCTAAAATTGTTCCTATAAATAAGCACCATACCCACCCTCATCAACCCACACTCAAATCAACATTCTCCTCTCCTCGCTTGTGAAAATTTCGAAGCTCTTTGTGGCAATTTGGCAAAATTCAGAATAATTTTGCCAAAATTCCAAAAATTCAAAATAAGGGCGGTGGTCAAGTAAAGAGGAGAGAATACTAATTGTTATGTTCTTATATTATTTTTATTCTTCTTGTATAATTTCTTGTAACACAAATTAGGTAATAATTTAATTTTGTATTTGTATTTTGCAGTTTTGTGCATTTTGAAATTTTGTCATAGAACTTTTTGACGAATTTGCTGCCAATGAGTACAAAATTGATCTGGAAGATCTTGCATCGTTCGGTACGAGTCCGCCTCCACCTCAAGCTGCCGCCAAGTAGACCACAGTTGTACCATCGTCAGGTTCTACCAGTGCCTCTGAATCAGCAAGCACTAGAGCTAAGAGGTCCAGACCAAGCACGTCCGACGTGTGGGGAGATTTTGATAAGATCATGAAGCAATTGCTGTCCAGAGAGCAAATAAGGGTTGCTGTTTGCAAAATATGTCATCATGAATTATCTACAAAGTCTACAGGTGGAATCGGACACTTGCACAGACATGCCCAAAAATGTAAAGAAAAGCAAGATATCACCATGAGGTAGACACAGCTGATGTACATGTGGGGCGCCATCTTTTCCTCCAGGAAATCCTCTGGAAGATCCTCTACATCTTCAAGTAGTGGAGGTAGGGTAATCCATACCAGAGCTCGCAGGGAACTATCAGTCTTTCTGGGCAGCAATCACATACCATATGGTACAGAGAACTTCAACCTTTTGCACTAGGGCGCGAGCACAAGCTAACATATCCAGTTCTATCCATATTAGCACGGGATGTATTAACCGTTCCTACCTCGACGGTTTCTTCCGAATCTGTTTTGAGTCTTTTTGAAAGAATATTGGAGAGAAGAATAGCACTCATGAGTGAGATGGTGGAAGTACTTCTTAGAGTGAAAGACTAAGAACAAGCTGATGTGCGTGCCCAACACTGTGTGGTGGATACAGAGTTAGAATACGCGTTCAACAATCTATATCTAGATGGCGGTGAAGGCAGTCAGGACACCGACGACTATTCTTAGAGCATCTATGTATTATGTATATATTGTATTTTTATGCTTTTCCACCTATCACGCTGAGCTACAGGTTGTACTCTTTTTTGTTTGAAGGGTTTTTCTCGAGTTGAGTTTTTGCTTAGCAAAGTTTTAATGAGACAACCATTTTAACATAAATAAAAGCTCATTATTACATTTCTATAATTTACTATATCTTTTCCTACATATCTATAATTTAATTGTCTTTTCTGCATTTTGTACAATTTATTGTGTGTATTCTACAATTTCTACAATTTAATGTTCGTTTTATATACTTACTACAATTTATTTTGCCTTTTAGAATTCTACATATTTTTCTTAACAAATCAGTTTTTTTTAGGCTACACAGTTGTGCCGTGCCCGCCTGACCCAACAGGCTAATCGTGCCTCAAACCAGCCCGGCACGACACTCTTCTGGGTCGTACCTGGGCCAAAGGCCTGACCCATAGGCCAGCACTGCATAGCCTGTTTCAGCTGACGGGCTAAATAGGCTCGTGCCTAATGGGCCCATGCCTCATCGGGCCCAGGCTGTGCCGGGCCGGGCCACCTATTTGGGCACGACTAAAAACAAGCTAAGAATCCATTCGGTCAAGCTAGACAAGAGTGAATGTTATAAACTCCTGAGAAATACGGTGATAAGTTTGCTTTGGTTTGCCTAGGCGTCGGTGACACGGCTAAGCACAGAGCCTACCAATATCGTGAATTAACATAGCGAAGGACCGGCCAGGAGTCATGTGTCCCAACGCTAGGACACACATGATCGAGCTGGTCTTGGTCCAAGTCCACTTGAAGCCTTCGTGCGCTTGAACAGCACAGCCACATAATATTGTGGACGCACTCGATTCCATGTTAGTAAGGTAACTGTAGATATATTATTTTTGCACATTCTTGTTGGTGCTGGCAATAAAATGCTTCAATCCTTGTATTATAGGCTAAACTTGAGTCAACTTGCCAGACATTTACTCGACTCCATCTTTTCTAGACCGATATACTCGTGTCTGGTTTTGAACCGATTGTTTGGTGAACAATATCGGTTCTTTTTGGATAGCACAAATTTTACAGGAAATTGTTAAATTTTTGTAGGAATCGAAAAAATTATCATGTCCAAACAGGTCCTTCGTACATCATGGAATCAGTGATGATTCACTGTAGATATGCCCGGCACAAATGATACATAATTGAATAATGATATTATCTTGCCTGATAGAAAACAATCACTTACAGTGATATCCATGAGGAATGATATGCAACATATTGGAAAAACGAAAAGTCCCTAAAAGCAAATAATAGTATGATAGATGCTTCCTTAGGTCCCAGAATGCAGGAATTCCTGGTTTCTACCGAAATTGACCAATTTCCTTTAAAAAATAGAAAATTTCTATGAAATTATTACGTTCCAAATGGGTCCTTAATTGTATTAACCCTACACAACAAAATAAAATACAACATGGGAATATAATTCAACGTAGATATACTGACACAAGCTTGGATGCAATCATCCAACAATGTGAATCAGATGACACATAATAAGCATATGCAATATCAGTTACACACGTTAGCCATGATGTCATACGCATTCTCGAGGAAGTGAGATCATGAGTCCTGAAAGCAATGCTGAAAAGGTCGTGCGCAGGAGAAGCCGCCAACGCTGAAACTCGTGAAAGGCAAGAAGATTCTTTTTAACTTATAGCTTTTTCAAATAAATAAATAGGACAGTTTCTTCAACAAATTTAAAGTGGTTTATCGAGACGATATTTTCAAATAGCAACACCAAAAGATCCCAAAAAAACACAACAGAACTGCATGTTTAAAATCATGCAGCATCTTACCCCCAAGGCTTCATCATTTCGGCACATCTGAATAAATCAGTGTTTAAAATAGTGGGCTAGCACTGGTAAATGGTAATACAAAGTAATACCATCAAAAATACCAATACCAACACTAATGTTGAGAATGAATCTCGGATGTAGGTATGAACAGATTTTGCAAAGTTGAATATTTTGTCATACCTGTCTCTGTTGATTGACCTATCATCATCATGAAACGCAACAACTTCACAATGTCAAATATTGCCACTAGTACTTGGAAGAGTTCCTTGCCCACAAGTAAGAGATTCCACATGCACGCTCACATTTGACAAGAGATAAGCGTGGTCGGTAAACATTTGACTCAAAGCAAAAGTACAGAGTGGACTTTTGGGGGTAACAATTATGATAAGGATAATACAGTGTGGACGAAATTATTTTACTTGTTAGGCCACAGTAGGAGTTTCATCTGCATTTAATAGGCTGTCATATAGGTATTTTTGATGATATGACAACATTTTTAAGAAGAGAAAGAAGAAGTGAGTTTCATCTAGATGAAACTCTCTTGGCACGATTACCAACTCTATATGAGTCATGAAATTAAATGTCTATGAAACAATAGAATGAAACTATGCATTGAGGATGGATGTTTCATCCATGTTTCATTTCATTTTACATGATATGGCAGTCTTGGAAACAACGCTATGAAACTCTCCACTGAGAATGACCTTAAATTCGAAATTATTTTACTTGTAAGTTGTAACATACAATCAAGCTCTAATTTTAGATAGTGTTACAGGAAACACTATTGTGCTGTTGCTGTATAACCAGCTGAATGCAGTGATGTAGAATCCATTCTCTTTTGCACTAAGATGTGATCCTAAGTCAAATTTGGTACAGCTAGCAAAACACAACAGGGCTGCCATATCAAGTCGTGATTTTTTACAGGGTTAACACACGCCTTGTAATTCCCATGCCTTGTGGCGATGTTGCGTCGTATTGCTGGAGTAATCTACTGAAAAATGTTAGGTGACCCATGTGAAAGCCCAATGTGGCTGCCATATGAGTAGCGAGTAGCGAAGAATACGATGAAAATGATTGTAATGAAGATGAGTAGGATAAGCCATGAACTAACTCAAGATATGAACAACATGAGTAATATCAGGATGAGTGCTTACAAGTTATACCAAATTCCCAACAAGATAGCGATATCGAGTAAAATCCTCAAGAAGATCACCATCAGTGGCACGAAGCTGAAGGAAGAGCTCCATGGGAGTCTCAACAGTACGAGTATCAGTCAGACCAGACCGATCAAGAAGATCCTAAACATACTTCTACTGAGAGAGGTAGTGACTCTCAGACATGGAAGAAACCTCAATCTCAAGGAAGTATGTAAGCAAGCCAAGATCAGTAATGAGAAACTGCTCACTAAGATAGTTCTTTACATATGTGATAAACGAGGAATCGTTACCAGTGATGAACATATCATCCACATATAAAAGAAGCAGTGTCCTACCCTAAGGCGAGACATGGACAAAAAGAGCAGGATCATGGGCACTCACAGTAAAACCAATAATGGTAATCACTGAGGTAAAACGCGAAAATCAGGTACGAGGAACATGTTTGAGGCCATAAAGAGTGAGACGAAGATGACAGACATGACCATCTAGAACAGAATACCTAGATGATGGTTGTATGTAAACCTCCTCATGCAAAACACATTAAAAAGGTAATATCCAGCTAAGAGATAGACCACCAACGAACAAAAGCAACCACAACAAGAGTGCGAACAGTAGTCATATGAGCAATAAGAGCAAAAGTCTCATCGTAATCGTGACCATACTTCTGCTAGAAGCTGTAAGCCACAAGATGATCCTTGTAGTACTCAATAGTACCATCAGATCTCGTCTTAATCTTGTACACCCACTTGCATGTGATAGGACGAGCATGCACAGATGTCAGTACAATATTCTAGGTCTCCGTACGTCTCAGTACAATATTCTAGCAAGCTGCCACTTAGAATGAGAAGTAGCCTCACGATAAGAGCTAGGCTCAGTGACAAAGAGAGCATGAGCTGTTGAGGAAAAACCAAGAGAATCAGGATGTTGAAGGGATGTCCGATCACAAAGGGCGCAACGAGGAGCATCATTAGAGGAATCAGACGTCGGTGTCAGCAAGATACCAGGAGATGAATCTGGTGAAGGACGAGGATGCCTGGAGTAGTGCACCCAGAAAAATAACACGGTGGTGCTGCAGGAACAAGGGCAGTGCAGCAAGAGGCAACACAGGAGATGGAGGTATAGAAGGAACCACTAGACACAAACTAGAAGAAGGTTATGATAGAGGAGAAATGGGTGAAGAGTCAGAGAGAGACAACCATGATATCGTCTCAACGGTGGAAACAGGACAAGTAACCGAATCTTAATAGAAGAAAGGTCGAGATTCGTCAAAGACAACATCTCGTGATATCTTGATCTGTCGAGTAAAATGATCATAATAGTGATAACCCTTATGCTCAGAACTATAACCAAGGAATACACACTCAATAGACTGAGCTGACTTTTGGTGCGCTCACGAGGCTGCAGTAGGATAAAATAGGTCTAGCCAAAAACATGAAGGTAAGTGTACTAGGGGACTCTACAGTAGAGACGCTCCATAGGAGTGACATCCTTAAGAGCAGTGAAAGGATGCATATTGATGAGATATGCAACCATAGAAACAGTCTCAGCCTAGAACTAAGGTGGAACGTGAGGCAAGAAGAAGAGTGCGAGTAGTCTCAATCAGATAACGATACTTTCGCTCAGTAACCCTATTATGAGCATGGGTACCAGGAGAAGAAGATTGGTAAAAATGCCCAGCTCAGAAAGAAATTATCTAAAGGCTTCAGAATAGTACTCACCAGCAGAAGCACAGCGTAAAGTGCAAATAGAGGATTCAAACTGAGTACGAACCATCGTTGCAAAGCTAAATAAATTATAAGAAATTGACCACGATTAGACATAGGGAAAAGGCACATAAAGCTAGAATAATCATCAATGAAAGTTACATAGAATTTATGCCCACCTTTAGAGATAATAGACGCAGTTCCCTATACATCTGAATAAACTAAATCAAAAGGACGAGAAGACAATGACTCATAGAATGGTAATGTAGGACCGGACAGGCAACAGAAGGGGGTGAATGGTGCCTTAAAAAAAATCCCCCTAAGTATCTAAAAAACTTGGGTGGTCGACGACCAATGAGAGTCTAAAACCTGAGTGGTCATAACACAACTTGAATGATCGACGACCAGTGAATAGTCGAAAACCAGTATAGTCGAAGCAAGCTGAAACACAACCAGAGTGGTCGAAAGCCAACGTGGTCAAAGACTAGTGACTAGTCCAAAATCAATGTGGTCGATGACCTGAGAGTGGTCAAAACACGTATTGAATGGTCAACGACTAGTGAATGGTTGAAAACCAGTATAGTTGAAGCAAGTAGAAACAAAACCAAAGTGATCAAAAACCTATGTGGTCGAAGACCAATGAGTGGTCCAAAACCGACGTGATCAAAGCAAGTCAAAATACAACCGGTGTGGTCAATGATCAATGAGTGGTCAAAAACCAAAGTGGTGAAAAGCCAGTGACTACAGTAGTACAATCAGAATGAACAGGGTTTTCAGCACGACCGCTAGATCACAATCCACATAACTTTTAATTGACTGATTCAAAAGACATGAAATTTCGTACTAGAATTGCTTGAGGTCACAGGAACATATTCCATTCAACAATAAAGAGAATAGTTGCCAAAGTTCAACCTTTTTACAATTAAAAAAAGGCGCAAAAACAGAGCCAAAACTCCAATCAGTGAATACAACCCGCTCGTGGGTAGATGATGGCCAAAATGGTACTCAATGAATTCCCACATGTCACAGCAGGCCAGAACACCGAAGAACACAACCCAAAAACTCTTGAACCAGAAATCACTCGAAGAGGCCACGAATCAGGCAAAACAAGGTTTCTTGATGAACTTGCTATTGAAGTGCCTAAATGATTAGAGATTGATTTCACAAAATCATCTCCATCTCATTCACGTCCTTGGCATAACAAGATCACAAAAAGGCAAGAGGAGATATCAAAACCAACTGAAAGAAGAGTAAATCAATTAAGACAAGATAGATCCAAGAAGATTCTCGAAGATTGATGTATTGCTTACTTGAGATGGTCGGTTTTATAGCCACTCCACCTAGGAGGACGAAAAGCACATGAAGTGCTCAATTCTCAAAACCCTAACCCTAACAAGAAAGATAGGTTGGATGGGATCCTCACATTTGTCTCTATACCAACCCCTTTGGGCAACCATCCACCTAACCCTTAGTGGATCCAATCCACCATCACAATAGGGGAACCTGTTATCCCCATATAACATCGGGTTTCACTTTCTCATATACAAGACCTAACCCACTTAGGCCAGCATTGCGGTTTCACACACCACCACTTTTCTGATTTGGGCAATTTACCAAAATGCCCCTCTACCTTTTTCACGAAGCTTCCCTTTGCGCATGAAGAGCGTCCAACTTCCTTGACCGCATAGGACCTCAGCTCCTTCCTAAGCCTAGTTCTGGTCCACCTTGTTGTTGCTCGTCATGTCCACCACCGGCAGCTCCCGCTCCAGTTCCTTGTCATCCCGGCTTGCAACCACCCCACATAGCCTCGATCATCTTCAGCGTCTCCTTGACCATTCTGGACCTCAGTACCACCCTGTGCCTAGTCCCAGTCCTCCAACGCCTCGCCACGACAAAGCTGCAAAGTCCTGCAACCAACACAAATAAGCAAACCATCACGTAGCACCACACAATACACAAAATCATCACCATGCAAAATATATGCAACCAAGTCACTGATCCTAAGCTTAGGACCAAACAATAACCCCTGTGCACACATTAAACAATCTAGATCAATCAAACTCAACTCGCCACTCAAAAACATCAAAGATCAGACCCTGATCAAAAACCCACTATCTAGTCAATCCACAGCTGGTCAGACCACTAGCCCTCGAGTGATCTGACCTCAGAGCCCAACTGGTCAGACACGAGTACTCGAGGTGCTTCGAAGGATACAAGAATTGAAGCACTTGAAGCCTACGAGTACCGACCGTGAAGCCTTCGGCAACCTATCGCAAAATCTACAACTATGGATTACCGAGCATCGCCAAGTACTGAAGCTGCGACCATCCGTGGTCATTCTGTCATGCTCGTCCTGCCGTAGTCGATCTGCCATTCGGACCGTCCAACACAAGGCTGTTCGGACTGCCCAACACAGAGTCATTCGGACTGCATATCACAAGGCCGATTGGACAACCGACTACTAATCGTAGTCCACGCTTCTGACTACCTTCTGTGGTCAAGGCAAACAGCCCAAACAAAGTTCAGTCTTTTGCAAATTTGAATAACTACTCCAAAAATTTTGCAATGGTTCATCACAACATCATTCTAGACCTTCTCATATGGTCCTTCAAATAAAAAAGTTGTAACTGGTTGTCCAGCTTACAACCCTGACAAAATATGGATGCGACATGTCCAAGAACACCCTGACAAACTAATCAAGAAAGACAGGATCCACACAAGTGACCAACAATATTTAGCTGGATAGAGTCATCGACGCCGACCACCAAGATGGCTCAAACACGGGCCTCATCAGCACACCAGCGCTCGAAAGCGTCAATAGCATACTGAAAAAGTCTCATCAGCAGTGTCAACAGTAGTAGCAGCCTCTGCCTCCTTAGCAACCTCATCTTCTGCAGAAGGTTCAGAAGCAGACTGCCTAGGGGAAGGCTGAATCGGCTATGGTGGACAAGGTCAAGTACCGGTGATATGTCCCCAGAGGTGAAGACTATCGAGCGTAATCTCCATGAGTGAAGATCACAACCTATAGTTTGTCCCATGGAGTTTTGTTGCCGAGAATAGGATCACAGCTGATAGAACGAAAGTCATTGGTAGGCGACGTTGGACAACACGGCAATCAAGGCAACGAAGTCTAATAGATGGTGCTGGACAGCGCGGCGATTAGATCAACGTTCTATTTTTTTAACTAATATAACACACCCAACCTAGATCTGATCTAATCAATCCAATCGGGCGAGTCACCGCACCGCTCGGGCGAACGCTAGGTGACAGGTGCCAGGCACGGTCAGGTGAGCGGCGGGCGATGGTCTCCAGGCACCGAGCGCTGGGCTAGCAAGGGCCAGGCAAGCGAGCAGCAGGCGTCGGTCGGGCGGCAAACAGCGGGCGACGGTCGAGCGAGGGCCGGGCAAGCGACAGCCGACGGTTGAGACGGCAGGCGACATCGAGCGGCAGCGACGAGCGACGGCCGGCGATCAAGACGGTGGGCGACGTCGGACGGCGATGGCAGCCACGAGCGACGGCCGACGGGCAACATCGGACTAGGAGGCAACGACAGCGATGGCAATGGAAGGAACAAGGTCAAAGTGCTAGCTTTGATACCATATTATGAATATTGTGTGTATATTCATGACCCAAAAGGCTATGTGTGTGTGTAGGGAGTATATGAGGATATATAAAGGAATATGCCGTACACAAATAAGGAAACCTAGATATATAAGGAAATAAATCAATCAATCCTATTGTATCCTAACAAATCATTCTTCTAGAGGATTTCTATGTCCAAAGCTCCGAACATTCACCTAGCAAAAAGTTTTAAAATCGAGTCAACGCCAGAAAATTGACAATAGATGGGAAAGCAACACATCTAGAGGGAAATATTGACATTACCGCAGAACTAAGCTTGTTCATGTTCACCAAATGGTCCTTTCACAAAGTATCTAGCGTCTTCAGAAGTAATTCCCTCTGCAATTCAACAGAGAGTTGGAGATAATAATAACAAATATGCTATGACGTCAGAAAAAAGATAGAAGTCATGACAAGACATATAACTTGTCAAGAAACAGCAGACTATGCATTATTCTGCATTCCCATAAGGCCATAGTTCAAGATCCATTAATTTTAATTTTAATCATATGCTAGTTTGTAAAACAATCTTATTTAACAAACAACATTACATAAAACAGATAGGGTTCAGTTGGGCTTTATCTCCTGACAAGACCGTATAAACAAATCCATAAGAGAAGCAAACCTCAATTCCCCTAATATATGCATCATCATAATGGGACTCTTGCACAGCGTCCAAGTAGGTAGCTATTAGAAAATCCCCAAAATATTTACAAAGTAGATTGAGTGTTTGTATATCTCCCTTTCCTGGATTGTTTATCACAAAGAAGTGTAGAAAAACTATCAATAACCGTAGATGAATGTTGAACTACATGTCAAGGAAAAAATATAGATTATTATATCACAACTTACTTTGATGTATCATCAACACAAATGGCAAACCATCGCATTACCAAAGATGTTTTCTTACGGATTCCTCTGAATGAATTAGGTGGCACTGGCATGTTTGGGAGAGCAATATTATCAACCTCTATAGAGCCACATTCAATCATTTGTTCAAGTGATGATTGTAGGTCTTCCTCTTGGATATCCTTGAATAATTCCGTAAAGCATCTCAAAGTCAGAAGATCTACTGCAGAAGAACATGAACTCAATATCATTTTAGGGTCATTACCTTTCAGTAAATTTCCCCCTAGACTGACAAACTCATCCAAAAGCTTTGCCAAATTCCATGTCTTAGGAGGCTGAAAGAAAATTGTAATTTGAACAACTGACAGCCACAGAAAAAAAACATTCTAGAAAGAAACTTAAGAATCAGGGCATGCCAAAGTACCTTCTGGGGATCGACATTTCGCAAAATAATTTCATCGACTATGGCTTGCATGTACCTAATAGCATTTCAAGGCATGTAACTGAGAAAACTTTCAGAGATAAATGGCGGTTTAAATAAAAAATAAACAACAAAAAAAGGAATAATTTTAGATACAGAAAGAATGAATAGGTGACTAATGATAATGATTAAGTGAAAGTTGAACATCATTTTCAAAACACAAGAAAAAAAGAAAGATCTTAGCATCAGATGGAAGGGGTTCCTATTCCTACATTTCCTCAAAAGAGGGAAAAACAATAAGAATTTTACAAGCTTCTTCTGTTCTATGTTTCCAAATTCTTTGTTTCTCACAAGACTGAACAGACAAGCTAGGAAAACTGATTTTCATTAAGACAAAAGTGAGCATGCAAGCAAAGAAATTACAAGAGCAGCAGCAAGCATCAATACATATGTCATGTACTCATGTTGACATAAGACACGATAAATGAATTCTGAACTCTTAAGTGAACTAATAATTAAATATCATTGCATCATACATAATAACTGAAGCTTCAATAACCTAATAGACCATAACATATTATCAGTTTATTTAATAATATGCTTCTGACAAGGAGTTACCCCACATCCCCTCAAGTAAGAGTGGATTATTTCTACTGTGCAGTTTGGATCCAAAAGAATGTGGATGTGTTAGAATATGGTATCTGCCACTCAGTTGACCATTTCAATAACTACATTTCAGAGCTAGACAAGAGAGGGGACACAAAACTTACTGGAAAATTTGTTCACTGCAGCTTTCAGAGTCACCTGATAATATAACCTGCCTAAGGTTATGAACATGCTTTCTTTGGACCTATCAAAATGTGAAGATATACCGCATGAATAAGCACAATGCAAGAAAAAGAGAAAAATCACATTGACCAATTAAATAATTAAGCCCTGTTTATATCGGAAAATTAAGCCCCAGCAATAAGAACAATAAGGGTAACCATTTCGTCTAGATAATGAAGTAGCATAGTTTATATGAATCAGGAGAGACATTCACATTAATAGTAGTAAGTGGCAACCAGTAAAAAATCATCCAAAAAAACAAAATTCGATAGCTGGAATTCAGCAAAACAGTCGAGAAAAAACAAGATACCATAGAAGTATAGCGACTGGAAGAAATTATGTACCTCCAAGAATTCATCAAACTCAACAAGACTTTTCCTTATGCCAAAATAATACTTCTCTGCATTGATTTGAAGGCCTAGAAGCTGCATTTTGAAAAAGTAATGAATGTAAACAAGACAATACACTGTGATACTAATACCAATATACCAATACAAAAAATGTCAACATTTGGCGTGGCAACAAATGCAATCTGACCTGTTCTACAACAGCATTGCTCTCGATAGCTATGTCTTCATCATTTGTATCCTTGATATAAGCCTCATGGCCCATTCAGTGTCCAAATTAAATTTCTGGAACCTTTCATCTTGTAAGCTATGACCAAAGTTAGAGACTGTTAGCTTCAGTAAGTAAAAAGATCATCAGATCATACAATAAATGCAATAGTTTAGTAGACCATAAATATTTATGTTTGGGAACAGGCATACCTCACCATAAACCGTGTTGACCCAGGATCACCTTGTCTGCCAGCTCTATCACATAACTGGGGAAAAAAAGAAGGTTGCAGATTTAATGGCACTGTGGCAGAAAACATTTTATTATTAAGAATTATATTCCAAGCATGCCTTATATCCAAAGAAATGATAAATTACGGTAATTCAACAAGCCATGAAAGACAATAGAATGCGTCCAAAGCACAAACTTTGCATGTGATGCTTTTGATGGACCCTGACAGACTAGCCAATTGTCAAAGGAGAGATAAAAAAAAGACACAAATTAATTGATGATTAAGTTTATTTACAGGAAGATGTAATTAACAGAATAAATAACATATACAAGCATATGAAGGCAGAAGAAGCATCATCTGAATTCGATTGGTTCCGTTTGTAATTCAGTTCCAATTGATTCTACATTGATGTGCCCAGGCTTAAGTAGCTTAATGAAATTGTGTGGTCAAAGACACTCCTGATTCTATGTGATAGAACAAGGTTAAGCATCATGCCATAGGTAGTATCCCCTGCAGCATCAGGAGTATTGTTAGTTGGTTATCTATTTGGCGTGACTCATGAAATGAAGTTCCTATTACATGAAGCCCACCTAATGCCTTCACCTCAGCGCCTTCAGCAGAACAATGAATTTCACAATCCCTTAAGACAGTGAGATAAGCAAGTCCTATTGCATCACAAAGAGGGTACATCTCAGTCACTTTGGCTACATGCTCCTGTAGTTTCTCCATCTCAATCGTACGACTCATTTCTATAGACTCGGCAATAGCGGATTTTGCCTTTTGAAAAGACCATTCATTTCTCTTTTGTGAACATATTTTGCTACAAGTATAAATGAAAGATTGTGAGCCAAACAACAACAAAAAAAACTTTCTACAAGTAATAGAATATACAACCATTGGTACTCCGGTACTTATTACTTACCCATGATTGCAGCTTTAACAAGCAGACCTAGTGACAATGGCCCAAGTTTTATCTCGGAGACCCTACCGAAAGTAAAAAGAGACAATGAGAAACACCAACACCTGTGAAGTTTTAGACTGAGCGAAAAAAAGCTCTAAATGAACCACCTTGTGGGATGTGTATTCCCCTTTGGTTTCAACTGTAAGAAATCTTGAAGCTCAAATCAATTGCAATAGCCTATGAGGCTTATATCGTACAAAGGACACAAACTCTAGAAAACAAGAAAGACACATATACCCTTTACACCCCCTCAAATGCAAGGCATATGCAATAGCATTGCATTTGAAAAAGTTGACACTAAAATAGAGAAGATCCAAAGTCCAAGTCTTGAAATTGTCGTCATAGCGTGCAGCTCTTGGAAAATTGTGTCGAGTGCCAACCATCCGGAATCGTGCAACAACCCAGAAAGCACAAAGTGCAAGGAATAGGAAAGTAGAGGTAAGCACGAGCAAAGTCGACCGCGGTAACACGACGAAGAGGATGTGGAAGGTGACACAAATAGAAAGAGCTGTCAAATCAAGCCGAAGAGAGAGATAGAAGCATAGCAGTGCAGATTGAAGCCCAAGACAACAGCGGTGCAATGCACAAGAAGCGCAGCGGAGGCGCGGTGCAGAAGAACTGCGACGACCTTACAAGCTCAAGGCGGCAGCTCAAAGAGAAGCGGCGGCATCATAAAGACTTCTATGATCTGCAACGGCTCAAGGAGAAGAGCAGCGGCGACGGCTATGCTAGGAAGGAGATGACCACACTCATCCGAGAGGATAAACTGTAGCTAGCAAAGCAATCGACTGATTGACAAGGATTTTGTGGACTTGCACAGCTTTGACAAACTCAAAGATAGATACTACGGATTTGAATCGACACAACGGAAGACGCAAAATGAAAAAAAAACTCAAGAACAAATACTAGCAATAGCAAAAGTACTATCCATTCAAACTCCCCTCCTCTCCTCTCTTTCTTCACCCCCTCACTCACTCCCGTCCCTCACTCTACCCCTCTCCCTTTCTTCACTACCTACCGGGGAAGGAGGCCAGAGAGGAGGGAAAAGCCGGTGGCGACCAGGGACGGCAGCGACGGCAGCAGGGAGTCGGCGAAGAGGGCCAGATCCGAGGCGCGGCCGCCAAATCAGCAGCGACATCAAGGCGACAAAGAGGAGCCAAGAGCAAAGGCTGGTGCGGGCGCGGGCACAGGAGCAGGCAGGTGAGCGCGCAAGGGAGACGCGCCAGATCTGGCTGAAGGATGCAGCCAGAGGGCCGGATCCATGGTGGCGTTCGCCGGATCTGAGGCAGCAACAGTTAGATCAGTGGCTGCGGTCACCAGATCCGAGGCGGCTGCAACTAGATCCAAGGCAGCAGTTGCCGGATCCGAGGCGGTGCGGTGACAGCGGGATCCGGCGAAAGGCAGCGGCGGCAGAGAGGTCAGCAAGCCGGGGCGGCGGCCAGGAGGAGCAGGATAAGGCGGCGTTGGGCAGACCAGGGTCGCAGGGCCTGCGGTCGGATCCATTCGCCCCACCCACACCAACGCCAAATCCGTCCACCCCCACCCACGCGATGCCGGATTCGGGTTGGGGGCGCAGTGATGCCGGATCCGGGCTTGCTGCGCCGAATCTAAGGACGAGAGCGTTGGATCTGGTAGGGGAGAGTCGGAGGCACTCAGATCTGGCGTGTGGAGCGGCATCGAGGCGAAGGTGGGTCGGCCTAACTCCGGCGCGTGCGCTAGCGCGTCTGGGCGGCGGCGTGGAGTCGAGTGGCGGCTGAAAGAGGTAGACGCCCCTGAGAGTGGAGCACACTCCTCCTGGGGGTGGGGGCGGTGGCAGCGGCCGGAGCGAAGGCTAGATTCAAAACCTAGGCTCTGATACCATGTAAGAAACCTTGAAGCTCAAATCTATTGCAATAGCCCATGGGCTTGTATAGTACAAAGGACATAAACCCTAGAAAATAGGAAAAGACACATATACCCTTAACATCAACATCTAGGGGTCATTATTCAGAAACGGAAGGATGTTATCTTCCACAATTTCTTTCGCAAGCATCTAACAACAAAAAAATCAGGCCCTGAAAAGAAATGTTTCTGCTAGCTTTCAGTTTTCACATATATTATCAAAGGAATTACAAAGAGAAGGAACTAAATATATGTAGAGACCCGAATATACCAATCCGGACTCTCCTGTGTATTCTGCACTAGTCCAGGATCACGCTAGTGCACACAGTATAACCAAAGATGAAATATCGAACATATCACGATTTACTAAGAAAAGACTCAAATATTATTAATAATCATCAGAGTACGACCTTATGGCCAAGCTTACAATAGACTAGCCCGAAGGGCTTAACCAAAACTAGCAGTAGAAATCCAAAAGAAAGCGCAGCAACCAATCGACACGCCCACAGGCTATCGAGTGGAGAACGAAGCCTAATCCGCGAAGACGTCGAAGTACTCTCCTTCTGGAACCTCCTGCTGGTGATACTCCTCCTCCTCAACTGAGCAACAGGGGCATAAAGCCGTGAGTACATTGGTACTCAGCAAGCCGTTTGTAACAAATGAATGCAAATATAATATGCAAGGCTTACCAATGGAAGGCTAAAAGGTTAATTTGCATAAAACGGCATTTGAAAATACAATAAATAGATTGAAGGCGCATTTGAAGTAAAACAATAATCAAAGGAATTGAAGTAACCACTTATGGATCTCCCATCCATAAGCTAAACCAACCACTTATGGACCTCCCAACCAACAGTGAATTAACCATCCACTGTCCGAAACTTTTAGAAATAACTATACCTCGTGTGAAATCACCGAGCATTTTCCATTACCGAGGACACGGCTATTCGAATAGTTTTACACTCTGCAGAGGTTATACAACTTTACCCACAAGACATGATCATCCCGGATTGCCACGCGAGTTACACACTTCCTTAGGTGTGCGGCGAGGAGATCATGACAAGGCCTTTACAATGTTCAATCTCAACCCAGTTCCGTCTCGCTAAGGTTTCGCCTCTCACCCCCTCTTGCGCCAATGTGGGTCCATGGCCACGCCAAACCACACTCATCAAAATGACGGAACCGAAATTGAAACATCCCAAATTAATTAGCCAGGTCCATCCCATACTGGACATGTGGTTGTACGGTAAGACTCGGATCAATGGCGCACAAAGTTAAGTTCTTAAGAATTACCCAGGCGAAACATCCACATCCCATGTGCCTCTCGCACCCCCTTTACTGCACGATCAATCGCCCAAGTGAAAACCAATTTTGTATAACCAACACCAATGACACTACTCATGCCATGGCAACAAGTTTTATAACCGTGGTTAACCACCACATTCAAGTATATCATTAAGTCAAGATTAATTAACCACATGTGATGATGAACCCTTTCGCAAAATAAGCAAGGCTAAGCATTCTAATCGTACCAACCCAATGTGACAAATAACATAGCATCACTAATTAAATTCCCAACCTAAGGTGACAATGGCATCAAGGTATTCCAAAATATCAAGGAGGAAATAACCAATTGGGACGATAACTACCAATACAAGGGTTTGAATAAAAATAGCGATGCAAGATAATTTAAAACAAAATAATTAAATAATAGATTGCAAACTGGGTTCAACATGATCAAAGGACACGGCTTGCCTTGGCCTTGCTCAGTTAGGAATTCTTGATCTTCGAATCCGGCTTCAGCTCCTTCGAACGCGTGATCTAACGAGAGAGAAAGCAAAACGAAACACAAAAACAAATTCAAATAAAATACAAATAAACTCCAAAAACTGTAAAACCAGAACCAAAAGATAGAGCTCAATTTTAGATGAATTTAGGAAGAAGAATCGGGTCGATCGGAGTTCGGACGAAGGAGAACGAGCCATCTAAAGTTTGCCGGGCGAGAAAATGCTGGAAATTCACAGATGTTACTGTTCATCCGAGAGCAATTTTTGGAAAGAAGGCTAGCGCTGGCGAGAGGAGGCATGGGAGATGAATCTAACTAGCAAAATAGGTTGTTAGAGACCTAAGGCACACATAGGAAGCGACGGCACGCCAAACGGAGACCGTTGACGGCACGGGCGGCTACAACGACATGGGTAGGATGAGGAATAAAACCCGGGTATAGGACATGGAGAAGTAGGGTCAACACGGGCTAGAACGCGGCTTGGTGAAGCTAGGAAAATTATCGGCTCGGCCAGAAACCCACCGGAGATGGCACAATCGACGTTTGAACGACGTCGGGAAGGGAAAAGGAAAAACTTAATATCTTGGTGCTCAGTGAACGAAATCTAAAACCACTTGAAGGGTAGCTACCTGGGATGGTTTGGCACAAAGTGACGCGAACGGATTGGTGAAAACATCACCGGACAGATGGGGGACACGAGATGCCATTGGCGGCCATGGCGAGGTTCGGAGGCGAAAATTTGTGGAGGCTTTTCGGGGAAACGAAAGTGAGCACGGCGTAGAACGCGACGAAACAAGTCTAAGAAAAATTACGGCAAGGGCTAAAGTTTACCGGAGGCGACGAATCGACGTCGGGAAGCGCTCTTGACCTAGATTGGGGAAAACTCGATTTCGGGAGATTGGCTGCACCAAAACCAAATTAACTTGACAAGAAGGTAGATGGGACATGATGGCACAATGTGACGCGAAAGTATCACGGAGAAACTCACCGAATAGCTCGAGACACGACGAGCAAATTCGGGACCGGAGGGGTTTGGTGCCGACGGCGTCCTGGGCTTTGAGGGGACTTGGCACGGCTTGGGATGGGTTTAGGAGAGCCAAGGGGTCGTATTTATAGGCTTGGAAGAGGTAGAAACCGACTCCAATTCGTGGATTTCGGTTTAGAGTCCGTTTCAGAAAATTAAAGATAAAAGGCAAACGGATGAACAAAACGGAAAGAGACCAGTTGGGATGGATTCCTTGCGTGATTTGGCACAACTTTCCTTTTGGGAAGACATTGAGATAAGGTCCGAATTGAAAGTTATGAAGAGAGAGGAAAACGGGAAGAACTGTACAGAACTCGATCTCTCCCGCGATCGCTCTGGAGAAGATGGATGATGAACAGTACCGCGCGGTACTGTTTATTCTCTCCTCTTTCTTTTTTTTTTGAAATTTTAAATTGAGCTCAAACAAACTCTGAAAAATCCCAGAAAATACAGAAAAATTCCTTGTGACACAAGGAACACAAATAAAATATTTTTGGTAAATATTAATGTTTAATTTAATCATATTAAATCTTTTTAATTAATGAAAATTTCAATTAAGCTTTAATTAATTCTAGAAAAATCCAAATGGTAAATTTTATTTTAAAAACTTCAAAAAGGCTCTGAAAATCAGGATGTTACAATATATAGATAAACTAACCTTAGGGTTACCACCTAAAATATCTATTCCTCTGCCAGCCATGTTAGTTGAAATTGTAATAGCATGTTTCCTTCCAGCTTGTGCAGTTATCTCAGCTTCTTTTGTAGCATACTGCTGAAAATTACACAATTAGCTCTAGACATGGAAGAATAAAAGCAAGAGTATACAAACATTTGGTCTCACGTTAAGGAATTTGTGAGGAATAGTGCGAGCTTTAAGAAGATCTGACAAGTATTCTGAACTCTCAACACTGCAATAGGTATAGACACCATTAATTTCAAACATGGTGAAAAACACACGAATGCAAATGCACAAACACGGAAACGCACACTTGCATCCTCGCAAAATTTTGCTCTCTACTGAAAAGAAACCCTGTGCTAGATTAACTACTATGTGTCTATCTTGGACTTTTCTATTCTTTATGTACGTTTAAACTTGTTAATTTGGGAATACATATGGGAATCTACTTTCCACTTATTCCTATTCCACCTCCCCATTTCATTGAACTGACGGGATTGTTCTTCCCATTCCCTTAAAATTTTCTCTAGAGAAAGCATCAAATCCTATTCCTACTTTATTCTATCTAGCTAAATATCCCCCAAGGGACAAACTTAAGTAGGCAAAAAGTTATTTGCTCCCTGCATTCTTAGTTTCTATTCATTTCCCCGGTGCAAATGAGGGAGTAGCTTATCTGCTTCCAACCCTGTTGTACTTGGATTTAACAAGTCCAGAATCCTCTATGAAACTACTGTACTATTCTCTAGATCAGTAGATAGTGCTCACAGATACAACACTAAATCATTTTACAGGATGTAAACCGTACCATGCGTTAATATTACAAGACATCAGAGTTCAAATAGACCGCGTCAAGTCAAGTTTACAATAGGGCTGATTAGGCCAAATAATTACATTACGCAAAAGCGGAAGAGGTAGCAGAATCAAAAGGGGGAAGGCACATCTCGCCACAGGCAAACAACTGGGATGACCTGAGTGCGACCAATATTAACCAAAGGCTTAAATAATATTAGTGCACACAAACATCGACTTAATCAGCCAGACTAGGGTGAGAACTAGGCTATTAGAGCCTAATCTAATCTCCACTGTTTTCTTCACCATTAGCTCCTGGAACATCGTAATAGACGTAGTGTCCCTGATCCACGGGCTCTAAAGGATTTTGTGAGAGGGTGAGCATATGCAATAGTACTCCGCAAGCCAACACACAGAAATACAAGTATTTATACATGCAAGACCTAACAAGGAAGGCCCAGGTTTTTTATTTGCTAAAGGTAGCATTTCAATTTACCATAATTAGAAATCCTTATGACTTAGCATTTTATCCGAATCATATTTTATTAAAGAGAGTGAAAGTGTGCAATATTTATAGTGGTGCAAGTTTCATCCACCTGTTACATGGTTCCATCCACCGAGTACTGACAACTGCTACAGTGCTCCTTCGAGTACCGACCAGTGCTACAGTACTCATCAAGTACCGATAACAGCTACAGTACTATCCTGATATTGTTCACCTCCAAGTACTGTACATTCGATTGTACAGTTTCAACCCGATCACTATAGCTCCGGCCGTACTAAACCCCTGTAGCTTCAACCGCTCCGCTCCAACGCCGTCCGATCTTCTGATGCTACTCGGACGCTGTCCGATACTCCGATGTTACTCGAACATCGTTCAATCCTCCAATAGCACTTGAACGCCGTCCGATCCTCCAATAGCACTCAAATACCATCCAATGCTCCGATGCAACTCGAAATCCGTCCGATGCCCTGATGCAACTCGAAAACCATCCGATGCCCTGATGCAACTCGAAAACCGTCTGATGCCTTGATGCAACTCGAACGTTGTCCGATAAACCGAAGTTAGTCGAATGTTGTCTGATCCTACTCGGACCAGATCAAAACCGCTCAGACCCAACTGAAACCGCTCGGACCGGAGCAAAACCACTCGAAACAGACCAAAACTACTTGGAGCAGCCCGAAACCTCTCGGACTGGTCCGAAACCACTTGGACATTGATTAAAACTACTCGAACTGGTCCGAAACCACTCAGAGTTTGATCAAAGCCACTTGAACTGGTTCGAAACTACTCGGACACTGATCAAATCCACTAGAACTTGAAACTTTCAAGTGCGATCTACCGAAACTTTCACAAACACAAATTCTAAAGCTATCTAGATGTCTATTATTCATCATCATTTTAATCACGACCATCCACATGGTCTAACAAAATGCCACGTCCCGAGCGTCCTCCTCGCCACTGCAAACGCCTCCGGACACAAAAAAGCACACACCGACGCATCAGACCATAACCAACTCAAAGGAAACGCCCAAAACGCTGCAATGCAGCTCTGGACAATAACAGCAGCGGTACCAGCCTGGACGTCGGCGAGAGCGGGCGCGACCCAGGCGGGCGCGGAACCCCGCCGTCTTCCCATTCAGCTGCAAAGACGCATAGCCCCCTCAGACAAATCAAGAAACCATCGGAAACCAAGAATTTGGGAAGGCGCCGCGCGCCACTTGTTCGTCGGAAAGCCCCCGAAGCGGCGGCTCGAGCGCGCTGACGGCGGAGACGAGGCAGCGGTAGTAGCGCACCACCCAGACATTGAGGCTGCATAGGTGCCCCCCAAGAACCCGTCCTGGCCGCAGCGGCGATGGTGGCGGTGCAGGATAGAGGAGGAAGCTTCTTGGTCTTGGTCCTGGGGTTGGCTCTGGGAGTGGGTTTGGAATAGGGCAAGAGGGGAGGGAAAAGGGTGGGGAGGAGGAAGGTGGAAGCGGAGAGGCGTTCAAATTTGGCTGTGGGACGCTTGTATGTTTGTAAATCCAGTTCTCGCTTCGAGCGCGGCAGCTAGCGCCGTGTTACCTACATGAGTTTGGCAGTTCTGCCGAGCGGCAGCGATTAGGTTTCATGATTAGCAATAATTAAATTCGATTAGCATAAAGTAAATATAATTAGTCCTAATTAAATAGGATTAACACTAATTAAAATTGGTTGCTGTTCAGCATCTGCACTGCCGAGCTTAAGAAAGCCTAAATTTGTATAAAAAAAAGTGTCTTAGATCAAATTTGAAAATAAGGTGGCTATAGTCCGATTTGCGTGAACTATGTGGGCCATGTATTCAGAAAGCGAGGCGGGGGAGCAAAGCTGGGGAAGAAGGGAGGACTTACATGTGGGCCCATGTCTTCAGAATTGAGTTCGGGAAGGCCCATGCCAGGTTGAGGAGGGGAACTATGGGCTTTCGCACCCATGCTCATTGAGGCCCATTTACTCCCTCAAATTCAATCCCCAGAAGCTTTGATATATCGGTCATCATCATGAGTGAATTGATGGGATTACCAGCTTTGTTGCTGGCTAGCTTCCTTGCTTGTTCATTGGTCACGATGGATGGTTCACCGGCATTCGACATTTCAACCCTAGGCGTCGATCGCCACTTGAATTTTGGCTATCATCTGTGGGAGACGTGGTCATCCAAAATGATAGTATTACGGTTCATACACCAATTAATTCATTCAAAAGTTTAAACTGATGTGAAAAAATAAGTAATATACTTAAATACCACCAAACCTAACACATGGACGTAAAGTGAGCCATAACTTTTTGCAAATATTGCGTTAGCCAAATTTGGAGCCAAGTACATATAGACTTTAATTTGATATCATACATGCACCACTCAATCCATCCCAAAACTTAAATAATGAAAATAGGTGAGCTATATACTTCAATTAATAGATAGAAAAGCGTGTTAGAGCTAATTCCGAAGAAACACAGACGGAAGCGTGCCAGAGCTAATTCCGAAAAAAACACAGACGGAACTGTAGTTTATCTTGATCACATTTATAAAATGTGGACACTACGATGAAGCCAAAAATGAAAGGATTGTAATTAAGACCGATGCAGTGTGCACGAGATAGGTTAATTTGGTCCCAAGCAAGCTCAGGCAACCCGTACGATAGGCTTGGCGCGAAGTTGAGGGGGAATGAACGTGCATGATGGGGTACATCGTGTCCTTGTGATGAGATGAAAGGGGATAATAATAGTGATTAAGGTCCCTTATTATTCACGACTTTGATTGTGTCGGCCACATTGATCTTGATCGAAGTACTCCATTGTAAACGTCACAAGCGCCATCATTCGGATCGGCGAGATCACGGATCGTACTTAGCTGCCATGCATGCATGCATGGATGCCTTGGATAGGCTAAACATGGCTTCTCTTTAGATCGCCGGCTAAACATAACTTGCCAAGCACAGGTGCTGTTTAATTACTTAGGCAGTAAGTACACCTGCTCCGTAAACAACTATTGACAACAGAATTCGTTTAAGAAAACAATTAATCACAGAAATCCTGGTAAAAACACACACACGAAACAGCAGGCACATGTAACGTACGTAGTACTTACACAGTTATTAAGTTTGCTTAGTTTGTGAATACGGATGTCGGCCCGGCCGACAATACCAACCGGCCATGAACTCTTCTTCCATAATTTGAGCCCTCCTGCTTCGTGCATGTCTTATTCTTCCGAGTAAATATCATGTGGAAACACTTCATTTCCGTGTAAACTATACGAAAACCAGGTTTAAACGTTTCGAAAAATTCTCAAAGAAAAAACATTTAGATATAGGGGAGGCCAGGAGGGGATGTTCAGTGGCCATGTAACAAATTTTAGAATCAAACTCAATGGTATTTCTGAAGTATGAAAAGCAGCGAAAAATCAATATATTCGTGTAGAACTTGTCTTCTTTGCATACTTGCAAACGCGATTCTATATATTCCTTAACGAATTACTCTTAAATGATGATGCTATTAATTTATTACTTCTAGGGACAGCACGTACCCGGCTGGGTCCTCTATAAACAAACGCAGAAGTCAGGGTAAAAACAACAAGAAACAGGTAACGTACCTGCACAGTTTAAGCTGCTTAATTTGCAATACGGATCGATGTCTGCCCGCCGACAGGGGACTAATTAACCACATTACAACAACCTCATGGATGATGCTTAATGAATTCTGCTGCTTATTCCGTAATTTAAGCCCCAGCTTCTGCTTATGCCTTAGCTTAGCTGTAGCCGTAGCTTCGTGCGTATGTGCCCAGGCTGCATAATAATTAAGCAACTAAAATTGATCACAAAACAGAGAAGAATTAAGGATCTGCTCAGTTGGGCTGAAAAGCTGTGGTTTATGGCTAAAATTGAACTGTAGAGGTTGAAATTTCACTAGCTGAAAGTGGCTTATTTGGTGTAATTAAATCTAAAAAAAATTAAAAATAGAAAAAAAATGCTAGCTCAACATGGACAACGCAAACGAATACGGAAAAAAGAACCGGCAAAAAAGCTCAAAAAAAAGGCCAAAAGTTCAGAAAAAAGACGAAATTTATGAATAGTAAAAAAGCCAGAAGCTGAAATGAGCGGGGTAATTAAGATCGTTGCTGTTATTATGTGAAATGACCATTATGCAGTAGATGTAACTGTTAGATGAGGGTGAGTTCTTTTCAACTACGGATTAGTTTATAGCTGCGATTAATAGTTTTTAAGTCTAGCATAAACGCTTGTGTAAGTAAATTATAATCGATAAACTGTTCTTAAAAAACTATTATGGTAAACTGTATGAAAAAGCCAAAAAAGAAGGTGCTGGTTTTGTCCGGAGGAATGCACGAGCCATTCGTCGAAAAAAGGGCCCGAAACTGAGGTGATGCGTGGGCCGTAGCGGCCCCGACATGTGGAATCTCCGTCGGTGGCACGTTGCTCCAGCTGCCTGTCAACCAGCAGTCACATGTACGACTGGTGCATGATCGATCGAGCATGGAGCCGACCTGCGTCCGTAATATCTAGGTAGCTAGCTAGGCTGTGGTGTTCTTGTGGTTCAGCTCAATGATTGGACTCTTGTGGTCACTGCATGCGTGCAGCCAATATAACACATCAGAACTGCAATAGTAAGATCAGATTAGGGTGGTCCATCCGGATTAATGTGCTCGGTGTACAGTAATAAAGAGAGATTTCGGAATTCCTAAAAACTAGCCCTAATAATATAGAATGTATTTTTCATATATATGTATGTGTGTGTATATTTCACGATGTGCTCTACTAAAAAAATTAATTTGACCAATGGAAGTTTCGTTACCTGTTGTAATCAAGGGTTTAATTGAGTGCGCATAATGGCAACGTGTTCTTTTGAAGGAAAACACGTAATGTTGTTTTTTGTTAGAGCAAGTATACTAAGAGGCTGTTAGTAGGCTGTATGCTGAGGTGGAGGAGAGAGAGGAGGAGAGAGAAGAGAGGTGGGCTGTAAGTTTACAGCCAGCTGAAGCACAAGAACCAAAAAACTTTGTGAGAGAAAGGGGTGGGTCATACAGCCTTCAGCTGGCTGTAAACTACTATATGAATGGGCTGATAAGTGGGCTGTAAGTGTCTATACAGCTAGCTGAAGGTTGTATTATTAGCCTTGCTCTTACTTGTCAAAAGAACAACTTGCTAGCAATTATGACATGGACATTTAACAGTGACATGGACATTTAATAATGATATGGACATTTTACAGTGATGTATGTCCATATCACTGTTAAATGTCGGATAATGAATAAACTTCCTTCGACGGGGTTGAAGTAGTCATGTCTAACCCATTAGTGTATGGCTTCTTTTTTTTTACAATCAACTAATCGTGGCACGAAGAAAAAAGTCCACCGTACTCCCTACATTATCACGAGAGTCCACTTAACACCTAAATGCCTTGATTAATCCCGGTCTTGTAATGCCTTGCTTAGGTAGCGCTCAATGCAGCTTTTAGCTGGAAATATACTTTAGGCTGCTAAAAATACACAGTAACGAATGTTAGTTTTTTTTCTAAGTAATTAAATTTTTAAAAATACAATATATATTATCACGGATAATAAAAAGAAATAAGAAAGAAAACAAAAAAAAGGAAAATGGATAAAATTAAGAAGCCAGTGTATTTCAGAAGTTAGAAACAGAAATTCGTTTAGAACAAGATTTTAATCCCGATCTTGTAAAACATGATTTCATTTTCTCCATCCTGGGCTCCACGTGACGTGGACCATGTGAAAGGCGTGGAAGCAGGGGCGGAGTCAGCATATAAGCATTGATATTCAGTAACCTCAATAAAATTTAGCAAATTCTATAAAGAAATTACTGTTTATTACTGTTCATCGGTGGAGGGGACATCATCGTGCAATAGAGGTGACCTCAATGCTCTTGTCGTCTGGCTTCGCCCCTACGTGGAAGCTCTAGGCACGCTGCCACTGCCCGTGAGAGCTTGCCTCCGGCCATGAGCACCACCGCGCGGGAGCTCGAACTAGGGCACCGACGTGGTGCGCGTACGAGCCCATGTTGTGCCACCGTTACGAACTTACGCTACATATCGTCGCCTCGAGCTACCCCGACGGGCGAGCTCGCAACCACTGGGTGTTCGATAAAAAAAAGGCCAAGGAAAATAAAGCGCAGGGGAAGTGTAATGGCCTGTAGAGCCAATGTGGCAAAATTAACCAATGTGGTAAAACCGCTCTTAAAATCAACCCCTGGCTTTAGTTTTTTATTTTTAAAAATTGTTTTTTCTTTTTAACTTTTTTCCCTTTGTATTATCATAAAAGATTTATTGGTGTTTTTTAATTTTTCTAAATTTTTAAAAAATTTGTTATTTTTTGACCCAAATTAATAGTTGTTACAGTAAAAAGTCTATAATAAAAAAGCTTATCAGAATAGTCTTTCTCGAATAAATAAATGACCCAAATTTAGGCCTCGTTTGGCACGGCTCCACTTCACAAGTGGAGCTGTTATTTTTGGCTTCAGCTCCACGAACAGCTCCACCGGTGGAGCTGGAGCTGTTTTGGTAGACTGTTTGGCAAAACAGCTCCACCTGTTTTATCATGCATGGTTGAGAGATGTCAATTGTCCAATATACCCCTGTCTATTTGGCTTGTAATAACACCAATAGAAGAGCCGGTGGCAGATCGCGTAAATTCACGAAAGTACAAGGGCAGTGGCATGCGGGCCTGCGGATGGAGCCGGGTGGAGCTACTTTTTTCAGCTCCATCTCGTACATATCTTTTGTCTCATCACGTTTTAAGGGACTCCTTGGGTGGAGCTATTTTGTTTTACCCCGTTTGGCACAAAACGGCTCCAAACAGCTTCAGGAGCCGGTGGTGGAGCTGTGCCAAACGGGACCTTAACAGTGATGTATGTCCATATCACTGTTAAATGTCGGATTGAATAATGAATAAACATCCTTCGACGGGGTTGAACTAGTGATGTCTAACCCATTAGTGTCTGGATTCTTTATTTTTACAATCAACATTTAATAATGACATGAACATTTAACAGTGATGTATGTCCATATCACTGTTAAATGTCGGATAATGAATAAACTTCCTTCGACGGGGTTGAAGTAGTCATGTCTAACCCATTAGTGTATGGCTTCTTTTTTTTTACAATCAACTAATCGTGGCACGAAGAAAAAAGTCCACCGTACTCCGTACATTATCACGAGAGTCCACTTGACACCTAAATGCCTTGATTAATCCCGGTCTTGTAATGCCTTGCTTAGGTAGCGCTCAATGCAGCTTTTAGCTGGAAATATACTTTAGCGGCTAAAAATACACAGCAGTGGATGTTAGTTTTTTCTAAGTAATTAAATTTTTAAAAATAAAGAATATATATCATCACAGATAATACAAAGAAATAAAGAAGAAAACAAAAAAAGGAAAATGGATAAAATTAAGAAGCCAGTGTATTTCAGAAGTTAGAAACAGAAATTCGTTTAGAACAGGATTTTAATCCCGATCTTGTAAAACATGATTTCATTTTCTCCATCCTGGGCTCCACGTGACGTGGACCATGTGAAAGGCGTGGAAGCAGGGGCGGAGTCAGCATATAAGCATTGATATTCATGACCTCAATGAAATTTAGCAAATTCTATAAAGAAATTACAGTTTATTACTGTTCATCGGTGGAGGGGACATCATCGTGCAATAGAGGTGACCTCAATGCTCGTGTCGTCTGGCTTCGCCCCTACGTGAAAGCTCTAGGCACGCTGCCACTGCCTGTGAGAGCTTGCCTCCGGCCATGAGCACCACCGCGCGGGAGCTCGAACTAGGGCACCGACGTGGTGCGCGTACGAGCCCATGCTGTGCCACCGTTACGAACTTACGCTACATGTCGTCGCCTCGAGCTACCCCGACGGGCGAGCTCGCAACCACTGGGTGTTCGATAAAAAAAGGCCAAGGAAAATAAAGCGCAGGGGAAGTGTAATGGCCTGTAGAGCCAATGTGGCAAAATTAACCAATGTGGTAAAACCACTCTTAAAATCAACCCTTGGCTTTAGTTTTTTATTTTTAAAAATTGTTTTTTCTTTTTAACTTTTTCCCTTTGTATTATCATAAAAGATTTATTGGTGTTTTTTAATTTTTCTAAATTTTTAAAAAATTTGTTATTTTTTGACCCAAATTAATAGTTGTTACAGTAAAAAGTCTATAATAAAAAAGCTTATCAGAATAGTCTTTCTCGAATAAATAAATGACCCAAATTTTAACAGTGATGTATGTCCATATCACTGTTAAATGTCGGATTGAATAATGAATAAACATCCTTCGACGGGGTTGAACTAGTCATGTCTAACCCATTAGTGTCTGGATTCTTTATTTTTACAATCAACATTTAATAATGACATGAACATTTAACAGTGATGTATGTCCATATCACTGTTAAATGTCGGATAATGAATAAACTTCCTTCGACGGGGTTGAAGTAGTCATGTCTAACCCATTAGTGTATGGCTTCTTTTTTTTTACAATCAACTAATCGTGGCACGAAGAAAAAAGTCCACCGTACTCCATACATTATCACGAGAGTCCACTTGACACCTAAATGCCTTGATTAATCCCGGTCTTGTAATGCCTTGCTTAGGTAGCGCTCAATGCAGCTTTTAGCTGGAAATATACTTTAGGCGGCTAAAAATACATAGCAGTGGATGTTAGTTTTTTCTAAGTAATTAAATTTTTAAAAATGAAGAATATATATCATCACAGATAATACAAAGAAATAAAGAAGAAAACAAAAAAAGGAAAATGGATAAAATTAAGAAGCCAGTGTATTTCAGAAGTTAGAAACAGAAATTCGTTTAGAACAGGATTTTAATCCCGATCTTGTAAAACATGATTTCATTTTCTCCATCCTGGGCTCCACGTGACGTGGACCATGTGAAAGGCGTGGAAGCAGGGGCGGAGTCAGCATATAAGCATTGATATTCGGTGACCTCAATGAAATTTAGCAAATTCTATAAAGAAATTACAGTTTATTACTGTTCATCGGTGGAGGGGACATCATCGTGCAATAGAGGTGACCTCAATGCTCCTGTCGTCTGGCTTCGCCCCTACGTGGAAGCTCTAGGCACGCTGCCACTGCCCGTGAGAGCTTGCGTCCGGCCATGAGCACCACCGCGCGGGAGCTCGAACTAGGCCACCGACGTGGTGCGCGTACGAGCCCATGCTGTGCCACCGTTACGAACTTACGCTACATGTCGCCGCCTCGAGCTACCCCGACGGGCGAGCTCGCAACCACTGGGTGTTCGATAAAAAGGCCAAGGAAAATAAAGCGCAGGGGAAGTGTAATGGCCTGTAGAGCCAATGTGGCAAAATTAACCAATGTGGTAAAACCGCTCTTAAAATCAACCCCTGGGTACGAAGTGATCCCATACGTATTATAAGATCGGAACCATTAGGGACCTGTTTTAAAGTGTTCTGTCTTTTGGCTAAAATGGCTTTGTAACGATGGTTAATTTTTTTTGGTGTATCTGTTTATTACTAAAAATCGATGATAGGTATTTTAGTGTCGCTAAAAAAAGAGAAAAAGTTACAAATTCTTACAAAAAGTAAAACATCTGACTCTTAATCAAGTAGGTCCTAATTAAGTAAAACTATAACAGCCGTCATATGTTATTGCTTAAAAATATATTTCTTCTTAATTTAAAAGAGATGATAATCCTTATTAGATGTTATTACTTAAACATATATTTCTTTTTAATTTAGAACAAAAGATAATTCTTATTAAAAAAACAAATCTTACGGCGATGAAAACGGGTTCGGGGCAATGTCACTGGACGATTCGTCCTCCGTGTAACTGAAAATTCAGGTGGGATGGGTCCACCTGAAAACGGTTAACATTAATAAACTGAAAAGGGTTAACATTTGGATGTAAATGATGGTTTCGGGCGATTGGCACATGGGCTGGATTCCTCGAGTAAATGAAGGCATGCCATTCCTCGAGTAGAGCCTCGGGCCCAGAAATCTGCTCCTTGATTGACTACTATGTTAAGGAGTTTGAAAAGCTTAAAAAAACAAAAGGCCAGAAGGGAGCGATTGGATCCTCGAAGTGGGAACCCCCTCCGGAGGACATATACAAAATCAATACAGATGCTTCTTTCAAGGCCAATACACAAGAGGGCGGCTGGGGCTTTGTTGCGCGTAACAACAATGGTGAATTCCTGGAAGGGGGCTGTGGGAGGCTGGAGAGAGTTTCGAGTCCCTTGCATGCGGAAGCACAGGCAGTGTTGATGAGCCTTCGTCGTGTTGCTGAGTTGGGAATGAGCCGGATTATACTCGAAACAGATGCAACAAATCTGCAAAAAGGGCTGACCTCAACAGAATTGGATAGGAGTGTCGACGGGTGTTTGCTCCGTCAGATCAGAAGCTTCATTGCGGAAACGTTTGAGTATTGTGTGATCCGGGCGTGCCCAAGATCATGCAACAAAGTGGCTGATAGCCTAGCTCTGTATGGGGCGAGTGTTGTTTGCTCGGGTTCAGCGATGTTTATGAACCAAGTCCCCGCCTTTGTAACTGCCCTGGTCTTGGGTGATCTGCCCAGAGTCAATGGTTAATGGAAGACATGCTCTTCTCTATCAAAAAAAAATGATGGTTTCGGGCGATTGGCACATGGGCTGGATTCCTCGAGTAAATGAAGGCATGCCATTCTATTATATTGTAGTTCTTTCAACGGTGGGCTGGGTCCACCTGAAAAGGGTTCTTTTAAAAGGATTTTTATTCGAATTCTAATCTAAAATAGAAAATTGAAATTAAACAAAAAATAACAGTAAAAAATAATATAATTTTGGAATGAAAAAATAAAAGGAAAGTGACAATTTGATTTTAATATGAGCTCCAAATAAAAAGCACTACATAGTTAAAATTTGGAATAGAGATTAGATGAAAATTAGCAGTTAGATTTGTATCTAACCTAAAACTAAGATTCCAAATTAAATAAAAAATAAATTTGAGATTAAAGAAAGAGTCCATGTGAAATACTATAAGAAATAACATAAATTTGAAATAAAAATTAGCAGCTGGATTTATAACTGAATTCCAGCTTAAAACTAAAAAAGAAAGTCTATAAGAAGTGCAATCCAAAAATATGCAAATTTAGAATAAAAGCAAAAGAAAATTAGTGTTTGTTTTTTAATTCCAGATTAAGTGAAAAATAGAACATTTAGTTTTATTCAAAATTAAAATTACAAAAATATTCTAATTTGAGAAAAATAAAATAAGATAGCGAATTTCATTGTGTATGTGTATATTACCAATCAAAATGCATTATACAATAAAAATCAATGACAGGTAGTTTACAATCGCTAAGGAAAAAGAAAATTGCTTAAAACTTCTCATATAAACAAAAACATTATGACCATTTATTTGGTGTACCTCCACAGGATGGAGGGATTGAGAGTGATATCATTAACGGGTGTTCACTCAGCTATATACACCGATGTAAACTATATTATGCGCATTATGAGCATGTAGTATAGACAAGCATTGCAATAATAAAAAATGATCATGATATAAATAAAAAATGTGATGCAATGCTATATTTATTGTTTGCAGTGCAAGTATTTTTGTTAAAAAGTATATGGGAAGAAAATTTTGGTCACATGTGACAAGTATTGGGTAACAAAGTAAGTATTTTTCTCTTATAATATATAATATTAAAATATCACAAACGAAGTTATGTAATAATCTATTTTTAAAAAAACCAAAATTACATATGTATTGCCAAGTCATGTAAATGTGTTTTAAGGTTGATGCCCGCGCAAGTGCGCGCCTTACTAGTTCAATTAAAGGAACATGAAGAAAATAGGAAAAATAAAAAGCATGTTATATATTCATAATAATACAAAGAAAAAGAAAAAAGTATTAAAGAGCTAATATGTCTTAAATGATTTTTGGTTTCAGAAAATTAGAAGCTATCGTTGTTTTAACTGTGGGCCTAGGTAATAAGCCACTTAAAAGTTTATAGGATCAAGTGGACCCTCGTGGTACTTTACGATGGAATTCCCCCATTCCCCCCCACCCCCCCCCCCCCCCCCCCCCCCCCTCCAAAGCATAGATGCACCAAACCCCCTACTCCTGCTGCGAACGTGGAGAAGACAGGAACCGTGGTTTGCGAGATCAATTATTTGGAGCGCAATGCACATGGGGTGCGAGATGTGACACGTACCGACCTATGTACGCCGCGGCTGAAGTGACGGCGGGCGGGCCACGGAAGACGCAAGCGTGGCCGCGGGGTCAGCAGATGGCTCGGCGACACAGACCGGGAGATGCACCGGCCCATTTTGGCCTCTTCCTCCCGGCCGGCCAGACGTACGCCGCCGCCCCCGATCCTCTCCTTGTCATGTTTCACTCCTGCACGTGCCCGGTCTTTTCTCCCGTTTCGTCCTCTTTTAATTTTTTTTTTGCCCTTCCCCTTGCTTATTCATTTATTCTTCCATTGCATGGAGGAACTGCCTTCTGCCTCTTCGACACCACTACAAACGGCTTTAGTTTTTTATTTTTAACTTTTTCCCCTTTGTATTATCATAAAAGATTTGTGGGTGTTTTTTAATTTTTCTAAATTTTTAAAAAATTTCTTATTTTTTTGACCCAAATTAATAGTTGTTACAGTAAAAAGTCTACAATAAAAAAGCTTATCAGAATAGTCTTTTTCGAATAAATAAATGAGACGATTTCTCCGTTGTTTTTCGAAACGGCTTACCAAAATAGTCTTTTCAAAACTACTTATCGGCTTATCAATATCCAGTTTATTTACACAAACATTCACACTAAGACAAAAAATTATTAGCTCAGTAGAAAAGAGCCACCCTACAACATAACATGCAAATGCCGCCCACGTGGTGGACGGATCAGCCGGAGGAGTTCCTGCACGGGAACATGCATGGTGGGCTGCAGGGCCCGATGTTACCGGTTCCCATGTTTCCGTCCGGCTAATGGTGCACTTCGTTTCCTCGCAGAAATAAAAAAGTTAAGATTTGCACCAATGCAAAACTGGTTCGAACGTCGGACGACACAGAAATTTTGCATGAATTAGAGTGACTCCTTCGTAATTCAAAGGAAAGTTCGTCCGTTCCAGACGGGACCTAACTGTAAATTCAAATCCTTTACTCAACTTCCCGTGCTTCCAAAATTTGGCATACTAAGAGCAGCTCTAAAGATGGGCTAAATTTGATCCCCTATAATTTCATTTTAGGGGACATGCCAAAAAGTTGGGGATCAATATAACTCCTTTGCTCCAACAGTCATCCCTAAAATTGGTCCCCTAAATATTTTAAATCTGCTACATGGGCTTATGGGCCATATTAATTATAAATCGGCCCAGCTGCCGAGCCTGAACAAAATGATTTGAACTTTGATTGGACGGGTGAACCCGTCGCAGTTTCACATGAGCATCGTGCTGATATTCATGAGTTTATTCAAGCCCACATGAAAATTAGAGACAAGGAAATCCACTCCCAGCTTCAACAAGACCTAGTGGAGCATCTGTGGCAGCGCCATAGAGACCAATATTAAGATTCAATAAACTACTTATCTGTGTTTTCAATTAATTTTCCTTTAGCTGTTTTTTCTGATCTGAAATTAAATTAAAACACTATTGTTCTGATATGAAATAAAGACACCATAACATAGTTCTGAAATTAAATTAAAACACTATTGTTCTGATCTGAAAACAAATGAAGACCATACAACATAGTTCTGAAATTTAACCCGACTTAGAGGAATGTCGAGCTACAATCTCATTCTGTAGGCTCTTGTAGAACTGTTGTTGTATGTCTGATAGGCCAGTAAAGTCCATGGTCATAATTCTTTCTTCTTCTATCATTCTTTTCAAACATATCTCATCACTCATAAGTTCTAACTTCTTTTTCTTATTTTTCACCTTCACCTGTTCTAGCTGAATCCTTTCCCTTTGTAAAGCATAAGCTTCTTTGAACCTGTCATCTTTCTTACGCTCTCTCTCCGCATCACTCACTTCTCTCTTTGCCCACAAATGATCTAATGCCTTCATGTAGCCAACTTGTCCTTGTCGCAGTGCTTCTTTCGGCCTCTTCCTACCCATTGATCTGCTTTGTGTACCTTCACTCTCTGGAGTTGCATTTTCATTTATCTCGTCATTAGAAGAATAATCAGGAGGGCTTGATTCAGAGGCTGTCTTTTGTTTTTTGTGAGCAGATTTCTTAGCAGGCTTCTCAGCCAAAGATCTCTGCTTTTAATGCTACTTTGGTTGTGTCCTCAACAGTACATAGCAATGCATTAATAGGAATGACTTCTTGTTGATATCTTCAGCTTCATACAATGCTTTTGCTTGCTCTAGCTGGACACAAAAAAATAAACATTTGTTAGTTAGTTCATTTCCAAAGTTATACATATGAAGCAAGTAAAATATACAAGGAGGCAAAATAACCTTGTCTTCTATTGTCACCCCCACAACATGTCAAACTGAACATAACACACTACTGTCTGCATCACTAACAGCATCACTAACAGACAAAAACCATCCAAACAGTACCACAACTCAGTAACACATCAGGAAAAAATGATCACAGACCTCTAGGATTCAGAGAATAACTTGTTGTTCTCATCCAAAAGAAGAAAAAAAAGGTCAACAAATTCATATTGCAGCCATCAGTAACAATTATTCATCAATTTAACAATAACTTTGCATGCTTTACAGATGGTTTGGTGCACTAAACCTAGTCCAACTCCAAATGAAATGCCTATCGCAACACACCAATGTGATCAGACTGCAAGGGCTTAAGGTTTGAGCAGGTAATCTCATCCCTCTCAACTGAAACCTCCTACTACTATTGTAATCTCTATCAGCCCCAAACTGGAGCATTTGTGAGTTAATCACGCACTTATGTCGTCATCATTCACATTGTTCCTCATCCATTCGTCGAACTTGTCAAATAGACAAAACAAATCCATATACGGCCATACTAAATGTCTAAATCCCCAACCAAATATGCCGCTTCCACTATCCCAGAACATGAGAAACCAAACACCAAGTTCAAATCACCAACAACACGACGCAAACAGACGAACCCAAAGAGGTCATACAAGCTAGGGTTTATCGATTGGGCCTTCGAGCTCACGAAATCTCACCACTCCCATCTCAAAGCCGAGCATTAGCCCTCGATCCCCACCAAGCGCGCATCTCCTATCGATTCACGAACTGAAACCTAACGTTTCCGCGATGGTTACAAATCAATTATCCAATTCTACGCGACTACACTATATTTCGCACACACGCATCAAAACCGCGCAAGTGAAGATACAGGGAGGGGAGCAGGGTTTCGAGGAGGGAAAGGGGGATCGCGCTTACCCGATCATGGTAATCGGGAAGTTGGGCTTGAAGGGGAGGGAGGACAGGAGGACGGAGTCGTCCTTGAGCATGATCTTGGGGTAGAGCAGCTTCTGCCGCTTGGGGAGCACCTCAGGTAGGTCTCACACGGCGCGAAGGAAAAAAATTGGGCGCGAAATCGCCTACTCGCGCGCGGCAACGGTGATTGGGGACGCGTGGGGTGAGGCCAATTTTGGCTCCGGTGGGGTGAGATATTGGGGGTGTTAAAATTTTTAGTGGTGGTTTTGGGGATCTTTTGGAGGGGTTTTTTTCACTAATCACCAAAATTTGTTTTAGGGGATGTTTTAGCCCATCTCTTGGAGTTGCTCTAACTGAGTACTCCTACCTTCTAGCAATCTTTGTGACTCAGGGATATGCGCGAATGGAGGGAGCAACACGTGTTATCCTGGACGGCTCGATCAGCACCAACAAAACACAGCGAATATCTTTATTTCTGCCTTGGGAAAGACAAAAATTTGATCATATATGGGTCAACATACTAAAACGATCGTTTTCTCTTGAAATGGCATCATATCATTCACAAATTATGCTTTTCCTGAAATGTGTAACGACCATATATACATATAGATAGATAGAGACAGTCACATGACTTACGTATAGAACACACTTAGGGATGGTAATTCCCCCGCGGGGTGGAGACCCACTGGAAATTTCCCATGGAGGCAGGGGCGAGGGTGGGGGACAAACTCACCCTGTGGGGGGACAAGGCTTGTTATCCAAGCGGGCGGGAGCGAGGGACAAACTCTCCCCATGGAACCCCATGAGGACCTGCGAAGATACTAAAATATTTTATTTTTATTTATGTATTATAGTTTTGAATATAAAATGTGTATTCTTTATCATATGTTTGGACTAAATGTGTAACTATATATATATTATAAATTATGTTTTGAAGCTATAATTTAAGAAAAAGTATGCATAGATACTTATAAATTAATAAATGTAGCCATAAAATATTTTTAAAAATAAATATCAAACTATTTTTCAACCATCATAGAGATCCCCACAGGGGGGTTGGGTCCCCGCAGGGGACAAGGATAGGGAGTGCACTCTCCCCCGTTAGCCTTCACGCCCCCTGCCCTCTTGCCATCCCTCGACACACTCCATCCCCATGCATGAAGCATATCTAGGTTGGCACTCCTAACGCACTTACGTCAATAGCTTTCATAGTGTCATGTAGGATCAAATCTGATATGGAATAACAGTTAAAGAAGAGAGTAAACCTATATCTCATACAAGATACAACCCATTTGAGATAGCCAAAATATGAGAGGACGCAGATTAGGAGGAAGGCGAGAGAGGTGCGATAGAAGAAAAGAAATTAATTGAATGGGTAGTTATTAGATACAGTGCATTAAGAATGATTGTATCTATAGTTATGTTGTATGTCAGGTAAATTTAGAAACACGTATACACGCTATGCATTAGGAATGCCTTATCCTACTGTTACTATTAGGTCTTATTTGTGTTTTTTGTGACTTATGATTTATTTTTTACTGTAGATGACGGTGGTTTTTTACATAATTAAATTTAAAAAATAGATTAACCTATTACGGACATACAAAGAAATACAAAAAAAAAGACAAAAATCAAAAAACTAAAATAAGACAAAAATAAGAAACTAGAAATCAGAAGTCAAAAAATTGAAACCCAACGAGCAGTTGTACGGTGGAGTAATTCTGGGTCTTGGATCTGGCGCCAAATAAAACTGCCAAACCGACCAAGCCGTTCAAGACTTCAATGCGACGTACTTTACCCTCCACCAGAGGGAGATTCTGCAGTTTTGGAGGGAGATTCTGCAGTTTGCTTGGACGACTCCACCACCTGCCTATAATTTAAACCAAGCCGTGACCCATCCAAGATAAAGTATAATTAACCAAGCCATCACCTACGAAGATGTTCTAGCTAGGCGGCTAGCCTTGTATGGTTCCTAAAGTAACTCTATTTCTGTTCTTTCAGATAATCACTCGACTAGGCAACTCTCATCATCCCTCCATCAGAATTTCTCGTCACAGTAGAAGATGCAGAGTCAAGGTCTATTAATCTTGTTTGACAAATCAAAACTAGTATATTCATCGTGAAATTTAACTTGTAATGTTATACCTTCTGTGGCGGTAGAATTATATATGTCCTAATGGAAATCAATGGTCAAAGACTCAAAGTTGTGTATCAGGTACAGTAAAAAGAAATAAAAAAAAATGTAAGTAATTTGTTGCCCTGACAGCATTTATTTACACATGTAAACAACAACAACAACAACAACAACAACAACAATAATAGCCCTGGTTCCAAGCTTGTAGCTAAGTCTTTGTACTCACCGTGACCCCTCAGCCGGCATCGAATTACTCAAGAAGGAACTGAAAATGGTTGTGTTTTTCTTCTTTGAATAAGTCGTTGTACGCAGCACTTGTTCATCAGTATTTAGTTGCATGCGAAAAAATAAAGCATGTACATGTATGGGCGCCAATGCTGGCTGCAGTAGCTAAATAAAAGCTGTACTGATAGCTAGTCCTTTTTTAGGCTACAGCTTATACTAGTTTTTTTTTGTTATAACTTATAATTTTTGTCTTTGTTTTTCAAGATGTAAGAAGACAGTGAAAACGTTGTTGCAGACAGCGTACATAATTTTAGATTTGGAAAGCCATTAAAACAATCTATTTTAAGAACTTGTTCTATTTATTTCAATTTTTGAAGAAGCTAAAAGTAAAAAAATATATTTTTTTAGGCAGGTTATCAGCTAGCTTGATGTGGTAGAATTAATTGTTAAGATCACGTCGAATTAGGTAGTAAGCAGTACAACATCTATCAGTAATATAATATATAATCCCGGTGATTATCCGTGCAAGTTCCATCCGCACGGCGGGTTGTTCGTGGAGATAGATTAAGATCACGCGCAGCGGTATTAATCGGAACAGGCTAATCTTAACGGCACTTGGCAATGCCGCACGCGCGTGATCTTGACAGCTAGCTCACGGGCCCGATCGACGGACGGATCTATTGCCACGTCGTCGGGAGGTCGTTGAGCCCAGCATGCATGATCTCGTGCATCATCATCTCCTCTTCAACAACCAGATGCAGATCAGATCGAATCGATCGCCGATAAAATTAATTGACCTCGAGATTAGAGCTAGCTAGCTACATTTATTTTAGTGACTCATCGTGGAGAAAAATAATCTTCACGTTCCCAATTTCGTCTGTCAAGTCAACAAATTGAGTCTGCCTAGCTTAGCCGGCTGGTTAGCGAGACAAAGCAGCCAGGTAAGTAGGTACATACAAGCATGTATGACCTGACCACGTCCCGCCCGCGGTCAGACTGACCGACTGATGTAGCGAGTCCAGAGTCCAGTGTCCACAACAGACCGGAATTAACGGGTTTTTGGAAATTAAGACTGAGTTCTTCTCATCTATAGATTATAGATTATAACTTCTCTGAATAAATAAATAGGGCATACAATCTTTTCAAAACACCTTAAAGGCACTTCCAATGAATTCTATATCAGTAATATCTATGACATTAATTAGCCTATCAAGTATGGTGCTGAGGTGGAGAAGTAATTAAAGAAGAGAGATAAGCAGTGCCAGTACAAAATCCAACACATAATAAACAACAAAAACTTGTATTGCGAGAAGATTAGTGTCTATCTACAATAATTAAAAAAAGGGATGGATTTATTGTTTGGGTCTACCGGTGGAAACTATACACTAGGATTATAGTGTCTACAAGATATAAAGGTTATAGACATTGTTGTGTAATATCTACCACTGGAAATGTTCTAAAAAATACATTGGACACTTGTATTAGCACTGTTTTTTTGAATTGCGACTTATCATTTTTTGCTGCAACTAATGGTTTTGTCTGTGTTTTTCAAAATGGCAATGGACAATAGAGACGCTGACACAGACGGTGTACATGGTTTTATGTTCAAGAAGTCATTTGGAGGATCCGCTTCCAGAAATCGTCTCGTTTATTTTGATTTTTAGAGACACCAAAACCAAAAATAATAGCCAAAATGTCAAAAGAAAAAGGACAGCAGCCCCATCCAATTGTCTTCCCCATCTTACTGACTTCCCTTTCTCCTCTAAGCCTCCTCCTTCCTTGCCACCGTTGTTGTCCTTATAACAATTTTCTCCGACGAGATGGTCCAACAAGAAAGAAGCCGCATAAGTCCCGCTCCAAACAGTTTCAGCTTCTGACTTATTTTGGCTTTTAGTTTATTTAAGCCAGAAGACACTTGGAACACGACACTTCGAATTTCGATCATTTTGGCTTTTTGAGACTTTTTTGGCTTTTCTTTTCTCTCTTATTTCTTTATATTGTTCGTGATGATATAATATTTTTTATTTTTTTTCTAAAAAAACTAATAGCTATTATAATATAAATATAGTTATAAATTAAACATTATAATAAAAAACTTAAGCTATAAAACTGTTGGAGCGGAGCCTAAAAACGCAGCCTCCCTCGAATAATCATCCGTCCTTACGCACACATAATAACGAGACGGAGAGACCTCTCTCTCTCCTCTCCCCTCCGCGGCAAAGCAAAGAAGTGAGAACGGAAATTGGAAAGGAGCGGAGGGAGTGACAGAGGTACAGCGGAACGCCGCCGCCATGAGGCTCCTCGTCCCCGACGGCACGCGCCACCACCACCACCGACCGTCCGACGCGCCGCCGTCCCCCTCGCCGGCGGGGAGCAGGAGGACGGTCGTGGTGGGGATCAGAAGGGACGCCGCCAGCCGCGAGCTCCTCACCTGGGCCCTCGTCAAGGTAGCCAATGCCGGCGACCGCGTCGTCGCCCTCCACGTCTCCGCCGACGGTGTGTCCCCGCTCCCTGCACCTATCACACCCGCCGGTCGCTGTCGATTACGCGGTCTTAATCTGGGCGTGGTTTGAGTTTCAGCCGGTTCTAAGTCCTAAGCTGCTAAGCATGGCTTGCTTGCTTGCTCTGTTTGTCCCTGTGATCGTTCGGGTTGTACTAGTTCTTGTTCCTAGGATCAGCTGGGGTTGCAAAGCTGGGAACTATTTTGTTCTTCCTGATTCGATCTTGTTCTGAGATTAATCCCCCTTTTTTTGTTTTTATCTCCTTGTCTAGGAGGAGGAGGAGGAGGAGGAGGGATGGGATTGGAGGAGGGGAGCAAGGCCGCGGATTCGCTCGTGTCGGTGCTCGCCGTGTACGACGGCTTCTGCAACCTCAAGCAGGTCCGTCGTCCCAATACTCACCTGCAAAACAAAATTCTCTCATTTCTACTTTATTCGTGAGCTGCTTGTGGATTCTATTCATTCATTGGTGGTGGTTCAAAGCTGTGACCTTTTTTTCGCGATTTAACTTCCAAGTTGGCTGGCAATCACTGGTCCGTCCAATTTTGCTTCAAAATTCTCCACCTTTGCCGTATCATTCATGCTGCCAATTTTTTACTGGATGGTCCGATTTTTGTCTTTTCTTTTTCGACGCCTTGCAATTTTGGTCACCCTTAATTTCTTAATATCAACATCTTGGCCTTTCATGCAATTGAACTGCAAAAGTTTGTCTATCTGCAAAGAGTAGAGGGGTTGGGATTTCGCAGCTCGCCGATCTTTGATGGAAGGTTGCCTCAAATTTCTAATCACTTTGTTGTTCCATTCACATTCACCAGATCAATTTGGAGCTCAAGGTCTGCGGAGGATCATCTATCCGGAAAACTCTGGTGAAAGAAGCGGCTTCTTATGGTGCCACACATATCATCCTCGGTGTCGCACAGAATTCCCGGCCTTTTGGGTACTTAATTTGACACATTCTCCACTCCATATTGCAATCTTAATCCAAAGTAATTTGTTAACTGACATAAGCATTGTTGTTTACTCCAAATATTAGATCCTCCTTGACTTCAGTTGCCAAGTACTGTGCAAAGAGAGTTCCCACGAGTTGCTCAGTTCTTTCAGTGGACAATGGCAAGATTGTTTACCATAGAGATGCAGTACAACAAGAAACCTACCATAGCACCAGCACAAGTATGTTGATTAAACAATTTCATTTGCGTTCTTTCATTTCCTTGTTTGTGGTGTCTATGAATTCACCATGCTTAAGTCTGGAATTGGGATGCAGTGGCCGAGACACCAAGGAGGAGCTACCGGAAGCTCCTGACTTCCATCATAGGAGAGAAACTTCGGGACGAATATGTAAAGGACAATAGGTCCATTTCTCGGGCTGTCACCATGCCAGTGAGGTCTCCCACACCACCAAAGGAAGTTTCATTAGCATTGGTTCCAGTAAAGGGTTGCCGATGCGAATCGCCGGAAGTGGCAACCGGCTGGCCCCTCCTAAGGAAGAAGTTCTTGCTGGACCAAAAAACTGCCCTGCCTGACAAGTCCAAGATGTCTGTAGTACAGTGGGCAATGCGGCTCCCAAGCAGGTATCCAGCAGTTTCGCCAGTCCATTTAGAGCACAAAACCACAAGACCAGACACAACCACCAGTGCCAGCCGTATTTTGCGTGACCGGATGGTTGTCTCGTCCAGAAACAATTCAGGAAGGTCTTCTGTGGTGATCGAGGAATTGGATAAGGAATTTCCTGAGGAGTTGACCTCACTCAAAGAGAAATTCCCATCCATTTATTCTTCACACAGTTACAGTGAGCTTGCAAATATCACTTCTGATTTCTCACCTGGTATGCATTTCAGATTTGTCTCTGTTATTGCCAATTTTTAGACATGTTATGTTTAGCGATCAAATTGGTTGTTTTGTGCAGAGTGTGTAGTTGGACAAGGTGGCACAAGCCAAGTTTACAAAGGTTGTTTGGCAAATGGCAAGGAGTTGGCAGTAAAGATCCTGAAGTATTCCGATGAGGTACTGAAGGAGTTCGTCTCAGAGATTGAGATTGTCAACTCCCTCAGCCACAAGAACATCATATCCCTCATCAGCTTCTGCTTCAACAACAATGACCTTCTTTTGGTGTACGAATACTTGCAAAGAGGCAGCTTAGAAGAGATACTGCATGGTGTGTTTCAGATCTTTTACCGCTTGCTTTCTCCATGTGCGTTTGCCATGTAAAAACTCATCTTAATGTTAATGTGATGTAGGTGAGAAAGAATGCAAGAACGTATTTGGTTGGACCGAGAGGTTCAACGTGGCTGTGGGAGTTGCTCATTCACTGGATTATCTCCACGGTAACGGCAACAGTCGCCCAGTGATTCATAGGGACGTCAAGTCTTCAAACATCCTCATCTCAGAGGATTTTGAGCCAAAGGTAACCTTCCCCGATCCAATGGCATGAAATGTTTCAGTTCTTGTGCAACCTCAGATTAACTGAATTCAAGTTCTCTATATTTGTGTGATGCAGTTATCGGACTTTGGCCTCGCGCTCTGGGCTGCCAATGCAACATCCCAGATCGCATGTAATGATGTTGCAGGAACTTTCGGGTTAGTTAGCTGATCATTTGTTCACCAGCTTTACCTTTTCTTGCTACGTTTCAACATTTGCCTTACTGATGTAGACATACCTTCCACCAGGTACTTAGCTCCTGAATACTTCATGCATGGCAAGGTGAATGACAAAATTGATGTGTACGCTTTTGGTGTCGTTCTTCTTGAACTCATCTCAGGCAGGAAACCGCTGTGCACTGGTTGTCCGAAAGGCCAGGAGAGTCTAGTGATGTGGGTAGGTGTCATGTTCTATGCATCATTATATATCAATTTCTTGTTTGAATCTGAAATTTGGCTTGAATTATGGTTAAGAATGGTTCTTCTCTTTGGTTTGAACAGATAATTAATGGATGTTTGTTTTGTATAGGCAAATAACAGATAATTAATGGTTGTTTGTTTTGTATAGGCAAATTCTATCATACAAGGAGGAAAGCTCACGCAACTCGTAGATCCTAGCTTGCCTACTGAGGGCCATACCAATGAAATCGAGAGGATGATTCTTGCTGCCTCCCTCTGCATCAGACCAGCACCTCAACACCGTCCGCATATCGCAGTTGTAAGATTTTATTTCTGATGCATAGATTGCGTAAGTTATCATGTTGTGTATTTCCTTTGCGATGTATCTTACAAGCATCCTTGTGTAACATCAGGTTCTGAAGCTACTTGATGGTGACAGTGATATTGTTAAGTGGGCTAGACCACAAGTCAGATTGTCGTACGAAGGCGAAGGCGATGAAGGTGTGGTTACACCGCCGGAGAATAACACCAACATCCAGTCTTACATCAATCTTGCATTTGATGTCGATGATGATTCTACCTCTGTCAGCAGCAACGATTTTATCACCGCGAACACATCCTTGGAAGAGTACCTACAGGGAAGATGGAGCCGATCGTCAAGCTTCGATTGACTGATCCATGGCAGAGTTATCCTTTTTGTGTATAGATCTTTTTTTCCTCTTTCTTTTTAAGTTAATTTTTGCTCTTGGATGAGAGGTGGCACGTGCAATGCCCTCCTCCAAGCCTATGTTTTGATTATGTCTTTTTTCTTATTTTTCTTATGCGTCTGTTCTTTCCTCAGAAGGATGCATTTCCTTCGTTACACTCAAGTTCTCTTATCCGAAGGATGAGAAATAAGAAATAAAGTAGGAAGAATATAATTGTGGGTTGTTGCCCGCACCCAAATGAATGGTTTTTGTTGTATCCTTTGCTCACTTTTTAGGATAAAAGTACATTCTAGATATGAGCTAATATATTTCCTCAAATTGACCGGCATGTCTCTGTGAACAATAAATTACTGCTGAATTTAACTGAATATGTTCAATTGCGTCCAATGCCTTTGTATGTTCGTCAAATTGTTCCAAGATTATAAAATCAGGATCTGTAGAAGGTATTATCCTTGTAAGATGTGATCACATCACAGTATTAATCCAAGCTGTGTCTCATGAGTCATGACGATGCATGTCCAAACATTAACAACAAAGAAAAATTCTCAATTCATTAACCAATCAGTGTCAGCTGCCCGAGTAATCGTCATCTGCAGCATAACATCAAATGATCTGAGCAGGTCGGTCCAACGAATTCATTAAGAAGATGATGGAAAACGAAAGCTTAATTATTTCATAAGCGCCCAGTCGGGGCATGTTACATCACATGGACCAACCTCTGGAGGTTAGTGTGCACCCGACAATGGCAGGGATCTTGGAAAGCGTCTTGTGCATACATGCCAACATGAGCAAACCGACATCAGGAAGCCATGATCATCCTACTTGTCGACAAGAATGAAAAAGAATAATGGTGACACACATGGATAATAGTCAACACCCAAGTCGCGGGTCTCACCGAACGATGATGCACAAGTAATTGGACAAGTAAATGGACGGCAATATATTGGCCATGTTTGGATACGCTTATCTGAGAATCGATTTTAATCTGATCAGGATTTTCTGATAAATCGCGATCTGAAGAATCTGCAGTCTGAAGAATCGTCGCGGTGGAAGAAACGACCCCTCGGGCTCACGGTACAGGATTTTGGATTCCCAGTACAAATGCCGATCTTTCCCACCGCGGCGGTTGAAAGAATCGAAAAATAATCAAAGCGTTTGGGTGGGATTCTCGCTTAATTCTATCCAGAATCAGATTTTAAGCGTATCCAAACAGGGCCATTATCAGAAGTTCAAGTTTTATCATTGCAGGGACGGATAAGTTACCACCATCAAGATCATAATTTTCTCCTCGAATCACAGTTCTTACAATGGATGCCACAGGTGCGAAGCATGAAGCATTTCAATTTCGCGAATAAGAAGTTGTGCATAAATAAAGCAATCGACAAACCATGGAAAATTGGCATGAATGTCCAAAGAAATGAGATGCATTGGTCGAATGGAGAAAGGTGCATGCCAATACTGCAATTCGTTAGTATGCTCAATTGCTTATGGGTACTCTTCCAGTATCAGTCATAAAGAAACATTTACATAGCTGAAATACAGCAGGCAGACCACTGGTTGCATTGGAAAGTCCTTACAACTCATTCATGTGCAGAAACAACTTTTGCATCAGCACAACAGTACTAAGTTTGTCCAGATACACGTCATACACAGCATAGCACTCGACTGAAGGGTACTAAGTGCAATGAAGAAGTGTTGCCCCAATTATTTAATTGGTCTCTGTCTTCTCCAGAGCTGGCAATGAACGACAGTGTTAGTGACATGACGGGCGAAAAGAAAACAAATCACAAGTGAAGACTGCACGCCGCAGAGCCAAACAAAATCTACTTACTGTTGTAGTTGAGCAGCTTCTCAATTAGGTCGACATGAGTCATCAGCATTCGCCTACAGCAGTAACGGACTAAGCCCAAAGCATCCAGAGCATCCCTGGAAATAGAATAGAAAAGTGATCTTCAGTCCGCAGTGGTGCCAGAACTTTTTCATATTTACGATATCGAAAAATTGTAAGTCATAAAGACCAGTAAACTTTAGACAGTCCTCCCCTCCTTCCCTCAATATGTACTCTGAATAACATACAATTAAAAAAATGACAGGCAACTGAATTACAGTGGGTGATCACATACAATGATTCATACCAGCTGATTCAACTCACAACAGTTTTTTATTTAACTCACCGATTAGAAACTGTATTATGCCATTGCGATACTGGCAAGAACACACCATACAGCATAAAGAAGCACACTAATTGTTAGTGTGACGTGTGAGCAAATGCAAGTTTATAGTGCACTAGTGCATAGGAAATACAAGAAGCTTTCATTGAAATGGCTTAGCCTTTTGTCCAAAAAGGGGCACATAACTTATCTCTGATCAAAAGAAATTATTGGCACAAGGTTTAAGAAATCATAGCCTGCTAGTGTAAAATTAGCGGTGAGAAATATGCTCAGCAAGTCAGCATACTCTTGGGTTAACTCAATTTGACTCGTGCTTTGCTAAGAGAAACACGCATCAAGCATAAGCCCACATTCTGTCATGGCTTAGAAAATGAACCAATCTCAAGCCATGGCAAATTCCCTTTATTAGTACAGGCTTAGCTAGATCTCATTAAATCTAAAACATGTAACTTGGATTGAGTTTTCTAGTCATATATACCACCACAGAAATATATCGAAAAAATCATCGATTCTCGCAAAAAGAAATGGAGGAGGCAGTGGAACCGGAGCATCCTAAATGCTGAAGATACAAGAGCTAGGCTCTACTCCAGATGCCAATCATTTCACTGCTGACTTGTTCAGCTATACTTGATACACTGAGTCCTCTGATTGTCAGGATAAGCAAATGATAATCGTTGAGGTTTCCTTGACCATTTATGTGACAAAAGATTTGATGGCTAGTGGCTACCTCTCTCAACACCGACAGTTTAGAACTTCCCAAACCCCAATATTTGAAACACCAAAACCATTCAACAGAGACATTCACAAGCGATATGCATATCAAATATTAACAAGCTTTTATAACAAATCTAAAACAGGACCAAATCAAAATGTAATCTCAAGGCATCAACTAGGTGCAAAGTGGGCAAGGTAGTTTTTATATAGCAGCATATATATCCACCTAACAAAATCAGAGCAGGAACACACATGCACATCTAGATCTTTCTTGTAGAATTTATGGAAATTATGTCCTTACATACCGCTGAACTCAACTATTCATAACAATCTTACACAGGCAGTTTCCTTGGTGGCTATCATAGAATCCTTGTTTTTTCATAAAATATTCACAGCAGGAAAACATGCCCTTAACACTGTTAAAGTGCCACAGACAGAGAACAATACAACATTTATCCAGAAGATACAGAGCGTCTTATTTGCAACATGTTACTATCATATGCTAGCATCAGATTCCTCAACTAAACCTACTGCAGAATCCTAAATCCACAGGGACTCACTGCTGTACTCACATTGGCTACATTCTACATGTCCAACTTTCAGCGTCAGCAAGCCTAGCAGATTACCGGAATAGCGGCAGGCATTGCACCTAAACCAATTCTGAGTGCCCTATTCGCATTCGCATAACCGATGCCCAAACATTGATCCATTTCAACAGGCATGGATATCTAAAAACTGAACCCGTATTTCAGTCTTTTCTTGCCATTTCAGGGCTCAACATTGATCCGCGATACACACCCAACACATACAACCTAACCGCCCCCGACACATTACCTCCCAAAGACCCAAACATATGATCCAACGCAGAAAAGATTACAAGATACATAGATCGAATCATGGGATAGTAATTGGTAAAGGAAATTCACTCTACCCCTCGGTGTAGTCGGCCTGGAGGAGGTCGAGGTAGAGGTCCCACTTGTTCCCAATCACCTGCGAAACCACAAGACAAAAAGCGAGAAAGGATTGGAGTCAGTTCAGAAGACGCAGTAAACCCTAGACGCAGGGGAAGAACGAACCCTAAACTCCTATCGTCTAGACACCAAGTGAAACAGGGAGGTGGGAAGGGAGGAGACCTTGCCGCAGGTGAAGCAGCGCACCGGAATGATCATATTCGCCGCCGCCGCCGGAGGGATGGGGTTTCGAGAGAGAGATGGGAAGGCGGCGGGGTGGGTCACGCGGGTAGGGTTTTGGGGAAGATTCTGGAGAAGTGGGGTTATGAAATCGGTGAGAGAGAGGAATTGAAGGTAATCTTCCACTTAGGTACGTGGTGTTTTGAGGATTTACAAGTAAGTTCACCGACAACCTCTGCCGGCGGCGTGGTTCCGACTCCCGACGGCACAGTGTAGTCTCCGTAGCGGAGGTGCGCCTCGGTGCTGATTAGGCGATGACACAATGCAGAGTTTAGGCCTAAATATCTAGGTCATGTAGCGCTTGCTAATGTAAATGGAGTTTTTTTTTGGGATTTGCTCATGTGCCCCAAAGTTTAATGGCGTTTGCTCATTTGCCCCATGATGTCTCACTGACATATGGGCCCTGGACCCGTATGTCAGTGAGACATTATGGGGCAAATGAGCAAACGCCATTAAACTTTGGGGCAAAGGAGCAATTTTTCCTCTCTTTTTTTGGGTAACTTAAACCATAATAATCGGATTTCTGCAATTTTCTTCGTTTAAAATGGGATGGCCAATTTAGGAATGATGATATGAAAACATAATTTGAAATTGATCTAGATTATTGAAGAATCATAGTTTTACAGAATTCCAAGACTATAGTTTTACAGAATTTCAAGACTACTTCGGTTTTAGGCGGTATTGACATAGATACTCCCAAAATGCTTCCAATATTGGAGCAAAATGATCCAGTTGGGGTTCTTTTTAAAAAAGAAAAAAAAAGTGGCGCGGAGGTGGCGGTCTTTGGCCGGGGCTCAGAGAATCTACAAAGGATTTTGTGTTTGCCCCAAAATTGGGGCCATCTTCTTATGTATCTTAAATTTTGATATGACTATAGTTCATCCGTGTGTCCTAGGAGTTGCAGAATGGAGCTTGTCTGTTCCCTCCCCATGTTCCCCTCTATGTTCCCTCCACATGTCATGATTTAATTAGCTCTCCAATAAATTAGTGAGGTAATTAATTAATGTAGATGATTAATTAGGCTGGTAATTAATTAATATAAAATATTAGTGTGAATAATTAGTATATATCAATTGGAATAAATAGTAAGTATAGATTAATTACTATTATTTATTCCAATTGATCTATACTTACTATTTGTTCCAATTGATCTATACTAATTATTCACACTAATATTTTATACTAATTAATTACCAGTCTAAGTAATCACCTACATTAATTAATTACCTTACTAATTTATTGGAGAGCCAATTAAATCATGACATGTGGAGGGAACATGGAGGGGAACATGGGGAGGGAACAGACAAGCTCCATTCGGAGTTACCTGCACACACATCCGAATAACTAGAAGACAAAATATGCATTCTCATCATCATTCCTTTTATGTCCAACACCTGAATGATTTTTAGATGCCATAAGATTTTTTCCATTAATAGAAAATCAAAAACTATAAAAATATGAGATAATTTGAAAGCAAAGTCAGCATAATCTTAAGAGCAAATAAATGTAAATTTCAATGTAAATTCAGTATAATATTTAGAGTAAATCAAAGTCAGCATAATATCCAAGTTAAATCCTGCCAAAAAAACATGTATGAAACATGTATTGAGCTAAATCTATCTTATGTGGCCATGTTTGGATCAATGTCTTTAACAGTGTTTCGGTTTCCACGGTCATCTCTAGCAAAGAAATACCCTGTTCAGGGCGTTGGCTTGTTGTCGGTCCAACCCTCACTAATATCATGCTCCATTCAGTTATCCCCTAATATCCAAGTTAAATCCTGCCAAAAAAACTTGTATGAAACATGTGTTGAACTTATGCCTCGAGATGTGAAAGCTCTTGAACTTTCGCTGAAACTTGGTGCCAAAACTCGAAACATTGTTTTGTAACTCGAACACTAGGTGCTCAAACTCCAAACTTTGTTTGGAACCTGAAAAATCTGTCTTCGAAACCCCAAAAGTAGACTTAGTTAAATGGGTTGTGCCGGTTGGGCCAGCCCGGGGCATGACACGACCTATGACCTAAACAGGTTATTCTGGCTTCGCCCAACTGGTCATATTGTGCTTGGATCAGCACCATGGCTTGGCGGGCTGGCTCGGCATAAGCATGCTCCGTTAGGTACGATAACGATTGAATTTTTCAATTTTCTAGTCATTTGTAACAGTTTGGAAGCATAAAAGGATTAAAAAATCTTTTAATTTTATGGTATATAATCTTTTTATAATTTTTAAATTATATTTTTGAATTCTATATATTTGTTTGCAATTTTTCAAGGCGGTATGGGCTAAATGGGCCTATCCCTACCCATCATGCTAAACATGTTGGGTCGGCCCATGATCTCCTCGGACCATGCCTAGGTTTGAAGATCAGCATATGGGCTAACACGACATGGCCCATTTAGTTAGCTGGGCCAAACGTGTTGTGCCCGGCAGGTTGCCCGTTTAGATAGGTCTACCTAAAACATTGGCCATGTTCTTTTTGGGATTTTGGTCTTCCCAAAAGTCGAAACAAACGGGAAGGTTTATTGAAGTAGATTCTCCAAATGACTTCCCCAATCTAAAACCGTATGTGTCATCTACGTCTCTACCATCTGTTGCTGTTTCGAAAAGTATAAACAAAAGCCGATGCACACAGTTTTTAGTTCGAGAAGCTATTTGAAAAAGCGCATTCGAGAAGCCGTTTGGAAAAGCATCTCGCTTATTTTGGCTTCCAAGAAACTGAAACTAATAGGCTAAGTTCTTTTCGGCTCGTTACTTATGGCTTTTGCTTATGCTACAATAGCTAACTTTTGAATGGTGTATCTTTTCAAGATGGGATCTATAGGTTGATTGTAGTAGACATTGCATTAATGTCATCTATATCGTCCAAAATCGCACACGAGTGTCTCTCTTTCCATACTCTTTTTCACGAACAGCCAAAATTAAAAAATTTAAACTAAAAGCCATAAACCATAGCCCAAAAATACATCATAAAAATAAAAAAGATAACAAGAACATAACCATCGTCCATGAAACAACCTGAAGGTTTTCAAAGTTTTGAATTTTCTTGAATTTCTTTTGAATTCGTTTTTCCTTCCCAATTTGGCAATTCCTTTGAGTTTCCGCCTTCCTCTTTTGGCTAGCTGTTTCCCTTTTTCTACGGCGTCTTCCAAGAAACCGCCTCCCTCCTCTGCGCCATCCATCCACATGGCTGCACGTCCGCACCTCGCCACTATTTGCCCACTTGTGCCGCAACTCTCCATTCCGTTCACACCAGGCCTTGCCCAGCTCGGACCGCGTGTCGCTTCTCTAGTGGCCGGTCGTCGCCTTGCCTATGCCTCACCTATTCCCTGGCCTCGCCGACCACACCCTCGCCACCTTCTTCCTTCCACGTGCTAGCACCGCCTACCCAGTGCTCCTGCTCCCACCACCTCAGTGCCCCTCTAAAGCCTTAGATAGAGCCCCTTTGGATCACTTCGCAAGGTTCCTAGATGAAAGCATCTAAGCCCCTAAAAATGGTTTTGGTAATTAATGAATTTATGTGAATATGGGACTAATGTGTTTAATAAGTGTTTAAAAGGTTAAGTCCTTAAGTGGATGACAAGAAGCATGTCAAGGATCAATGTGAAGATCAAAAATGACTCAATACAAAGGTATACTTAGACTAGGATCCTCTTTTCGTTTTTGCTGGTCTTAGGAGAAAAAGTGGAAGACCGAATTATAGGTTAAATGTCGTACCATAAAGAGAGATCATGGCAAGTAGCTTGATAGCATAATTATTATGCCATTTGAATCAAATTAGGATCATGCATTTATTAAAAATCTGATTTAAAAGTCAAATATGTGCTCTGTCTGGAAAACTGAAAGTACCGAAGTTTTAACGTCGGAACTACCGCAGAGCGGAAGTTCCGCAGTCAAGAACGGTACTTCCGGCGCTCAGAGGCTCCGAATATCCGAGCGGAACCTTTTTTTCCAGAGAGCACCCCCGGAGTGCTCGGTGCTCTGTCCAGACAATCGGAAGTACCGGCGTGTAATATGCGGTACTTCCGCTTGCCGGAAGGTCTGGCCTTTGAGCAGAGCCTTTTTCCAAAGAGCACCCTCTGGGTGACTTTTAAGATTTACGGAATTCGGAAGTACCGGAGAATTAACGCCAAAACTACTGTGCAAGGCGGTAATTCTGCAGTATGAAGCGGTATTTTCGAAGCACAGAAGCTCCAGTGGGAAGGGCGGAACCTTTTTTCCAGAGAGCGCCAACTTTTGGTTTCGGCCCAAGCGGTACTACCGCGCCGACTTCCTAGAAGTACCGGGTTTATAATGGCAGTAGTTCTGCGCAGACTTTCAAACGGTTAGTTCAGAGGCTCTGACATAGCCGTTCTGCCGTGACAGAGCCGAAGCGAAAGTACCGGTCATTGGCCTGCGGTGCTTCCGCTCGCCCTGAATTTTCTGGAATTTCTTTCAAACGACTAGTTTTGGTTGGTGTGGGTATAAATACCCGTACCACTGCTCAAGGACAGATGTTAGAGACCCCATTGAACATCTTTGAGCATTGAGCATTCACTCCACACCTCATTTACTCCTTGTGAATTCATTTGAGGTGGTTCAGCCAAAAAGTGCATATCATTCAATAGTTGATCCGTTGGCACTTGTTTGCAATCAAGTGAAGCCCTGGTTTATTACTCTTGGTGTTTACCGGCACCTGGATGATTTAATGGAGGTTGATCGATGATCTTCTCAAAGAAGTTTGTGAGAAGGTCCGATGTTCGTGTGAAGGTTGGAGCTCACCTACCCGGAGCGGGGAAGAGCTACCACTAGTGGATTGAAAGTGCTTCGGCTTAATTCGTGGAGCCGGTCCAATTCGTTTGGGCTAACCTCAATGTGAATTAGGAGAACCGGCAAGTTTTCAAACACCACGGTAAACCATTAAGTGTACTTGTTTCCTCTCTTATTTCTTCTAGCTCTTATTTGTTACCCTTATTGTGATTATTTATTTGAGATAGAGCTAGTGTTGATACTCTACTTAACTAGAATTGTGTAGGTATTAAGTGCTTTACACTCTTGTTATATTAAATTGTAGAGAATTAATTAAAAGATAAGAAAATTTAAAAACCTCCTATTCACCCCTTTCTAGTCGGTTATCCTTGATCCTACACCAGACACCCTCCAAGCACTCAATTGAGAGCAATCTAACTGAATCGTCGTCGATGAAGTTCTTCACGCCGGTGAGCCCCTCTTTGCAATCTTCTTCGTTCTTAATAAAAATTCAATTGCTTTTGTCCTTAGCATCCCTAATGCATCTTGATTACATTATCGAGCTCACCTTAGCACGAGCATAACTCTAGGGCTCTGTGAAAGCGTCTAAGCCCCTAAAAATGGTTTTGATAATTAATGAATTTATGTGAATATGGGATTAACGTGTTTCAATGAGTGATTAAAGGTTAAGTCCATAAGTGGTTGACAAGATGCAAGCTAAGGAACTATGTGAAGACCAACATGGCTCAAGATAAAGATATACTTAGAATAGAATCCCTTTTTACTTTTATCGGTCTTAGGAGAAAAGGTGGAAGACTGGATTATAGGCTAAATAATCATACCATAAAGAGAGATCATGGCAAGTAGCTTGATAGCAAAATTATTGTGCCATTTGGATCAAACTAGGATCATGCATTCATTAAAAATCTGTTTTAAAAGCCATATCTGTGCTCTGTCTGGAAGAGCGGTAGTAACGCAGTTTTTAACGTCGGAACTACTGCAGAACGAAAGTTCCGCAGGCAAAAACGGAACTACCGGCGCCCGGAAGCTCCGAATTCAGAACAGAGCCTTTTTTCCAGAGAGTACCCTCCGGGTGAGGTTTGAGTTTTGCGGGATCGAAAGTACCGGTGATTTTAACGCCGGAACTACCGTTGGAAGCGGTAGTTCCGCTGCATGGAGCGGTACTTCCGGAGTCCAGAAGCTCCGGAGGCAGGAGCGGAACCATTTTTCCAGAGAGCGCCAAGTTTGGTTCCAGCCCAAGCGATAGTACCGCGCTGACTTCCCGGAACTACCGCAGAGCAGTAGTACCACATTTTATAACGGCGGTAGTACCACGCCGACTTTCCAACTACTACTGCAAAGCTTCTAACATAACCGTTCTGCCGCGCTAGAGGTGGAGCGGAACTACCGGCCGTTGGCCGGCGGTAGTTCCGCTTGCCCTGATTTTTCTAGAATTTGTTTTAAACGGCTAGTTTTGATTGGTGATGGGTATAAATACCCGTACCATTGCTCAAGGACGGTATGAAGAGACTCCATTGAACATCTTTGAGCATTGAGTATTCACTCCACACCTCTTTTCTCTCTTGTGCATTCAATTGAGGTGGTTGAGCCAAAAAGTGCATAGCATTCATTAGTTGATCCTTTGGCACTAGTTTGCAATCAAGTGAAGTATTGGTTCATTACTCTTGGTGCTTGCCGGCACCTGGATGATTGGGAGAAAGTTGATCGGTGATCTTCTCAAATGAGTTTGTGAGAAGGCCCGGTATTCGTGTGAAGGTTGGAGCTCACCTACCCGGAGCGGGAAAGAGCTACCTTTATTGGATTCGAGGTGCTTCGGCTTAATTCGTGGAGCCGGTCCAATTCGTTTGGGCTAACCTCAACGTGGATTAGGGGAAATCGGCAAGTTTCCGAACACCACAATAAAACATCGGTTGTGTGTAATTCTCTCATACTTTCTTCTAACTCTTATTTGTTAGTATTATTTTGATCATTTGCTTGTAGTATTATTGTGATCATTTGCTTGATATAGAGCTGGTGCTGATACTTTACTTGACTAGAATTGTGTAGGTGTTAAGTGCTTTGCATTCTTGCTAAATTAAAATTGTAGAAAATTACTTAGAAGAAAAGAAAAATTTAAAAACCTCCTATTCACCCCCTCTAGCCGGTATCCTTGATCCTACAAGTGGTATCAGAAATTGGTCTCTCACTATTAGACTTAACCGTCTAAAGAGAAAGGATGGCTAGCGAGGGGTTTGCTATAGAAAAGACACCTTTCTTCGATGGATCAAATTATGCATATTGAAAAATTAGAATATGTATTTATCTTAAGGCAATGAGTCCAAATATTTGGAAAATTGTAAATGAGGGCTACGTCATGCCTCTTGATCCATTGCACCTCACAGAACAAGATGGGTGTAACACTCATTTAGATGCTCAAGCTATGAATGCTTTATTTGGGGCTTTAAACGTGGACGAGTTCAATAGGGTGAACAACTTAGAAATGGCTCACGCTATTTGAACAACCCTTTCCAAAATTTATGAAGGGACGTCCACGGTTAAAGAAGCCAAATTGCATAGGCTTCGGATCAAATATAAGACATTCACAATGTTGCCACATGAGGACATTAATGAGATGTACACTCGACTCAACAACATTGTGAATGAACTCAAAAGCCTTGGTACTAACCTTTCCAACATTGAAGTTGTAAGAAAAATGCTTAGGGCTTTACCGAAAAAATATGAGATGTTGGTGACACTCTTCCTCAACTCGCCGGAGTTGATAAGAATGACACCGACGCAACCCAAGTATTGTTAAACTCCGGACGCCCAACCCATTTCCTTTTTTTTGTCATTTCTTGTTATTTAATTGCATTTTTCCCAACTTGCATTCTATAAGGCAAGAACTTGTTTGACCTCATTTTTTACGCTAGTGAACGGGCCAAGCGAGTTGGTCAACCGAAGGGCAGCAAAAGCAAATGAAGCAAGCTTGAAGTCGGCAGAGAAGACCAACAACAACATGAAGAAGGCAAGTCACATGTTTTTGATCATGTCAAATCTACATTTTGTTAATTATTTACTTATCAATACTTCCGTTACCTTTTATTTACGCGCTGATATTTTATGTACATTAAATGTTTAGAATGATATGATATCTAGTTATATCCTACCACTGAAAAAAACTGTTTACTTTGATGGCCATATTCATCTTGACAAGCCTTAGTAATGTTAAATCTACTACTTAAATAACCATGGTAGTGTAGGAAACTCAACTATTTTATGCTACTGTTTAGCAAATCATTTTGTCGGTAATTTTGTAAAAGTGTTTCTTAGAAAATGATTATCATGAGAACCATGTGTTGGCTGGGTAATGCTGTCGTTGAGCACTGTGATTTGGTTTTAGAAGTAGAAAATGTCTCAGAGTGAAGTGGCAGTAAAGCTTGGAGGAAGTAAGGATGACCTTATGCTAAGCAAAGAACATAGTGATCGTCCAACCACAAGTTTTGATTTATGAAATTTGGTTTAGTAGTTGCTCAAATCGATTGAATCTCTACAGGAGTGAGAAGTGTTGGTATGGGAGGGGGTAAAACCATACTGAACAACGGTAGATTCCTCTCAGGACGGGCAAAAGATATCTAGCCAAGTCGGCGGATACCTGGGTCCGAGTTGGAGATTTACCGGGTAGAGACTATATAAAGAGATGAGCAGTAAAACGATCTTGTTTTCTTAACCCAGTCATGAGGGTTAAGAAAACTTGTGGGTAAAGCTGGGCAACTCTACGGAGTAATCACAATGGTATCTCGAATACGTTGTGTTTCTGGTAAAACAAGCTATGTCTAGTGGGTGATTCCAACAGCAAAGTATAAGTAGATTTGAAAATGATTTGAAAAATGCTAAGGTTTATCAATCAAGTCTTGAAACCCCAAATCCATAAGTGGTTATTATTCTTTTGTGTTTAAAAATGTTTATAAACAAAATTGCATCCACATATCATAATGAAACAACTATATTTCCATCACTTGAGAATCCTGGTAAGTAGCTATACAATATTTCCCCATGTGATTTACTGAGTATGTTTAATTGTACTCAGTCTTGCAATATTTCAACCACAACAGATATAAGAAGTAAAGAGGATGTGCAAGTTTTCGTGTTAGGGTTACGACCACATTCAAGCGCTCCTGTAGAGTTTTCTTTGGTTCTTCTGAATGTAAGTTAAATTTTAGGCTTAGACGCCTTAATTGTTACTAAAGTTGACCATTAGGTCTTATTTTAATCAAATTAACTTCTTTTAATTGTTCATAAGAAGGTATGATACTTCATCTATCTACAACTAAATTTCTAAATTGTTACGAATGATATGATGTCTCTATTTCTAAAAATAGAGATATTACAGTCCACTACCCAAAAGACGTCTCTATTTCGAAAAATAGCGATGTTACAGTCTACTGCCCAAAAGACATGGCATTAGTCGAACTATGAAGAAATTATTGATCATATACCCTCCATTTAGATGGAAATTCAGGATTTACCCTCCTGGCTCACGTGTCAGTGACTTATGATGACCCCACGTGCCATTAAGATGAGGAAGATAAATCCTAAATTTCTCAACAAGGGAGGGTATAGATCCAATCCCCCAACTCTGAAACAGTGTTTGCCTGTTTGGGAATCGCGGGGTCATTAGTCGGTTCCTCCCTAAAAATTTGAAACTTGGACCTGCTATCGCTGGCGCATTTGGGGCTTTCTCCGCCTCCTCCCGCCTGCTACCCTCCCCACTCCCGCCTCGCCGCCGCCTCCGCCACTCCCCGATGACGCTGGCGTACGACGCCGCTGCCGCGGCCTCCTCCGGCGGGCGGAGGGCGGCGACGTTCGCGGGCGCGAGCGTGTTCCTGTCGCGGAACCTGGTGGCCCCCGAGGTGTTCGACGCCGTGCACGACGCGCTCCGCCTCAACGGCGCCGAGGTCTTCCTCTGCGCCGACCCCGGCCGTACGGGGCCCCTCGACTTCCACGTCATCTCGTCCTCCTCCCACGTACGCACTTGCCCCCCAACCCCCACACCCCGGCCCGCGGCGCCTCTTCGGTTCCCAAATCCCTAAATGTTTGCTTCCGTTTTGGTCTCGTCTTTCTGCAGGAGAGGTTCGCGGATCTGAGGGCCAAAGGCTGCAATTTGCTCGGTAAAGTGCCTTGCTGAATTTGTGCAGTCTGGCAGTGAGAGTGTTAATTTTCTTTGGTGACTGTGAGTTGTGAAGTTATCTAGTGGAATTACCTCAAATGACAGTTTGGCACTAAATGGCTTCAATGCCTTGTAATTAGAGAGCTTGTGGTTCGGATTTTAGAGTACGTTCATGTGTAATCCATAAGCAGATAGGCCCATGATTTCTTGGTGAAGTGTGCTAACTAAATCCACTTTTGATTTGGATTTATTTCTTGTTTGTGATCTTACACTAGACGCCAGTGCTTCAGAATGTTGCAATACTGGATCAGAGTAGCTAAAGTTGAGTTTCTTAGATATTTAGAGGCTGCAATTTGCTTGATGGAGTGTGCTGATTTTTGCAAGTTGGAGCTAAAATTTGTTTAAATCTGTATAGAATTTTTTAAAAAATTAATAGCTCAAATTGTAGCGAAGTTGGCTATAACACTATATTAAAGCTGTCAAAAATCTTTAGATATGAGGATCTGGGATCTATGCGGCTGTACGCCATAATTTTATTATTATGGGTGCTCTAGAGGACAAATGTTCTGAAGTTTTTCGGTTAGTATGCCTATTTTAGTGCTTTAAATTTTGGTATCTCACTATATCTTGCTTTTAATTTATATTTGATGTAGTTGAAGGCCCCAATTTACTTTGTGGTTTGCAAAGTTTTCACGCCCTAGGGCTAGAACTTGTAGAAGTTGGATTAGTCTGGTAGCTGAATGTTGCGATAGTGCAGATGTTATGATGGTTCTCTGTCATGAGTTACTAAGGACCATGATCTACAAAAATCTGAAAGCAATCTATGTAAAATTTCTCTCGAAGTGCTACGGTCACAATGTCACATAGTTTGTCTACTTTGTCAGGCTTCCTTGTAAGTATGGAGCCAAACTGTGATGTGTTTTGTAGTGCTGTAGTGCACAAAATTCTCTAAGGTTGAAACCACAGCCAACCAAAGCCATCTGATAAGTTCCTCTAGTGACAAGTAAAACATATTTCCACAACCATTTTGTGTTTTAACTTTGAGTGTAAGAACAAGTTTAATTTTTGACAGGACCACAGTGCATTCTTTCCTGTGCTAAGGAACGTCGCTTCCTTCCTAAGCAAGGTTATACTTGTTGTCTTGCAATGGATGGGGTTAAGATACTTTGTTCAGGCTTTGAAAAAGATGAGAAGGTATTATGTATCAGAACATGTCTTACTGTTGCAGTTCCATTAGTAAACGCATGATGTATTTATCTCGACTTTGTTTTTGTTCTTGCAGGCTAAGATCGAACAATTTGTGACAGCTATGGGAGGTTTTTTGCAAACTAAAGTGTCCATGGATGTTAACTTTGTAATTGCAAAGGATGTCTTGGCTGCCAAATATAAAGTAAGTTATGCTGAAATCTGTTAACATGGAATGGAAATGATTTGTTAATTGCCATTGCAGTTGTTGCAGTATGAGAAGTTGTATATGCTTACCCTACATGTACCATGGAACATGGATTGCTATGTAGCCCATCTAGGAGCCTCTGGAGTTCAGAAGTAATTCTTTCATAACATTAGTATAGAAAATTGCCAATTATATTATACTATTATATACAATTCCTTTATTTTGTCTAGGCACTGTTCAATATTGTACAGTGCACACAGTGTCAGTTTAATTTATTAGTGAAATGCCAAATTAAGCCATAAATCTGGCACAGGTCATTTTCAATTGATCTCCAGCTCGCCTCAACATAAAGATAAATGTGTTACTTTGTTGTTGGGATTTGTGTAGCAAACATTAACAGAAACAATTGCTTGATTTTACTGCTCATATTGAGGTTGACACTTTGGGTGCTGAGTTGCTGACATTGCTGAGCAGAGCTGTTGTTTCAACTAGTTAGGGTTGATTACCATATTTTGGCTGTTTGCCCATTTTCATGTTAGATTTATGTAGCTTTCCCTACTTACAGTTACTGATACCTATGGAGCTTCTATACCTACTGTGGCTCTTATGCTGTAAAGCTAGCAAGAATAATTGCCTGTTATCTTTGGTTTCTGTTAACTTCTTTGACCTTGGCATGGAAGCAAGAATTGTTTTAGGATGTCATGTCCTCTGAGCGATACTGTTGGCCTGATATGACCAATATGGATGTGCTTAAATCTTTTTTGTGTTGTGCAGTGGGCAGTGAATATTTTGAAGAAGCCTATTGTCAGGATGAACTGGTTGGAGCAATGCTGGACCGAACATCGTGTTGTACCTCATGAACCTTACAGGATTCTTCCTTTCACTGGGTTGAATATTTGCATCACCAAACTGAATGCAGGTAGGTGCATTTCAATTGTATTCAGCCAGGAGATGGAAGTGAGTTCAACTTTTTCTTTCAATCAATACATGCTTTTCTCTTGCATCTTTAATTCTTTGTTAAAAACCGGTAGTTGTTGACTACGGGGATAATTTTATCAAATGAAATATGATAATGAATTAATGATATAGCCAAGGTTCATAAAATCGACGGTAAACAGGTATTACCATTGACTGGACATACTGGTATGTGGAATCCCAGCTAGTGAAAATTGCTCAGATGTTCTGAATTAGCCTCATTATGGCCAAGTTCTCTGGGGTTCCCATTATTCTTTGATGTAAAAAATTTAAAACCATCAACAATTAGTCAAGAATTGGCCATTTTTCATTTTTGAGTGGGAAGTGGACTAAACCAGACAGTTTTACAGGTGGTTCCTGCCCAATATCTGGTAGATTTATGTCTGGGTTTTGTGAGGATTGGGGCTAAGATTTGTGCCATAGAGATCCCACTGGAAAACCAGCCAGAAACTGTTAATAGCTAGCTGGTAGCAACTGGTCCCAGTTCAGGTAATGAACTGCTGGCCATAGCCATGTAGAACTGCCAAAATCTGTGGCATTAAGAAGATACTATCACTACTGTCTTATGGCAACTACATCTACCAATATGCTTTATTTTGTTCAATGTTTTTTACTTCATCTGTCATGCCTTATATTTCTTTTGTTTAATCAGATGAACGGAAGGAATTGGCAGAAATAATAGTGCAGAATGGTGGACAGTATTCAGCAAATCTTACAAGGAAGTGCACTCATTTAGTTGCAAATATATCCTTTGCTGTTTTCTGCATTTAATGTTCTCAAATTTGAGATCTCATCTGTTCAAATTAGTTATTTTATCTCTCTTCTTTTTGAGTTCTAGTGGAATAGATCTCAAGGAAGTAATACACTTCCTTGCTTTTTGACCAAAGATGGGATCCTCCACCCTGTGTTTTGTTTCCCACACAGCTATAGAACAGGGAATAGAGCAGTACAGGGATAGTATTCCAAGTAATGTTGTAATGCCGCTCATCTGTCTTCAGTCACTTTAGGCTGTTAATCTATGCTCAGTGAAAAAAGGTGGTGCTGTGGTATGTCACATGTAACATGGTGTCTCAATGATGATTCATACGTGAGGCCCCTTAGGTTCATTTCCCCAGCACAACTGAAAGGTGCAGTTGACACATCCAAAGAAATTTGGCTAAGTCTGATGATTAAAGGTCTTTCTAGGCACTCAGCAGCAAAAATCATAGACCAAATTAAATTTCAGGAAATCTATGCAGTCATACTCCTCATATAGAAGGCTAGAAATGTAAGCTGTGAATTCCTAACGCCATGTATCCATCCCTACAATGAAAAGTTATGAAGCACTGATAGAAAAGTAATGGCCTGTTTGGTTTCCTTGCTCACCCTTGACTAGCTATTGGGCAAGGAGGCATGTTGGGTTACCTTACTCACCCAAGAGTGATTAAGGATTTCCTTGCTTTTTGAGGGAGAACCTAATTTGCTGTCCTACACTAGCAAGGATTTCCTTGCCCACTATCAAGGCTATGCACGAGTGGGCAAGGAAAACAAACATGCCCTACATTAGGCTTTCAGAATCAACTTAATTTGGCTGTACTGTTGGTGGCACATGCTGCTTGACATTCGATTAGTGTTGTTCATGTCCTGTACAACTTTTTCAAAACATTGCACTTGATTTGTATATTCATCTGTCTTATTTATCCGAAAAGCTTAAGTAAACTTTCCTTAACATGTTATTACGAATCTGGTGGTGACAAGTATGTTGTGGCCCAGAAATGGGGTAATATCCACATTGTAGATCCGAGATGGGTTGACCAATCCGTTGCTCGAAGAGGTAATAGTCAACATGCATGGGTTACTATTGGCTTTGCTGCTGTTATCTGCTTGTTTCTCCTAGAAGTTACAAAGCTAGTAAGGTTAAACTAACCTCATGATTTTCTTTCTTAATTGGAATGCAGCTTGCCTAGATGAGAATTCTTATCTTGTTTGTCAGAATTCTACTAATTTTAATGGTGTAAAAAGTTCCCTTAAGGAGCAACACAACCCAGAGATCAGTAGTGCAAGTGCAAGTTTTCAACCTGTTCCAGCAACATCAGTTGATGATTCAGTATCAACGTCACAGTACGTGCCTGCTTCGTTTGGTGATGATTCAAAGATCTGCCGCACTGATATTGTTGGTGCACAAGAGACAAATGAAATGCAGGTCAATAGTCATGTAGCTGAGGACTCAGAGGCGGAAGATGATGATCTTTATTTATCACAGTGCAGAATTTCTCTGGTAGGTTTTGAGGAGAAAGAATTGTCAAGGTTAGTCATGATGATACGGAATGGTGGTGGATCCCGGCATGTTATGTTAAGTGAGAGGCTTACTCATATTATTCTAGGTGCACCTTCAGAGGAGTAAGTTCATGTCACTGTTCTGCATATAATAGTTTTATTATGAACTGGTTGTGATTGCAACTAATGGTGCTTATTTGTCTTAGCAGAGAGAAAAGGGAGGTAAGACGTCTGGCTGCTTGGGGTATAGTAAATGTGGTAAAACTAACGTGGTTAGAAGACTGCAATAGAGCAAAAAAGGAAGTCAAAGTATCTCCAATTCATTTGGCCAGCGAGTTACTCTCAAAAGGTATGGAAGCACCAGATTTAGTTGTATATCAGATTGTTGAAATGGATCACATTAAAAGATATGTTTTCCTTGCTTGACTTCATTTTCCATGTTTTTCTACCTTTTGAATCCAGAATTTTCGAATGTGGGCATGGAAAAATCTGCTGATACACGTGAAACAAAGGCAGTCAAAAGCTCATGTCGAAATTTTATTGTTCCAACTGTCAATGATTCACATGATAAACAACTAGGAAAAGATCTGTCATCTGAAAGAAAAGCAGCAAGGGGCAAACATGAAAACATGAAAAACACTCGAACAGCAACCATGTCTGCAAAATCAAGTCAACAGAATGGAGTGGTCGGTATTGGCGGGTACCACCCCCAATTTCAAGCAACTTCTGCAATGAATTTGCGGAGGAGCGGATCTTCAAATACTTTCAAAGGGAAAACATTTTGTTTCTCAAATTCATTTTCTCATGATAAGGTACTCTAAGCTGTTAATATCTCATTCACTTCTTTATTTGTGCCGCGTTCTTTTTCCACTTAAGATGACTTGTCCTGGTTTAATCTTGACTAGATTTGGCATCAGGGACAAACAGGTTGACAGTAAATTATGCTGTTAAAATTTTCAAATGTTAGATGCTGATCCATCAACTTCTTGAGAAATTATTTGAAGTTGCTAGACAGCACGCCAGAGCCATAAAAATGCTTATTCATCTAGATTGTGCCTTGTTTTCTTTTGATGATATGCATAAATTTTAGTTACTGCTTGCTTTGCTTTCTGTTGACAAAGTGGTAATCTTTATTCAGAGAGCTGAGGTTGTTGACTGGGTCTTAGAAGGTGGAGGCGCTATGGTGGATGACGTGCAATCAACAGTTGTGGATTTCATAATCGAGTGCCATGGACAGAACAGCATGCACTGCGACTTCTCTCATTCAACTGTTGTTTCAACTCACTGGATACACTCGTGTTTGAAGGTACACGCTTATGTGCTCATGGCCACTTCTTTACTCCGTACACAAGAAGCAGATTATTGATGCCCTGCACTTCTACTTGCAAAAAACTATAAGCTTCCAATTCTTACATTTAAAATTTTGTGAAGGTGGGCTGCTTGCAAGACGTTGGAAGTCATCCTATCTTCTCTCCTTTGCGCTGTCACATCCCATTCCCGGGGTTCGAAGATTTTCGTTTCTGTGTTTCTCAATACGACGAGAAAGAGAGACTTCTGCTGAAGAACTTGTGCTTTACTCTAGGAGCTAAATTTACAGAGAGAGCAACAAAGAAAGTGACCCATCTTATCTGCAAATTTGCAAGCGGTCCAAAATACGAGGCTTACTGTAATAAGGGAATTCCAGCCATTGCTGTCGAGTGGCTCTTCGAGTGTGTAAGACAGGTACACATCTTTCCTGCATAGTTTTGAGCATACTCAAATCTTGCCTGCCAGCTATTTTCTTGTTGATGATAGTTTGTGAGCATGGGATTGATTATAGCAAATTGTCATTGCAGGATACAATTATCCCTTATGATAAGTTTCAACCGAAACCACCTTCTTCTCAGGACAGAGATGCTGGTCTGTGCACTGTTAGTCAAAATCCCACACAGGCAGCCAATACGATTTCCAGATTTGATTGCTCTGAGCAACTTAGTGAATCTCAAGTACCAAGAAGCAGTTCAAAACACAGCTCTGGTAATTGTTCATTGTATGAGCTGCGAATTTTTTTTTCACCACAAACTGATCATGTTAGCTTCGCAGGTAATGCCTCTGTTAATGAAGAAATAATTGCTTCTGCTGTTAGCAAAAGAAAACGCACATCGCAAATTGTCAAGGCTAATGATACACCTAGAAACATCGGAAGAGCTGAGAAACACCCGGACACTAGCTCTGTTCCTGACGTTGCAGATGCCATAGAGGACCTACTGGTTCAGTCATCCAAGGTAGTGTGATTCATATGCTTTACTATTGCAATGACATGGACATTGCCTAAAAATGGCAACTTGACATTTTTTTTTGAAATTGCAGATTCAGGATGTGCAACCTCCTAGGAGTGTATCCTATTTTTATTGAGAACTATGCTTTTGCTTTGCTATTAATGTTCATTCTCCATACTTTACAAAGGCACCACCCCTAGGATCCTTAACTGCTAATGCAGATTTTTGCACCTGATGATTCTGTTGATGGTGAAGATCAGGAAAATACACACTCCTTTGGCATTTCAAGGCACTGGTTGAACATGTAAGTTGGTAGTTATTCACTTTCTTACATGCCTGCACTCCGAAATTCCTTGAAGTGTGCAACTGCATGGATAATACGTGCCTCTGTAAATAATAAACATATACTTTTGAAGCTACTATAACTTCGAATTTATTAATCAAGCTGGATGACTTCCCTAATTCTAAATAAGGTTCGACCTATTCATGTATTCAATCATCATCGTCTGCTTGCTAATGCTTTCACTTCCCCATACAATGACAACATGAAAATTCAAACAGACCAGCATGTTTACTCTTAACAGATCCTTTTCTCTTTTAAACCACTGGCAAGTGCTATGAGTATGCAGCAGAAACTTGTCTTCCATCTTTTTACCCACTTGCACTTGAAATATTTCCCCTTACTGGTGACTGCCATTTGTTTCCTTCAGGCCACAGAAGCAAGACAGCACCCCTGGCACGAACGTTCAAAGCTTAAACTCCACCCCCGCCCCTGCGTCCACTACCTACTACCCTTTCAGTGAGACGCAGACAGAGTCTCAGGTGTGCATTCTATCCTAGAACTAACACTTTCCTACCTGGCAGTTGACGCTACACCACTGCGCAACTCATGTAAACTCCGGTCTGTTATGCAGATTGTTGGATACGAAGAAGATTTGACCGGCAGGCAGAAGATCATTGACAGAGTTCGATCTCAGAGCATCAATGTAACTCCATCAAATGAAATACCTTAAGATAGTTAGGAGACGAGGTAGTACATTTTGGTTGCAGCCAGATCTGTCCATCAATTGCGATGGAAGGGAAAGTATTATCAAATCTGCTTGTACTTGTTTGCGTCTGTGCCAGCAAGATAGATGGAGTGCTATTCCAATGCAGGGGGCAATATGTGCTAGCGGCACAACTGCAGAAGATTCTTTTGGAATGGCATTGGGAAAAGTGCTTGTACCGCAATTTTGCATAGTTTTGGAATGGCATTGGGAAAAGTGCTTGTACCGCAATTTTGCATAGCAACTCAACCCAGTTGTGCTTCCTTGTTTGGAGAACATGGTCAGAGACAAACTGGTACGTTTGCTGTACCGGATCGTCTATATTAACAAGAACATGGGATACTACAGGCGTAGCAAAGCCTGATGAGACGTTTTTCTTGTTTGAGTATTGCAGCTTTCGAGTGGCCTGATGTATCTGGCGAGCATGTGAAAAAAGGCTGTACAAATGTACCAATCTAGTTTGATGCATGTGTAATGCGTATCCTACTTTTGATAACAGTTCAGTTGGTAAAGTGGTTGGCTCATGCGAGCTGCTTTTGTTCATGTTATGTTTGATACAAGGACATATCTGAAACACAGAAGCAATCCCGTACGACAAGCTCAATTTTTTTTTGTCCCAATTGGAACCGTAATTCGGCAGCATTGGAGAATTCGACAGAAAATTTAACACAGGCAAGCAATCCTCGGTAGCAGTACGCAGTTGCCTACCCAATTCTGGTCAGTCTCACAAGCTAGGAGTTGTTTTGACTTGCAACGATGCCTGGGAAATTTAAAGACGGCTTAGCAGGCGTTAATTTCAGCTTGTAGGGCTTTTGAACTTGAACCTTGGCCAAATTGGTTGATAGGCTTCTTGGCCGAGTTAAAGCCTAAACTTCCTCTGAATTGACTCCCTAAAAAGAAGATGGTGAGGAAAGTTGACCAATGATGGTTTCGCAAAAATTTTGGTTCAAACTTATTTGGTGATTTTTTTTATCGAGATCAAGGTACTTAGATTTTGTCAATGATCGACAGGAACGCAATCGGCATGTAGCCATGGTTTCAACTTCCAACCCTTTATTGGGACTAAAAATAATCAATCCAGACAGGAATGCAATCGGCATGTAGCCATGGTTCCAACTTCCAACCCTTTAGTGGGACTAAAAATAATCAATCAAGCCCTAAAGGGGCATTAAAATTAGTGCTAATACCCTTAACCCAACAAATCATAAGCGTATCATAAGTAAGAGCATGGTTCCATATCCACTGGTAAAAAACACAACAAACCAACCAATTTCATCACCCCAAAATCCTCAACAACACAAACCATTTCTTTTTTTTCTTTCTTTTTTCACATGAACAAAACTGAAAAATTACAACAATCATAAAACTCAAAACCACACATTGTGGTCCATGGCATCCCCGGTTTGAACCTCATCCATTTAGCAAGCCTCCAAGAATGTCAATCTCAGAGGGGAAATTACTGCAAAGTTTCCCCACTTTTTTTTTGTGTATGCCTCTTTCTTCTTATTTTTTTAATTTTTTTTTGTGTGTGTATGTGTGCTCCATTTGGTAATGGCAAGAACAAGTGGGCACAAAAGCACAATGACAGCATGACCCACCGACTACCAGCTTTTTCATAATGACTTTTCGAAACGACTTTTCTACTTCTCTTACTTCTATCCTCCTCAAAAAGCTATAGTTTTTTTTTTGCTAGAAAGAAGCCATAGTTTTTGATACACAACCAGGATTTTCAATACTGGTCTATTTTTTATCGGAGGGGGCCAATACAAGCGATAATCTTGATATTCGGGAGCTTTTGGCCTGAAAATTTCAAACAAACTTTGAGTTTCAATCAAAATTCAGCCGAAAATCGGTTCAAAATATCGGCAAATTTTTTTGAAAACCATGTTTACCAAAAAATTCTTCTATATTTGATAAAATTCATACGGAATAGTTTTTTCAGAGTCGATTTATAATTTTACCGGAGGAGAACCGATAACCCATTGACTGTTGGAGCCATGCACATAACAGCAGCGGTAACTCTGTGATCTCAAATAGTTTGGTCTGCTCAATCAGACTTTAGTTTTTATATTTTAGCTCCTTAATTTCGCAGCAAGCCGCAGAGGGGCAGGAGCCGGCCCGTGGAGCCACTGCACGCGCGCGCGTGGGGAGGGTGCGGCCGGGCCAGGCGGACGCACGGCCGGCGCGTGGCGGCGCGTCTCACGCGGCCGGGAGGCAACGCGCCCGCGGAGCGTATTACGTCCCTCACGCGCTAGCTACTTCATACGGCTACTTCATACGGCTGGTACTTCGTTGGTACATGCGGCCGAAATCGCCAAGATTTGATCGAAAGGGACGTCGAGAACACAAGCGCCTTGACGGCGACGCACCCCCTTCCCTCTCCTCGGCAGGAACTCTACCTCCGCCTCTTCGGCTCCGCGCGCGCCCGTCCCGCTTGATGCTCGCCGTCTGCGCGCGCCACCGGCCAGCCAAGCTCCCGCATCCGCCGGCGTCGATCTCCGGGAATCGAGTCGCCTGGGTCGCTGACAGGTGGTGGTGGTGGCGCCCGTCCACGGCGGCGGCGCGCCATGGCGTCGCCGCGCGGGCGTCCTTCTTCAACTCCCGGATCGGGCTCGACTCCCAGGTTCGTTGGCTCCATCGGCTATTGAGCATTCCGTCGAACAGTCGGGGGGCGGCTTGGGACGCGCTCGCGGCGTCTTGTTCTTGAGCCTTCTTTAGAAAATTTCATGGCTGATGCATGTGCTTGTTCACCTTGTAGTTAATCGTGGTTCTTGTGGGCATTACATCAAACGGTTTGATGAGATGCTAGAAATGAGCTAGAATTTTGTTTCTTGTTTGATTGGATCGATAGTCCCCTATGAATTTGCAGTTGTTAGTTTCGTTGTGTCTTAGATGAAATTATTCTATATTAATTGATGAAATGGTTTCATGTAGAATTTTCACACAAGGGACTTGTCCCAGCTGTTGTGGGTGGGTCCGGTGCCCGGCGACATCGCAGAGATTGAGGCGTACTGCGCCCTCTGCCGAACTCTTTCAGCAATTCGCGTCACTTGTGTCAGATGGTGCGAAGAAGCCCATACATCTTCATAGCCAGGAAGGGGTCAGTAGGACGTCTGCGATGGTCTCCAGATGGAAGCAGTATGCCACTCATGCTGAGAGACTGGCTACCCAAAACCACTGATTAAATGGGATTGGTAAGGTCCTGATGGTGAAAACGGTACACCATTGGAACCATGAATGATGGGTAAACATGTGACATAGACATAGATGATGTGGTAGGGCAGGAACGGGATAGTTGGACGCAGATCGCCCCTGACCCTTGCGCTCAGGGCTCTTATCAAGCCTGAAGTTTTACGGAGTAGATTTTTATTGCCTTCTCAAGTAACAGCTAGTACCCTTTATATAATCAGGGACCTTCCTAACAAAGAGTTTGCTAAATATGGGTAGCTTAATATAACTATATCATACTAATACTAAGGAAAGTACTAACAAGGTATTAGCCTATTAGCCTTCCAATTACTTATCTCCTTCCTCAAATAGCTGTCGAGTCTCCTGCTGCTTCTTCTGTCGTGCTGGACTCAACCTCCCCTGTTGCCGCAGCTTCCTCTGTTGCCGCCCTGTTCTCTGTAGCGTGTCCAGCTGCTGCCGCTGTGCTGTTCTCAGCTGCCAACACTTGCTGTGGCCGGCGTTGCTCGTAGACCTTTCTCAAAAATGCGTCCACAACATTTTCACCCTCTTTTCGAATCAGCTTGTCCTTGAGCTGGGACATCACGTAATGTTCTTTGAATCCAGCACATACCTATATGAAAAGATGATGTTTTGGTTATAATTATAAAAATAAAACTTCTATCTTGTAATGCACCCTGTACATGTTTCAATAAGCAATGATGAGGAACATTTGGAGTTATGCTTGCTTTCCATTGCCCACTGATTAAGTTTGTATACACCAGGCTATACACAGCATTTAGCCATCTCCATTTAAGAATAATAAGAACAGTCAGTCTCCATTACCTATGAACTAAATTGCCAGTTTTCCCTTAATTTGTCATCCGCAATATTTAATATTCAATCTGGTTGCAGCGCTGAAGATCTTTGTTTTTTTTTTTAAAAAAATGGGTCACTCTGCACTAAAAATCCAATGTAGCATTTCGAAACTGAATAATGAGAAATGATGTTATGGCATGTCTGTTTGCTTTTCTAGTGTAGTGTTGCATTCAAATGAATTACGTGAAGTGTACTTTTGAGCACCATGCAATGGCATAATGTATGTTTGGTAACCTTTTCATTTGTGCAAGTCAACCGTTTCTTTTCCCATGAATACTTGCATGTATCAGTCGAACAGAACAGGTATTTACTCTGATCATTGTGGTTTTGTGTTATCTAGGTCCATCCAAATGTTCCATGTATGCAGTTTACTCCAATCTGCGCGCACTCTGTCATTTAGACCCGTCATCCTTCCTGACTCCGCAGGGCTTGAATTGCAGGTATGGAACAACTGATCTCCAATAGATGAAACGTGAGATGTCTATTGTTTTCATGTAATCTTATTATCCTATCCTTAAAGATGAATGTTTGGTATGTATATGTATCCAGAACTTCGCTAGCTTATCTCAGCTGTTTTTATCCCACAATATCATGGCCTTGCTTTACCAGATCCCAGATGATGCGAGGAGTAACGCGTGGGTATCATTCGACGGCAAAAGGAGGCAGCAATTGTCAAGAGGAGATTCTGTTCATATATCCATGAGTCAGCACCCGCTCCCAACTGTTAATAAGTCCGACCAAACCGGCGACAGGTTCCGTAGCTTGATCAGGTGCCTGAACTGGAACGAGAGATTGGACCAGAAGGCGCTATAGACACTAGAAGCCTAGTTTGCCCCTGTACATACCTAGCTGTGCACATAGATAACTTTTTTTTTTCTGATCACCAAAAATCGTGAATACCAAGATTACAAACATATATGCAACCAAGGTTGCTGATCCTAGATAAGATCATTTCGGTGCGTAGGATCGGATAATAGGATTGTGCCTCAAAAATTGTGAATACCAATATTACAAGGTCCAGTCCACTACTGTATATGATCCTACTTTGGATTATTGGTAGATTGGTATGGTAAACTTGTATCTCAGAAGTTTCCTGATTGTATATGGCTGTACGCAGGGCCATTTCTGTCATCTTGGAGGCCCTAGGGTATGATAAAAGCGAGACCTTTTATTCTAATATAAATATGTAACAATACATTTTATATCAGTTATAAAATGTAAAGTTCAATACAGTAACCATTAGACAGTACGTCACAAAATACAAAGTACTTATTGGCAATATTAGGCTTAGTACATTACAAAATGCAAAGTACTCATTGTCGACAATCCACTGGCACATTAATATTATTAATAAGTCTTAGAAAACTATAATATGCTACTAAGAACAAAACAATTTAGGAGAGACCATTCAACCTTTCATGCGACATTGATGACTTCAAATAGTTATTCCCATCTCTCTTAGATCTAATGGACATCTATATATAAAAAAGAAACTGATGTTACAAGAAAGTCAAAGATTTTTGTTCTAGATAGTGTAGATATTGCGTTGGAGACTTGGAATGGTATTTACCAGATAATCAAAGAACAAAAATTCATAAAAATGTACCATATATGCAACAGCTATATGAGGAGATTTCGAGTAAAACTGTTACAAAATGAAAAAAAATTGAAGGCGAATTGGTTGAAAAGCAATGAAATCGGGCTCTCCTCTATTAATGGTGGCACTTATTTTGGGGGTAGAGAGGACCGAAAGAGGAGTGGAGAGGTCAAGGGGCGCAGGTGATGTGCGTGGTGGATAGGATCTGATGGATGACTTACTTGATGCGTTCTCTCTATAAATATTCATGCTTGGATATTTAGGGAGCGCTCAGTGCTGGATGCATAACATAGACCAAATGAACCATTATTTGACTTTGATAGTTAACCCAACTAATCATTAATCAATTATATCCAATATTCAATACATAGGCTATATCATACATGTATACATATTAACATACATGAGCTAGGGGCCCTAAGTTTTTGTGGGCCCTAGGCGGTTGACCCTGCTGCCTAGGCCCAAGGCCAGCCCTGGCTGTACGCTGTCGTGTAATCTGTTGTAGTCAGTGGCTATTCACTATTCGACACATGAGTATAAATACATGCCATGCCGCTGTCAAGGACTGCGTGACACCACAGAAAGCAGGGGAAGATATAGCTTCTGCTTGTGCTTTGATCACCATTGCTTCGAGAAAGGAGTCATGGCGCAGGTAGGACAGGCTGACGGCCTCTGCATTGTAAAGATGAAAATGAGATGAGTAGATAATCATCATCATCGTATAAACAAGAAGGAAACAATGAGAGGATAATAGTGACCTTGCACGGACTTGTGCGTAGATTACACTAACTCCTTTCTGGATCAACTTACAGAGGCGCCAAAAGGACCTGATGAGGAAGACATAGACCTGAGCAATCGTATCATCAAGGTACTATATGCAACACAACAGTTAGCAAATTGACAACCTGAGTAACCATGCTAGGAGGAAGTATATCCCATACAGGAGCCATCCGACTAATTTGGCGATCACATGGAGAAACTAGAAAATAATGTTGATTATCAGCTATGTGGTTGTTTAATGGTATTAAGCAAGGGTAAGAAGGCAAAGCACATATACCACAGGATCCTGGGCAAAGCAGCCCCAATGCATGGCGAAAATAGCTGATGTGACACCAAAAGAGATAAGTGCGTTTTGGATCTTCGGCTCCCGTTGGTAGTCCAACGTAGCCAAGTGAAAAGAGGAGAGCATGAACACAATAGCTTGCCACGCACCTAATCCTGAGAAGAATGCGGTCCATCGAGAAGAGGTTGGAAAAGTGCCAGCCGTGACCCCTAGTAGCACCAAGAGTAGGGAAAATCCAAAGTAGATAACATAGTAATAAGATTGATTAGAGTTGCTCTTATGTATCTCACTCAAAATTGCTGTTGCACCTCCCCAATACATGTTACCCAGTCCCAAACCGCAGATGACGGTATAGCCAGTGAGCCTTTTGTTCACAGATTGTGTGACCTGTAAACCAACAACAACAATCACAACTTATGTAATTTGTCAGAAAAAATATGAATGACTCATACCACCACTAGGCGATGGCAATTGTTACCAGTTCTGGCGACATGTTCGCGTGATCCTTCTCGTACCACTTTGTGGTGAGGTTGGTTAAGAAGAACCAGAAGTGGGTACTCACCATCTCTGAAACCAATTCATTCATGGAGGAGGATGTCATTGACGGGTTGCTGGAAAGCTCATGCTAACACCACTACACTATTGCAAGCTCATGCTAATACCACTACACTATTGCAAGCTCCTATTCTCGCACGCGTGATCTCACCGGCTTGCGTCCCTCTGCCCCTCCCACCCCTCGTAAGCCAAGACAGCCTGGCATGCTCCATTGGTAGTGCCACGCGGTTGCCACTCTTACGACGTGGCTCCACCGCCGCCCGGGAACACCTCCTCCCCACCCATCCACAACGCGACGCGAAGTCCAGCCTACTACTCGTGAACCAAACGACCCAAAATCGCACAAAAAAGAAGTGGCGTTGAGATGGCATACCTGGAATGGAAATGGAGAAAGCCGCACCTGGAATGCGAAGGGAGTCAAGGGACTGGTGTATATATATGGAGACGCGAGCGCCAGGCATGACTGATGATCTACGAGGACGCTCGTTAGCATAACTGATGACTAGGACGCTCATTATTCCACCATTCGATTGCGAGGAGGCAGCAATATTGTCATCTGGGTTACTAGCTGCTTTGCACCATACGATCTGCTTTCCCTTTCAATGGTAAGATTACTCGCAACTTCGCTATTACTAGCTACTTCGATAATGGTGATCTCTTTCCACGTAAGATTGCTCGCTAGCGTTCTCTTTCCGCCCTTTGCTTTCCCCGGGTTCAAAATCCTGGTGTATACAGTTTTTACCAGTAAAGATCAGTAACCAAAAAATAGGTTGGTATCAATTTTTGATTTTTGAATTTTGACTGATTTTTTTTCCAGTTTTTCTGGTTACCGACCGGTTTTTCCGGTTATCAATTTCAAAATATCCCAAGATTCAAGTTTTAATTTTCAAATTATAACCGGTTTTTTGCCCCCTTTTTTTGGTAACAGGCCTGTAACATTGCCAGCCGAGTTTTCTTCCGGTTCCGGGTTTTGAAACCTTGGCTTTCCCTATTTCATCTGGGTTACTAACTCAATGGTAAGATTACTCGCTACTTCGCTATTACTAGCTACTTGGCTAACGGTCTCTTTCCACGTAAGATTGCTCTCTTTCTGCCCTTTGCTTTCCCCAGGGTTCAAAATCCCGACGTATACAGTTTTTACTAGTAAAGATAAGTAACCAAAAAATAGGTTGGTATTATTTTTTGATTTTTGAATTTTGATTGGTTTTTTTTTTCCAATTTTTCTGGTTACCGACCGGTTTTTCCGGTTATCAATTTCAAAATATCCCAAAATTCAAGTTTTGATTTTCGAATTATAACCGGTTTTTGCCCCTTTTTTTTGGTAACAGGCCTGTAACATTGCCAGCCGAGATTTCTTCCGGTTCCGGGTTTTGAAACCTTGGCTTTCCCTATTTCATCTGGGTTACTAACTCAATGGTAAGATTACTCGCTACTTCGCTATTACTAGCTACTTGGCTAACGGTCTCTTTCCACGTAAGATTGCTCTCTTTCTGCCCTTTGCTTTCCCCAGGGTTCAAAATCCCGACGTATACAGTTTTTACTAGTAAAGATAAGTAACCAAAAAATAGGTTGGTATTATTTTTTGATTTTTGAATTTTGATTGGTTTTTTTTCCAATTTTTCTGGTTACCGACCGGTTTTTCCGGTTATCAATTTCAAAATATCCCAAAATTCAAGTTTTGATTTTCGAATTATAACCGGTTTTTGCCCCTTTTTTTTGGTAACAGGCCTGTAACATTGCCAGCCGAGATTTCTTCCGGTTCCGGGTTTTGAAACCTTGGCTTTCCCTATTTCATCTGGGTTACTAACTCAATGGTAAGATTACTCGCTATTTCGCTATTACTAGATACTTCGCTAACGGTCTCTTTCCGCCCTTTGCTTTCCCTTTTTCATCTGGGTTACTAACTCAATGGTAGGATTACTCGGATTTTGACTACTATCTTGTACACATTTGGGTGAATCTGACGGGAAATATACCTAGGTTCAAGGAGATGGAGTGATAGTAGCAACACCAACTGGCAGCACGACATACTCTACTGCTGCAGGCGGCTCAATGGTAGGTTAATTCTTACAAGTTTCATATCCAAGGAAGCATTAGCTTAAATCGTATTCATGGTATGGTAACAAAAGCATCCACCTGTGTTACATAATGCATGTTTCTTCTGTTACATAATGGCATGTGGCAAATGGATATTTTTCATTGATGAAGCACATGCCTATATGAAAAGACGATATTTTGGTTATAATTATAAAAAAAATAAAACTTCTATCTTGTATTGCACCCTGTACATGAAGCAATGATGAGGACATCTGGATATTAACCTTGCTTTCCATTGGCTACTGGTTAAGTGGTTCCCCGAACCTTTTTCCCAAGCTTCAATAGAATGGGCTCATTCAGTTTGTATACACAGCATTTAGCCATCTCCATTTAAGAATAATAAGAACAGTCAGTCTCTATTACCTATGAACTAAATTGCCAGTTTTCTCTTAATTTGCCATACGCAATATTTAATATTCAATCTGGTTGCTGCGCTGAATATATCTTTACTATTTAATAAGTTTAAGTTGGTGGTTGATTTATTCTCCTTCCTCCCTTCTCAACCGTCCGATCTAACATCCCTCTCCATCTCTCTCATATTTAACTACCCATCCTCTCCACTTCCACCAACAGTTACCATCTCACACCTCCTCTTCTACCCGGCCTTTTCTACGGATTTTAAAATTTTATTATACTACATGTTCTAAAACTAACGGGTGGTAAAATTTGTTGGAACGTGCATACAAATATATTCTAATTTTTTTAAATCCGTAGCAACGTACGTACGGGTATTCAGCTAGTTTTTTTTAAAAAAGGGGTACACTGCACTGAAAATCCAATGTAGCATTTGGAAACTGAATAATGAGAAATGATGTTATGGCATGTCTGTTCGTTTTTCAGCTTGTCGTCCATCGTCAGATTCGTTTTTCAGCTTGTCGTCCATCGTCAGCTTCCGTCCTTGATGTCAACACTCATGTAATTTCTTGGGCGGTCGATGGTCCTGTTCCCGCTAAATTGTGACGTTAGCTTGACAGTTGAGCTCTCGCGTGTTTTCATGGTTGGCAATGCATTCCATGGTGGACTGCCAGTATATCGGAGATGAAAAAGATGGTCTCTAGAAAGCTGCCTGGAAATTGGACGCCGTTGTCATGCTTATAACTTGGTTAATCGCCAACCGGTCTTTGCTATAATACTAGCTGAATACCCGTGCGTTGCTATGAATTTTTAAAATTTATCATACTATATATTTTAAAACTCACGGGTAGTAAAAATTTTTAGAATATACATACAAACAACTCCTAAATGTTTTTAAATCTGTCAAGTAAGTTGGAGGTGGAGGATGCAAGTTTTTAAATCTGTCAAGTAAGTCGGAGGCGGAGGATGCGGGGGGGAGTAGAGGAGGAGCATAGCCCACGCGTTGGCCCGACCTTTTCTACGAGGAGCGGAAGAACTATCTACATGCAAATCTGGACGGCTGATCTTTGATCGGATGGCTAAGAAGAGAGGATGGAGAATGAACCGATGACTACTAACTCACATTTTTATAATAGTAAAGATAACGGCGCTGTCTATGTGGATTCGAATACTTTGTTCCGTCCGGAACACTCAATTTTTTTGCGCCGTTCGATTTTGATCCGACTGTCCTAGCTTGTATTTGATTTTTCCGCACGGGCAATCTTTCCATGACGCACCCCACCGAGTAGATTAATGGGTTGTATTTGTTTTGGGCCTTTCTCAATATGCTCAGGCGTGTATTGTTTGTTTTAGGCTTGTATTTGTTCTGGGCTTTTTATGATAAAATTTATTTCGGCTTTTGTTGTTTTTTGGGCTCCAGTATCCTTGAACAGAAAAGCCAATTCGTGGCCCGATTGTGTAAACCGAGTACACTTGATGTACAAGAAGAATATCGCATAGCAAAAACTTACTGACGAACACAAAAAAAAAAAAATCGCCATGGGTGAAGATGGACGGGAGTGAAAAGGTTAGTAGAAGCAAAAAACTTACCCAAAAAAAACTCCCTCTTGATATGCAGTCCGTCCCCGTGATTTGCTCTTACGTTCTTCGATTTTAATTTTGCGATCTTGATTGCTTTTGTGCTCCATGGTGAAACATATACTACTACTACTACTATTGCGATCTTGATTGCACCTCCATGATTTGCCAGCGTCCGTCTGAAGGCAGTGGCATCCGCTGTTTCCTTTCTCCCGGCTTCGTGCCCCCGCCGTGTGTTCTCCAAATCAGGTGAATTGTGTGTTCATATAGATTTCGATAGATTCAAAGATACTTTTAATTTGGTCGGTTCCAATTTTGGAATTTAGAGTTGTTTGACTGGTAAAGCTTCCGTGGAGTGCTTTGGATCCCTTCTTGTCTCTGATTCGGAAGCGGTCTTCTCCAAACGGGTGTAAATGGCATGGAAAACATCTAACTCATCACTCTCCTTAAGCACATAGATTTTTGCACAAATATCTAGACATGGTGTCAATTAAAAGCTAGAACCCACGGCTCATAAGCCAGTTGGAGCACGGCCTGCTATGGGAAGCTTGCATGGTGTCAATTTGTCCCTGAGGAAACACGAAATTGCAAGAAACAAAAAAAAGAACAAAAAGGCATTATGGTGCAATTAGATAGTAAAAACGTTGATAACCAGAACAGGATGCATGGGAAAGTAAAAAAAAAGATGGACTTCTGGCGGAGTATTTTTTTTGAAAGTTGGCGGGAGTGACATTTTTTCTATAAACAAATTGGTATGATGTTGAGAGATCAGTTGGGGCTGAGAAACAAAATTAGAGAAAGGGGATGTGTAAATTTCATGCTGACAAGGACGGCCCACTGTCAAGTTGACCCTTCCTACACACCCAACTTGAGGCAGGAGGGCACGCGAAATGGGGAATGGGGGTCGGGCGGATCCAGACCCGCCCTATTCTTTTGGCTGAAGCTTATGGCTTTTGGGTTGTTCGTGCGAAAAATTACAGAGTAATAGAAACTTATGTGCGGTTTTTGTTGATATAAATGAAATCGGTACAGTATGTACTACAATTAACTAGTAGACCCTATCTTAAAAAGATACTCTATTTAAAAATTAGTTACTATAGAAAAGCCGAATAGCAGCTTTTAGAAGCTGAAAAGAACAGACCCCCACTCAAATGGCTTGGGTCTGAGCCAACTGGTGAGGAGAGTTACAACAGTCATTTCCCATCCTGAATAGCAGAGATTTAAACGAATTCACCCCAAATATTCGAAAAGTGGCAAATAATTGAGAGTTCAATGTAAAGAGTGGCAAATAATGTATTATCATGTAAAGTGTGGCAAATGCTAGAATGACAACGGACTATATGGCATGCAATCAATTTTCTTAATAAAAGATGTAGTAGAAGTAGAACATGCCTATGCAAAAGTTATGCATGCCCTGATATCCAATACATCAATGGAATAATTTAACCTGCAAGATTCTGGCAATAAAGCAAAACACACGTCTGAACAAATTCTTGAAGCCCTGCTTAACAGTAAAACATGAGATTAGCTTCAAAAGAGAAGCTAGCACAAGGTAAGTGCTGATCAATCAAAGAGATGCCACTTTTTATTTGGTACAATCGACAGAGAAGCCTGCTACATACTTTGATCCATAACTAAATTAGGCCATTAATTCCTCAACAAATTCTTCCAAAACTACTCAATGATGCAACGTAGCAACTAATCATATAAACCTGAAGATGATCAGTCCCTTATTCTCAGACAAACATGAAGAATGAATCAAGTCTTCAAGCACTAATTCGAAAGGTTCAGCTAGGTAGCTAGCTCAGTGCTACGCTCATAGTCACAGCTCAGTACTATTGTTACGAATATGATCATACACTACTTGATAAGATCAAGAAACATCAGATTGATTTGCGCTAGCTACTCACAGGCAAGGACACTTAATTCATCTCCATCAGCAGTTACAAATGTAACTCAAGAATCAGACAAGCACACAAACTAGTTGGAATTCACTTAATTTCTTTTGCCAAAACTTGGCTAATTCATGGACAACCACTTTGATAAGAAAAATTAAGCAAGGTTTCGGTGGCCAACTTCAAGTCACCAACCAACACAGCATTAGTGCACAAACGATAGAGATAACGCCACAAAACCAAGGAACATGATCTAGTTTATGAGCATGGCACGTAGGTCCTTAGTGCACGATAGTAACCTAGTACTAGTGTTACTAATAGCAGTCACTCAGCGAGGTGCCAATGTCAGGGCGCAGCACCGCAGAAAGCAGGGGAACCAACGCCATCCTGCAAACAGTACTAATCCCAACTCGCACATTCTCATCAGCAACCTAGGGGAAGATACAGCTTGTGCTTCGTGAAAGGAGTCATGGCGTAGGTGGAACTGGCCGACAGCTTCTGTATTGTAAAGTTGAAAATGAGATGAGCAGTCATCATCATCGTATAAACAGGAAGGAAACAATGAGAGGATAACACTGACCTTGTACGGACTAGTGCATAGAGTACACTAACTCCTTTCCAGATCAACTCACAAAGGCACCAAAAGGACCTGATGATGAAGACATAGACATGAGCAATCACATCAAGGTACTATATGCAACACAACAGTTAGCAAATTGATAACCTGAGCAGCCAAAACAGGAGGAAGTATATCCCATACAGGAGCCATCCGACCAATTTGGCGATCACGTGGAGAAACTAGAAAATAATGTTAATCATTAGCCGTGTGATTGTTTAATGGTATTAAGCAAGGGTTAGAAGGCAACACACACATACCAGAGGATCCTGGGCTCCACAGGCCCAATACATGGTGAACATAGCTGACGTGACGCCAAAAGAGATCAGTGCGTTTTGGATCTTTGGCTCCCGATGGTAGTCCAGCGTAGCGAGGTGAAAGGAAGAGAGCATGAACACAATAGCTTGCCACGCACCTAATCCAGAGAAGAATACAGCTAATGGAGAAGAGCTTGGAAAAGTGCCAGCCGTGACCCCTAGGAGCATCAGGAGTAGAGCAGCTTGGAAGTAGATAACACAGTAATAAGCTTGATCAGAGTTGCTCTTGTGTATCTCACTCAAAACTGCTGTTGCACCTCCCCAGTACATGTTACCTAGTCCCATACAACAGATGGTGATATAGCCAGTGAGCCTATTGTTCACAGATTGCGTGACCTGTAAACTAACAATATCAATCGCAACTTATGTAATTTGTTAGAAAAAAATATGAATGACTCATACCACTAGGCAATGTGATTTTTACCTGTTCTTGCGGCATGTTCGCGTGATCCTTCTCGTACCACTTTGTGACGAGGTTGGCTAAGAAGGGCCAGATAGCGTGTAGGATACTCGTCATTTCTGAAACCAATTCATTCATAGAGGAGGATGTCATTGACGGGTTACTGAAAAGCCTATGCTAACACCACTATACTATTGCAAGCTTCTAATCTCGTGCGCGTGATCTCACTGACGTGTGTCCGTTTGCATCCGTTCAATCAGACGCTCCAATGGTAATGGCCCGGGAACACCTCCAGCCCTTCCCCACCTTTCCACAATGCGATGTGAATTCTAGCCTACTACCTAAAATTGCACAAAAAAAGTGGGGGAGGAGATGGTTGGAGTCATACCTGAAACGGAGGCCTGGAGGGGAGACAGAACTTTCTTTGTCTGGTTGGAAAGCCCGGCGAGGGATTTATACGCGCCGGGAACTTGTTGGGACGAATCCCCCCTTTTGCCGTGGGACGAATCCACACTACGAATCCCCCCTTTTGCCGTGCTGAAAAGCCCGTCGAGGGAATTATAGGGAATTTTGGACGCTTTTAGCACTGTTGCTACCCGAAATTCCGAAAATAGCCTCTTCGGAAACGAAATTCCAACTCTAGCCCCCACCTGACCGCACCATTTAACCGCGTTGCGACACGTGTCCAATGGTGCGGTCGGGGAGCGCACCACACCTGAGTGGTGCGGTCCCCGACCGCACCACTCACTCTGATGTGACCATGTGGTGCGGTCGGGGAGCGCACCACTCCGGTGTGGTGCGGTCCCCGACCGCACCATTGACACGTGTCACACTCCCGTTAAGTGGTGCGGTCAACAGGGTGCTAGAATTGGAATTTTGTTCTCCTCAGCGCCATTTTTGGTATTTTCGGGTAGCAACAGTGTCAAAAACGTCCAAAATTCAATTATAGGCGCGGGAACTTGTTGGGACGAATCCCCCCTTTTGCCGTGGGACGAATCCACACTACGAATCCCCCCTTTTGCCGTGCTGAAAAGCCCGTCGAGGGGATTATAGGCGCGGGAACTTGCTGGGACAAATCCACACTACGAATCCCCCCCTTTTGCCGTGCGACGAATTCCCCCCTTTGCCGTGCGACGAATTCCCCCCCCTTTGCCGTGCGACGAATCCACCTTTTGTTCCATACATAAACATGCTGTTTTGGTATTATGATGGGCATATCTCGTGTATCGATGGAGGCCGTAAGAGGGGTTGTAAAGCAGGTTCGTCGTGTTTATATTGTTGAGGAACCGTCGTTGACGACCAGTCCGATCGATTTCTCTGCTATATAAAAGACAGATTAATCACAGAAGACACAAGTAGTAGATTGAAAACACAGAGATAAAGAGAACTCCTGGTCTTTCTTTATTACTTTTTCTTTCTCATGCATATACAAAATAGCCAATAGCACTCCCTATTTATAGCATAGTGGTGAGATGTCCACCATGGGCCAAGTCTTCAAGCTCAAGCCCAGGTTTCCTAATACTCCCCCCTTGGACACTCATCCGACACGTTCATGTCTCATCCGGGCTTTCCAACTAGACACGTTCATGATACATGTTATGCTATGTTGCACGAATTGCCTCATTAAAAACCTTAGCCGAGAAACTTCAGGAAAACTCGTCAAGGGAAAAAGAGTACAATCCACCCAATTTCATTTAGTCTTCATGATTTATTCTTTGGGTACTCGATCTTCGTGATCATGTTTTAATAATGAGCTTGAGAAAAATCTCTCCCTGAATTCTGCACTTCTCTAAGTCTCATCATTCCAATTCCTCGTACATATCTTTCAAAACTAGATGCTGAGAGTGACTTAGTGAATAAATCTGCAAAATTTTCACATGACTTAGTATGCATTACCTTAATTTCGTCCATCTTTTGCAATTCATGAGCATAGAAGAACTTGGGATTGACATGCTTTGTGAGATGACTCTTCACGTAGCCCGTCTGCATTTGTACAACACAAACTGCATTATCTTTATAGATAATTGTGGGAGCTTGCATGATATTCAACCCACATGACTGCTGGATGTGATGAATCATTCGTCGGAGCCAAGCACATTCTCGTGCGGCTTTGTACAGTTATGATTTCTGAGTGGTTTATTGAAGTCATTACAAGACTTTACTTAGATGATTTTTATGAAATTGCAGTTCCACCACATAGGAATACATAGCCTGTCTGTGACCGTGCGGTATGTGGGTTCGACAGGTACCCAGCATCTGCATAGCCAGTTATATTCAAGTCCTGATTCTTTCTATAGAATAACCCAAGATACTTGCTTCCTTAGAGGTATCGGAAAATGCTCTTTATTCCCTGCCAATGTCTTTTGATAGGTTCTGCACCATGCCTTAGTAATAAGTTTACGACAAATGCAATGTCCGGTCTAGTGCAGTTTGCTAAATACATAAGTGCTCCTACTGCACTTAAGTATAGGAATTCCGGTCTTAGGACTTGCTCCCTCTCTTCCCTAGGTCGGTATGGATCCTTTTCTTGCTATAAAGATCTCCCGATCATCAGTACTTTTGATGGGTATGCCTTCTCAAAGCCGAACCTTTCTAACACCTTCTGGGCATAGGTTGACTGATGTACTAATATTCCTTCAGGGACATGCTCGAGCTGCAGGCTTAAGCAATATTTGGTTTTACCCAAATCTTTCATTTCAAATTCTGACTCCAGCTAAGAACTTGCTTCTTTTATGTCTTCCAAGGTCCTGATGATATTCAGATCATCTACATATACTGAGGTTATACAAAATCCATTCTAGGATCATCGTATAAATACACATGGATAATTTTCATTGTTCGTGTAGCCTTTCTTGCATAGAAAGTTCTTAAGTGATTATACCACATCCTGCCTGATTGCTTAAGTTTGTACAGTGATTTCCTGAGTTTCACAGTGTACATATTTCTATTTGCTTTGTCTTGGTTCGGAACAGGGATACCTTCAGATATCTTCATATAAATTTTTGAATCCAAGTTTCTATAAAGGTATACAGTTACCACATCCATCAATTTTATTTCTAAGTTTAGATTTACTGCCATTGAGATTAAGTATCTAAAGGTAATGCAACTTATGACCAAGGAATAGATTTCTTCATAATCAACTCTTGGACATTGAGTGAAACCTTGTGCAACAAGCCTTTCTTTATATCTTACAACTTCATTTCTTTTTCAAACATATACCCACTTATGCCCTACAGGGTGCACATGGAGAGGTGTGCGGCTTACGGGCCCAAATACCTCTCTTTTGTTCAGAGATAATAATTCAGTTTCTATTGTCTTCTTCCAATCTTTCCAATCTGATCTTTTCTTACATTCAGCAAGCGATGCGGGCTCTAGATTAGGATCGATGATTGTGGCAATTTTCTTTGCAAAGTAGATATCAACATTGGCTGTTGCCCTATTTATGGATTCTCTCGTGTGCACATAGTTTATAGTTATTTCATCATGAGTTGATTATTCTTGTGCTTCTACTTGCTCACCACTCCTTCTGGTTAAGGTGACAAGTCCCTTTAGTTTTTCAGTTTTGATGTGTGCGCACATATCCATACTGATTTCTCCCTTCATGAGAATGTTCAAATCCGGTATGCCCTTTTCTGAAGGTGTCATACTGGTACCATGTCTCAACTGGCTCCCCTTCTGCTTCTGGGAAACTTCAGTGATTGGCTGTGTCAAGTCCTTCTTATCCTTTTTCACCAGGCGTCCTCGGTTACTTAGGGTTCGAGGGACTGGAGTTCGGTCCTTTTATTCTTAGGCCTCTGGACGGGATTAGGGATACCTTCAACTTTCTTTAGTATTTTAACCCTCTCTAGTGCATTACGTGCAGGCACATGTGACTTGGTCACACTTTTTAAATCACTAAAGTGGTCAAGCAGTTGGTTTGCTAATGCATGCAAATTAATGATCTTCTGGACTTCTCTATTTGTTTCACTAGTGCGCAGATCATGTGTATGGATTCCTATGGCTTACCACATAATTTCCCGATATTTTTCATCAAGGGGTTGATTTCCTCCCCTTAATGTTAAAAAATTATCCTGATGAAATATGCAATCGGTGAAACAGGCAGTATGCAAATCTCCTGTCATGGGTTCTAAATACCTGATTATGGATACTGTCTCATAACCAATGTATATCCCAGTCTTTCGGAGAGGACCCATTGCAGTACGCTGTGGAGGGGGTATAGGTACATAAGCCCTACAAGCCAAGAGCGGAACCTCCCATCCCTCAAGTTCCCCGTCCTAGAGCATAACAACAACAAGAAGAGGTCACACTCTCTCATATATATTCTATCGTGATGAGGATAGAGGAGCAATAGACACAGACTACTGCTCATCTTGCTTGTCTGGCTGCCACCATATCTTCTCTTGGGGATAGGGTGTCCTCACTTGAGCATGCAGTGACTCACCCTCCTTCTCTAATCAGATACGGGCATCGTTGTCGTCGTGACCCCTCTCATCAAGGACCCCAACAGTAGCCTTTTTGGTCCTTTGATGCCAAAGGGGGAGAAGACAAGGGGGAGAAGAAGCTCAAGAAATGGAGAAGAATGAAGATTGATGAAGCCGATCATCTACTACTATTTACTATAGTTGAATATGTCTATTTGAATATGTGATGAAATGAACTTGTGTATGGTTCATTATCTTTTGTATTATGAACATGTTTCATGTATGCTTAATGCTATGCCTATATTGAACATGAAAATGTGATCATATATTAAAATGTATCTTGTGCTTAGTTGCTACCTTATTGTATTTATCTATTTCCCCAAATTCAACAAATAAAGGAAACTTCGCCAAAATTTCTTTTAAATCTTTACATGTGCTTGCTTTGTATCTTCTTATTTATATCCGGGCGGTACTGGAGAGCGCCAAGTTTTGGGCTCAAGAGAAACGGAAGTACCGCTCTAGAAAATGGAACTACCAAAAAATCAAAACTACCATGATTACAACAGCGGTAGTACCACGCCGACTTTCAGTGGCTAGTTTAGAAGCTCTGAAATAGCCGTTTTTGTTGTGTCAGAGCAGGTGCGGTAGTTCTGCAATTTGTACAGCGGTACTGCTGTTCATCCTGATTTTTTAGGATTGTTTTATGCAACAGCTATATTTGGTTAGTGGGGGTACAAATACTTCCCTACCTGCTCAAGGATAGATGTTAGAGACTCCATTGAACATCACTACTCCCAACTAGCACATTCTCATTAGCAACCTAGGGGAAGGTATAGCTTGTGCTTTGATCACCATTTCTTCGTGAAAGGAGATATGTCGTAGGTGGCATTGGTAGATAGCCTCTACATTGTAAAGTTGAAAATGAGATGTGTAGATCATCATCATCATATAACAATAAGAGAATAACACTGGCCTTGTCTACATTGTAAAGTTGAAAATGAGATGTGTAGATCATCATCATCATATAACAATAAGAGAATAACACTGGCCTTGTGCGGGCTTGTGTGCTGAGTACACCAACTCCTTTCTAGATCAACTCATAGAGGTGCAAAACAGACTTGATGATGAATACATAGACATGAGCAATCACATCATCAAGGTACTATATGCAACACAATCGTGAGCAAATTGATAACTTGAGAGGCCAAGACAGGAGGAAGTATATCCCATACAGAAACCATCCGACCAATTTGGCGATCACGTGGAGAAACTATAAAATAATGTTAATTATCAGTTGTATGATTGTTTAATGGTATTAAGCAAGTGTAACAAGTCAAAGCACACATACCACAGGATCCTGGGCACCGCAGGCCCAATACATGATAAATATAGTTGACATGATTGCAAAAGAGATTAGTGCGTTTTGGATCTTTGGCTCCTGATGCTAGTCAAGTGTAGCCAGGTGAAAGGAGGAGAGCATGAACACAACAGCTTGCCATGCACCTAATCCTGAGAAGAATACGACCAATGATGAAGAGCTTGGAAAAATGACAGCTGTGACCCCCTTGGAGCATCAGGAGTAGAAAATATCAGAAGTAGATAACACAGTAATAAGCTTGATCAGAGTTGCTCTTATGCATCTCACTCAAAATTGCTATTGCACCTCCCCATTATATGTTACCCAGCCCCATACAGCAAATGGTGATATAGCTAGAGAGCCTATTATTCATAGATTGTGTGACCTATAAGCCAACAACAGCAATAGCAACTTATGTAATTTGTAAGAAAAAACATGAATGGCTCATACCACTAGGCGATTGCGATTGTTACCTGTTCTTGCAGCATGTTCGTGTGACCCTTCTCGTACCACTTTATGATGGGGTTGGCTAAGAAGGGCTGGACAATATGTAGGATACTCACCATCTCTGAAACCAATTTATCCATGGTGGATGATGTCATTGATGGGTTGATGAAAACTCATGCTAACACCACTACACTATTGCAAGCTCCTATTCTCACACGCGCGTGATCTCCCTGGCAAGCTTGTGTCCGTTTACCCCTCCTAAGCTGAGACAACTGCGCATGTGCTAGCCACTCTTACTATGTGGCTCTACCGTCTGGGAACACCTCCTTTGCAGTAAATAAGTATGTCAGTATCTTCATATGCCCTCCCCTTTCCCACCCATCCACAATGTGACGCGAATTCCAGCCTACTACTCGTCAAACAAATGACCCAAAATCGCACAAAGAAGTGGAGGAAGAGATGGTTGGAGCCGTACCTGAAACGGAGAGAGAGAAGGGGCAGTTTTTGCATTGTCTGGTTGGAAAGCGTGACGAGGGGTTTATATAGGCGTGGGAATGAAAGGAAATGCATAATAAAGCTTTTTGACAAAGTTTAGGCAGCAACTGCCTAGTGAACTCTTTATGCCTGAGGAAATGCATAGTGAACTCCTTATGCATAAAAAGCTGTGTATCTATCAACTAAGTTCTCATCGATAGCAGCTACCTAGTGAACTCTACAATCTTCATGGACTCTTTATGCATAAAGATTTGTATCTATCAACTAAGCTCTCATCAATGCATAAAGAGCTGTATCTATCAACTAAGCTCTCATCGATAGCAGTTGCCTAGTGAACTCTTTAATCTTTATGCCCGAGGAAATGCATCATGAACTCTTTATGCATAAGGGCATGTACAATGGTTTGTGTCCTAAGGATGTTTCTAAACCTTCCACCTTATCTAAAGACAGCATAAGTGACTATTTGCGTTGGTTTGGGGGCTCAAGTTGTCTCTTGCATAAGAGACAACACATTATCTCTCCTCACTCCTCTCTCATCCACATAGGATTTTACTCATTTAATATAGCTAAGATATAACAGAGATAATACTATTGAAGATGCCATAAAGAGTTGTATCTATCAACTAAGCTCTCATCGACAACAGTTGCCTAGTGAACTCTTTAATCTTTATGCTCTCATCTGAATAAAAAATGCAAGGCTCCATCTATTAGCTTTCTTATTCCTCTATTTGCTTTGAAGAGAGGGTCATGCGTGGTGCGGCGGTGTCATGTCTGAGTGTTTGGCGTGGTCCGTACAGGGAGCTTGGCCCAATGGATTCCCCTCTCCCATTCTCACCTCACCGTCGCTGGTCACCACCTCCTCTAGGGTTGGAACACTATCTTGGCCCTTCAGCTCCTCTGCGCCAATGCCGCTTGCACTTGCTCCTCTCCCCTCTTCGTCTTCCACCTCCCCATGGAGGTGTTTGCTTGGCCCATAAAAAAACCAAAATTTTAAAATTAATTTGAATTCTTGTTTGAATTTGATTTCTTGTGAATCCTGGTCAAATTCCACATCAATCCCAGCCATTCAAACCTCAATCTCCCTGCCGCATCATGTCCTTGAAATGTTTTCGTGTGGGCACTATTCAACATATGAAAATATCACTGCCGCCGATCTTTTTCACCACTGCCCAGTCTTTCCCTCCGCGCCTGTGCCTTCTCGTGCTTTCCTGTTGCTGCCACGCCCCTGCCAACTGGTCAGAGCCCATACCACCTTGTCTCTCCTGCCTCTGACACTCCTTAATTGCACCAGCAACGTGTCACCCAGCCAGCAGGGCTCGCCGCCGCCGTAGCCTCTCCCGCACTCTGTTTTCCTCTCGACCGACTGACTTGCGCCAAGTGTACGACCGCCCTAACACCTGACACTCTTTTTGAAGGCCGCATCTCCCACGTAGTTGAGCCACCATGGCAAATTCACCGCCGCCATCCAAGTTCATCCTCTCTGCCCTAATCCTCTCACTGCGGATCTGAATCGCCTCTGACCACTTTTGACCACCACAAATGCTACGCCCGAGATAACCCGTACCTCGCCTCTACCAGCTCAAGCCACCCTACATCCTTCCTTCATAGTCGTAAATCTCACTGCCTTGCCGACAACCTTGTTTTCTCTCTGCTCTCACTCACATACCACCGCCTTGCCAACTTCCCTGCTCTGTCTCTGCTCTCATTCTATCACAACCGCCGCCTGACTCACCACATCACCATTTGACCACCACAATACCGTGCCTGAGGCAGCCTATACCTCCCGTCTCCTAGCCGTGGCGTACCCTCCCGCACCTTCTCGATCTCTACCACGTGCCGCCGTCGCCTCAGCCCCACCCTTGTGTCGAACTGCCATGGGACGGCTATAAAAGCCCGAGACCCCCTCCTGATATCGCACAGGCATCTAGTGAGCCACCACCACATCCCAATTGAGCTTTCGATTAGAGCCTCATCGGCGACCACCTGAAGACCAGAAAGTAAGCCAAGTTTTGATTCCCCTTATTCAATCGATCACATTTCAATTGCTCTTGTCTGTAGCACCTTTAGGCTCTTAGAAACACCATTGAACCACTACCTTAGCCCCTCAAGCCCCATACCGTGATGGAGACTAGTGCCGGCGCCCAACCTTGAGACCCCACCGTGGATAGCTTGGCTCAGCCATCCTCGACCCAAGCCATCACTTCCTTGAGCTTTCTCTAACCCCATAGATGCCCAAATCCTAACGCTATTATCCTTTTAACCCATCCTTAAGCCTTGTGTCATTCCAACGTCCCGAAGAGAGGAGACCTCGCCGCCGGCGAATGCCAACTCCCCAGCTACTGTCGAACCCAAAAATGGAAACCCCCAGACACCAGGAACCTACCCATGGTCGTCGATTGATGTTTCAACCATGAATTCCTCAATCGCCCTATCACCTGAAATCTCGAACCGCTCCCCTGCTTCAACTCCGACAGCTTGAAGTATCCAACCACCTTGTAGTCGAGGGAGAGTTCGACCGCTCCATTTTGAGTCCTAAGCAACACCACTCATACGTCGTCCGATGCTTTTAAGCCACTCGTACGCCATCGGATGCCCTTAAGTCACCCAAACGCCATCCAAACCCCACAGCTGCTTGGATAGCGTCCGATTTCAGTAGCAACTTGTGCACCGTCTGATCTTTGTTGACTTCACATTCAGCTACTCAGGAGTCATTAAGACCATGTAATCGTTACGACCATGGTGTGGCTTACGACCATGCTATGGTTTATGACCACGCTATGGTTTACGACCATGTTGTGGCTTACGACTACGCTATGGTTTATAACCACGTTGCAGTTTACGACCACACTGAGTGCTCGATCTCAGTAGTCGTACTCAAGTGCGACCATGACTTCCAGCTCCACAAATACCTTCGCTTGTGAGCAAGACTTGTGCCATCAGACACCACCTGAGTACTTGTAGAATTCTCCGAGTACGCAGTAACAACTCGGTGAACAGTAAAACCCGTGATGAACAGTACCAAGCCGTTACTGTTCAGGAACCCCAAAACATAGATATACATTTATTTCGATTGTTTCAAACCCATCTATCCATTCCTCAGCTCCATTTTTCCATACCAAACTCCTTTAATCCCCAAACCTATTTTATTTGATTTTCTGGATTTTAGTTCTTTATTTTAGTTCTTTCTTCCTAGCTCAACCCTTCGAGCATGGGATTGATTTATTTTTGTTTTGGTTTGTGGTAGCATATGACACTGAAGATCAGCTAGTCCAGGAAGGAGATGCTCAAGTACAAGCACAAGACTCAAAAGAATACAAAATCGTAGAATATATTGATCCGCAAGGCAAGTCACATATCTTTGATCATGTTGAACCTACATTACTTTAATTATCTATTTATCAGTATTTTCATTATGTTATGTGTGCACTGTTATTTCTTGTATGATAAATGTTTAGAATGACATGATATTAGCTAATGTCTTACCACCTAAAAAGCCCTATTTAATTTGATGGCCATATTCACCTTGACAAGACTTTGTAATAATAAATATATTATTTAAATAATCATGGTAGGCCAGGAACTCCACTGTTTTATACTACTAAGAGACTTGGCACTTTGTCAATAGAATTTTAAAAGTGGTTTTAGGATAAGGACATATCACGAGAAGCAACGACATGGTTGGGTTCCATGACCTTATCCTACGGTGGAGGCTTGGATTGAAAAGGTGGTGGTGCGGATGAGCACCAAAATAGTGCGAATGGGCACTGAAACAAGGGTTTGTGGATGGAAATTACCTCAGTAAAAATATAATAATTAGAATCTTATACCAAGTAATGAACATAGTGATCACTCATCCATAAGCGTTGATTTGTCAAACCTGGTTTAGTAGCTAATCAAGTTCGATTGAATATCTACAAAGGGTGGGGGGAGACTGAGGAAGTTTTGTGGTATGAAAACGGTAAAACCATACTTAACAACAGTAGATCTACATCAAATCGGACAAGGCCGTGGGCTACTCGAGTTTGTTGGGAAACAACACCTACTGGGTAGAGGCTATATAAAGAATTGAGCAGTGAAAAGCCTTGTTTTCTTATCTCTGTCGCGGGAGTTAAGAAATCTTGTGGGTAAAGTTGAGCAGCTCTGCAGACTCACAATTTAATGGTATTTGAATACGTCGTGCTTCCGGTAAATGAAGCTGTATTTAAAATCCAATAACAAAGCATAAGTAGCTTTGGGAATTTGTTATGATTGGTAATCAAGTTGTTAAAACCCCAATTTCTTTAAGAAGGTTGTGATTTTGTGTTTAAAATTGTTTTCAACTGAAACTGCATCTACAAAATATTAAAACCACTATTCTCCAATCCCTTGGAAGATTCTATATGTAATTAAATAGTATTTTCCCATATGACTTGTTGAGTACAGTGGTTTGTGCTCATACTTGCTAGAAACATTAACAGAAAGTGCATGGCAAGGAAATGAGAAAGTCTATGAGGATGACGTGGTGGAATACTGTGAAGTAGATGGTATGTGGAATTAGGGTTATTTTCCGCTCAAGCATGCCTGTGGTGTTTTTTTTGTATTGTGATGCATCTAAGGGCCGCACGCCCCGCTGTAAAAGTTGGTTGATAAGCCGTTATCTTGTAATAAATTTGGCTTTTGAATTTGAGCATGTGTTGGTAATGGTGTACATTTGACTATAATACCTCGCAGCTGAACAATCCTAGGTAGTTGTGAGAGATTCATGACGTCTCTAGAAATAGAGGCATTACAACCCCCATCCACAACCCCCTTACTAATTACAGGTTAGAACTGATGTGAGATCAGCGTATGCATATCACACTCTTCTGTTGGCTGATGGGAGCCCTAACATGGCATATGATGACTTGAGCAACGATGTGTTATGTCCTGTCACCGGAGAACGATCACCGGTGATAGGAATAACAAATTCAGTGGATGAGAACAGCAATTGTAGACTGGGAAGGGAGGGATTGGAGATGGATTCAGAGAAGAACTTGAGGAAGAAGAACAGTGGATCCAGAAGCTCATACATATTTATTCGATGCCTCACTTGAGAACAGGAGCTCCCTTTGTAACCCTGTGGGCCTCGTGTCACACACTGCATACAGGACCCTGTCCACTCCATGACCCCACTCGTCATCGCTTGCCTTGTGCACAGGCATGACATTACCCTCGCTAACAAACAAGAATTCCTTTCAGGTGGTTTCTATTGAGGAACTATCGCTGGCGACCAGTTCGATCGATTCCTCTGCTTAGAACGAAACGAATCAATCACAGAAGACAAAATAATAGATTGAAAATACATAGAGAGGTAGAGAGAACTCCTGGTCTTTCTTTATTAATTTCTGATTGCATGGGTACAAAATATGCCGGTACGACTCCCTATTTATAGTCTACGATAAGGTGCCCACCATGGGCCTAGGCTCCTAGCCCTGGCCCAGATTTCTCAACACTCCCCCTTGGGCACTCATTTGACACGCTCATGCCTCGTTAAAACTCCATCAAAACCCAGTGGGAAAAATTTGGAGAAAGAGTATATGATGCATGTTATGCTGCGATGCACGAATTGCCTCATTAAAAACCTTGGTCAAGAAATTTCAGGAAAACTCGTCAAGGGAAAGAGAGTACAATTCACGCAACTTCATTCAGTCTTTAGGACTTTATTCTTTTGGGTACTTGATCTTCATGATCAAGATATACTAACGAGCTTGAGAGAATTCTCCCCCTGAATTTTGTACTTCTCCAAGTCTCATCATCCCAATTCCTCGCACGCATCTTTCAAAGCTAGATGTAGGGAGTGACTTAGTGAACAAATCTACCAGATTTTCACATGACTTAGTATGCAGTACTTTAATCTCGTCCATCTTTTGCAATTCATGAGCATAGAAGAACTTGGGGTTGATATGCTTTGTGAGATGACTCTTCACATAACCCGTCTGAACTTGTGCAACGCAAGCTGTATTATCTTCATAGATAATTGTGGGGGTTTGCACAATGTTCATTCCACATGACTGCTGGATGTGGTGAATCATTCGTTGGAGCCAAGCGCATTCACGTGCGGCTTCATACAGTGCTATAATTTCTGAGTGGTTCGTTGAAGTCATTACGAGACTTTGCTTGGACGATTTCCAAGAAATTGCAGTTCCACCACACAGGAATATATAGCCTATTTGTGACCTTGCGGTGTGCGGGTCTGACAGGTACCCGGCATCTGCATAGCCAATCAAGTTTAGATCTTGATTCTTTCTGTAAAACAATCCAAGGTCCTTGCTTCCTTGGAGGTATCGGAAGATGTCCTTTATGCCCTGCCAATGCCTTTTGGTAGGTTCTGCACTGTACCTTGCTAACAGGTTCACGACAAATACAATGTCTGGTCTAGTGTAGTTTGCTAAATACATAAGTACTTCCACTGCACTTAAGTATGGGAATTCCGGTCCCAGAACTTCCTCCCCCTCTTCCCTAGGTCGGAAAGGATCTTTTTCTTGCTGTAAAGACCTCCCGATCATTGGTACTTTCGATGGATATGCCTTCTCAAAGCTAAACCTTTCTAATGCCTTCTGGGTGTAGGTCGATTGATGTACTAATATTCCTTCAGGGACATGCTCAAGCTGCAGGTCTAAGCAGAATTTGGTCTTGCCCAAATCTTTTATTTTAAATTCTGACTCCAAGTAGGAGCTTGTTTCTTTTATGTCTTCCATTGTCCCGGTGATATTCAGATCATCTACATATACTGAGATTATACAAAATCCATTCTGGGATCGTCGTATAAACACACAGGGACAATCTTCATTGTTCGTGTAGCCTTTCTTGCGGACAAAGTCGCTTAAGCGATTATACCACATTCTTCCAGATTACTTCAGTCCATACAGTGACTTTCTGAGCTTCACACTGTAAAGATTTCTGTTTGCTCTGTCTTGGTTCGGGAGAGGGATTCCTTTAGGGACCTTCATATAAATCTCCGAATCCAAGTTTCCATAAAGGTATGCAGTTACCACATTCATCAAATTCATTTCTAAATTCAAGTTCACTGCCATTGAGATCAAATATGTAAAGGTAATTCCACTCATAACTGGGGAGTAGGTTTCTTCATAATCAACTCCAGGACGTTGAGTGAAACCTTGTGCTACTAGCCTTGCTTTGTGTCTCACTACTTCGTTTCTTTCATTTCTCTTTCGAACAAATACCCACTTATGCCCTACAGGGTGCACATGGGGAGGTGTGCGGCATACGGGCCCAAACACTTCTATTTTGTTCAGAGATAGCAATTCAGTTTCTATTACCTTCTTCCAATCTTCCCAATCTGATCTTTTCTTACATTCAGCGAGCGATGCAGGCTCGAGATCAAGATCGATGATTGTGACAATTTTCTTTGCGAAGTAGATATCGATATTGGTTGTTGTCCTATTCATGGACTCTCCCGTGTGCACATAATTTATAACTATTTCTTTATGAGTTGCTTCTTCTGGAGCGATTGCTTCTTCTGGAGCGATTGCTTCTTCTGGAGCTTCACCTTGCACATCGCTTCTTCCAATTGCGGTGGCAAGTCCCATTAGTTTTTTGGCTCTGATGTGTGCGCACACATCCATGCCGATTTCTTGTGCCAGGTCTGGTATGCCCTTTTCTGAAGGTGTCATACTTGTGCCAGGTCTCAACTGGCTCCCCTTTTCATTCTGGGAAACTTCAGTGATCGGATGTGATAAGTTCTTCTTATCCTTTTTCACCGGGCGTCCCCGGTTACTTGGGATTCGAGGAGCCGGAGTTCTCATCCTTTTATTCTGAGGCCTCTGGACAGGATTAGGGATACCTTCTGCTTTCTTTGGTATTTCAACCCTCTCCGGTGCATTGCGTTCAGGCACATGCGACTTAGTCACGCTCTTCAAATCACTAAAGTGATCAGGCAGTTGGTTTGCTAATGCTTGCAAGTCAATGATCATCTGGACCTCTTTCTCTATTTCACTAGTGCGTGGGTCATGTGCATGAATTTCCGTGGCTTGCCACGTAATTTTCCGATATTTTTCATCAAGGGGTTGATTTCCTCCCCCTAATGTTAGGAAATTATCCTCATCAAAAATGCAATCAGCGAAGCGGACGGTATGCAAATTTCCCGACATGGTTTCCAAATACCTGATTATGGATGCAGTCTTATAAGCAATGTATATCCCAGTCTTCCGAAGGGGCCCATTGCAGTACGCTGCGGAGGGGGTATAGGTACATAAACCTTGCATCCAAACCTCCTGAGATGAGAAATTTTCGGTGGTGACCCTTGCACTAGTTGCATAGGTGAATGGATGCTGTAGGCCGATGGTCTAAAGTTGATGAGATTCGCTGCATGTAGGACTGCGTGTCCCCAACAAGTAGCAGGCAAATTACAATTCTGCAAAAGGGGTTGGGCAATAAATTTAATTCTCTTGATTAATGCCTTTGCCAAACCATTCTGGGTATGGACATGTGGTACCGAATGCTCAACTGCAATTCCCATCGCCATACAATAATCATTAAATGCCTTTGAAGTAAATTTTTCGGTGTTGTCCATTCTGATGGACTTGATGTGATGATCAGGGAAGACATTTCTGATGTGAATGATTTACGAGATCAGCTTTGCGAAAGCATGGTTTCTTGTGGACAATAAACCCACATACGACCATTCTGAGGAAGCATCAAGGAACACCATGAAATACTTAAATGGCCCTGAAATAGGCTGAATGAGACCACAAATATCTCCTTGGATGCGTTCAAGGAATGCAGGGACTTCATCCTTCACTTTCAGAGTGGAGGGTCTAGTAATTAATTTCCCAATGGCACATGCAGGGCACACAAAATTTTTGTGATTCGGGAAATTCTTTACATTAATATTATGCCTTTGGGAATTGTTGATTATATTTCTCATCATTCTAAGACCTGGGTGGTCTAATATGTCATGCCAGAGATAGAAGAGTTCGGAGCTTCTAAATACTGTCTTCTGGACAGTGTAGGTTACAGGTGCCTTGATGTTGGTATAATATAACCTAGTTTCTAGTGAAGGAAGTTTTTTCTAATACCCTTTTGCCATTCTCTTCGCGCTTCGTAATGAGCAGGTATTCCTTACCGTACTCTTCTTCAGTCTCAACGTGGAAACCATTGGCACGAATATCCTTAAAATTTAAGAGAGTTCTAGTCGATTCTGGGTACAATAAGACTTCTTCAATAACCAAAGTTGTGCCCATTGGGAGTACAATTGTGGTTCTTTCAGAACCAATTATACATGCATCGCTTCTGGTGATTATCGTAAGGCTACCAGCATTCTTATGAATTGACTAAAAATACTTAATGTCTGTTAAGATAGTATTAGTTCTGCTGCTGTCGGCTAAGCACACTTCCTCCAAGGGCGCCACACGCGTTCTAATATAAGGTTTTTATTAACATGTATTAGAAGACATTCAACACATAAATAAAATACTCCAATATCAGAACATATCATGCCATCATGAACTGAATAAATGAATGAATTATTTCAAAATCATCCAACCATCACGAGAAAACAAATACTCAAGTACCATCCATGCAAGTTCTAACTTGTTCTTTTAACACAAAATAAATGACAATTAAAGTCTAATGCATTCTGTGCATCAGACTAAATTTACTAGAAAATCAGAGACTTCTTTGGCTATTTTCTTGGGAGTGATCTGCTCTTCAAGAGAAATCATGGCGGTGGCTATCTCTAAGTCGAAGGGGGGTGCTGCTGCTGGGATGGTCTCAACCTCCATCAACACGAGTAGGTGCTCAGAGCTCTCCCCCTCAACTGATGCAAAGTAGGCTTCAGGCTGCCCTTTGCCATCATTCTTCTTCTGGGCTTGGAAAGCATCAATGACATGCTGCGGCTCCTTACAGATCCGCGACCAATGCCTCCACTTGCCACACTTGTAGCAACCTTGGTTTTGCTGGCCATAGGTCTTGCCACTCCTCTTTGCCTTTTTGTCACTTGGAGCATCTGACCTGCCTTTCTGGGCAACGACCTTACCCTTCTTCCCCCTTCTTTTCATCAAGGGCTTTCGCACCTTGTAGCTCCCGGCGTTGGCCTCACGGCCAGCGGAGCTCCCCGGTGGCTGAGTGACGTAATTCTTGCGGAGAAGTTCATCCTGAGCCTCTGCAACTTGCATCATATCAATCAATTCGCGTACTCCTTGTAGCCGTCTTTACGATAGTTACGAGCGGATTGTACTGCATTGGGGTGGAAGGTGGATAGGGTCTTCTCAATCTTCTGCTCATCTGTGATCTGCTTGCCACAGAGTTGAAGATTGGTACAAATCCTCTGCAAGGTAGAATTGTACTCCCCGACAGTCCTGAAGTCGGCAAACCTCAGTCTGATCCACTCTTGCTCTGCTTGAGGAAGAATGGTGTACTTTAGCCTCTTAAACCACTTCTTGAGTGCGGTCCAGAGTGCTAGCGCGCTCTTCTCCGCCATGTACTCATTCTTGAGAGTAAGGTAGAGGTGGTGCCTAAGAAAATGAAGTGCCTGATCATTCTCCTCAGGTGTGGGTTGGGCGTCATGCAGTCCGCCAATCCCAATAGCCACGCGGAGCTTTTTAGCTCCAAGCACTATCTCAACATCGGAAGCCCACGTCAGATAGTTTTGGCCATGCTGGGCTAGCCCCTCGAACTCTCGGTTCGTGATGCCAGTCATCTACATGTGTATGAAAGGAATAAATAAGTTTACTGCTGGTAAACGTGCACGGAATACTTTACTACATGTAAATAAATGGTACAAAAGGTTCTCGTAATGTTTCATAATTTTCTATGCATTTTCTATAAATTTTACTGCTAATTTCAGTGATTAAAAGCAATTTAAACAATTACAATTAACCAAAAATAGTAAGTAAATGTAGAAAATACAGAAAATAATAATGGCTGAAATAAATATGCTTCAAATGATTAAAAATAATTCAAAATTCAGATTCCCGAGGCCCTTTTATGGTAGAATATGAATTTTCAGTGAATTCTGCAATTCCCGAGGATTTCTACGTAAATTTTCAGTTCAGAGAAAATTTGGCATAATTTCCAGATATTCTGAGGGGTTTTCTGCAAAATTAGGACCCGTTCGTAAATCTGGGGATCTATTCGTAATTTTCAGAACTACGAGGCCCTTTCTACAAAATTTGGGACTTATATGCAAGTTTTAAGGGCTCCTCGGTTATTCTCAAAGTTTTCGGGGTTTTTCTTCAAATTTTCGCCCCACCCAATTCGGGCCCTTTTTTTCTTCACCTTTTCCTCCGTCCGGCCCACTTCTTTCGGCCTATTTCGGCCCATCTCCCCAACCGGCCCACCCATGTGGCTCAAAAGGGGTGGGGTAGGGTTTCCCCTACCTCCCACACTCACTGGCGGTGGCGGTGGACTCGGTCCGAGCTAGCTCGCGCGCAGAACGGGTGGCTACCGGCCGGCTCGAGTGGCGGCGCGGCAGCAGGGCCGGAGTAGGCGTCTTCGGGTGCGGCTTCGGCCGGGCTGCGCGGGCGGCATGGGCGAGGCGGCCTGGCGCGGGCAGCTACGGGGCGAGGCGACCGGGGAGGTGGCTGCGGGCCGAGGCGACCGGGCGCAAGCGGCTACGGGCTGAGGCGGCCAGGGAGGCGACTGCGGGCCGAGGTGGCCAGGCGCAAGCGGCTGCGGGCCAACGATGGGGCACTTCGGGCGGCATGGGCGAGGCTGGTGCGGCTCGGGCGAGGCGGGCAGCGACTGCGGGCCAACGGTGGGGCAGCGCCGGACCGGCGACCGACCGGCTATGGGCCAACGGTGGCGCCTCGGGAAGAGGCCGGCGAGAGGCGGCTGGCCAGCGGCATGCTGATGTACGGTGATCTACAGGACCAACCGAACACAATTTTCCCCTTTTCCTTTTTTTCTTCGATCTACAGTGCAATCAACATCTACTCTGTATGCAATCTACCGATCGATATTGTGCCGGCGACTTCAGGTCTGCTCGCGGTAGATTAGAGTGGATTTGCATTGTAGAAAATCAATCTAGAATGCGAAAATTGCGAATTTGGAGCGAACTAGATAATTCAATCTATTAGGGCTTCGATGAATACCTTCGATTCACCGGAGCAAAGTCGTGCTGATAACGTGTTGAGGAACCGTCGCTGGCGACCAGTCCGATCGATTCCTCTGCTTAGAACGAAACGAATCAATCACAGAAGACAAAATAATAGATTGAAAACACACAGAGAGGTAGAGAGAACTCCTGGCCTTTCTTTATTAATTTTTGATTGGATGGGTACAAAATATGCTGGTACGACTCCCTATTTATAGTCTACGATGAGGTGTCCACCATGGGCCTAGACTCCTGGCCAGGCCCAGGTTTCTCAACAGTTTCTTTCGTACCAGTTTATTTCATGCTATCTGGTCTTACTGAGCCCTGCGCCTTTTGGGGGGTTACGCTAGCCTGCCTTAGTCCGTTATGGTTCTTATTTTGTTCCATATATGAAGAACTGTTTTGGTCTTATGACAGGCGTATCTCATGTATGGATGGAGCACGTAAGAGGGACTGTAAAGCAGATTCGTCGTGCTTATATAAGCGATGGAAGGTAAAGTTGTATACCCAAATGGCTGCTACTTATATAGGACCGACTTGTTTTCACTACATTAATCCTGCTTAATTATTGCCAGCAACCGATAAGTGTGCCCATACATAAAAGGTAGCATTCTGTTTAGGTTCCTGTGAAATATTGTGAAAGCCTCACTTGCTAGAGGGCCCATTGTCATTCTATTTGTTGCCCTTACAGTACAAATATATGAAGGTGGTGCCAAGTATTGTGTTCCTTTTTTTCCTACTTGCTCATGTCATGCATCGCCCACATACACACTGTTTGTGTGCATGTCCATGCCCCCTCCTCAGGGCAGCTTCAAGGCACACCAAATTGCAGGTGGTACCCTATTGCTCCAATCCCAGAGATATTTGCTTTACAGAATAGGCATGGCGTTTTTATCTTTATGTAATTCAGTCGTTACCACTGTATTTGCTTACCCCTGTTCCTGCCTTCTTTCATATCTAGGAATAACTGGTTTATTTGGCTAAATCGGTTCGGTTTATTCGTAAAAAAATATTTTGGTTTTTAAGATGTGGTCACCAAATTAACCAAGATGAAATAGCAAACGAAACCTTGTTAATTGAAGTATTTCAGTTAGATTAATTCAGTAATTTGGTTTATCGAATTGTAGCAGGCAGCAACAAAGATAGCATCATCACAATGATACAAACGTTGCTGGCAAAGGAAAGAAGAAAAACTTGGCAAAGGATGGGTTTTTATTGATCAAACAATATACTAATGGACTGAAGAACAAACAAACTCAATTGAAGAACTGATGAGGGCATCCCCATGTCCCCATTTTCTTTTTCTATACAAGCCAATGATGATGATATTATAATAGACATGTGTTTGTGATCTATCACTCGAGCTCGCGCTAAGAGGATATATGATCAAGTGACCTTGTTTTTAAAGAGCAGATTATTAATTCTAGCGAGCATTTTATATTACCTAACGCTTGTACTTTATTTGTTTTTAGATTTGAGAAAAGAGAAAAAAGAGCTGTCGCAGTTGGTACAGGAGTGGTACAACTATACCTATTGGCGAGTCCAGCACGAGTACAAAAAGGTGGGAGACGGGCTTGGCGTTGTCCCAGGTCTACGGGTGGAGTAGTGGCGGAGAGAGGGGGCTGGCACCCCCAACCTTCTACTAATCACCGGGCTGGGGGGTCGCTGTGGCGCAAGTACTCCAGCGTGATCGACTATGTCAATTTCCAGTTCTACGGCTACGGCGCCAACACCGACGTCCCCATGTATGTGCAGCTCTAGGACCAACAGGCGGCGAACTACCCCGGCGGCAAGGTGCTCGCCAGCTTCGAGACTGGAAACGTCACTGGGCTGGTCACGCCGGACGTCAGCGTTGACGCGGCGAAGGAGCTGCAGCGGCAGGGCAAGCTGCCCGGCGTTTTCGTCTAGTCGGCGGACAGCTCCAAGCGGAGCAGCTATGGGTTCGTGTACGAGACCAGGGCACAGGAGATCGTCGCCAACCATTGACCCATCTCATCCATCGGCACGGCTAATGTAGTAATGTGCACTATGCAATCTTTGCCGTGTGTTTTGGGAGTTTGACGGAATAGATGACGTGTTTGCTACATGTAGTACTACCGTGTTTGTTTGTGCATGCATGACAACATAGCTTGCTTGTTGTATCTTCCAATATTAGTCTGACGACATACCGTAGCTGAGGTAGCTTTAATTAAGAGCTGGATCAATGGAACAGATTGCAGCTAAAAATTAAGGCAGCTAAAGGTAGCGATCATTTGGGCTTTTTTGGTGGCTTATGGCTGAAAAACACTATAGCTGGCTGAAAAAACACTTTAGCTGACAGATGCTTATTTAGCATAATTAAATTAAAAAATATAAAAAATATGTTAGGCCATTACGTATAATACAAACAAATACGGGAAAAAAGAACTAGCAAAAAAGCTCAACAAAAAACCAAAATTTCAGAAAAAGACGAAATTTATGAATAGTGAAAAAAGCCAAAAGCTGAAGCCGAAACGATCACTGCCAAAATCGTTGACAAGTAGCAAGTATGGCATCGGGACACCTTTGCGCTTTGGCTTACTTAGCTACTATTGAGTGCTATAGCTTTCTCTGTCGCCTGCGCGATAGCCCTCCTCGCCCCCGTCGCTTTCCTCCCCTCCTCTCTTTCTTCTTTGCACGCACTAACGCTCTCTCTCTTCTCCTGGACTGACTATAGCTCCACACACCTCCGCCTCCCCTTGCCCTGTCTCCATCATCTAACAAGTGGACTAGTTAAGACTGGTATGCATTACCATCACTTGCTGATCTAACAAGTGGACTAGTTAAGACTGGTAAAGATTCATCTTATCCTATAGTGGACATGTTGTTAAGATTAGTCTTAACTCTTCCGGTTTCAACTGCAACCACCGAGAGATGTTTTTCAGCTATGAAACTTGCGAAGACGCGACTTCGAAGTACAATGGGATATGGATTTCTATGAGATTGTTTGGTAATTTATATTGAAAAAGAATTGGCCGCAAAGATTAGTAACGATGATATTATTAAGGCCTATGATCTTGCTAGTAGTCGTAGAGCTAAGTTTAAGTTAATAGAGATGTAATTTTCTTTGCATTGTAATTTGCGAAACATATTACTTTGACATGTGACTATTGGATTGGTAAATCCGGCATGGTTCATTGGTTCTACTCTACTTGTTGTCCATGTTGTCCCCCCCATATCCAATTCCTGGTTCCGCCCCTGCTCATGTTAACAATGGTAAATTAGAACCTAGAGCGGTTAAGTGCATTTTCTTAGTTATAAAACTAGTGTGAAAGGATATAAATTATAGAATCCTGAAAATAGAAAGGTGGTTATTAGCAGAATTGTTACTTTGAAGTAGTCTACTATATTGCATGATAAACCATCTATTGATGTTCCTGTTGAGAAGCAATCAAGCGTGTAGGTGGAGTATGTTATTGATTCAAAATCTACACCAGAAGTCAATGAGGAAAATATTCCAGAAGTTCCTATTGTTGCAACATCACTACAACATTCTATTGCAGCTAATAGAGATAGGAGAAACATTCAGTCTCCTAATAGATTGATTGAAGAAGCTAATGTTGTGGCTTATTGTTTAAATATGGCAGAACATATTGAATGTACTACAGAACCTTTATCTTATTTAAAAGAAATATCTTCTGATAATTCAGAAAGGTGGATGACTGCCATGCATGATGAGATGGAATCTCTTGACAAGAATGACACTTCGGAGTTGGTTAAGTTGCCAATTCAGAAGAAGTCTATTCGCTGCAAATGGATCTTCAAGAAGAAAGAATATGTTTCACTAACCAAAGAGGTTAGATACAAAGCAAGTCTAGTTGCTAAATGATACAGTCAAATTCCAAGTATCGATTTCACAGATGTCTTTTTCCCTGTTGTGAAACATAGCTCTATTCGCACTTTACTCAGCATTGCGGCTATGCATGATTATGAGCTTGAACAATTGGATGTAAAAACTACTTTCTTACATGGGGAGTTGGATGAAGACATTTATATGGAGTAACTGAAAGATTTTGTCATTCTGAGAAAGGAGAATTTTGCTTGCAAATTAAAGAAATCTCTTTATAGTTTGAAATAGTCACCTAGACAATGGTACAAGAAATTTGACTCTTTTATGATATCTCAAGATTTTAAAAGACCTGATTATGATGGTTGTGTTTATTTGAAGATTGTTAATGATTTGTCTATTTATTTGCTCTTATATGTTGATGATTTGTTCATTGTTGCAAAAGATAAGGCTAAAATTTCATAGTTGAAGGCACAATTAAGTAGTAAATTTGAGATGAAAGATCTCGGTGCAACAAAGAAGATACTTAGTATGGAAATCATCAGAGGCAGATGGTTTAGCAAATTATACTTAAGTCAAAAAGGGTATATTGATAAAGTTTTTCATCGTTTCAATATGCATAAGGTCAAAGCGGTGAGTACTCCCTTAGCTGCATATTTCAGACTTTTTTCAGTTTCATATCCGCAATCCATATGCGAGTGTTGTTGGTTCGTTTATGTATACTGTGGTATGTTCTCGTCTCGATTTATCTTAATCATTAAATGTAGTTATCAGATAAATGGCTAATTCTGGAAAAGAGCATTGGAAAACACTTCAATGGATGTTCAGATATTTGCAGGGCACATTGAATGCTTGTTTAAAGTTTGAGAAGACTAGAGATGTACTCGTTGGTTATGTGAATTTCGATTTTGCTAGAGATTTGGATAAAAAAGATCTCTCACTAGTTATGTGTTCACTATTGGAGGGTGTACCGTTAGCTAAAAACAAGTTTACATGCTACCATTACCTTATCTATTATAGAAGCTAAGTATATGGCTATTTTGGAGCTTGCAAAGACGCCATTTGGCTAAAAGGTTTATTTACTGAGCTTTGTAGAAATACATCTTGCACTAAAATATTTTGTGATAGTCAGAGCGCTATTTACTTTACAAAAGATCAAATGTTACATAAGAGAACAAAGCACATTGATACCAGGTGTCACTACATTCGAGGTATCATTACTCAAGGTGATATTAAAGTCAGTAAGATAAGTACCCATGACAATCCAGCTGATATGTTGACAAAGCCAGTTCCTGCCACCAAGTTTAAGCTTTGCTCAGACTTAGTTGTTATTACTCACTAGTCCTTTGGACTTTCGAAGCACAAGGTATTCATGCCGATTTTATTGAAGTTTATCACATATTTGAACTACTGGAGGGAATTCGGCTTAAGGTGAAGATTGTTGAAGTTGATATGAATTCGTACCATGTCCGTCTAGGACACTTCATCGTCTCATGCTAGATATGGCATGACAGATGTTAGGGTCATGCGCAGGTTGTATCAGACGTGGTGTCAATCTGTAGCAACGACTCTGATTTGGTTTTCTCTCCGTGTAGGACTCATTTCTCTCGCTCTATATATGTACCCATAGTTCATAGAAATGATGAAGCGCTCCATTGTAATATCTCATTATAGTAATTTTCCTTCGAGCGTCCATGGTTTTTTTCTAGGTTTTTCATGTAAAAATTCGTGTATCTCGTCTCAATTTTTCTATGCATTATTTGCAACAGAGCAAGTAAGGAGTTGTGGAGAAAAGAGGTGACCCATGTTTGGAGCAGGGGCGAGATGGTCATATTGTGAAAACTTTGGACCAAGAACTCGACCATGGGGGGTCTTGCCATTGCCTCCCCAGGTGAGGTTGCTGACGCTAATGACAGGCACTGGGTGGCTGCGACACCGGCGGAGCGGGGAGGAGGAGGTCACAACTGTCCTCCTTGCTCGCGCCGTCATGGTCTGTGGGGATTGGGAATGGGGAATCACGGGGTTGGGGGATGAGACATGAGACACAACGATTGCGTGGTGTTGGGGTGGAAGACTCAGGTGGGCTGGGGCAGCTGGGCCTTGCCCTTGGGCCTTGGAAAGTTTGGGAGACTAGCGCTGAGAATTTGGTATTATGGCTTATTTAGTTTCCTTGACATGAACACTGAATCTAATATCGAACACCGAATAGTGGCTAAATAGAAATCGAACTGAACACCGAAAACCGAATTAACCGAGAATTTCGGTAAAATCAAATGGGTATGTCGATTTTGGTAAAAAAAATGTCCACCCCTACCATATCCACTAATGAAGGAATTATGTAAGCCTTTATTAAGTTCCTACAATGTACTACATTCTCTTCAGCTTTGCTGGCATGTCGCATACTACCCCTATTACGCCTGGGGGAAACGCCGCGCGGAGGGAGCGGCCACGCGGAGGGAGCTGCCTTGTAATCTGTTGTAGATTTGTAGTCGGTTGCTATTCACCATTCGACACACATGAGTATAAATACATGTCATGCCGCAGCCCTTTGGCTTGCGAGTGTTTCCTCAACCAACCCCTAGTCTCAATAGTATTTTTGACATGAGAGAAAACCAGAGAAAGGGGATGTGTAAATTTCATATTGCACTAATTGATTGGTTGTTTGTTTGTATGTACAATGATCTCCGTGTAAACTAACTCTCGCTGACAAGGACGGCAGGACACCACAGAAAGTAGGGGAAGATATAGCTTGTGCTTTGATCACCATTGCTTCGTGAAAGGAGGCATGTCGCACATTGCTTTGTGAAAGGAGTCATGGCGCCGCACATTGCTTCGTGAAAGGAGTCATGGCGCAGGTGGGGCTGACAGCTTCTGCATTGTAAAGTTGAAAATGAGATGAGTAGCTCATTATCATCGTATAAATAGAAAGGAAACGATGAGAGGATGACACTGACCTTATGCGGGCTTATGCGCAGAGTACACCAACTCCTTTCGAGATCAACACACAGAGCCGGTTAAAGGATCTGATGATGAAGACATAGGCATGAACAATCACACCAAGGTAATATATGCAACACAACGGCTAACAAATGGACAACCTACCTAAGCAGCCAAGACAGGAGGAAGTATATCCCATACAAGAGCCATCCGATCAATTTGGCGATCACATGGAGAAACTAGAAAACAATGTTAATTATCAGCTATGTGATTGTTTAATGGTATTAGGCAAAGCACACATACCACAGGATCCTGGGCACTGCACGCCCAATACATGGTGAACATAGCTGATGTGACGCCAAAAGAGATTAGTGTGTTTTGGATCTTCGGCTCTCGATGGTAGTCTAGCGTAGCGAGGTGAAAGGAGAAGAGCATGAACATAATAGCTTGCCACGCGCCTAATCCAGAGAAGAATACAGCCAATAGAGAAGAGCTTCGAAAAATGCCAGCTGTGACCCCTAGGAGCATCAGGAGTAGAGCGGCTTGGAAGTAGGTAACACAATAATAAGCTTGATCAGAGTTGCTCTTGTGCATCTCACTCAAAACTGCTGTTGCACCTCCCCAGTACATGTTACCTAGTCCCATGCAACAGATGGTGATATAGCCAGTGAGCCTATTATTCACAGATTGCATGACCTGTAAACCAACAATAGCAATCCTAACTTATGTAATTTGTTAGAAAAAACATGAATGACTCATACCATTGGTCGATTGCAATTGTTACCTGTTCTTGCGGTATGTTCATATGATCCTTTTCGTACCACTTTGTGGCGAGGTCGGTTAAAAAGGGCCAGACAGCGTGCAAGATATTCGTCATTGTGGAAACCAATTCATCCATGGGGGGTGGGTTGCGAGCCGCGCGGGGGATGGGAGTCCGGCGAGCGTGGAGTTTTATGCAGGAGGAAGTCTGCCTCGGTGAGGTGGTGTCTCAGGCGGGGTGTTCACAATTCGGCTTCTAGGTGAGTAGGTGAGGTGGAGCCGTGGAGGTGTCTACCATCCTACGGCTGCGACATGCGCGGGTTGGCGACGCCTGCGATAGCGTTGGCGGCTGCGCCCACATTAATCACTAGGCAGACTGTTTTTTCTGTACTTTTCCACACGGGCAGACTTCCTGTGGCGCACCAGGCACCCCGCCGAACAGGTTAACGGGTCGGGCTTGTATTTGTTTTGGGCCTACTCGTTAGGGCCACTCTTTTTTGTTTCCAACAAAACATGTTCAGGATCCTATTATTTGTTTCAGGCTTGTATTTGTGTTGGGATTTTGTTATGACAAAATTTTCAGCTTTTGTAGTTGTTTGGGCTCCAGTATCCTAGGCCGATTTGTCCTAGATTCGGGCCCGATTGTGTAAACCGAGTAAACTTGGCGTACAACAAGAGCATGGCAGATCAGGAGAAAAAAAGGAAAGAAAGAGATAAAGGGGGTAGAAGAACATCGCATAGCAAAAAACACAAAAAAATAGCCGTGGATGAAGATGGACAGGAGTGAAAAGGTTAGTAGACGCAAAAAAAACTTACCCAAAAAAAAATCTCCCTCTTGATATGCAATCCCTCCACGTGATTTGCTCTTACGTTCTTTGATTTTAATTTTGCGATCTTGGTTGCTTTTGTGCTCCATGGTGAAACATATACAACTACTACTATTGCGATCTTGATTGCACCTCTATGATTTGCCAGCGTCTGTCTGAATTCAGTGGTTGACCGGTGGGGCCCACAGGAGGTGCTTCGACGCTCCGTCCGATGTGTGGAAGTTGGCATCGGCTGTTTCCTTTCTCCCGGCTTCATGCCTCCGCCGTGTGTTCTCCAAATCAGGCGAATTATGTGTTCATATAGATTTCGATAGATTCAAAGAGATTTTTAATTTGGTCGGTTCCAATTTTGGAATTTAGAGTTGTTTGACTGGTAAATCTTTCATGGAGTGCTTTGGATCCCTTCTTGTCTACGATTCGGAAGCGGTCTTCTCCAAATGGGTGTAACTGGCATGAAAACACCTAATTCATGTCTCTCTCCCCCTCCTTAAGCACATAGATTTTCGCACAAATATCTAGACATAAACGGTTATTAGCACAATACATAGAAAGAGTGTCATATAAAGTAGAAAACAGCATGGGAATAAGAATATAAAACATACATAAAACCATATACCAATAGCGGCAATGAGCCAATGACTACTAAACGCCAGCATGTGGGACTCGTCAAAGAACTGGAGAACGTGGAATCGTGTCACGATGGTCAGTGATGAAGGAGGAGGTAACGGCTCGGTCATCCGGATCCCCCAGTAGTACGACATGGCAAGTTTACCCAAATAAATTGGGAGGTGGAGAAGCGGGGAACTCAGATAGGAGGGGCAGGGGCGGGCCTAGCAGGTAGTCCATATAGGCCCAAGACTACTCTGCAACAGTGTAATTTGGCCAAAAAATTCCGTGCCCTAAACCGCGGTCCGCCTGTGTCCCGGTGTCCCCGACCTCGACCCCGATTCAGATTCACCGCCTCCGCCTGTCCGCCAGCCGCCCATCCGCCTCCGCCCGGCTCCCTCCGCCTCCGCCTCGGTTCCCTCCGCCTCCGCCTCCACCGGCTCCCTCCGCCTCCGCCCGGCTCCCTCCGCCTCCGCCTCCGCCTGCTCCCTCCGCCTCCGCCGGCTCCCTCCGCCTCCGCCCGGTTCCCTCCGCCTCCGCCTCCGCCCGGCTCCCTCCGCCTCCGCCTCCGCCCGGCGCGGCACCGGCACTGCCTGCCCACCGGCGGGATCGGGAATTGGGATTGAAAATTTGGAATTGCCCGGTGATGGTGAGCTCCAGTGCTCCACTGCCTGTCTGCCCAGTGCCTAGGCTCCATCTTAGATTACTTTTTGATTTAGCATGTAATCCATGGTGGTAATTGGTATGCTGTATGCAGATATGCCATGTTGATTGTTGAAGATATTGATGTTTCTGGGCTTGTGCAAGGAACTGTTATTAATTTCAACAGAGCAAGAAGTGTCACAGTGAAGCCATCTGGGACCATTAGTGCAACAGGATTAGGTAACTTATTGTTGCTTTTTGTCTTGATTAGCCATTCCTGATAATGTGGAAGGACATGGACATTACTTCACAATGTCTTGATTGGAAATGTCTTGATTGTTGCTTTTATGCAAGTATTACTGTATTAGAGTTGCAACATGCAAGTTTTTAGAGATAGCTAACTGTGGGAGGACATGCCACTTGATAGTTAGGCCGTGAAAGAAATTACCATTCAATGGAATTATGGTGATCTGTTCAAAATCCAAGTAGTTCACCTCCCTTATCTATGGATTGCGACATGATATGGATGTTTTAACTTGTAGTAGGTAATGCTAAATTGTAGAGACAAGCTTAACATCCATGCTTCATATTTAGTTAGATAATGGCGTTGTATTATTTTGTAAAAAAGTAAGGTTTTTTAGCAAAATAATTGGTTGGTCAATATAAGGTGTTAGTTTGATACCCACATGATGGGTAGAATTCTGTGAGAAATGTAGAGGAATACATGGTTTTAGCAAGGCATTAGTGAGCCATTCTTGACTTCATTCATTGCCAAAACTCACCCCACAGATTCATAACTCACCCCACCGAATTTTTGTATTAGATTATACCACATTGGATAATAATTTTTTAGTTAGGCATACCCTGGATTCAAATCCTGGGTCCGCCACTGAGGAGGGGTGAGAGCAAAGGAGAGAGATGGTAGAGTTGACATATGGGCCTGCATGACTAGTGCCAATGGATGCTTTCGTGGTGCCAATTTGTCCCCGAAAAAACACGGAATTGCAAGTAACAAGAAAATGAAAGAAAATGCAGGATGGTGTAATTTGATAGTAAAAATGTTAATAGGATGCAAGGGAAAGTTAAAAAAAAGGATGAACTTTTGGCAGGAGTTTTTTTTGAAGGTGCGTGGCAGGAGTGACATTTTTCCTATAAACAAATTGGGATGATATCGAGAGATCAATTGGGGTTGAGAAAGAAAACTAGAGAAAGGGGCCGTGTAAATTTCATGCTGACAAGGACGGTCCACTGTCAGGTTGACCCTTTCTACACACCCAACCTGAGGCAGCCGAGAGAGGGGTGCTCAAGAAATGGGGATTGGGGTCAGGTCGAGTCAGACCTGAGCCAACCGGGGAGGGGTACAACAGTTATTTCCCATCCGAATAGCAGTGATTTGAACGAAATCACTCCAAATATTCGAAAAGTGGCAAATAATTGAGTTTAATGTAAAGGGTGGCAAATAATATCTTACCATGTAAAGTGTGGCAAATGATATAATGACAACGGACTACATGGCATACGATCAATTCTCTTAATAAATGTAGTAGAACATGCCTATGAAAAAGTAATACGTGCCCTGATATCCGCTACAGCAATGGAATAATTTAACCTGAAAGATTCTGGCAATAAAGCAAAACAAACATCTGAACAAATCCTTAAAGCCCTGCTTAACAGTAAAACATGTGATTAGCTTCGAAAGAGGAGCTAGCCTGTCATTCATTTTCAGCTTCCGTCCTTGATGTCAACGCCTCGTGTAATTTGTGTGACGTTAGCTGGGCCCCACCTGTCAGTTGAGCTCTCGCGTGTTTTCATGTGTGGCTTCTCCACGAGGATTTGGACATGTTGCAAATTGGATAAGCATACGTGTTTTCATGTGCGGCTTCTCCACGAGGATTGGGATATGTTGCAAATTGGCTAAGCATACGAGTTACTTGGTGGCCGCCTGGCCGGTCAGAGTCTCGGAGATGAAAAAGCTTATAACATTGGTTAATCGCCAACCGGTCCTTGCTATAATTTAACGGAGCTGTCTTGGTGGGATTCGATAATCAAATTTTTGTGTCGTTTAATTTTGATGACTGCCCTTGCTTGTGGTCCTATTCTTTATCAGCTTTTGGTTTCTACTTTTGACTTTTCTATAATAACTAAGTTTTAAACAGAGTGTCTTTTTAATATAGGGTCTATTAAGTTAATTGTAGTACATACTATATCGACTTCATTTATGTTAGCAAAAATCATATGTGAGTTTCTATTACTCTATAATCTCTCACATAAATAATCTAAAAGCCACAAACCGTAGCCAAAAGTCAAAAGTCTCAGTCAAAACGATGATACTTTGTATTTGATTTTTCCGCACGAGTAGACTTCCCGTGGCGCACCCCAGAGAGTAGATTAACGGGTTGGGCTTATATTTATTTTCGGTCTATTCGTTTGGGCCTTTCTCTTTTTTGTTTTCCAACAAAATATGTCCAGGCTCGTATTGTTTGTTTTAGGCTTGTATTTGTGTTCGGCATTTGTTACGACAAATTTCATGCTGGCTTTTGTTGTTTTTTGGGCTCCAGTATCCTTCAACAAAAAGGCCAATTCGTACTAGATTTGGGCTCTGTTATAGGGGTGACCCCTACCTAAGCCCAGCAGGCCAGTTAGAAGGTTGTAAGACCTAAAATGGGATATGTATGATGACATAAATGCCCTGCGAGGGATACCTGAATGTAAGGGTACTATTGCAAAATATTCCTCATGTGGATATATATATATATATATATATATATATATATATATATATATATATATATATATATATATATGGAACATATCTAGTGTTAAAGGCCTATTCAGTGCTAAAGTGCTAAAACTTCTATAGAGCCATCTGATCTACCTTATACGGCTCGGATCAAGGAAGGCGCGAAGGGGCTCTTTGGCAGCGTGCAGCCGATCCTCTAACGCCCCCCGCTCGCGGGCGTGAGCCGCCTGCAACGCCCGCCCAAGGGTGAGGGTTTGTACGACAAAGCGGTTAGTAAACTTCTAAAGGACCACGCGTCGCTAAAAGGTCAGATACTCACCCTCATTTCTGAGACCTCTAGTGCGCCTCCAAGAAGCTCCGACCCGTAGGTTAGTAGCGCTTGGTGATCCTGTTTCGCGGCCGCATTATCTGCGACCCCTTGCCACGCTCCTAGCACCTCCGGTCGAGGGACAAAATCTGCTAAGACTGGGCACGCGGCATCCACGACGACAGTCTCCGGAGCATCAGGCGTCCCTCCCAAAGGGACGTCCCTGCGCCCTGAGGGTTGTCCGCGCTCAGGGAGGCGTGCCGCTGCGAGGGGACGTAGCGGCTAGGGCCCTACGAACCACGAAACTAAAGAAAGGTGGGTGTACCTTCGGCATCAGTTAGTGGACTCCGCCGGGGTGTCCCCTTCGCTTCAGGGGGAATCACGAGGATGCCAGCGTCCCCTGACGAAGCTGGCCCTCCGAGCCAGGGGGCCTCCGTGCCGGAGGCTAGTTCCGGCAAGCACCTGACCCCGGTTGCCGCAGCCTTGGAGGGGGCCGTGGGGACGCCGGGCCAGGGGGCCTTAGTGTCGGAGTTGGAATCCCACAGGCCCCTGACCTTGGTCGCCACAGCGAACCCCTCCTCGGACGGGGGGTGATCGTGTGTGCGGCCGCTTCGCCTTTGGGGAGCAAGGCGAGGACTTTGCTCCAGTAGCAGCCACAGGCGAAGGCTCCGCCCCAGGAACCACCGCGAGCGAGGACACTGCTCCAGCATCCTCTGCGGGCGACGGCTCTACCTCAACGACCGCTGTCGGCGAAGAAGCTTCCCCCTCCCAGTCGCCCGCACTACACTCTTGATCCTTGGCACCGCCTAAGGAGCCCTCGCCTTCGCCCTCGACATCCGCTTCTAGCTCTGAATCGGCGTACTTTGCTGAGTCGGAGTCGGTGTCCGCCACACCGTCGGCAGCAACAAGGCCAGCACGAGCGGCAACCGGCGCACTAGGTCCGACCGCAAAGGACCGAGTCCCCCGGCGAGACGGTAGCCTTTTCTCCTTAGCATCGCGCCGAGGTTGGCTCGGGGACGGAGTGGCGCGCTCCGGCACTCTAATGCTCAAGGCCTTACACACACGGTTTGTCCGCCCCAGCTCTGCCTCCGCGGTCGTAGCTGAGCACAGGTCGTGTTCCTTGGCCGTATACGGTCCAAGGAACACGCCCACCGCATGCTCCGCGTCCTCTAGGAGAGGCGGCAAGGGGCGGAATTTAAAACAAAGGGTCCGATAGACAGTAGGGGAAAAGCTGGGCTCCACTAAGACCTACATGGGTCGGAGGGTCTCGGTAGCGAAGACATGGACTGGCGGACGTTGTTGGGTCGAAGTCCCCCAGGTGCGACACGCCACCCATCCGCAAGCGGCGCCACGCCATACATGATGAACTCCTCGGCGAGGTCACACATGTTGAAGCAGGCGGCGATCCCCACAAGCCTCCGCGCCCTCTGTCGATCCTTGACATCGATCGGTGTACCAGGCGTGGTGTTAAACGCCACCGGCCGGCCTGAGCACTCGAGGCTGCTACCGCTCGCCACACGATGGTAAAACCACCGTTTCATCCAGTTCGGCTCCCACTTCGCCCGAGTTGAGTTTGCAAGGAAGATCTTCATGCATGGTGACCGCAGGATGAAGTTGACGCTGCCGAAGATGGAAAACGTCCTGTCTTTCCGCTTCTTTGGCTGACACCATGCGTCGTGGAGAAATGCAAACAGCGACGCACTGGGCCAGTAGGCTTTCGTACACAAGGCCCAGCTATACACGGTAAGGCGGGCTATCGCGTTCGGAGTCATCTGCGCCAGCTCAAGCCCGAAGGTCCGCAAGACGTCGCCGACAATCATGGCGGCCGGGATGCGAAGCCCGGCTTCAAAATAGGCGACGAAGACGATCGCCTTCGACTTCTCGGAGTGCGGTTTGGTCTCGTCGCTGGTAGGCAGTCGCACCTCCCGGCAGTCTGACAGCTTCCCTTCGCGCAGCAGGGTGCGGATCGTCTCCTTCGTCGCGAGCGTTGGGCCCAAGACACAGGAGCACGAACCTTCCATCTTGTCCGTCGCCACCCACCATTTGTCTACCAGCGTGGAATCACGCCCCTCGAGCGTGTACTTCACCTCGAGCGGCGACGACCGCAGGGAGAAGGCGCTACCGCCGGCTGAGCACGTTCTTCGTCGTGTGCCATCGTTCTCCGAGAGCTAGACGACGACGGGGGCAGCGCGGCGGGAAAGAAGGCAGGAGAGCAGGGCACAGGAAAAGGGACCAGAAGGCGTGAGGAGGAGAGCGTAGACGTGGTGCCACAGGGGGTATTTAAAGCCCCTGCATCTCCTGCACCGCCGGTAAGTGTAACCGGTGGGAGACGAACTGCTCGCCTTCCCACGATTGAAGCCGAAGCGGCACAGCCGCCCACGCGCGTCGTGCCCCATCAGAAATGGATGCACGACTGCGGTCGTGCAATGGCTTGACAGCGCACGACGCGCCAATTGCGTTCTGCCACGCGTCCGCTCCCTCGGGAATGAATGCAGGTCACATGACGTGGCGTATCCTCCGCCGCGCGTCAGCACGATTCTCGGGACCATCAACACAATAACGGCAGGCCATAGACCAGTCAATTTTGACTGCAACTTCGGCAGGGTTTCCGCCTCCGCAGGGCAACTCTGGCTCCGACTTCGGCTCCGTCCTCATGAAGGGACACTTCGCCACACCTCCACAAGCCTACGCGGTAAGCCCGAAGACTACCTCGACTTCGATGGCTCAGGACGACCCCGGCGCCTGCTTCGGCCTATATTTCGACGGTCCAACTAGGCCTCCGACTCGGCCTCATGCACGGGGGACAGTTTTGCATCCCAATCCTAATATATTCAATATCTTTACGTGACTAACAGTTCACAGATAACGCCTGCGAAATTCGTTCAGGTGCAGGTCTGGCTTTGTCTTCGCAAGCCACCCCTGGCAGGCGAAGTGCAGAGACGTGCAATCACCAGCCAAGGTGACCCTCTGATCTCAGGCTCGCACGAAGACTCCGGAGTTCAACCGGTGGAAGGTCAGCTGGCAAAAGACAGGGCGTCGCACTCAGGCCATTGACTAGTCAGCCTTGACTACGACCTCGGCGTGGTTGTCGCCCTGCTCTTACAAAACGCCTCACGCGTAAGCACGGCGCGCCGATACACGACAAATCTTGACCTGTTCTCATAAATAGGCCTCCTTCTGTTCATCAACGCTCGCTGATGTTAGCGTCCGTAGACGCAATCATCGAACGCAGATAAACAAAAGTAGGCCTACTTGTGAGAAGATAACCACATGTAGGAACAAGGCGAGCAACCGGGATGGGCTAGGAACATGCAGTAGCACCGATGTACTTATACCCATGCTCGCCCGGTGGGGAGTCGCCAGGCTGGCGGAAGGTCAACCGACGGCATTCCAATCGACGGAAGTGCAACCAGCGGGAGGTGAGGCGTCCCGGTCAAAGTGTGCACGCGGTGCACCTTTCCTGCCATGCTGCACCTCCCACGCCCTTGTCAGACGTGTCAGACGTCTCAAAAAACGCAGGTCGAAAAGCCCCCGGGTACGCGCGGGAGGCGGGCCTCCCCGCGCATCGTCGCGGCATCCTCGGCTCCGTGGCTAAGCGGCTCAAGATCAAGGACAATTTCGACAACAGCTCCGGCTCCATATTCTCAGTGCGAACATAGGCCACACCGGCCAGTTCGACTTTGACTCCACCACCGAAGGGCCCCGTGGACAGGGACGGCTTCGGCAACCCGTCCGCCGCTGTATCCTCGGCGTGAGGCGGGACTACACTAGACAATGAGACTCCATCCAACAATACAGGAGCTCACAGGATGCAGGGACGGAGGGGGCCAAAGGGCTTGGCAACATGGCTTCGGCCCGTGAAGCCCTTCACCATGAGAGGCTCCTGTTGTAGGGATGGCCCCCACCTAAGCCCAGCAGGCCAGTTAGAAGGCTGTAAGGCCCAAAATGGGATATGTATGATGACATAAATGCCCCTGCGAGGGATACCTGAATGTAAGGGTACTATTGTAAAACACTCCCCATGTGGAAACCCTAAGCATTGCTCACCTAACTCTCCACTACCATACCTCTCTCTCTCTTTGTTTAGTCTGTAACCACAATAGGCCCGATTGTGTAAACCAAGTAAAGTTGGTGTACAAGTAGAACATGGCAGATCACGGGAAAAAAGGAAAGAGAGATAAACGGGGGAGAAGAACATCGCATAGCAAAAACTTACCGACGAACACAAGAAAAATCACTGTGGGTGAAGACGGACTGGAGTGACAAGGTTAGTAGAAGCAAAAAAGCTTACCCAAAAAAATCTCCCTCTTGATATGCAGTCCCTCCCGTGACTTGCTCTTAACGTTATTTGATTTTAATTTTGTGATCTTGATTGCTTTTGTGCTCCATGGTGAAACATATACTACTACTACTACTACTACTGCGATCTTGATTGCACCTCCATGATTGCCAGCGTCCGTCTGAAGGCAGTGGCTGACTGGTGGGGCCTGCGGGAGGTGTTCGACCACTCGCTTGACTCCTTTGCACGTAGTCGTAATCTTCCTTCGCTCAAACGCTTTGACACCGATGCTGTTGGTGACGATTGAGTGAATGACTCAGCGTGCTATTGAGGAAGGTGAAGTCGACGAAGGAACACTATCTCGCCACGTACTGCTCGGAACAAGAACGAGTTGAAGACAACACCAACAAAAACATTAACTTTTTCGGAATAGATCTGATCTTTTATTTCTAAATCATGTTCTGTGGCTACAAAGTGCCCTCCTGGCACCCCTCAAACCTTAGCACAAAAACTCTAAAGGCTTTCTCCCAAAAGCTGTCTCAAAGCCACACCCAAAACATCTAACATCTCTCTATTTTGATATGCTAGAGCCCCGCATCGTGTCCTCGTTAACACGGATACGAAATCCTATCTATTCTGAAAACCAAGGGACTCGAAATCCTTCCGAACATAGGTTTTCCAAAATCGCTAAACCTACCAGTTATAGACTCCTTCCAACTTATCATGTGTCGAAACCTCTAAGACTGCACCTCTCATATCTTCTTCACACATCATCCACCTTTTATCTCCACGTGCTACAACATGAGCCCAACCATCTCGTGACATCCTCGACCACTTGAACCTCGGATTTCCCCATTCTAGTCCCAGTCGTCCTCGTCATCGATCATGACCATCTTTACGCCCAAGCTGCACATACAAAGACTAAAGAACGTTTTCTTAGTATAAGTGGTCTCCAACTTAACCAACATCAATCCACACATGCATAACACACTCTTGTCCATCCATAAACACAAAACAAATCATCCACGACCTCAATATCCATGCTTTCCAAAAAGCAACCTTAGACCACTCAGTAAGGCCGGTTTGACCGCCATGCATAGGCCGATCAATCAGCTGGTCCAACATGAGAACTCGAAGATTACAAGTACTCGGGGTACTCAAAAGTCACAAGAATTATAGCACTCAAAGCCTACGACAACCGGCCATCGACCAGTACTGTAGCACCAATCATCGACCAAGCAATGTAGTTATGACCATCGATCGATTACTGTAGCTTACGGCCATCGTCCGGTTACTGTAGCTTATGACCATTGATTGATTATTGTAGCTTACCACTATCGACCGGTTCACTGTAGCTTATGATCGGTTCACTGTAGCTTATGACCAACCCGGTCATTTTGCCATGCTCGACCTGCCGTGGTTGTTCTGCCATATCGTTTTGCCGTGGTTGACCTACTGTGGTCGATCTACCATGGTTGTTTTGCTGTGGTCGAACGTACTGATCGGACCGTCCTTCGCAAGGACGATTGGACCACCTAACTGAATATTCCAGCAACAATAGTGCATCGATCAGAACTTTCACAAACGCAAATTTTAATGTAACCCAAATATCAATTATTCATCATCACTAAATTTTTGACCTATCCACATGGTCTAACAATCTCCCCCTTGATGAATACATTGATAACACCTCAAAATCTTTTACAGCACCTCAAAATCTCTTGAATGAGTTATGTTTTGAAAGAAAAGCAAAATTTATGAAAAGAAAGTTTCAAGCTAGTGAAAATTAGTAAAAACTCTAAAAAAAACTCCCCCTCAACACAAGAGGAGCAATTTTAGCAAATATCTCCAATTTCTCCAAAATCAATTTTTATCCTGTTTCCAAATTTCCCCCCCGTTTTCTCCCCCTTTGGCAATGAAATCATCAAGTATTTTAGAGAAAGAATAATTCTAAGAAGGAGCAATGAGAGTAAAAATCAAGAGCTTTGTAGATTATTGTAGTCACTTTGCATTGAATTAATAAATTAACCAAGCCATCTTTTTTTTGAGTAGAGCTACCTAGATCATATAAAATCATATATCATATAGTAATGTCAAAACAAATCTTTAACATAATTTAGCAATTTAGATTAATGATTGACATCCCAACAATTGACCAAACCAATTATAAAGAGTACAATGAGATATCACAATGAAAAGTCAAAGCCTAAAAGTGAAGCAAATTTTAAATATAGACGAAATAGCAGTGTCATATAACAATCTATTGCTCCACACTCAATTCTTAAGCATGTGGTATGCTTGTAGCATACTTCTTGTAAATGGTGGCATGTTTAAAGTATACTCTTTTTCATTTATGCATTTTTGGTTCCTTTTCTTTTTGTTTACACATGGCATGCTTGAAGCATACATCTTTTTAGTTTTCTCTTTCTCATTTTTAAGTAACATTCCAAACTGATTGTACATAGAAATATTGTAATAAGAAACATACGAGCCTCATAGTCATGATTTAAAATAAGACTCACAATCAAGCTAATCCTTTTCGATGAACATCACAAAGTAATAACTATAATCAATCTAGTCAAAGTTTTCTGTCATGTCATGCTTTAGTTCAAGTATAGTAAATTAATTACAACTAGTCATGATTACAACTACATAGTATATGAGTAAATGTGACAAAGAAAACTTTACTACTCCTTTGATTTTAATGACTTGGACTTGGTGACTTATTTGACAAGTATAATAGACAAAACATCTGAAATTGTTAAACAACAAGCTTCCCCTTAGAATAATCCCACAGGATGCAACACATGCATCTCACTTCGCAAATCAGCAAAATATGAAGAATCAAGCGGTTATGAGAGAATATGAGCAATCTAAAAATTAAACTCAACAAGGTGTAAAATAACACCACTCTTTCCACATGGTCTCTAAGAAAGTGAAATCTCTTAGAAGTCATTAAAGGAAGAGGAGCCATCAAGTATTCCAACCAAGTAATGACGTAAAAGACCAGAACCCAATCAAGCGCATGTTCTCCGTCCCACATTAGATGTTCTCACATCACAGAAAACATCGGTCTCACACTACTGGGGTTAGTAAAATAAGATCTAGAAATCTAGTACTATAACACATGATGAACAAGAGCAACAACAGGCAAAGATAAAGATTTAAGCGAAGAGTTAATCACTGTAATATTCCGGTTAGACCATCGTTGAAGTGTCGGTCTGACCGCAAGGTGGTCTAACCACCTCAGCAAGGCTGGTCTGACAGCCAACCGGTCAGACCAATCCACCAATGGGGGTTTGATTGCTTGAGACCAGTCTGACCGCGTGGAAAACGCTGGTCTGGCCAGTCCTATCGTAAAAACTCTTGAATCTACAGAAAAATTATTAGAGGGACCAAAGCGACAATAAGAAGCTTGCACGTCTTCTAATCTAGAATGAGAAACCTTTCTTAACCTGTCTCTCTTTTCTTTTTTGCTTTTCGGAAGCAAAATTGAACCAAATGATCATCTCTACCACAATGGGTGTATTGATACTTGACTTGATAAGAAGTCGTATCTACCACCTTCATAGTACCCACTTTGGTAGAGGAATCTTTCACAATACCAGTAGATTTAAAGACAATTTATTTTGGTTCAGATTTTACTTCAAAAATTTTAGGTGCAAGATACTTAACAATCTTAGGAGGATTATTCATGATATGCTCAATAAAATTAAATCCTAGACCACGTTTTTTCACACTTGTTTTCGATTTGTCATGAATCATATTCAGTTTTTTCTTGCTAAAAGAAAATCTCTCTAAAGTGTTATTAATATACTTATTTTCATTAGCTAATGAGGGACAATTTGTGCATTTAACGGTTCATTGACAAGATCCTTAGAAGCATTAGACCGAACCAATCTTTTTTTAGCTAAACTATTATCTAGTCAAGGCTTCCACTTCTGTGTTAAGTTTAGAATAGTTAGAGCAAGAAGATATCTCATGATAAAGCATCTGTTAACTATTTCTTGAGATAAACTAAGCCTAGCTACTAGCAATTCACAATTAGAGTAAGTTTTAGTTTGAGCATTTCAAATACTTGACTCTACACATGTAAGACAACTAGACTTGAGCTTTTCAATTTCATCATTTGCACGTTTTAACCTTTCATCATAAGAGTCATGTGCCAATCTTAATTCATCAAGTTTAGCAGTTATATCACTAAATTAAATCAAGTTTGATGCATTAATTGTTTTAGTAGATTTCAACTTAGAATATAAAATTTGACATGACTCACAAGATTCATCATTAGAGATAGAAGCTCTACGTCTATTAATTTCAGAATTTAAGCTCTCAACAACAAGATCATTGTTTTTATTTTTTATACTTCTTGAGCTCCTTTATCTATCTAAGCATGTCACGACATAAATCTGTATAAGAAGATTTTACCTTATCAGGATCACTATAGAGATTATCATTATCAAGCTCCTCACTGTTTACCATAAAACACATTTCTGTGAAGTCTACCTCCTTTGCCTTCTTGTCATTGTGCTCATCGTCACTCGCAGAATCAACATCACTCAAATCAACCTCCTTAAGTGCTCAAAGTACTTTGTTGACTGCCCTACAATAATTGCACTTCTTGCTTGGGTCAATCTTGAATTGAGAGCGATGAGTTGGTGGTTTATCATTCTGGACCTCCTTGCCTTTTAGTTTGGAGCAATTCATCTTGATATGGTTACACTCACCTCATTCATAGCATCAGATTAGATCTTCTTTCCACCTTGATCTGAAGTTATTAATTACCCTGGTTATACAAGTTGCTCTTCTGGAATCTTTTCTAATTATTCATATGAAATAGATCACAATACAAACAAAAAAATAATAGAAGAACTAGAAGAATTGCCAGCTTGGTTAGTCACTAAACTCAAAGAATTAGAATTGTTTATCCTGACCAAGATATCAATCTCATGTATTTTCATCTTGGAATAAAGATTATTCAAAGTTGGTATTTCCATGTTAACAGAATGATTAATAGTAGTGACTAACATATTCCAAATATACATATCCAAAACATTTAAAATTTGATGAGCATTGTCAGAATCAGAATATGTGATATCAACAAATTGCAAACCACTAACAATTTTATTTAAGCGATCAAAAAGTGCATCTACTGATTCTCTACGTTTTATCTCAAATTTAGAATACTGCTTTTTTAATTGGTTCTAACGAACACCTTTAACAACTTAGAACCTTCATGATAATCAGCTAGAGTAGTCTAAATTTTATTTGTAGATTTAATATGAGCAATTCTGATAAACTCATTTCTATTTAAATCTTGCAATAAAATATTTCTAGTCTTAGCATTAGCTTCAACATCAGCAATATTTTCAATAGTAACAAAGGAGGCACTATATATGAATTTTTAACTTTTTGCCAAATAACATTACCTTGTGCTTGTAGAAAAATCTCCATGTGTGGTTTCCAACAGAGATAATCTGATCCAATGAAAAACGGTGGCTTACTTGAAAATGATCCCAATTTGATGCCATTACAACCTTGCTCTGATATCACTTGCATGATCGAATACCGCAATCAGAGGGGGGGATGAATGATTGCCTCAGCTTTTTGGAATCTCTTAGTATTTGATGAAGGTTTTGACTGCTCAGCGTTTGACCACTCACGCGCGATTTAGGAAGGTGAAGTCGACGAAGGAATACTATCTCGCCACGTATTGCTCAAACAAGAACGAGTTGAAGACAACACACCAAGAAAAACACGCTGTCAACGTCGACTAACTTTTCTGGAATAGATCTGATCTTTTATTTTTGAATCATGTTCTGTGGCTGTAAAGTGCCTCCTAGCACCCCTAAAACCCTAGCACAAAAACTCTAAAGGCTTTCTCCCAAAAGCTGTCTCAAAGCCACACCCAAAACATCAAACATCTCCCTTTTTATATGCTAGAGCCTCGCACCGTGTCCTTGTTAACACGGATACAAAATCCTATCTGTTCTGAAAACCAAGGGACCCAAAATCCTTCCGAACATGGGTTTTCCAAAATATCTAAACCGTCCAGTTATGGACTCTTTCTTTAACTCATTCCAACTCATCACGTGTCAAAGCCTCTAGGAGCGCACCTCCCGTAGCTTCTTCACATATCATCGACCTTTGATCTCTACGTGCTCTAGTGTGAGCCCGATCACCTTGTGACATATTTGACCACTTGAACTTTAGATTTCCCCCATCCTAGTCCTAGTCCTCCTTGTCATCGATCATGACCGTCTCCATGCCCGACCGACACATGCAAGGACTAAAGAGTGTTTTCTCAGCACAAGTTCTCTCCAACTTGACCAACATCAATCCACACACGTATAAAACACTCTTTTCCATCCATAAATATGAAACAAATCATCCACGACCTCAATATCCATGCTTTCCAAAAATTAATCTCATACCACTCTGTAAGACTGATCTGATAGCCATGCATAGGCTGGTCAGCCCACTGGCCCAACATGAGAACTCGAAGATTATGAGTACTCAGGGTACTCAAAAGTCATAAGAATTATAGTACTCGAAGCCTATAAATCAACCATCAACCAGTCACTGTAGCACCGATCATCGACCAAGCACTATAGCTACGACCACCGGCTAGGTTGTCAGATCCCGGAGTAATGACTCCGAAACCCTCTATGTAAATCGCACTAGTCCAGAAACAGTTAGTGCACATAGTGAACAAAGATACATATCAAGCACAAATGACCAACTTAATTAAATAAAAGAATACAGCCTTATGGCCAAGTCTTACATTGATGCTCATTGGCAACAATAATAAGGCAAATAACTGCGGAAGCAAACTGATAAGAAGCGAAGCCCAAGCCTACCCACAGGCAAACGACAGTAAGACGCGGCCTACTCATCCAGGTCATCACCGTAGTCGAAGACGTCTTCCTCTGAGATGAGATAGCAAGGTGAGTACAAATTTGTACTCCGCAAATCACACGGAGAAATGCAACATAATGATAAGGGCATCAATGGAAGGCTTATAGGGTTAGTTTGATCATAAAACAACATTTAAAGAAATACAGTAAATAGATTGAAATTGCTGAATTTAATACAGTAAGTAAAAAACAGAACTTGTAGTTGAAAATAATACCGCTAGCGCAGGCTCCGACCAAACACCAACCTATCTACGAGCATTCCACCCGGACCATCTTTTCCAAACGATCTCGTATGGATTCCATCCATCCACACGTTTCCAAACACTCGTGGGTTCCATCCATTCACAAGCTTCCAATCTCTCATGGATTCCATCCATCCACAAGGTTTTCGTTCTCTCATGGATTCCATCCATCCATAAGGCTTTCGAAAATCATTTTTGAAAAACAAAGTCTAATCCATGAAAAACTTTCACTCAGCATGCCCATGACCGTGAGCACGACTATCCAGAATAGATTATACACTCTACAGAGGTGGTATTACTTTACCCACAAGACATTGTCGTCCTGGATTGCCACGTGAGTTACACACTTTCTTAGGTGTCCGGCGAGGAGATTATGACAAAGCCTTTACAATGCAAAGCCTTCAACCTGGCCAAGTCAACCCTAAGGTTTCGCCTCAGTAAGGAATCCACCAGACTTGGACCCCCTCTTGAGCCGAGTGAGACTTCACATGGCAGACACCACGCTCACTTGCAACCTACAACCTGACTCAGGTTGGGACTCACAAATTATTCAGCCAGGACTGTCCCATACTAGCCTATGGTAGTACGATAAGGCTTTGCAACAGTAGCTCACAAACTGGTCCGTAATTGACTTAGGCTCAATCACATACCCCTGTGCACGACAATCAACACTGTGTCTCCGAACAACAGTGCATGCCTGCACCCACCACCTAACAATTAGCCTAGGTCTAAACCAGATTTTATATTTTATTTTGAAATAGTTTCATAAACCTTCTTGACTCACCGAAGTCAAAAATACATCTCAAAAGCTTATCATTTTATGTAAAAAAGGTTATCCCAAAACAAACATTATGTCTACGCAGGTCTAAGCATTTGATATGAAATTTCTCTACTAGTGTACTAACTAGAGTTTTTAATCTAGGGTGACAAGGTATCAGGGAAATTCAATGTCAATGGAGGTGATAACAAATAGGCAATAACTAATTTAAAATTGGAATTGAAATATATTGAATAAAAATATGCATGCAGAATAATTTAAAACAACATAAATTTTATTTTGAAATTTGAGATCAATATGATCAAGGTGTGTGACTTGCCTTGCTCTTCAGATGGGTGCAAATCTTCATCGAGGAAATCTCCCGAATCATCGCAGTCTACACGTGAAAATAACCTACTAAATTAAAATAAATTTAAAATAAATTCAAATCAACTCTAAATATTTAAATTAATGGTATAAATGGATAGAGGGGAATTTTTGATGAATTTAGAAATTTGAATGAGTTCAATCGGAGTTAGGATGAAGGAGAACGGGCTCTCGGAAGTTTAAAATCAGGAAAAAGAATAAATTGGATTTTTGGAATTATTTTTGTAAACAAAAATAGAATTATGATGTCAGCCCTGGAATTTATTTTTGGCCGAATTATTTTTCTACTTGAAAATCCAATTTATGATGTCATGCTGACATCAGCCCTGGTCGAATTTTTGGACATGTCACTGACATGTGGGCCCGGGTCTATGGACGGGTCCACAGACTGAGTAGATGGCTAAGGTGACAAGGGAGTGGGACAGTGCTTGTGTGGCGCTGACGGGGCGGGAAGGCGCCGAGGTGGCATGCCACTGGGCTGCCATGCCAGCACGGCGATGACGTGGCCGCCTGGCCGGTGGTGGCGCTCGGGGACAACGGGCTCGCCGGCGCTCCGACAGCTGGTGGCCGATGGCAAGGGTCAGAAAAGGAAGAGGAGCGCGCGGGGATCTCTGTGCTACCTGGTACGGGGCTCGGCGAGCACAGGAGACGGCCGGCGGCGAGCGAGGAGCGGCGGTGGCGCTTGGGCGATGGCGGAGACAGCGCTCCGGCGGCGCTCGAGCCCGAGGAAGTGGCTGACGGGCTTTGCGGAGAGGTGGGGAAGGCCAGGAGGGCTACGGCGCTCTGGAAGGTGGCCGAGGTGGCGGCGATTGCTTGCCGAAGTTTGTGGCGGTGGCGGCGACGAAGGCGCACAGTGTTGGGGCGTTGGCTCACAGGAGAGGGGAAAGGAGGGCAGAGGGAGATGGTGCGGAAAGAGGAGGTACAAATTTACCCACCAAATTCAAATAATTTCATAATAAATTCAAATAAACTTCAAATATTTAAATTGAGGGCAGAAATGGATAGAGGGGGATTTTTGATGAATTTAGAAATTTGAATGGGCTCAATCGGAGTTAGGATGGCAGAGAACGGGCTCTCGGAAGTTTAACATTAGAGAAAAAGAATAAATCTATATATTTGGAATTATTTTTCTAAAGAAAAATAGGAATTATGATGTCAGCCCTGAGAATTTATTTTCGGCCGAATTATTTTTCTACAGGAAAATCCGATTTATGACATCAAGCTGACATCAGCCCATAGTGGACTTTCGGACAAGAGGCTGATAGGTGGGCCCCGGGTTTATGGACCGAGTCCACTGACTGAGTAGATGGCTGAGGTGGCAAGGTAGTGGGACAGTGTTTGCATGGCGCTGACGGGGCGGGAAGGCACCGAGGTGGAATGCCACTAGGCTACCACGCCAGCACGGGCGATGACGTGGCCACCCGGCTGGTGGCGGCGCTTGGGGATAGCGGGCTCGCTGGCGATCGGCAGCACGGCGGCGGCGTGAGAGTCGGAAAAGGGAGAGGAGCGTGCGGGGATCTCAGTGCTACCTGGTGCAGGGCTCGGTGAGCACAGGAGATGAATGGCGGTGAGTGAGGAGCGGCGGCGACGCTCGGGTGGTGGCGGAGATGGCGCTCCGACGGCGCTCGAGCCCAGGGAAGTGGCTCACGGGCTTCGTGGAGAGGCGGGGAAGCCGAGGAGGGCGATGGTGCGGCTCGAAGGTGGCCGAGGTGGTGGCGATTTCTCGTCGAAGTTGGTGGCGGCGGCGAAGGCGCACGGCATCGGGGCGCTTGGCTCACGGGAGAGGGGAAATGAGGGAAGAGGGAGATGGTGCGGAAAGAGGAGGTGCCCGGGGAGGGTTTAAATAGGGTCGGGAAGGGGAGGGACGTGGGGAATGGGTCGCCGGAGTTGGTGCGGGTGGCGGCGACTGTTGCGGGCAGAAGGGAGTGGGGAGGTGGGGAAGTGGGGATTCGGGCGGGGAGACGAGTGCGTGGAGTGTGGGAGAGGTTGGGGAGTGGGAGGCGGCAGCGTGCGGGGCATGAAGGAGGAAGGTGGGTGCGGCCGGGAAGGTGGAGGCAGCATTTTTGACGGCGGGCGTGGGAGGAAGAAGACGCGGGTAAGGAGACGGGTTTGACGGGGGGGTCGGGTGCAGCAAGAGAGAGAGGGAAGAGAGAGGGGAGGCGCCGACAGGTGGGGCCGGGATGTCGGGGAAACGGGAAAGGAGAGAGAAAGGAGAGGGAGGTGCGGACGGCAGCGATTGCGACGTGTGCCAAAGGGAGAGGATCGGGCGGCTGAGGAGGGGAGCGGGTAGGGACGGCGGGATGATGGGCCGAGGCGGGGACTCGGCTCATCTAAGCTGTCCACACGTTGACCCGAGGGAGGGGAGAGGCGGGATGGCGAGCGGCGACGTGGATAGATCCAGACCGTCCACACGTCAGCCGGAGGGAAGGAGAGGGTTTTGAATTTTATTTTTCATTTTGGATTTTTAGAAAAGCTGAGAAAATTCAAAAAGACTCAGAAAATATGAAATAAATTCCAAACATTCCAGAAAAATTCACAGAAATTTCTGGAGATATTTTGGACTTAGATAAAATATTTCCAACTTAATGTTGTATTATATTTTTATACTTAAAATAATTTTTAATTTTAAAATAGATTTTAAAACTCCAGAAAACATAGAAAAACCAAATAAAAGCCAAATAAATTCAAATCACTAATTTGAATTAGGATTTTTACAGAAAATCAAAATATCATTTTATTTATTAATACTTTTAGGTTTTTACTTAAATTACTTTTCAAATCCGGCCTTTTTGAAAAAGAAATCTAGGACAAATCAAAAATTAAAATTTAGGAACCAAAACACATATTTTTATTTTAAAAAAATTAATTTAATTTAAAAATAATTTTTTTTCTTTCAAAAATTGAAATAAATAGCTGGGCTGCTACATAGGTCTGTAGCTTACGACCAACGACCGGCTATTGCAGCTTACGACCTTCGATCAGTCACTGTAACTTATGATTGGTTCGTTGTAGCTTATGATCAGTTCACTCTAGATTATGACTGGTTCACTCTAGCTTATGACTACCCTGGTCGTCTTGCCGTGGTTGACCTATTGTGATCAATCTGTAGTGGTCGTTCCGCCATGATCATTCTACCGTGGTCGATTTGCCATGGTCGATCTTTTGTTGTCATTCTGCCATGGTCGAACATGCCGATCGGACCGTCTATCACAAGGCTGATCGGACCGCCTAACCTAAATATTCCAGAAACAAGAGCGCATCAACCAGAACTTTCACAAACGTAAATTTCAATACAACCCACATATCAATTATTCATCATCACTAAATTCACGACCTATCCACATGGTCTAACGTGGTCAGTGATGGAGGAGGTGAGGGCTTGGTCACCTGAATGTTTGGCGAGTCTACCTAGTTCAAGAACCCTCTGTGTAAATCGCACTAGTTCAGGAACAGTTAGTGCACACAGTGAAACAAAAATACATATCGAGCACAGATGACCAACCAAATATATATTAAACAAAAGATTATGGCCTTATGGCCAAGTCTTACATTAGGGTCATTGATAACACAAATAAAGAAAGTAATGGCGGAAATAAATTGATAAATAGCGAAACCCAACAGCTTGCCCATAGGCAGACGACTGTAAGACACATCCTACTCGTCCAGGTTCTCACCGTAGTCGTAGACGTCCTCCTCTGAGATGAGATAGCAATGTGAGTATAAAATTGTACTCCGCAAGTCACACGGAGAAATGCAACATAATGATAAGGCACCAATGGAGGGCTTATATGGTTAGTTTGCATAAAACAACATTTAAAGAAATACAGTAGATAGATTGAAATTGTTGAATTTAATACAGTAAGTAAAACAGAACTTGTAGTTGAAAATAATACCGTTAGTGCAGACTCCGACCAAACACTAACCTATCCACAGGCATCCCACCTGGACCATCTTTTTTGAAAATATCTCGTACGGATTCCATCCATCCACACGTTTTCCAATCACTCATGGATTCCATCCATCCATAAGGTTTTCGAAAACCATTTTTTGAAAAACTAAGTCTAATCCATGAAAAACTTTACTCAGCATGCCCATGACCGTGGGCACGGCTATCCAGGATAGATTATACACTCTGCAGAAGTTGTACAACTTTACCCACAAAACATGATCATCTCATATTGCCACGCGATTAACACACTTTCTTAGGTGTGTGGCGAGGAGATCATGACAAGGCCTTTACAATGCAAAGCCTTCAACCTGGCCAAGCCAACTCTAAGGTTTTACCCCAGTAAGGAATCCACCAGACCGGGACCACCTCTTGAGCCTAGTGAGACTTCACATGGCACACGTCATGCTCACTTTCAACCTACAACATGACTCAGGTTGGGACTCGCAAATTAATCAGTCAGGGCTGTCCCATATCAGCCTTGTGGTAGTACGATAGGGCTTTGCAATAGTAGCTCATAGACCGGTCCTTAATTGACTTAGACTCAACCACATACCCCATGCATGACAATCAACACTGTGTCTCCGAACAACAGTGCATGCCTGCACCCTCCACCTAACCATTAGCCTAGGTCTAAACAAGATTTTCTATTTTATTTAGAAATAATTGTATAATCCTTCTTGACTCACCGAAGTCAAAAACACACTTCAAAAGCTTATCATTTCATGTGAAAAAGGTGTCCAAAGCCTAAGTTATATCTATGCAGGGCTAAGCGTTTGCTACAAAAATTCTCGAGCCATACTAGTGTACTAACTAGAGTTTTGTTCTAGGGTTACAAGGTATCGAGGAATTCAACATCAATGGAGTAAATAGCAAGTAGGCAATAACTAGATTTAAATCTGAATTTGAAGTACGTTGAATAAAACTAATAAGACTAAGCATGCACTGTAATTTAAAACAACATAACTTTATTTGCAAACTGTGTACAACATGGTCAAGGAGTGTGACTTGCCTTGCTCTGCAGTGGGATGAGAATCATCGTCGAAGAAATCTCTCGAATCGTCATAGTCTACACGTGAAAATAATCCCCCAAACTCAAATAAATTCAAAATAAATTTAAAACAACTTGAAATATTTAAATCAACATTTTGATGAATTTAGAAATTTGAGTGGGCTCAATCGGAGTTAGGACGAAGAAGAACAGGCTCTCGGAAGTTTAAAATCAGAGAAAAAGAAAACAATCTGATTTTCTGGAATTATTTTTCTAAAGGAAAAAGAGATTATGACATCAGCAAGAATTAATGGAATTATTTTTCTAAAGGAAAACCAGGTTTATGGCGTTAGCCCTGGCTTGGTGAGACTAACCAGTGGGCCCTGGTCTACATGGACCAGGACCATGGACCAGAGGGGAGGCTGAGGTGGCAGGGAGGCTGACATGTCTGCTGACTGTGCAAATTTGCTGACGTGGTAGCCAAGTGGCACTGACGTGGCTGCCACGCGGGTTGAGGGGTCTTGGGTGCTGATGTGGCAGTACACGTGGCTGCCACGTGGGCTTGAATGTTGAGGTGGCTAGACACGTGGCTCCACGTGAGCCAAAGGGGAAGGTGGCGCTGACAGAGCGGGGAGGAGCCGAGGTGGATTGCCATCGGGCGCCATGTGGCATGCCACGGATGCTCGGGCTGCCAACGTGGCTCGTCGGCCGGAAGAGCGCTCAGGACCCGAGGGTCGCCGATGTTCCGGCGAGCGGCGGTGGATGGTGTTGGGTGCAAAAGAGAGAGGAGATCACGGGGATTACTTTGGTGCACGGGGTGCTCACCGAGAAGGGCCGAAAGATGGTCGGCGGCGAGAGAGGCGGTGGCGTGCGCTCGGGCAATGGTGGCAATTGTGCTCTGGTGGTCCTGGGGCTTGGTCGAGGACGGAGGAGATCACGACGAAGGTTGGACTACCATCGGATTGACCTGGCTATGGCTGAAGGCGTGGTGATAGCTCGTCGGAGTTGGTGGCGGCGCTCGGGAAGAAGGGAGCACGGTGCTGGGGCGTTGGGGAGCTTGAGAGGGGTAGTGAGGGTAGGGGTGAGGTGGAGCGAGGGGTGGCAGTGCTCGGGGAGGGTTTATATAGGCTTGGGGAGGGGGAGGTACGGCGGGATTCGTCATCGTAGAGTGCAAGGACGTGGTGGCGGTTTCGGGCGGAGAGGCCGAGTGGGGAGTGGGGAAGGTGGGCGATGGGTGCGGTGAGTGCGGCGCACGAGAGAGGTAGTGGGGGCGGCGCTAGCGCGGGGTGAATGTTGCCGGGAGAGACGGGGCGGCGTAACGGCCGGGGTGGCGTCGTGGTCGGGAAAGAAGGAGACGGGCGCGGAGAAGATGAGAGGCCTGATAGGCAGGCCCGGGTTGTCAGCGGCAGAGGAGGGAGGGGAAAGCAGGTGGCTCAGATTTGTGACGCGTGGCTAGGGAAGGATCGGGTGGCCAAGGTGTTTAAGTGGAAGGGGACGGGTAAGATGGGTCGGGGCGGGACTCGGCTCAATCCGAACCATCCACGCATCGGCCCGAGGGGAAGGCGGGGCGGGAGGGTAGCGGCGACGTGGGCGAATCCCAGCCGTCCACGCGTCGGCTGGAGGAAAAGGGGTATTTTATTTTTCTTTTTGATTTTCAGAAAACCCGAGGAAGGAGAATAAAGCTTAGAAATTAGCAAAAAAGATCCAAATAAATTCTAGAAAATTCCTATAATTCGAATAAAATGCAAGGAACTCAAATAAAATTAAATAAACTCATTTTGAACACAATTTCTCTGAAACCTTAATAGTTTTTAATCTATGCTCAAATGAAAATAGAGAATTTAAATTCTAGAAAATAACAAATAAATTTTAAAAAATTTTGGAATGTCACAATAACCTATTGTTGCATATAGTGGGTTTGACTATTTGAGCCAGATGTCTTATATATCTTGGCTTGAAATAGTATTTCTTACTCATATAAAGCTAAAAAAGTCACAAACTCTAATAAATTCAAATTGAATTGCAAATATGGCCTTTTTCCAAGTTGGTTTGCTCCTTTTTTATCATAAAAGTGAAGTCAAAATCAAACTCTCAAATTGGTCACATGCATCTATTTCATACTCTTTATGACCTCTTTAAGTTGAATTAATTGGTGTCAAGCTTCATGTGTTGGAAGGTCGCCTTTTTGGCTTATCTAGTTTTATTGCTTTTTGGTGATTAATGTCAAAAGAGGAAAAATTAGAGCATAATAGCTTTGGATAAGGCATAATATACCCTTTTTGAATTTGACAAAGGGAGAGAATAGGGTATAAGAGTGGTGTATAATAGTATTGATAAATAGTGTGGAGTGCCAAAAGGGGAAGAATATGCAAAAAAAGGAGGAGAATCTTTATCTTTATGCTTTCACCTTCTCTCATGCCTTTGCTTTGTGACATGCATGAATAGCTTATTCCTATCACATGTTCATTTTTATCCAAATGCTATTATAGTTAAAGGATTTTTGTCATCAATCACCAAAAAGGGGGAGATTGTAAGTTCGAGCTCTATTAAGTTGGTTTTGGTGATAATGACAAATAGAAATATGAGACTAACTCGTTTGTTAATTGTGATATTTCTTAAGTTTCATTTGGATGAAAATGTGAGAATCATGGAGGTATGCATTCGATGTCACATTCTTATATCCTATTGCATTTCTCGGATTCAAAATATAGGTTGAACTCCACCAAAAGTTTAACTTGAATATGCGCATATGTTTTTATTACACATACTTATATGCACATATTTTGGGGGAGTTCACTCTATGTTTTGTGGTTTTATTAATATTGATCCATGTTCCTTTTTCCACATATTGGGATCTTTACTTTGAAATATGTCCTTTGAGTATATAAAGCTTGTGTAGTTCATATATACTATTAATTGATTGAAACTCAATCATTTGCCATCGGGTTGTCATCTAATTCTAATACCTTCATTATGTGTTAATGATTGGATGATTAATGACAACCGGATGAGTAGATTTTGCTAGCAATTAATCTCAAGATAAACACTCTCATTCATATGAGCTAATTGCTTAGAAAGCTTATCCTAGAGTATACAATTGTTGTGTACATGTTGTATACTCGTAAATTAATATTTATTTTGTTATTTGTTGATATTGTCATGAATTACCAAAAAGGGAATATTGTAGAATCGAGTCCCTCCATTATAAGTTAATGGTGAAGTTTCGGTAATAGATGTTAATTGATTTGTAGACTAACATTTTCCATGAGTTAGATGAATAGGTTAGGTTCCACAAATGAGGATGACTTGAGATGACTTCATGTGTTGAAGATCATCAAATCAAGTTTCAGGATGGAGAATAGCTTCATGAGTTGAAGGCCATTAAGAAGAGAAGTTGATTAAGATTCTCAAGAGGAAATGATTATGAGTTGATCATCAAGTCAAGATAACATCCATCATGTGTTGATGGAGTTCAAGTGAAGGATGTATCCTGGGATGATACATACCAAGACAATGATCTAGATTTGAAGTGAAGATATGTGTTATCAAGTTTCAAGAGGATGCTCAAGGCAAAGGTATGACTAGCTAGGCCTAAGAATGTGTTCCTAGTATTTTACTTGTCCTGGTATTTGGTTGGAAGACCATATTGCTAGTATAGGTTATCGTACTATTAAGAGGAGTCATGTCTAGTAACTTGAGTCTTATCATGTGTTTATAGCTCAATCTCACTCGCTCTAGCTCTCCATAGTATGATGCTATTATTTGCGAATGTGTTTTACAAATAGCTGAGGCTCGTGTTGAATCCTTGTAATATATTATACATTGCGAATGTATTTTGTAAGTGTTTGAAGTCCAAATTTCCTACTCCTTGTGATATGAAGCTTATATTTGCAAATGTGTTTTGCAAATGGTTGAACCCATATATAATCCTTGTGCACATAATACTATAATTTACAAATGTTTTTTTACAAAAAAATGTTGAATTATATGCACTTTTCAGAAAAATCGAAACTATCATTGTGTGTCATGTGGAACTACCGCTGGGCGGAACTACCGGTGTTGGGATCACGGTACTACCACGTTTGTTGGTGATTGAAAACTTGTGTAGTCAAAGACAAATGTAGTTGAAAACTAACATGGTTAAAGACCTGTGTGGCTGAAGATCGATGTGGTCGAAGTGGTCAAAGTATCGTTGTTGAAACGTAGTCGATAACGTGGTCAAAAACCAACATAGTCAATAATATGGTCGAAAGCTAGCGTAGTCAATAACGTGATCAAAATCCTACGTGGTCGAAAGCCAACGTGGTCAAAAAGGTTCATGGTCAAAACCGACGTGGTTGAAACAACGTAGTCAGAGACCTGTGTGATTGGACCGAACAACGTAATCGAAGACCAGTGTGGTCAGAGACCTGTGTGGTCGAACCAGACAATGTGGTCAGAGATCTATGTGGTTGAACTAGACAACGTGATCGAAGACCGGTGTGGTCGACGATCAGTAGTACCGGCTTTGTGTGAGTGGTCTGACCTCCATACAGTACTACTGGCTTTGTGTGAGTGGTATGACTGGTGTTGCGGTACGACCATTTGTCTAGTGGTATATTTTTTTGAGAGAGACACTTGTTAGAAGGTTTTTTTCCTCCCCTGTGAATCGGTAGTTCCGCATGTGTGGAGTGGTACTACCGCTGTGCGGTAGTATCAGATCCTATGTGGTGGTACTACCAGAATTACTAAGTAACAGCTAGTTTTTTGATGGTTACAAAGGGGAGCGCTAGTATCAGAATTTTGCCTATGGTGCTACCGATTATCCTAATTCCGGTCCCCAACGGCTAATTTCGTGGTGTAGGGTATAAATAGTCTCTTGTGGCCGGCTAGGGTAAGACTTTTAGCACTCCATTTCACTCTCTTGAGCTAGTGTGAGGTTGTCCTCTTAATTATGCATGTGTTGTATCTTGTGAATAAGGAGAGAGGTCTCCAATTGCATGTGTTATATCTAGAGGTGATTTCATATCCACTTGAACTTGTGCATTCGTTGCACGTGGTGAGAGTCAAACAAGGGGCTTGACTTCATACTTTGGAGGTTGTCGACTCCTAGACGGCGTTGGAGGGTTGTGCACAGTGATATTCTCAAAAAAGTTTGTGAGAAGATGCGACTTGTTGTGAAGGTTGGAGCTCACCTACCCGGAGCGGGAAAGAGCTACTACTAGTGGATTTGAGGTGTTTGGCTTAATTCGTGGAGCTGGTCTAATTAGTTTGGGTTTACCTCAATATGGACTAGGGAAGACTGGCAAATCTCCGAACATCACGGTAAAAAAGAACCGTGTCATTGTGGTTTGTTTTCTTGTATTCAATTTACATTCAAACAATTTATATTTATAGAATTGAATTGATTGCTTGTCTCCCTAGGATTATAAACCTTTGACATAGACTTAGGTTGTTGGTGCACTTAGGTAAATCTAATTAATTTAGACCTTACTTGAGCTAAATTGAATTGATTTACACTTTCGTATTATAAACTTGGTTTTAGCTAAAGGAATTTTAAAATCGTCTATTCACCCACTTTGATAAGAAAAATTAAGCAAGGTTTCTGTGGCCAACTTCAAGTCACCAACCAACACAGCATTAGTGCACAAACGATAGAGATAACGCCACAAAACCAGGGAGCATGATCGAGTTTATGAGCATGGCAGGTAGGCCCTTAGTGCACAATGGTAACATAGTACTAGTAGTTACTAATAGCAGTAACTCAGTTAGCGAGGTGTCAATGTCCGGGCGCAGCACCATAGAAAGCAGGGGAACCTACGCCATCCTGCAAACAGTACTAATCCCAACTCGCACATTCTCATCAGCAACCTAGGGGAAGATATAGCTTGTGCTTCGTGAAAGGAGTCATGGCGTAGGTGGAACTGGCTGACAGCTTCTGCATTGTAAAGTTGAAAATGATATGAGTAGTCATCATCATCATCGTATAAACAGGAAGGAAACAATGAGAGGATAACACTGACCTTGTACGGACTAGTGCGTAGAGTACACTAACTCCTTTCCAGATCAACTCACAGAGGCACCAAAAGGACCTGATGATGAAGACATAGACATGAGCAATCACATCATCAAGGTACTATATGCAACACAACAGTTAGCAAATTGATAACCTAGCCAGCCAAGATAGGAGGACGTATATCCCATACAGGAGCCATCCGACCAGTTTGGCGATCACGTGGAGAAACTAGAAAATAATGTTTATTATCAGCTGTGTGATTGTTTAATGGTATTAAGTAAGGGTAAGAAGGCAAAACACAAACCAGAGGATCCTGGGCTCCGCAAGCCCAATACATGGTGAACATAGTTGACGTGACGCCAAAAGAGATCAGTGCATTTTGGATCTTCGGCTCCCAATGGTAGTCTAGCGTAGCCAGGTGAAAGGAGGAGAGCATGAAAACAACAGCTTGCCACGCACCTAATCCTGAGAAGAATACAGCCAATGGAGAAGAGTTTGGGAAAGTGCCAGCCGTGATCCCTAGGAGCATCAGGAGTAGAGAAGATCCGAAGTAGATAACATAGTAATAAGCTTGATTAGAGTTGCTCTTGTGCATCTCACTCAAAACTGTTGTTGCACCTCCCCAGAACATGTTACCCAATCCCATAAAGCAGATGGTGGTATAGCTAGTGAGCCTATTGTTCACAGATTGCGTGACCTGTAAACCAGCAGTAGCAATAGCAACTTATATAATTTGTTAGAAAAGAACATGAATGATTCATACCACTAGGCAATGTGATTTTTACCTGTTCTTGTGGTATGTTCGCGTGATCCTTTTCGTACCACTTTGTGACTAGGTCGGCTAAGAAGGGCCGGATAGCATGTAGGATACTCGTCATATCTAAAATCAATTCATTCATAGAGGAGGATGTCATTGACGATTACTGAAAAGCCCATTCTTACACCACTACACTATTGCAAACTCCTATTCTCGCGCGCGAGATCTCCCCGGCGTGTGTCCGTTCAATCAGGTGCTCCATTGGTAATGCCCCGGGAACACCTCCACCCCTTTCCCACCCATCCGCAATGCGACGCGAATTCCAGCCTGTTACCCAAAATCGCACAAAAAAAAAAAAAGTGGGGGAGGAGATGGTTGGAGCCGTACCTGAAACGGAGGCTTGGAGCGGAGACGGAACTTTCTTTATCTGGTTGGAAAGCCCGGCGAAGGGTTTATCTAGGCGCGGGAATTTGCTGGGACGAATCCATAATCCACCATTTTGCTGTGGGACGAGTCCACCCTTTGTGACGCGAATTCCAGCCTATTACCGAAAATCGCACAAAGTGGGGGAAGAGATGGTTGGAGCCGTTCCTGAAATGGAGAGAGAGAGAGAGAGAAGGGGCAGTTTTTCGCATGGTCTGGTTGGAAAGCCCGACGAGGGGTTTATATAGGCGTGGGAACGAAAGGAAATGCATAGTGAAGCCTTTTGACAAGTTTAGTCAGCAGCTGCTGAGCGCACTCTTTTTGCCTGAGGAAATGCATAGTGAACTCCTATGCGTAAAAAGCTGTGTATCTATCAACTAAGCTCTCACCGACAGTAGCTACCTAGTGAACTCTTCAATCTTCATGCCTGAGGAAATGCATCGTGGACTCTATATGCATAAAGAGCTGTACCTATCAACTGAGCTCTCATCAATGCATAAAGAGCTGTATCTATCAACTAAGCTCTCATCAATGCATAAAGAGCTGTATCTATCAACTAAGCTCTCATCAACGCATAAAGAGCTGTATCTATCAACTAAGCTCTCATCAACGCATAAAGAGCTGTATCTATCAACTAAGCTCTCATCAACTTATAAGCTGTATCTATCAACTAAGCTCTCATCGACAGCAGCTGCCTAGTGAACTCTTTAATCTTTATGCCTGAGGAAATGCATCGTGAACTCTTTATGCATGAGGCCAGGTATGTACAATGGTTTGTGTCTTAAGTTTGTCTCTAAACCTTCCACTTTATCTAAAGACAGTATAAGAGACAATCTCTCCAACAGTAAATCATTCCTCTAATTATTTTCACCGTAATGTTCTCTCTCACACCTTCTCACTATTTGCATTTGGTTGCGGGCTCAAGTCGTCTCTTATATAAGAGACATCATATTATCTCTCCTTACTCCTCTCTCATCCATATAGGATCTTGCTCATTTAATATAGCTAAAATATAACTAATATAACTAAGATGATACTATTAAAGATGCCATAAAATACTGTATCTATCAACCTCTCATCGACAGCAGCTGCCTAGTGAACTCTTTAATCTTTATGCTCTCATCTGAATCAAAAATGCAGGGCTTCACCTATCAGCTTTCTTGTTCCTCTATTTGCTTTGAAGAGAGGGTCATGCGTGGTGCGATGGTGTCATGTCCGAGTGTTTGGCGTGGCCCGTCCGGGGAGCCTGGCCCGATGGATTCCCCTCTCCCATCTTCACCTCACCGCCGTCACCGGTCGCCGCCTCCTCCAGGGTTGGAACACTATCTCGGCCCTCCAGCTCCTCTACGCCGGTGCCGCTCACACTTGCTCCTCTCCCCTCTTTGTCTTCCACCTCCCCGTGGAGGTGTTTGCTTGGCCCCTGAAACAAAACCAAAATTTTAAAATTAATTTGAATTCTTGTTTGAATTTGATTTCTTGTGAATCCTGGTCAAATTCCACATCAATCCTAGCCATTCAAACCTCAATCTCCCTGCCGCATCGTTTCCTTGAAACGTTTTCGCACGGGCACTGTTCAACATCTGAAAATATCACCGCCACCGATCTTTTTTGCCATCGCCCAATCTTTCCCTCTGCGCCCGCGCCTTCTTGCGCTTTCCCATCACTGCCACACCCCTGCCAACTGGTCAGAGCCTGTACCGCCTCGTCTCTCCCACATCTGACACTCCTTAATTGCACCAGCAACGCGTCAGCCCAGCCATCAGAGCTCACCGCCACCGTAGCCTCTCGCGCATTTTGTTTTCCTCTCGGCCGACTGACTTGCACCGCAAACCGCTTTGCCGCCCTGCCAGCCACCGCCAAGTTAGTGTATGATCGCCCTAACACCTGACACACTTTTTTTTGGCCGCAACTCCCACCTGGTCGAGCCACCATGGCAAATTCACCGCCGTCATCCAAGTTCGTCCTCTCTGCCCTAATCCTCTCACTGCCGACCTAACTCACCTCAGCCATCCCCGACCCACGCCATCATTTCCCTAAGCTTTCTCTAACCCCATAGATGCCCAAATCCTAACTCTATTATCATCTTAACACATCCTTAAGCCCTGTGCCATTCCAATGTCCCGAAGAGAGGAGACCTCGTCGTCGGCGAACGCCAACTCCCCAGCTGCCACCGAACCCCAAAATGAAAACCCCAAACACCAGGAACCTACCCATGGTGGTCGATTGATGTTTTGACCACGGATTCTCTAACTGCCCCATCACCTAAAATCTCCAGGCGCTCCCCTGCTTCAACTCTGACTGCTCCACCGCTTGAAGTCTCCACCCACCTTGTAGTCGAGAGAGACTTCGACCGTACCATTTCGAGTCCTGAGCAATACCACTCATATGCCGTCCGATGCTTTTAAGACACTCGTACACCGTCTAATGCCCTTAAGTCACCTAGATGCTTTTAATATTCCTTTAGCCATTACACTTCTTTACCTAGTTAAATTGTATTTAATTTCTTTTATTAATACCATGATTTTTTTACTTTGGATATTATTTCTCAATATTAATTTGCATGTCACAAAACTCAGAAGATTTCAAATAAATATTCAGAAGAAATTTGAATGCCAGCGAAATGCAAGAAAAAGTTTTTTAAAATTCCATATTTTTGAACATCCGAATTTTGGGATGTTACAAATATCAACAAAGGGTGGGGGAGACTGAGGGAGTTTTGTGGTATGAAAATGGTAAAATTATACTTAACAAAAGTAGATCTGCATCAAATCGGGCGAGGCCATGGGACACTCGAGTTTGTTGGGAAGCTGCACCTACTGGGTAGAGGCTGTATAAATAATTGAGTAGTGAAAAATCTTGTTTTCTTATCTCTATCACGGGAGTTAAGGAATCTTATGAGTAAAGCTGAATAGCTCTGCAGAGTCACAATTTAATGGTATTTGAATACGTCGTGTTTCTGGTAAATGAAGCTGTGTTTAATGGATGAATTTAATAACAAAGTATAAGTAGATTTGAGAATTTGTTATGATTGGTAATCATGTTGGTAAAACCCTAATTTCTTTAACAAGGTTATGATTTTGCGTTTAAAATTGTTTTCAACTCAAACTGCATCCACAAAATATTAAAACCACTATTCTCCAATCCCTTGGAAGATTCTACATGTAATTAAATAGTATTTTTGTATGTGATTTGTTGAGTACGGTGGTTTGTACTCATACTTGCTAAAAACATTAATTAAAAGTGCATAGCAAAAAAATGAGGAAGTCTACGAGGACGACGTGGTGGAATACTGCTAGTAGATGATATGTGGAATTAGGTTGTTCTCCACTCAGGCATGTCTGTGGTGTTCTTTTGTATTGTAATGTATCTAAGGGCCGCACGTCCCGCTGTAAAACTTGACTGATAAGTCGTTATTATGTAATAAAGTTGGCTTTTGAATTTGAGCATATGTTAGCAATGGTGTACACTCGACTGTAATACCTTACAGCTGAACAATTCTGAGCAGTTACGACAGATTCATGACGCCCCTAGAAATGGAGGCGTTAGAGCCCCCATCCACAACCCCCTTACTAATTGCAGGTTAGAACTGATGTGAGATCAGCGTATGCATATCGCACTCTTCTGTTGGCTGATGTGAGCCCTAACATGGCATACGATGACTTGAGCAACGATGTGTTATGTCCCGTCACCGGAGAACGATCACCGGTGATATGAATAACAAATTCAGTGAATGAGAACAGCAATTGTAGACTGGGAAGGAAGGGATTGGAGATGGATTCAGAGAAGAACTTGAGGAAGAAGAATAGTGGATCCAGAAGCTCATACATGTCCATTCGATGCCTCACTTGAGAACAGGAGCTCCCCTTTGTAACCCTGTGGGCCTCGTGTCACACACTGCATACAGGACCCAGTCCACTCCATGACCCCACTCGGCATCGCTTGCCTTGTGCACAGGTATGACGTTACCGTCGCCAAGAATTCCTTTCAGGTGGTAGACGTTACGCTTGCCTCAGTAAGAACTTTTGATGATGAATCAACTAATACTACTTTATGTTATAAATATAAATAGCTTTGCTTTAAAACGGCAGCTAGGGGCGAATTTTTTGTACGGATAATCCATTTTTTATTCGAAATTACATAAATATACCCGCGGGAAATTTTTTTACAAAAATAGGCTCCAGTCGCCGAATGGTTGGGCGACTGGAGCCTATCGCCCAACCAGTCCGCGACACAGTATGTCTCGCTGCACAGTAGAGCGACTACATCCAGTCGCCATCCCGTTAGGTGACTAGCATGCAGTCGCCATCCCGTTAGGCGATTAACATGCAGTCGCCATCCCGTAGGGCGACTGCGTGTAGCCCCCATGTATTGTTTTAGATTTTGTGAATTTTGTAACGTTGAACGGGTAAACAATACAGTGAAGTTGTAATAAAAGTTTATGTTCATTGTATATTGTAGGTGTGTAAAAAGTTTTAAAATTTTTTTTTCATGAAAGATTGAGTACAGAACGATCGATACATACACTGTTAAGTGAGATAGTTTATGTGCGGAGAGAGATAATAGACTTCTGTAAATTTAAATAAACTTCATATTATAACTGTGAGTAACATGCCGCATGTTTTTTCATTACATGCATAACATACATAGCATCTGCAGCGTCGCCTCACTAGTCACCCTGGTGTGCCCCGTCACCGCGCCCGCATCCTCCCATACGGCCTCGCTTGGCCCTCCTCCGGTGCAACGGGTTAGGACGACCCGAAAAAGTAAAACGAGGAGGAGGGTGTCTATCCCGCGGGGGCGGAGTCAGCTGCACCTCTGGCTGTGTGCTCTCCGGTGCACCGGGGAGGGCACTGCCAGAGATAACCTCCGGTGCTACGTCGGAGAAGTGTCCAGGCCACTCCGGTGTAGACGCGAAAAACTGGTCCACTTCGTCCAGGCCTGGGGAGACGCCGACGCCGTGCTGCTGGTAATTACCTGCAATATTAATAACGTTAGTTCGTTGCATGTCGTCTTCGGATAAACACGATATAAGAACCTCTGCGTACCCGTGCCTGGCGCCATCGACGTAGGAGGAGGGGCGTACACCCCCTGCGTGGGGAAGACAGGGGTGTGCGTAGGAGGCGTGAAGTGAACTGGTGTAGGAGGCCCTGCCCAGGCTGAACCCCCTGGCTGCTCCGGGTGAGGTGGTGGAGGACGTATCCACGTAGGTGCACCAGAGTAGTGCCACGCTGGTCGGGGTGGCACTGGTGGACGAGCAGTGGGCGTGGAGACCGCCGGTAGCCTCGTGCAGGACAGTAGGCTAACGATACGTCTACACCCCTCGTGCACCCGACGCGCAAAGCTGACGCCCTCCTCATGGGTCAGCTGCGCACCACTGGCGAGCCTCTCCAGTAGTGTGCCGGACTCGGCGCATAGGGCAGAACCGACGTCAGCCTGGACACAAAGACATGAAATGGTCGATTATCGAAACGACATTACCATTTGGGAATCTTTGAAATGACATGTAACGTACCGCGAGGTGAACGTCGCGCGCGAAGTGCGCGGGGTACGTGTCCGTCGGAGCGGCGACGTGTGTGGCAGGCGGGTCTACCACATATACGAGCCTGGTACGGGTCTGCGGCTGGTACCAGCGCAGGTACTCCGCGTACTCCCTGCTGTCGTACAGGCTGTCCTCCTCCACGCGGTCGTCGAGCGCACCCTGCCACTGCTCGACCCAGGGCTGCATCCTCAACGACCAGTCCGTGCCTCTTTTCACTCCCTTCGCGCTGTGCCTGCGTATAGAACCATTACTGGATGTGAGATACTTGCGAACGCAGTAGTAAGTATGTAAATATTTAGCAGAAACGATTACTCACCCGTGCACGTGGCGCGGAATCGATGGTCTGACTGGTACAGGAACCGGCTGCCGTAGCCCGAACTGCCGCATCACCCGCTGGGGTGCGTAGTCCTCCACGTAGATGAGGTACACGAGCTTCCGGCGGGTGAGCCAGAAAGCCCGGTCACGCCAGCAAAGTGAGGACAGCCCGCCAGGAGCACGGGCCTGAACTGCCGTATCTGCGTACGGCTCCCATCGCACGTCGTCGGCTATGATGCGGTCGAGCTGCTCCACAAAGACCCAGTACGCCCGCGTGACCTGCACGTGCGCAAACTGTACCTGCAAGAAATATAAGTTGTTTAGAATGACGATCGTCAATAAGAAAGAAATAGTTGACTGTGATAATACTTACTCGACGACGGCACCAGATAGAACCCATCGTCGGCCGGTCGACGTCTCCCCCTGGATACATCTCGGGGTCGTACGGACCCATGTCGTCTAGCACAGGTCGCCCGAGGCTTAAGCGCTCGAACGACCACAACTGCAGTAGCAGGGGACAGCCCGTGAGGATCGAGTTCGCCTTGATCCTTGTGCACGCATCGCATAGGGCGCGGTACGTCGCGGCAAGCACGGCCGATCCCCAGCTGACCTGGTGGGGCTCGCCGTCAGCGATCGCCCTCGCATAAGCGATAAGGCGCGCATCCACCAAGTTGCCGTGGCTGGTGGTGAAAAGCACCCAACCAAACAGCCACAGCACGTACGCCTCCAGGTGGCGCGACACCTGGTGATCGTCTGCCTGTGGAACCATGCGCTCCACCTGAATTCAAACAAGTTGTTATTAGTACGTAATACCACAAATAAACGGTTCGACGACACGATCGAATGTAAAAACCACGTACCCGGTACTGTGTGAGCCACCTCAGCGTCGGCCCATGGGTCTGCGCCTCTCTAAACACGTGGTGCTGAGGGCCCGGTGGAACGACACCCTCGAATCTGCCAAGCAGGTCAGCTCGCCAGTCGTCTGGAGCCTCCGGTAGGAAGGCAGCGTCTCCCGCGATCGGAAGGCCAAGGAGCAGGGACACATCCTGCAGGGTCAGCGTCATCTCCCCGAATGGGAGGTGGAAAGTGTGCGTCTCGGGCCGCCAACGGTCCACCAAAGCCGTCAGCAGGGAACGGTCGAACGGGAAGCGTCGTGATCGCTCCCCGCCCGCCTCGTCCGCGCCCTCGTCCCCGCCAGCGGCTGCATCCTCGTCCGTGGCCTGCACCATCCGGGCAAGAGGGAGTAGCCCGGCATCCCGCAGCCTGCAAACAAAGTGAAGGTCAGCACGGAATAAACTTACGGTCGCACTAAACGCTGGAGTAGTGCAAACCTGGCAGTCCAACGAGGGTCGAGTCCCCAGGCCACGCGAGGTGTGCGTGTCCGGACCACTCCCAGCTGAGGCGGCTCGTCCGTGCTCCCCGGTGCCGGCACTAGACGGGAAGCGCGATGAGAGCGGTCCACGTGCTCGTCCAACAGCGCGTACTGCCACTTGGAGTCACGTCCAGCACGAGTCATACCTGCAAAATTTGTACAATAATTTCTACATTAAATTTTCTACATCTAAATTTATATAATAATTTCAATATTAAATTTCCTATATCTAAATTTGTACACTAAACTTTCTACATCTAAATTTCTACATTAAATTTTCTACACTACATTTTCTAAACTATTTTTGTAAACTATATTTGTAAACTAATTATCTACACTAACTATCTTTCTACACTAAATTATCGACACTAATTATCTACACTAATTATCTACACTAATTATCTACACTAACTATATTTCTAAACTAATTTTCTAAACTAATTATCTACACTAATTATGTACACTAACTATCTTTCTACACTAAATTATCGACACTAATTATCTACACTAATTATCTACACTAACTATATTTCTAAACTAATTTTCTAAACTAATTATCTATACTAATTATCTACACTAACTATCTTTCTACACTAAATTATCGACACTAATTATCTACACTAATTATCTACACTAAATTATCTACACTAATTATCTACACTAACTATATTTCTAAACTAATTTTCTAAACTAATTATCTACACTAATTATCTACACTAACTATCTTTCTACACTAAATTATCTACACTAATTATCTACACTAACTATATTTCTAAACTAATTTTCTAAACTAATTATCTACACTAATTATGTACACTAACTATCTTTCTACACTAAATTATCGACACTAATTATCTACACTAACTATATTTCTAAACTAATTTTCTAAACTAATTATCTATACTAATTATCTACACTAACTATCTTTCTACACTAAATTATCTACACTAACTATATTTCTAAACTAATTTTCTAAACTAATTATCTACACTAACTATCTTTCTACACTAAATTATCTACACTAATTATATTTCTAAACTAATTTTCTACACTAACAAAAAATTACCTGGAAATCGCGCACTCCCTCTCCTCTTCTCCTCCTCTCCCTCTCTTTCTCTCCCCTCTCCTCTTCTCCTCCTCTCCCTCTCTTTCTCTCCCCTCCCTCTTCTCCTCCTCTCCCTCCTCTTGTCCTCCTCTCGTTTCCCCTCCTCTTCTCTGCGCGCCGAAGGAAAGAGTGGACGTCGGCGGCGGCCGAGCGCGCTCTTTGTATCCACCCTCAGTCGCCTAACGGTTCGGCGACTGATATGCAGTCGCCCAACTGTTGGGCGACTTCTTTGCAGTCGCTTAACCGTTGGGCGACTGGAGTTAATCGCCCAACGGTTCGTAGACTCTCCAGCTGTCGCGATCCAGTTGGGCGATAGGCTCCAGTCGCTCAACCATTCGGCAACTGGAGCCTATTTTTGTAAAAAAAAATTTCGCGGGTATATTTATGTAATTTCGAATAAAAAATAGATTATCCGTAAAAAAAAATCGTAGACGCACGCGACGTGGGAGGGGGACATGGATGGGAACACAGGCGCGGAACAGGGAAGCCGCGCCCGTTTCTTTCGTACCAGTTTTCATGCTGTCTGTCTTACTGAGCCCTAAAGCAGATTCGTCGAGTTTATATAAGCGATGGAATGTAAAGTTGTATACCCAAATGGCTGCTACTTATATAGGCCCGACTTGTGTTCACTACATTAATCCTGCTTAAATATTGCCAGCAGCCGATTAGTGTGCCCATACATAAAAGGTAGCTTTCTGTTTAGGTTCCTGTGAAATATTGTGATAGCCTGTATCATGCAGCTGATAGCGTACTATTCTTATTATAAACTAATATCATTGTATTAAGGAATCAGCTGTCATAAATGAGTTATTTGGCAGAGAGATGGCCATCGTTGCATTATGGGGGCCACATGCTCTGAATCTGATGCAGAAGGTTTGCAGGCCTCACTTGCTCGTCATTCTATTTGTTGCCCTTACAGTAAAAATATATGAAAGTAATGCCAAGTATCGTGTTCCTTTTTTCCTACTTGCTCATGTTATTAGAGGTGGAAACAGATCGGATACGATCAAATAGTCTTAAATATAAATACGAATCTATCTTTTTAAAACAAATACGAATTCGAATATTCTCAAATATGAATATAAATACGAATATTTTCGAATACGGATTTTCTCGGATACGAATATCGGATAAAACAGATTCCTAGCGGTTTTGCTGATTTTTCACCGATTTTGACCGGTTACCAGTTTTAAACCGTCTAAATTCAAATTTTGAATCACAAAATTTGTACGGATTTCTCATAGGTTCTAGAAACGGATCGAATACGAATCGAATAGTCTCAAATACGAATACGGATATGAATATTCTTGAATACGAATATTCTCAAATACAGATACGAATATTCTCGAATACGACTATGAACATTTTCGAATACGGATTTTGCTTACCACATTCGTGATTTTTAGATACAAATATCGGATAAAATAAATTATTCATTACCGTTTTTCACCCCTACATTTCATGCATCGCCCACATACACACTGTTTGTGTGCATGTCCATGCCCCATCCTCATGGCAGCTTCGAGGCCCACTAACCTGCAGGTCGTGCCCTATTGCTCCAATCCCAGAGATATTTGCTTTACAGAATAGGTGTGACGTTTTTATCTTTATGTTATTCAGTCGTTACCACTGCATTTGCTTAGCCTGTTCCAGCCTTCTTTCATATCTAGGAATGGCCGTTTTATTCGACTAAATCGGTTCGATTTATTTGGCTAAATCGACTCGATTTATTCGATAAAAAATATTTTGGTTTTTAAAAAGTAGTCATCAAATTAACCAAGCTGAAATAGCAAACCAAACCTTATTAACCAAAATATTTCAGTTCGGTTAATTCAGTAATTTGGTTTATCGAATTGAAGTAGGCAACAACAAAGATAGCATCACTACAATGATACAAACGTTGCTGGCAAAGGAAAGAAGGAAATCTTGGTAAAGGATGGGTTTTTATCGATCAAACAATATACTAATGGACTGAAGAACAAACAAACTCAATTGAAGAACTAAAACAAGCAGCATCCAGGATAGATTCAAGAATCAACAAAGAAAGAGCATGTTGACGTTGATCCGAGTACGTACCATGTCCGTGTAGAATACTTCATCGTCTTATACCAGACATAGCATAACAAGTGTCAGAGCCATTGCATGTTGTATCAGACGTGGTATCAATCTGTAGTAATCGACTCTGATTTGATTTCCTCTCCGTGAGAGACTCTTTTCCTTCGCCTTATATATGTATCCTAGTAGTCTATAGAAAGGATGAAGCGCTCCATTATAATCTTTTCTCATTATAGTGATTTACCTTCGAGCATTCGTGGTTTTTTCGTAAGGGTTTTTATACAAAAATTTGTGTATTTTGTCTCTATTTTTTCTGCATTATTAGCAATAAGTGTTATAAATTAGGGTTTAAGAGATCGGAGAGAATCCGTGCGCTATCGCATCGGAAGATAGCTTCTGGCTTCTGCTTTTAAATCATTATTACTTAATTTCGTCTTTTTTTGGTTTTTTTTGTGTTTTAGGCTTTTTTATCTTTTCTTTTTTATCTGTATTCCTTCTTATTGTCCGTGATAGATTAACATATTTTTTATTTTTTAGATTTAATTACATCAAATAAACTACTTTAGTAAAAATAAATAAGCTACAGTAAAAAACCGTAATCTACAGCAAAATTAAACACCCCTTCGTCTAGGCTTTTTTTTTCACCGAATCCGGGGGTGTTCTTTTGGGCTTTTAAAAGTGGCTTTTGGCTTCTGCTACAGTACCTAACTTTTAAACGGAGTATTTTCTCAAGACGGGGTCTACAAGTTAAATGATCTACACGTTAAAAGCTCAACATCTGTATCAGGCAAAATCGCAAGTGAGTATCTGTCTCTCCGTAATCTGTACCGTAAACAACCAAAATTCAAAAATTTCAGCCAAAAGCCATAAGCCGCAGCCGAAAAGAACAGGCCCGCGTCTCCCGTGTCCTCCGCGTGCAGTGCTCCCGAAGCGAGGTATCGGCGCGGCCTCCTGTGTCTCCACGCCCCGATTAGCGTGAAAACAAAGCCCGGAGAACTAGCAGCAGCACAAACCGTGCGGCACAAATCCCGAAGCGCAACAGAAAAGAAAGAAAGAAAGGAAAGTGTCCACAGGTGCAGGAGGTTTGTGTATTTTCTGACGGAAATTGCTACGTGTACCAAGAATTTTCAATCGCAAGAACTTTACTAAATACATACAAATTTGTACTAGCAAATTTTAGATTTCTTCCATATGGAGACTCTGAAGTATGATATTTCGCTGTTGAATCGCGACACAATGTTTTCTTTATGGCAAGTCAAGATACGAGCTATTACTTGATTTGAAATCGACAAGATGCCAACGACATTGTCCACTGATAAAAAGCAACGTAAATATCGTAAGGTCTTATCTCAAATTCATCTTTATCTATCAAATAATATTTTATAGAAGGTTATGAAGGAGACATCCGTCGCCGTATTATAGCTGAAGCTGAAGTAGATTTGAATGACCGAGAATCTGACCAACAAGATGCATCTGAAACAGAAACTTTATTCTCATGAGATGGCGGAAGGAGCCTTATTATTGAATTACCTAACAGTTTTTAATGAAGTTGTTATAGACCTCATGACTATAGAGGTAAAATATGATTATGAAGATTTGGATCTTATTTCAAGAGGAATTTGCACACAAAATATTTAGGAAAAATTCCTCAGCATCTAATTAACTTTTAAAAATTTTGAATTCACATTTTTGGGCCAAGAAAATTATTTTAGAAATCTTAAACTCCAACAAGGCTTTAGGAAAAAGTTTAAAAATGCACCAGAAATTTTAGGAATGTATGAAAATCATGCATGGTTTATTGCGAGTCAAAATTGGGCTGTTACAATTATGGAACGCAATTGGTTCAAAACTATTGTTTGGATGGTTTCATTGTAAAATAAAAGCGAGGAATGTTTAAGATAATATTAGGAGTTATATAAAGTTTGTGTATTGCAATAGAAATTAACTATGGGGTTAGGCCTTTTTCCTTTGCTCCGAAGTTCAGATTAAAGAGCTCATTATTTTTAGGGTGGTAGATAGCGTTTTATTTGTCCCAACCTTTTGTAGCAAATTCAATCTACTAGAAAAGGAAGCGCGCTTCGCGGCGCCCTACAGCGTTGTTGAAGTGAGATCATAAAACAATAGTACAAAGTGCATGTAGAGAAACTCATATAGATAATAGGTAGTGAAAGACCATGTGGAGGTGACCACATGTTTGTGATGAGTAATTGACACTTGGTTCAGGCTGTTTGAGCGTTTGGAAGACCTTACGACCAGTCCATTGAAGCGTACACACAATTAAAAAAAAGTAGATAATGCATATGGCTATACATCAGCTACCAGTACGCTGAATCCACCACCTTTTGATCTTATCAGAAATTTATAAATAGTAAACATTCATGTTTCTTTAGAATTTAATAGTCAAAAAGTCTACCATCACAGGACGGTAAAAAGTGCATAATTGCAAAACTGATGTACCTGAACATTTTGAACTACAATTATCCAAATAAAAATAGAAAAGACGGGATAACTTCAGCTGATAGCCTAGCTGGAGTGAACATAATATCTCCCAATTATTCTCGTGCCAGTTGATGAGAATCACAAAATATACTTCTCAAAATTCCATGTAAACGCTCAACGCACCCTCTAGCAGCTCTGCGGCTGGAATCGCTGCAGATGTCCTGATTGGTCGAGCATAAGAACATCTGCCGAAACACCTCTATAAAGAATGGACTTCTGAAATTGCATATATAATTAGCATATTTGTCAAGAGAAGTAAATACTTACTGTGGATTCTCATAAAAAGAAACCATATATATACAAATTTTCAGATGTCAATTAATAGCAAAAAGAAAAATCTTACCAGATGAAGTTCTTCTAGACCTATGACAACAGAGGCTGCATAGAATCGTGCAGATGACTCATTTAGTGGTGTATGAAGTATTGAAGCCAATGAGCAACAAAGGCAACAATTTAGCAATATTCCAAGGTAGGATTGATCAGCACAAGTACATAAAACTTCTGGCACACAAGGTGAATGGCTCAAACTTTTCATGAGGTCCTTCTCCTCAAACACTTGTGCTTCCTTATGGAGATCTTTTACTCTCTTAATGTAAAACCTTTTTAAGCTTTTTATCTTGTCTGATCCATGTTTAGCACAGCCAAAACAAAACATCGTTAGCTAAAATGTAAGTATGTTTATCAGGGAATCCATTATCGAATGATAAGGACCAATCGGGCTAAGCTGATTATCGTACCAGAACCTCTAATTTGGACAAGACCAATCTCGCTGCAATCAGCGGCATATATGCACATCTTCCATTCCTGAGAACATATATACAACCATGTATCAGCATATAAAATCTCAGCAAAATCTCTCCTGATAGACAAATGGCATGATAGAGAAAAGGAATGGAAGTACTAACCCCCTACCAAATCAAATAGCTGCACCCTCCTAAAGGAACTATCATCATCTGCACCATGCCCCTTAGCAACCAGAGAATCTTTAATCCTGCATAGAAGCCACAACGGGATAAGTTAGTGGTTGAGAAACATCTTGTGGGCTAACTATGTGAAAAATATTTCAGATACAGTACTTGGAATCAGCCTGTGAAAGTTTAGGCAAAGGCCCAACAATTGAATCGAATTTCTCCTTGGCAATAGTAGAACAGATCACATCACCAACTGAGATAGCGGTAAAAGCAATAGTCTTGCCAATGAGAGACCACTCTCCAAAGTGTCCTCCTCCGTCTATGTCAACCACATAATTACCATTTTCTGGACTTTGTTGGACCTGCTTCATTTGAGAACTAAGAAGATCCCAAGCATCTGAATTTGCCTGATCAGCAGCCAATATAAGTTGCACACGACCTCTTTGAATAATATATATGGAAGAGGCGTCATCATTCTGAAAAAGGTAGACAAGTTAATAACCAAACGGGAGGCCAATGATTTTACAAAAGAACATCCTAATAACATTATTTTTAACCAAATGCTTTTCCCTCCAAGTACCTTGTCTACTATTACTTGTCCATCTGTAAAAGATACTTCAACAAGTGACTCAGCAAGTTGACTTAGTTGAAGCATTGTCAATCTCGTAAACAGCTCTACCGATCGGAGCAACTTCAATGATGGTATGTTTGAAAATTCTGACATTAGAATTCCACGGAATTGAGACAGAAAACCGAAAAAAAGAAGCTATATATGAAGATAGTATAATATAGGGGGCCAGCAGCAACATGCCAAGCAGCCATTCTGTGGCTATTTTCAGAATTTAACTGCATCCATACCATGTTCTTTCCGGCAACATCACCAACATGATAAAAAGTGATCAGTAACATCACCACATGATCGCAAAAGATTATGATTGTAGTAATTGAGACACGGTTGATCAAAACGCAATGCAGCAGCAGGTAGAAACGATCGAGCGACTACCTTAGTAATGGTACAGCAACAGAAAGTAGTTGGAACCAATCATAAACACTCAGAATCAGTCAAAAATGTGTGAACAACTATAATCATGTAGTGCAATTGGCGTATGTTGGTGAAGTCGCTGAGGCCGGTTGAAAGGGATTATGTAGAAACTGGTGGGGCGTGAATAACATGATGATGCGAAACGTATTTGCATAGTCAATACAGAGTTAGTAATAAGAGGATTGTATTTATAGACAGTAACCTTTCTGGCAAGCATAGCATAGTGCATGACATTCTGTACAACAAAATAATTACAATAAGAGGATTGTATTTGCAGACAGTAACCTTTCTGGCAAGCATAGCATAGTGTATGACATTCTGTACAACAAAATAATTACTGTCAGTAGGAATAAGTTTTGGTAGCAACGAAGACTCAAGCGACATGGTTATGTTCTATAGCAAAAACTATGGGAAGCAGCATAAGTTCTGAGATGAAACGACAACATGTTGTTCAACGTGAGCAGAGCATGTTGTTCTGAGATGAGACAAAAGAAATCATTCTGGATAAGGGCTAAACGCAAAGTGCACTACAGATGCCTATTTAGTAATTACAGAACACATCACATAATATCATGAGTTGTGGAGCAAGTGCTTCCAAAAAACCAGGACCATAGAGCTATAATGAGGCAAAAAAGAATGAAGCATGCTGCCATATATAATCTATCACATACCTCCATGTGATAGAAGTAAATGGAAAGTCTGCTCAAGCCCTATCTTGGCAGCATGGTGCAATGCGGTCCCAGCATGTGATCCTGCAAATAAAATAAGGGAAGCATTACAAATGTGATAAAAAAAAATTGTAACCTCTTCATTAAGGACGCATCCAGGGATGATCCTAAGGACCATACATTACTCTGCTAGCAACTCGTAAGGATCAGATTCACATCAAACAATACATTTCCTTCAAACAAAATTGGTACAATGTATGTCAATACTGTGATGTTATAGCTCTCCAGGTTCAGTTTTGCATAAAAGTTAATACTCAAGCCTATTTAAATGTAACCCTAAGCTACTCTTTTCTTAGTTGCCCACAATCTACCTTGTTTGTCTATTTGATTGAGCGGTTTCAGTCCTACTAAAACTTCCAAGGTGCTGCTTCCTGCTGTAATGTATGCACATTTTTACACCTCCTACCTTTTCCAAATCAACTCGTTTTTGCATAAAACAGCCAATAAATGACTGGAGCTAATTCATAGAACCAAACTAAAAATAATGACTTTCTAACCGCTTCAGTTGTGCAAAATGGCAAATCCCCTTTATGTGTTATAGGAATAATAGTGGTAATCTGAGGTCAACTAAGACAGTGTACGGAGACATGAGAAAAAAAATCATACCAGGCCGGTAAGCATTCACATTTGCGCCCAATTCAATCAGCACTTTGGCAGTTTGGCCACATTCAGCAGATCAGGCCGCATGCTCGCGACCATTAGGGGCGTCTTCCCATCCTTGTCAATCCACTGCAAGCAGCATTCACCCCAGCATGAGAAAGTAACTCGGCAAATCACGTACATATAACAAATTATGCTACCTAAAGGTTAGAAACGCGACAAGAGGAATTTTTATCCTTGCCTCAAGGCCTGCGCCCTGCGCCCGGAGGTTCCGAATCCCGTCGACGTTGCCGCAGTTCACCTGCTGGTGCAGCAGGGCCTGCGCCCTGCGCCCGGAGGGTCCGAATCCCGTCGACATTGCCTTAGTTCACCTGCTGGTACAGCAGCTCAGTGTAAAGAACGAAAGTGAGATATGTATTGCAAGCCGGAAAACGATACACAACGTCATCATGTGCTGCACGCCCAAGTAAAGTTGTTATTGACACAAGATCCCCTCCATGCATTCATCATATTCAGTAATCGTCCCAAGCACACAGCGAGAGGAGCCTTTACACCGACGGAGATGCTTACGATAGACATAATGGATTGTGAGGCAAGCATGCTTACCGATCCCTGACCGTGCCGTCCCTAGGATGCGCTGCCCGTGCTGCCATGGTAGCAACCTGAGCCTGCTACTGCGCACTCTTCACCTTGGTGCACAGGACACGTTGGAAAAACTGCTCCTGTGCCAGCGCCCGCACGCTCCTGAGGTAGGCGTCAAACGGCACGGATCCTTCCTGCACGGCCTTGTCGAGAGCGTAAATGGCGTCCTCGAGCGCCAAATCCGCGGCCGTGCACTCGAGCATCTGCCTGGACAGCACATCCGCCGGCTCGATGGCCTCCTCCGCTTCGGTGTTGCGGGCGCCCCCCTTGGTATTCTCCCTGACCCAGGCCTCCATGCCGTCGGTAGCCATCATTACGTCCTGCAGGCGGCGTCCTACAACGTTGTTGAAGTGAGATCATAAAACAATAGTACAAAGTGCATGTAGAGGAACTGAGAGACCATGTGGTCGTTACCCTATGTTTGTGATGAGTAATTGACTCGTGTCTCTAGGAAATTTAAGTTTGTTTTGAACGTTTTCTGTATAGTTGTAGCATTCTGACCATGGTCGGAATTGAGTCAAGTCGTTTACGACCACGCTGTGCATTATTAGGAGGCTGTACGACCACGTTGTAGCTTTTACGACCACTCTGACCGTGGTCGTAGACTATCGGGAGGCTGTACGACCACGTTGTAGCTTTTACGACCACCCTTTTTAGATGAATTTAGAAGTTTGTTTCACTAAATTCAGAGTTAAAATGAGTTAGTTATGACCATGTGAACTTCTCTGTTTGAATAAATTCGAGAAATGGCGAAGAATCTGACAGGCGGGACCCATAGACGATTGTCGGGACGACTACGTGGTCGTATATCCGTTCGACCGCACGATCTTAAACGACTATGTGGTCATAGCTTCGACCGTGTGGTCGGGAGTTCAACTGCATGGTCGTAGCTTGGCAGTGAGTGGTCGTAAACGGCACAGAGTAGTCGTAAACGGTATGGAGTGGTTGTATACGACACAGAGTGGTCCTAAACGACTGTGAGATCGTAGGTAGCTACGACTGTGAGATTTAAACGTGATCGAGTTGTTCTGGTCGTAAATGATGACGCGGTCATGAGATTGATCCCTGGATCATGAACGTCCACGTGGTCGTGACTTCGACCGCGCGGTTGTAGCTTCGACCACGTGGTCGTAAATGACTATCTTACGCTCAGGTCTCTTTTACGACCACTGGTTCTTCGACTATGGCTACTACAGTAGTTCTTCGACCACTACTTAGGCCTTACGACTTCTACCGTGGTGAATATTTCGACCACGGCCGCTGCTACCTCGACCACGTGCGGTCGGCAGCGAGCCGCAGGAAACGCACGCATGCCCGTGTTGTAAATAACGGAGTGCAGCGTAGTCATCATATGAAAGAAATGAAGCGATGCTCACAGAGTCACAGCTTAGCAAAAAAATAGTACATAGTATGGTACGACAATGGTAAATCTCTAAGTTACATTTAACAAAACTAATATTGGATCAGAAATGTATGATAGTCATTAGTCAATATTTTCACCCAGATCACTAATGGAAAATGATTCTCTAGATAGTGTTTGCCGTGCTCATGCAAACATCATTCAGTATTGAGTATGATAGACTGGAAGTAGCATAGCATACATAAGAGTACATTAGCAGCGTTTCTAGTTACCTGAGCTGTGCTTCACAGGAGCCATATAAGCCCCAAACGCCCTATCACCAGATGCAGGAATATCAGAACTGTCAAACTTCACTGAAAACAGGGGCTTCGCCCGCAAACCGCTATTCTTTATGAGGTGGACTAATCTCAGGAGAGCCTCTTCAGGGAGCTTGAGAGATCCAGCATTCAGCTCAATGGTGTCAAATCCTAATGCCCTGCATTCCTGCAACGGAATATCTTGTGTCATGTATGTTATTTCAGACACGATTGTGCATATTGCAATTAAAAAAACAGCAAAGAGACCTGCATACCTCTACATATTGCTTGAAAGTAGAGGGTCCTTGACGCAAAAGATGATCCGCCCAATCACCTGTGCTCACATATATGTCATGCTTGTGCGCTAGATCAGTGATCTCTCTAACCAGTTCTTTTCCCATTAAACTATGAGATCCACCAGAAAACTTCAAACCATCAACAAAAGGACCAAGAGAACCCAATATTTCCTGTAATATAAAATGGCAGGGATGAGAATGTGCTTTCAGAAATGGCTAGGATGGCGAAAAGATGCAGCTCGCATCACCATACATGATTCAGGGTAGTTCATTCTTTTCATTCTAAGGACGAGGCTAAAATTTTCCTTTGTTTGAAAGAAAGCAGTAGGGAATCTAAGTTCTTCCTTGTCAAGAGTAGTATTGCTGCCTTTCTAGTGGCTTTACTCATTAACATCACTATAGTGGCTGTCAATTAACAGTAAATTATGAAGCATAATTAATAGTATTACCATCTAAGAAGCAGCCGTAACAGCAATTTATCCTGAGCTTTTTACTGGTTCATGCAGGGCTTTCTGGACATAAAAAAGGCACAAATTGCTGGGGAGGCTAGTGACATTCTGTATTGCAGTTGCTCTTAACTTAATTGTCTCTATAAAACACAATTCTGTAGGGAAATGCAAGCTTAGCATTCTAATCTAGGTGCTAATCACACTACGTAAACCTAGATGCAATCAGAATGAACCGTCTAAATTTAAAAAATTTGGCAACCCCAACAATGATCTGCAACTACAAACCGACCGTGCTGCAAAAACTAATTGCACGACGAATTAACCCAATTCAACTCGACGCGAAGCAACAGCGATGGGTAAAAGCGTAGAACGATGAGAAATGGGGCCATGGGGGTGGATCGGGCGGGCGGGCGGACCTGGAGCGCATCGTGGGTGGGGCGGAAGGAGTAGATGGGGCTCCTCATCTCCGTTACCCCGTACCACCGCGGCTTCTCCGGCCGGTCGTCGTCCTCGTCGCCGTAGCCGTGTCCCCGCAGCGACAGCGACACCACCTCCTCTCCCCACCGCCTCATCGTCGTCATCTTCTTCGTCTCCTCTCCCCCTCTCTCGTGGCGGCGGCGGCGGGGGAGGCGACTGACTTGGAGGGGAAGGAGAGGTGTCGGCGGCGAGGTGAAATCCAGGCGGTGGATGTCCAGGCGATGGGAGGGGAGGAGCTCCAGGCGGCAGCTGGCCGGTGGCCTCTGAGCGGCTCCCCCTCCGCCTCCGCGCCGACCGGATCCGGCCTCCCCCTCCGGCCTCGGCGCCTCCCCTCCGCCTCCGCGCCGACCGGATCCGGCCGCAACTGAGTCCATCCACCCCCGCGAGCATCCCATCCCGCGGCGTCGGCGGGGGAGGCGGCGAGGGACCGCAGATGTCTCATGGTCGAGGACGACGACCTGGCAGCGCCGCCATGGACGCGAGTGACGAGCTTCAACCACGTGGCGGAAAGGAACGGCAGAGAAGAACGGATCCTTAACGGGGACTAGGCCACTGGGGGGAGCAGCGGAGGGAGACTGAGCGGCGGCGGCGCCATGCCGGAGGAGGCCGGGGTCGCGGGCGCCGCCGTCGGGAGAGGGGGCGACACCACGCCGGAGGAGGGGGTTGGGGGGAGGCGGCGGGGGAGCGGGGAAGGAGGGGAGACCGGGGGAGGAGGGGGCGGCGGGGGAGGAGGCGGCGGGGTAGGAAGGGGGAGGGGGGAAGCGGCGGCCGGCGGGTGAGCGGGGGAGACGACGGGGGAGCGGGGGAGGAGGGGGCGGCGGCGGGGGAGCTGGGGAGGAGGGGGCGGCGGCGGGGGACCGGGGGAGGAGGGGGGCGGCGGCGGAGCGGGGGAGGAGGGGGCGCGCGAGACTGCGAGAAGCGGGGGAGATCCGGAGGGAGGGAGAGAGACGGCGCGAGGAGCAAAGGGCTCGGGGCAACGTGGATATCACAGGAAGCGCCCACGCCGCCCGAAACTCTCTCGTGCGAGGAAACGGCAGCAGGTTTTAAGTTCTCTGATGACAATTTGTCGGTATCTACTACTCTTGCACTAGCTATGCAAAACTGCCTATATAACAATACGTACGATAGTTCAGACAATATAAAAGGAACACTATATAGTGGGAATCAGATCGCCTAACGTTGGCCTCCTGGACTTTCCTCTGCAGTCCATCATCATAGCCATCCATTTTAGATCCAATGACTTATATTCAATCTTTTAGTATTTAAAAACATATGTTATAAAGAGTTCTAAATAAATTTTATTAAAATTAGGATTTTTATTTTTTACTAATTTTAATAAAATTTCTTTAGAACTCTTTATAACATATATTTTTAAATACTAAAAGATTGAATATAAGTCATTGGATCTAAAATGGATGGCTATGATGATAGACTGCAGAGGAAAGTCCAGGAGGCCAACGTTAGGCGATCTGGTTCCTATATAGTGTCATCAACCAAACCAGCAAACTGAAGGACAATGTCAAAGTGAATCTTAGAAACTCCAAATAAAAATTCTCTCAGGCCGGTTAGATATATATCCCTTAATTTTTCTTTTGGCAGTGACATATTTGATCTAATAAAGTACAAATGGAAGAAGCCTTTCTGAAGGATTTCTAAAGAAACTCTAAAGATATTTTCTGTGTTACGATCTTGTAAAGTATATATTGCACACCTTTCCTCGGTAACATAAATATTTGGATGACTTGGTTGGTGAATGACACTTAAACAATCCACATTCGAAACCCCTCTTTTTGAAGGACCTATCCTCCATGATTATATTTTGTCTATTCAGACAGCATAGCAGAACTTCACTAATAAATAAATACTTTGCAGTTGTGTGGTAGTTCTTTTATGTTGATTGGTATAAGGTCAGTCTCAGTGGAGGTTTCATGTCTCAATTTCTAACACATCCATATTTTGGAAACAGTGCAGAAGAGTTTCATCCCCATGAAACTATCTCTACTCCCATGAAACTTTTATCATCTCTCTCTTCATCAGTACAGTGTCATATCAGCGTATTTAATACCCATGAAATTCCATGAAACCCCACTGAGACTGGCCTAAATCGATTTTGATCTTGGTACGACATATAAACATATGCACATGCGTGCCAGTCGAGGTAGGATTTTGCTGAAACGAGGCCAAATTTAGTCAACTGTGCATGCGTCCTTGCAACGAAGGTTGAGATCGATTGGTAAACGTAACAATGCACCCGGAGCATGCACGTGCCGATCCTGTACATCATCTCCCTCTCGGCGTCCGTCTGCTTGAAATGCTCGTTTATTGCAGCGGCGATCCCCTACACCGTCGATATCTCCCCGTCGGCGTCCGGCAGCGCCGCCGTCTTGTGGCCGGGCCCCATCTCGACGTCCAGCAGCGGCGCCTCTAGCTCGTCCTCCTTGGGGTGCCTCGCTGCAAGCGCAGCCGCACGTGTCGCACAGCATCGATGATTGATCTGTTGATGGGAGCGGACGATGGCAACGAGCGAGCAAACACGTACTGCGCCGTGCAGTTACCCTAACTTGGAACGGTGGGACTCTCATATAAGGGCAAGGTACTGCAGGATGGGCCGGTCCACTGCTGTACTGACAACTGTAGCTTTTAAGATTCGGGGGATTTATGCGCTATTTCAGTTAATTTTTTTATGAGATATTCAATTAAAGAAAATAAAAAAAAATAGGAAATGAAAAGTACTGTTATATCTTTATAGATATTGTAAAGAAAAATAAAAAGAAAAAACTATATTAAAAAGTCAACGTGTTCTAAACGGCTTTTTTTTCCATCATTGTTTGGAATGAGACCTTAGGTTTAGAGAGAATATAAAGCCATGTGCAACGAGGGGTTTAAATGGACGCTTGGTCCAAATGCCTCCTTTTACTTTCCACCATGGACACCATGGCATGCAAGTAACTTTGGATAAAGGTCATTTTAGCATTGATCTTTTCTTGGATCTGATGCTGTGCTGATTGTATTATTCTTAGACGAGTAGTTAGACACAAACCCTGAGGTCACTACCAGCATTAACCAAAAGAAAAAAAGGTCAAGAGAGGCGAAAGGGACAGGAAGAGCCACCACAGGCAGGTCGATCCCACGCCTCAAAAGCACACTCCGACCTTCCTGTTAGTAGGAAGGGCAAACTCCCCTGTACAATACCCATGCGAATGCCATGTGTAACGTGGGGTTAAACTGGACGCTTGGCCCAAATGACTCCTTTTACTTTCCACCGCGGGCACCATGGCATGCAAGTAACTCTGGATAAAGTGTCGAAACTTTTGACATTGATGTTGTGTTGATTGCTCTGTTCTTAGAGCAAGTCCAATAATAGAGCCAAGTGTTTGGCTATAAGTCAAATTATAAGAGCCAAGCTATACAATAATCTGTCTTCTATTTGTCTACAAAAGATTTTTTTATTATTATGTGGTACCATGTCTCACATTCTCTTTCCTACTCCTCCTCACATACATTTATTATCTGGACCCACCACTGCATAGGCTCCCGTGTGCAGCTTGTTGCTTGCATGAGAGTCAAGCTTTCCTCTCTCTCTCCTCTCTTCTCTCCTCCACATCAGCAAAAATGCTGACTAGTTTGGCTATAAGACCATTGTTGTACTTGCTCTTAGGCAAGTAGTCAGACACAAACCCGGCGGCACTACCAGCATTTTACTTTTCACCGTGGGCACCATGGCATGCAAGAAAGTCTGCATAAAAAGGTTCAAACTTTGATGTTGATCTTACATTGTGCTGATTGCATTGGTGGTACAGTACGTAAGGTAATCTCCCTAGAACTATACCCGTGGAAATGCCATTACAAGCTGTGTTCTCCAACCATGCCCACCGGTTGTAGCATATAAACCGTGAGCAGTTTGTTCGTCCCAGCGAGGTGGCACTAAAGAACAGCACAGACCAGCGTAGGCCGAGCGCGTGGTCACCAAATCCCAGCCCAAATAAAGGCCTAGCTTGCCTCTCTTCCCAACATATACTGGTCGGACTCATGCACTCAAGGCCTGTTTGGTTGTCTGCATCCGGTTGAACCAGGCTGGCCAGATGCAGGGTCTACTTGTTTGGTTGCCTGGTCGCTGGGTTCAGCCTGACTCTGCTCATGCAAGATTCCCCCCGCAGCCAGGGTCTGGAGAAACGTGGGAATCGGGCGTTTCTGGGGAGCCAGGCTCGCGGGATGCAGGTGATTAGTCAGTTGATGATGTTATTAGTGTATATTAGTAAATATCAAGTATTATTAACGTGTTTTGAAGAAGTTTAAGATATAATAAGATACGAACATCTCATATAACATATCTTCATAATCATAATCATAATCTTATATTATTTTTATCTCATGCAACATATCTTCGTACAGGCAACCAAACAATATCTGTTCTCAGCCAGACTCTACTCGTACGTGAACCAAACACGACAGCGTTGCATGCACTCAACCTGTTCCACAAAAACCTGGCTCTCAGATACGAGCCAGGCTCTACTCGTACGTGAACCAAACAGGCCCTCAATATACAGGGCGGTCAATCCAAGGTGAAAGTACAAATACTCCTACTATGCATTTCTCAAAAAAAAAAAAACTCCTACTATGTATGCGTGGCAGGGTACGTCAGCATTAATGGGAGTTGCATCGATCCATGTAAGCATGCAATGCATTAAGGCGCGTTAATTTAATTTCTTGTCGTCAATGTAAGCATGACTTTAATTGATTAATGGTTCATATTCCAGGTTCCAGCTGATTCTGGAGTCTGATCTGTCTTCCACGTTTAATTGATTAATGGTTCATATTCCAGGTTCCAGCTGATTCTCGAGTCTGATCTGTCTTCCACGCTATGGCTCACTCATCTGCCAAAGTGAGCACGAATCTCGGAGCAAGGGTGGGCGGCTGAGGTAGATCAGGCTTCTTCCGTGAAGACCGGTGATTGCAGGAAAAACATGTGTTCGTCAAGCAATTGGTTGGTTTCCGTTGAATAGTTTGAGACAAATGTTTGCAAAAGAACCAATCTCTTTATTCTGAATCTGAACAGTATTTATATATAATGAGAGAGTGTGAGAAAATGTGCCTTTATCAAAAGGCATCTGTACATTTGTTATAAATGTACATTAGGCAGTTGTAAATAACTAGTGTTTAACACTCCCCTTGACCAATGTATCTTCACATGATCATCTTGATTCATCATCTTGGAAAAACTCCTCCAAAACCCTGTAGGGAAAAATATAAGGAGAACCGATAGAGTAGATATGCCATGAAAAACTCCTTTAAAACCCGGTGGAAAAATTTAAGAAGAAAATGATATGGCATATATTTGATTATATCTCTTTAAAAACCCTTGTGAGAAAATAAAAATATATTTATGATTACGTTGTCATATTGTCTCATTAAAAACCTTGATGAGAAACCTTAGAGGGAAAACTCATAAAGGAAAAGAGTACAATATTTGTATTAAACGGGTTAAGTTTTAGGAGATTTCTCCCCCTGACATCTGCAAATCACGTAGTCTTCGTATACCAATTCCATGAACACATTTTTGGAACGTGGAAGTAGGTAACGACTTGGTGAATAAGTCTGCGAGATTATCACAAGACTTAGTTTGCAGAATATTAATTTCCCCACTCTCTTGCAATTCATGTGGGTAAAATAATAGGTGCAATATGTTTTGTGATATTGCTCTTTATGTAACCCGTTTGCATTTGAACAACGCAAGCAGCATTATCTTCGTAGATAATGGTAGGTGATGCAATAGCACCTATACCACATGATTGTTGTATGTGGTTAATCATTCTGCGAAGCCATACACATTCACGTGATGCTTCATATAATGCAATTATTTCAGAATGATTAGTGGACGTAGCCACTAGAGTCTGTTTCGAAGACTTCCAAGAGATGGCTGTTCCACCGTGTAGAAATACAAAGCCTGTTTGAGATCTGGCATTATGGGGATCTGATAAATAGCCAGCATCTGTATATCCTATTAAATCCACATTGTTATTCTTCTGGAAGAATAGACAAAGATCTGTAGTGCCTTGAAGATATCTAAAGATATGCTTCACTCCTACCCAATGTCTTTTGGTTGGAGTAGCGCTATATCTAGCAAGTAGATTTACTGCAAATGCAATATCCGGTCGGGTGCGATTTGCAAGGTACATAAGCGCTCCGATGGCACTGAGATATGGAACTTCGGGTCCCAATACCTCTTCATTGTCATCTCAGGGTCTAAATGGATCTTTGTCCCTGTCGAGAGATCGAACAACCATGGGGGTTTTCGATGGATATGCTTTGTCCATATTGAATTTCTCCAATATTTTGTGGACATAGGCTGATTGATGCACTATGATGCCTGAATGAAGGTGCTCAAGTTGTATACCTAAGCAAAATTTGGTTTTACCTAAATCCTTCATTTCAAATTCGGTCATAAGATGATTACGTGCTTCATCTATATCCTGTGTATTACCAATAATGTTAAGATCATCAACATACACAGATATAATACAAAATCATGTTGAGGATCTTTTGATGAATACGCATGGACAATCATCATTGTTGGAGTATCCCTTTTTGGTTAGGAACTCACTTAGTCGGTTGTACCACATTCTACCCGACTGTTTCAAGCCGTATAAAGACTTGTTTAATTTTACACAATACATATTGCGATTTGCGTTCGGATTCGGAATTGAAATTCCATCGGGAACTTTCATGTATATGTCCGAATCAAGTGACCCATAAATATATGCAGTCACTACATCCATCAACTGCAAAGATAGATGATTTTTAACTGCCAATGAGATTAAGTATCGGAATGTTATTCCACTCATTACTGGAGAATAAGTTTCATTGAAATCAATGCCGGGTCTCTGCGTGAACCCTTGTGCTACAAGCCTTGCTTTGTATCTCACCACCTCATTGTTTTCATTTCGTTTGCGGACGAAAACCCATTTGAAACCGACAGGGAATACTTTGGGAGGTGTATGTATCACATTGGTGAATACATTTCTTTTCTTGAGCGAGGCTAACTCCGCTTGAATTGCATCCTTCCATTGATTCCAGTCCGAGCGCTATTTGCACTCTGCCATGGTCTTGGGATCTGGATCATTTTGAAGGTTGTTTGTAATTGATGTGGAGAAATAAATGTTGACAAGTGTAGTCTTACGATCGTATGATTCTCCAGAATCAGTATAGTTAGTGGAAATTTCTTGGACCCCTGATGACTCAATGTTATTTCCCAAAACATTTGAGTCGAGGTATTCCGATGTCCCAGGATCAGTATTTGAGTGCACTGTTGATCTGGGTTCAAGGATCCTTTGGTGTCTATCAACTTGAGATTGATCTGCATTTACATTCTTTTGTTTCCTTTGTCGCTTGTTAGAAGCTGTATCCACCATTTGTACCGTACTTCTCCCCCTCTTATTTTGAATTGGGAGTTGAGTGGTATTTTGCGGTACCTCCACTCTTTCAGGTACATTTCTGGCAGGATTATAGGATTTTGTGATACCCTTATAATCAGTAAATGCATCTGGCAGATTATTTGCAATATTTTGCAAATGAATGATTTTTTGAACTTGAAGTTCAGTTTCTCTGGTACGTGGGTCTGAGCCAGGAATGCCTTGTACATTCCAATTAATTTCCTGGCATTCAGTTTGGTACTTGTTGTCTCCCCCTAATGCCGGGAAATGTTCCTCATTGAATATGCAATCAGCATACCGGGCCGTAAACAGGTCCCCTGTAAAGGGCTCGAGGTATTTTATAATTGATGGAGATTTATACCCAACATAGATCCCAAGTTTCCTGTGCGGTCCTATTGAGGTACGCTACGGTGGTGAGATCGGTACGTATGTAGCGCAACCGAATTTTCGCAGATGGGAAATATCTCGTGGATTTCCACGTACTAATTGTAGCAGGGAAGTGCTATGATAAGCAGTTGGACGCAATTGGATTAAGTCAGCAGAGTGTAAAACTGCATGACCCTAACATGATGTTGGTAAGTTGCAATTCTGTAGTAATGGTCTTGCAATGAGCTTGATTCTTTTAATAAGAGATTCGGCTAAACCATTTTGTGTATGGACATATGGAACAGAATGTTGAACTTGTATCCCAAGAGCCATACAATAATCATTGAAGACATGGGATGAAAATTCAGCAGCATTGTCCATTCGAATTGATTGAATTCGATATTCAGGATAATTTGCTCGTAATTGGATAATTTGACCAATTAACTTAGCAAATGCATGGTTTCGTGTGGATAAAAGACACACATGTGACCATCTAGTAGATGCGTCAATGAGAACCATGAAGTATCTGAACGGTCCACATAATGGTTGTATAGGACCACATATATCTCCTTGAATGCGTTCAAGGAATTTAAGTGGTTCAGCTTTGACTTTAAGATAAGAGGGTCTTAAAATCAATTTTTCGGTGGCATAGGAAGTGCACACAAAATCTGAGGATTCCGGAAATTTTGTTTTGAGATATGTATGACTGATTGAATTGCTAATAATTTTCCTCATCATTCCAATGCCTGGATGGCCAAGGCGATCATGCCATGTTTGGAATGTGTTAGTGTTTTGGAAAATTACTTTGTACGCAATATGTTGAACGGGTTTGATGTATGTATAGTACAATCCGGAGTTTAAAGATGGAATTTTTTTAGTACTTGTTTGCCATATCCGTTGTGTTTGGTTAAGAGGAGATATTCCTCTTTATTGTCATCTTGGGTTTCAACATGGAAACCATTCTGACGGATATCTCTATAACTAAGTAGGGTACGTGTTGAATCGGGATACAAGAGTGCATCCTCAATTTCCAATTGTGTACCCATAGGGAGAGTGAGAGAGGCGCGACCAGAGCCTACTATCGTTGCATCGCGTCCAGCGATGGTTAAAACATTTCCTTTCCTCCTAGTAAGAGTTAGGAAATATTTTGTGTCCCTAAGTATAGAGTTTGTGGTACCACTATCCACAAGGCATAATTCCTCCTCCATTGGATCGACTCCAAAAATCTATATACACAAAGAAGAATGTAATGAAATTCTTGTAGTAGCATATATAGAATACATACAAACTTTATTTTACAATACCGAATATGTTCGATATATGCTTGTAGTATACAAGCTTACAATATAGATGACAACATTATTTAATTCAATCTACGTTGAGGAGAAGGCGTCCTCTGCGGAGGAGGCCGCTGGAGGAGTGCGGATCCGGAGGCCGAGACGGCGGTTAGCCGCCGTGGAAGCGTGTGCTGGTCGCCGGTAAGGGCCATAGCGCGAAGCCTGCGCTGGTGAGAAGACGCCGTGCGCCTCCCATGGACGACAACGAACCGGCTGAGAACCATGACCGGTGGCGATGACGGTGGTGGTCGCCGGACGTGGTGGTGGTGGAGGGTGCGCATGGAGGAGGGCAAGAATAGCGTGCAGTGTCTCATGCAGGGAGTCGACCAATGCAAGGACGTCAAGTAGTGCTTATCTGTGATTTGCACAGAGGGCCAACGCCATTACCTTTTTCCTTTTGTCTCTGTTGTATATTTTGTGTGGATGGATGGAGCGTGTGTTGATAACGTGTTGAATAGTTTGAGACAAATGTTTGCAAAAGAACCAATCTCTTTATTCTGAATCTGAACAGTATTTATACATGATGAGAGGGTGTGAGAAAAGGTGCCTTTATCAAAAGGCATCTGTACATTTGTTATAACTGTACATTGGGCAGTTGTAAATAAATTGGTGTTTAACTGTTTCTACTCTGGAGGATGCAAACCTCCACCCACACCCAAAAAACTGGTGGTATTGTATATCCCTCACTAATACCTCATGCAAGAAGATGTAGTAATTTGTCGATCACCACCTACATTTTGACATATGCCGTGGCTGGATCTTTCAAAAAAAGACATACGTTCTGCAACGTTTCTTCAAACTCAAAGTCTGTCGTGAGTCAAATTTCTCCTTGCCATAGTGTGCAATTATATATACTGTTCGAAACCCAGGCAGAAAACCCCAAAAAATGAAAACAATAATTTATCTCAACTCAAGCTAATCAAAGGCACCAAATAGGAAATCAAGGCCACATGCCAGCAATGATAAAGAGCTCAGTCATTGGCATGGCCGCAAGGATCACAGCAAACATACTAAACCATATATCTCAACCGCGCATGACAAATTACTACATCTTCTTGCACGACATGTTCAAAATTCGGCCAATTTTGGCCGAATTTATCCTCATTTGAAATTTATTTAAAATTTGTCCAATTTTGGTTAAATTTTGTCAAAATTCAAATGATGTTTGAATATTTCATCCGAATTTTTAGCCAAAATGAATAAAATTTCATCATTCCTCCGAATTTTTTGTAAACCAAAATGTTTAACCCTGAGTGTAGTTAGTATATGACTATGGTTTGAATAACAGACCAACAAAATAACAGGTGAAACACTATTCGGAAATCGGAAAACAAGAACAAATAGGGCTCCAGGAAAAACAGTAGAATCTAGATGAATCTTGTAATATATTGTACACATTTCCTCGGTAACATAAACTTTTGGACGACTTGGTTAGTGCATAACACTTAACACAAACAATCCACCTTCGTAACCCCTCTTTTTAAGAACCGAGTCCTCCATGATTATATTTTGTCTATTCAAACAGCAGAGCAGAACTCCACTTAATAAATAAATACTTTACAGTTGTGTAGTAGTTCTTTTATGTTGATTAGTATAAATCGATTTTGATCTTGGTACGATATAGAAACATATGCACAAATCGAGGTAGGATTTGCTTAAACGAGGCCAAATTAGTCAACTCTGCATGCGACCTTGCAACGAAGGTTGAGATCGATTGGTAAACGTAACAACGTACCCGGAGCAATGGCATAATGTATGTTTGGTAGCAGTGGCGGACCCAGAAAAAAAAATCTAGGTAGGGCGAAGTCTAATGACGGACCCAGGAAAAAAATTCGATAGGCTGAAGTCGGAAGCGTGAAATAAACAGTAGTACCCAAAAGCAAAACAATCTATGATCAAACTATGTTGCAATCATACTAATAAAAGTTTGTGATACGAAATAAAAACAACAACTACAATTCGCATGTTAACATATGTAGATAACGGAAGGACAATGAAAAATACCTCACTAATGAAGTTTAATCTACAATTGTAGATGAGCTGTAAAATAAACAACCTATCAATTGTGAAAGATAGATAAATCAGTAGTGTCACAATTCAATAATAGAATATAAAAGATGCAATAAAAAAGAAGACAAAAATATACCAGTAAATAATTAAGTACGTCTAGGAGAACGAGGCATTTTTATTCTTCGAGTTTTCATGTCTTGAAATTGTTTCTTAATTTTTTTTCACGATCAAGTCCTTTGAATATCTCTCGTTCGATATAGCACACCATCAAGTTATTAAGCTAATCATCAGACATCTTATTATGCAAATTGGTCTTGATAATATTCATAGCGAGAAGGCTCTTTCAACGGATGTTGTCGCCATCGGTAGTAACAATACTAACTCAATAAGGTGATAGATCAATAAAAATACAATATTTAAAGGCCGTTGAATTTACCTTTTATATTTGAAGCTCCGTTATACCCCGCCCTCAGAGCCTAATAAAAAGTAAACCATGTGCACCAATAATAGCTGCTACTTGCTCATTCTCCTCCACCCATCCTCATCTCCACCGAGAGAGCGGAGTGGAGAGCCTCCTCCTCTTCACCAAGTTTCTTCCCATCCAAACGTACCCGAGAGTCTATCAAAAAAAAAAAAAACGTACCCGAGAGAGAGAGAGAGAGAGAGAGAGAGAGAGAGAGAGAGAGAGAGGCGCAAGGGCAAGAACACCGCCTCCTACCCTGAGGTATACAGCAGCTGCAGATTCTCAGCTTCGATGGTTTCCCTTTGCTTCTCGCTTCAATTCTTGGTTCCTGGCTGCGATTCAGCAACTGTGCCGAACTTGCGTTGGGATTTAAGCCCAAGATTTTGGACAGGATTCGTGGCCGTGCCCACCGATTCCACTGTTTCTTGTTGTCCCTTACGAAAGATTCCTCTGTTTCTTGGAATTTTACTTCATGCTTGTTCGTTTCTTGTTACGAATTCGAACGGAATCGGTAGTTAACTCCCTTGTCTTCGTCTCCGAATGCAAAGATCTTGTAGCTCAGTGCATCGCCGAATAATGGAGCTGAGCGGGGAGGCGTCCATGGCCCCGCCGGCCAGCGGCAGGAAGCGCAAGTGCCCACCGCCCGGCGTGGGGGACCTCCACGAGGACATGCTCGAGAGCGTCCTCGCGCGCCCGGGGGCGCCGGGGTGGTCCGGCCAGCGAGGGGAGCTCGGGCGGCCGCCCGGGCTCGCCCGAAGGGCAGGTCCGCCCCTGTTTGGTAGCCTTTTCATTTGTGCAAGTCAACTGTTTGTTTTCCCTTGAACAGAACAGTTAGTTACCCTGATCATTGTGGTTTTGTGCTGGCTAGGTCCATCCAAATGTTCCATGTATGCTGTTTACTCCAATCTGCGTGGGTACTCTGTCATTTAGACCCGTCATCCTTCCAGACTCGGCACGGCTTGAATTGCAGACAGGTATAGATGAAACGTGAAATGTCTATTGTTTTCATGTAATCTTATTATCCTATCCTTAAAGATGAATGTTTGGTATGTATATGTATCCAGAACTTCCCTAGCTTATCTCAGCAGTTTTTATCCCACAGTATGTTTGGTATGTTTGCCTTGCTTTACTGAGTAATTTTGCACTCTATGTTACGGAACTGCCTTAAATATCCATTTGACGGCAAAAAAAGAGGAGACTCAGCACCCGCTCCCAACTAATAATAAGGCCGGCCAAACTGGCGACTGGTTCCGTATGATCAGGTACCTGAACTGGAACTAGAGCTGGGAGTTGGTGCCTGGCCGGCACGTCCCGCTTTATGCCATACCGGTTCGGTCTAGTCTGTTGAGAAATCATCATTGGCGACCAGTCTGAACGATGTTTCTGCTTAGAACAAGAACGAATCAATCACAGAATCACAGAGAGAATAGATTGAACACAGAGAGGTAGAGAGAACTCCTGGTCTTTCTTTATTGCTTTAGATTGCCGGGTACATAATGAGGGGGGTCTAGGTCCCTATTTATAGTCTACGGTGGGGTGCCCAAATATGTCAGGACTCTTGGCCATGGGCCCAGTTTCCTAACACTCCCCTTTGGGCACTCACCCAACATGCTCATGCCTCGTCAAAACTCCATAAAAACCCAGTGCGAAAAATTTGGAGAAAGAGTACATGATACATGTGATGCTGCGATGCACGAATTGCCTCATGAAAAACCTTGGTCGAGAAACTTGATGGAAAACTCGTCAAGGGAAAAAGAGTACAATTCACCCAAATTCATTTAGTCTGCAAGACTTTATTTTTGGGTACTTAATCTTCATGATCAAGATTTATTAGCGAGCTTGTGAGAATTCTCCCCCTGAATTCTGCACTTCTCTAAGTCTCATCATTCCAATTCCACGCACGCACCTTTCAAAGCTAGATGCGGGGAGTGACTTAGTGAATAAATCTGCGAGATTTTCACATGACTTAGTATGCAGTACTTTAATCTCGTCCATCTTTTGCAATTCATGTGCATAGAAGAACTTGGGGTTGATATGCTTTGTGAGATGACTCTTCACATAGCCCGTTTGCACTTGTGTAACGCAAGCGGCATTATCTTCATAGATAATTGTGGGGTTCTGCACAATGTTCATCCCACATGACTGCTGGATGTGGTGAACCATTCGGCGGAGCCAAGCGCACTCTCGTGCGGCTTTATACAGTGCTATAATTTTTGAGTGGTTCGTCGAAGTAGCTACCAAGATTTGCTTAGACGATTTTCATGAAATTACAGTTCCACCACACAGGAATACATAGTCTGTTTGTGACTTAGCGGTATGCGGGTCTGACAGATACCCAGCATCTGCATAGCCAATCAAGTTCAGATCTTGATTCTTTCTGTAAAACAATCCGAGGTCCTTGCTACCTTGGAGGTATCGGAAAATGTCCTTTATGCCCTGCCAATGTCTTTTGGTGGGCTCTGCACTGTACCTTGCTAAGAGGTTCACGGTAAATGCAATGTCCGATCTAGTGCAGTTTGCTAAATACATGAGTGCTCTCACTGCACTCAAGTATGGGAATTCCGGTCCCAGGACTTCCTCCCCCTCTTCCCTTGGTCGGAAAGGATCTTTTTCTTGCTGTAAAGACCCACCGATCATCGTTACTTTCGAGGGAAATGCCTTCTCGAAGCCAAACCTTTCAAGCACCTTCTGGGTGTAGGTCGACTGATGTACCAAGACTCCTTCAGGGACATGCTCAAGTTGCAGGCCTAAGCAAAACTTGGTCTTGCCCAAATCTTTCATTTCAAATTCTGACTCCAAGTAGGAGCTTGCTTCTTTTATGTCTTCGGCTGTCCCGATGATATTCAGATCATCTATATACACAGAGATTATACAGAATCCATTCTGGGATCGCCGTATAAATACAGAAGGACAGTCTTCATTGTTCGTGTAGCCTTTCTTGCAGAGAAAGTCGCTCAAGCGATTATACCACATTCTTCCAGATTGATTCAGTCCATACAGTGACTTTCTGAGTTTCACACTGTACAGATTTCTATTTGCTCTGTCTTGGTTCGGGAGAGGGATTCCTTCAGGGACTTTCATGTAGATCTCCGAATCCAAGTTACCATAAAGGTGTGCAGTCACAACATCCATCAATTTCATTTCCAAGTTCAAGTTCACTGCCATTGAGATCAAGTATCTAAAGGTAATTCCACTCATGACTGGGGAGTAGGTTTCTTCATAATTAACTCCAGGACGTTGAGTGAAACCTTGGGCTACCAGCCTTGCTTTGTATCTCACTACTTCATTTCTTTCATTTCTCTTTCGAACAAATACCCACTTGTGCCCAACGGGGTGTATGTGGGGAGGTGTGCGGCATACGGGCCCAAACACCTCTCTTTTATTCAGAGATAGCAATTCAGTTGCTATTGCCTTTTTCCAATCTTCCCAATCTGATCTTTTCTTACATTCAGCGAGCGATGCAGGCTCGGGATCAAGATCGATGATGGTGGCAATTTTCTTTGCGAAGTAGATATCGATATTAGCTGTTGTCCTATTCAGGGACTCTCCCGTGTGCACATAATTTATAGCTATTTCTTCATGAGTTGCTTCTTCTGGAGATTCACCTTGCGCATCGCTTCTTTCAATTGCGGTGGCAAGTCCCTTTAGTTTTTCGGCTCCGATGTGTGCGCACACATCCATGCCGATGGAGATATTCAGATCCGGTATGTCCTTTTTGGAAGGTGTCATACTTGTGCCAGGTCTCAACTGGCTCCCCTTCTCATTCTGGGGGACTTCAATGATTGGCTGTGATAAATCCCTCTTATCCTTTTTCGCCGGGCGTCCCCGGTTACTTTGGACTCGAGGAACCGGAGTTCTCGTCCTTTTATTCTGAGGCCTCTGGACGGGATTAGGGATACCTTCAATTTTCTTTGGTATTTCAACCCTCTCCGGTGCATTGCGTGCAGGCACATGCGATTTAATCACGCTCTTCAAATCACTAAAGTGATCGGGCAGTTGATTTGCTAATGCTTGCAAGTCGATGATCTTCTGGACATCTTTCTCAGTTTCACTAGTGCGCGGGTCATGTGCATGAATTCCCGTGGCTTCTCACGTAATTTCCCGATATTTTTCATCAACGGGTTGATTTTCTCCCCCTAATGACGGGAAATTATCCTCATCAAAGATGCAATCAGTGAAGCGGGCAGTATGCAAATCTCCAGACATGGGTTCCAAATACCTGATTATGGATGCAGTCTCATAACCAATGTATATCCCAGTCTTGCGGAAGTGGGCCCATTGCAGTTCGCTGCGGAGGTGGTATCGGTACATAAACCTTACATCCAAACCTCCTAAGATGGGAAACTTTCGGTGGTGACCCTTGCGCTAGTTGCATAGGTGAATGGATGTTGTAGGCCGAAGGTCTAAGGTTGATGAGATTCGCTGCATGAAGGACTGCGTGTCCCCAACATGTAGCTGACAAATTACTTTTATGCAAGAGGAGTCGGGCAATAAATTTAATTCTTTTAATTAAAGCCTCTGCCAAACCATTCTGAGTATGGACATGCGGTACCGAGTGCTCAACTGCAATTCCCATCGCCATGCAATAATCATCAAATGCCTTCGAAGTAAATTCTCCGGCGTTGTCCATTCTGATGGACTTGATGTGATGATCATGGAACACATTTCTGATGCGAATGATCTGCGAGATCAATTTTGCAAAGGCGTGGTTTTTTGTGGACAACAAACCCACATATGACCACTTCGAAGAAGCGTCAATGAGCACCATGAAATACTTAAACGGCCCTGAGACGGGCTGAATGGGACTGCAAATGTCTCCCTGGATGCGTTCCAGGAATGCAGGGACTTCATCCTTCACTTTCAGAGTGGAGGGTCTAGTAATTAGTTTCCCGATGGCTCATGCAGGGCACACAAAATCTTCATGATTCGGGAAATTCTTCACATTAATATTATGCCAATGTGAGTTATTTATTATATTTCTCATCATCCTAAGACTTGGGTGGCCTAATCTATCATGCCAGAGATAGAAGAGTTCAGAGCTTCTAAACACTGTTTTCAGAACAGTGTACGCTGCAGGCGCTTTAATTGTGGTATAATATAGCCCAGTTTCAAGTGAAGGAAGTTTTTCTAGTACCCTTTTGCCATTCTCTTCACGCTTCGTGATGAGCAGGTATTCCTTATCGTACTCTTCGTCGGTCTCAATATGGAAACCATTTGCGCGGATATTCTTAAAATTTAGGAGAGTTCTAGTCGATTCTGGGTACAATAAGGCTTCTTCAATGACCAAAGTTGTGCCCATGGGAAGTATAATTGTGGTTCTTCCGGAACCGATTATACATGCATCGCTTCCAGCGATTGTCGTAAGGCTGCCATTGCTCTTACGGATCGACTGGAAATACTTAGTCTCTCTTAAGATGGTATTCATTGTGCTGCTGCTAGCTAAGCACACTTACTTAATAGGGCGCCACACATGTTCTAATATAATGTATTTTATTAACATACATGAGAAGGCAATCAACACATAAATAAAATACTTCAATATCAGAACATATCATGCCATCATAAACTGAATAAATGAATGAATTCTTCAAATATCATCCAACCATCACGAGAAATAACAATTCTTAAGTACCATCCATGCAAATTCTAACATATTCTTCTACACAAAATAAATGACAATTAAGTCTAAATGCATTCTGTGCACTAGACTTCTTCTGCTGTTTTCTCGGGGTGACATTCTCTTCAAGAGAAATCATGGTGTTGGCTGCGGCTAAGTCGTAAGGAGGTGCTGCTGCCGGGATGGACTCAACCTCCATCATCTCCGGCAGCTGCTCAGGCTGCTCCCCCTCAACGGCTGCAAAGTGGGCTTCAGGTTGCCCTTTGCTATCTTTCTTCTTCTAAGCTTGGTGGGCATCAATGACATGTTGCGGTTCTTTGCATATCCGCGACCAATGTCCCCACTTGCCACACTTGTAGCAACCTTGGTTTTGCTGGCCATAGGTCTTGCCACCCTTCTTAGCCTTCTTGTCGTTTGGAGCATCTGACTTGCCTTTCTGGGCAACGATCTTACCCTTCTTCCCCCTTTTCTTCATTAAGGGTTTTCGCACCTTGAGGCTGCTAGCGTTGGCTTCATGGCCAGCGGAGCTGTCTTGTGGCTGCGAGAGTAATTCTTGCGGAGAAGTTCGTCCTGAGCCTCGGCTACCTGCATCATATTAATCAATTCGGCATACTCCTTGTAGCCGTTTTGACGATAGTTGCGGGCAACCTGTACAGCACTGGGGTGGAAAGTGGACAGGGTCTTCTCGATCTTCTGGTCCTCTGTGATCTCCTTGCCACAGAGTTTAAGGTTTGTACAAATCCTGTGCAAGGCAGAATTGTACTCCCCGACCGTTTTAAAGTCGGCAAACCTCAGTCTGATCCACTACTGCTCTGCTTGAGGAAGAATGGTGTACTTGAGCCTCTCAAACCGCTTCTTGAGTGCGGTCCAGAGTGCTAGCGCATTTCTCTCTGCCATATACTCATTCTTGAGAGTCGAGCAGAGATGGTGCCTGAGAAAATGAAGTGCCTGATCATTCTCCTCAGGTGTGGGTCTAGCGTCTTTCTGTCCGCTTATCCCAATAGCTGCGCCGAGCTTCCGGCCCCCAATCACAATCTCGACATCGGATGCCCATGTCAGATAGTTTCGGCCATGCTGGGCCAGCTCCTCGAACTCCCGGTTCGAAATTCCAGTCATCTACATGTGTATGAATGAAATAAAATAAGTTTACTGCAGGGAAACATGCATGGAAAATTTACTACAGGTAAATAAAGTGGTGCAATAGTTTCCCATAATGTTTCATAATTTTCTGTGTATTTTCTATAATATTACTGCTAATTTCAGTGATTAAAAGCAATTAAAACAATTACAATTAACCAAAACAGTAAATAAATACAGAAAATACAGAGAATAATAATGGCATAAATAAACTTCAAATGCTAAAAATAATGCAAAATTCGGATTCCCGAGGCCCTTTTATGCTAAAATATGAAATTTCAGCAAATTCTGCAATTCCAGGGGGTTTTTACGCAAAAATTTCAGTTCAGAGAAAAATTCGCGCAATTTTCTGATTTACAGAGGGGTTTTCTGCAAAATTCTGGACCCGCTCGTAAATTTGAGGGCTTATTCGTAATTTTTTGAATCACGATGCCTTTTATGCAAAATTTGGGACTCAAATTAAATATTGAAGGGTCTTTTAGTAATTTATAAAACCCAAAGTCTTTTTCTGCAAAGACCACCAGCGCCCGGTCCGAACGATTTCTCTGCTTAGAACAAGAACGAATCAATCACAGAATCATAGAGGGAATAGATTGAACACAGAGAGGTAGAGAGAACCCCTGGTCTTTCTTTATTGCTTTAGATTGCATCGGGTACATAATGAGGGGGGTCTAGGTCCCTATTTATAGTCTACGGTGAGGTGCCCAAATATGCCAGGACTCTTGGCCATGGGCCCAGTTTCCTAACATTGTCATCTCACCCGGCACGTCCCGCTTTATGCCATACCGGCTCGGCCTAGTCATCTCACCGTGTCATACCATGCCAATCCGCCTTGTCTCCGGCCAGGCCCAAGCACGGCCCAAAGCCCGCCGTACCAGCATTCGTGCTGTGTCAGCCCAAACCCAACCCGAAGTAACTATATGCAAAGGCGGCGTTGACGGTCGTCATCTTCCTTTCTCTCGTACCCGCCTCGTTAAAAACTAGTTGAAATTGAATTAATTGCATAACAACATGGGCACACAATGACGTAAATATTTCAAGAAAAAGTGGAATTTGTTTGATATTTTAAAAATATAATGTAACTGGCTCGTTAAAAACCTTATGCCCCAGAGTGGGGTTCCCCGAGTAAGGAAAAGAGTACATTAACAATATATGTATATACTAACTATAACAACATACGTACATAATATCTACTCGTCAATGTTTAGGTCGTTCATGCATTCGAGGTCAGCATACGCCTGTACGATTTTGGGATCCTCTAGTTGATGCGTTGCCGCTCTTTGGCTAATTCCCAGTCTTTAGCGCATGTGATTGCCTCTAGGGGTGGGCAAAATACCCGCTACCCGTTACCCGTACCCGAATTACCCGAACCCGAACACGAAATACCCGAACCCGAGGTACCCGATCCCAAATTCGGATAGCGATTCTGATTACCCGAAATTAGTTTGGGTAGTTCGGGTAATATCCCCCGGTACCCGAACTACCCGAATTACCCGAACTACCCCGAAATACACTTGAACTTATCACTTTATTACCCGTACCCGAATTACCCGAACCCGAACCCCGAAATTGCTGCTGAAATTCTATGCAAATTCTGTGCAGTTTGCTGGTTTTTTGTGAATTCGGGTATATCGGGTATACCCGAACCCGAACCCGAATTATCGGGTACCCGAAATTGCGGGTAGTGTTTTTTTGGGGCTAATATCGGGTAGCAGTTTTCATTACCCGAATTTTGAATTACCCGAACTACCCGACCCGAAAAAATCGGGTAACCCGAACGCCCACCCCTAAATTTGCCTCCACCATCCTGGGCGTAAGGGATGATTTTCTCCCTTTGATTATTCTCCCTACCGTACTGAATGTCGCTTCTGAAGAGACGGTGGACACTGGCACCAGGAGAACATCCCGTGCGAAATATGATAGCATAGAAAATATCCGTGTGTTGTTCTTCCACTACTCGAGTAAGTCTATCTTGCCTCCACGAGTAAGATTAGGGTCAATATTTGCAAAATTATACTCCAAATAGTGATTCAACTCTGAAACATAATTCCACTTGGAGGTCGCCTGAGACTGAGAGGACGAAGAAGTAGACTTGCCCTTTAGCTTCTTCCACAAGTGTGATATCAAGTTTGTCTTTCCATGTTGCATCTGCTGTGAGGCCTCCGATCTTCTGCTGCTGCCAAACTTATCATGATACATACGAAAAACATGAAAAAGCTCCTCTTTGACATGTGCAAAAGCTTATGAATAATCAAGGCCAAGGCATTCATCTATTCCCTCCATACCAATCTGTAAATCTGCCAACTTGTTTTTAGGATCGAAAATGATAGCAAAGCAGTACAAGTGTGAAATAGAACCAAAATATTTAATAAAATTTTCTTCCATTGCTACGACGATATGGCCTAAAAGAGGATTGTCCCTAGATTTGACAATTTTGTCTGCAATTAACCAAATAAACTCTATAACTAAGCAAGAGGTAGGATAATGAACACCAGATAAAACCTTTGCTGTTTTATAAAAATGTTTTAAAAACTCTCGAAAGCGACTAACAAATTGCCAATCTGAATTAGTAACTATCAATTCATTATTTTGAGAGTTGGCATTGACAAAAATGGATATGACATGTTCGTACCCTTGTATCTTCTTTAACATAATATATGTCGAATTCCACCTCACCTTTATATCAAGACCGAATTTTCTTGGCACTTTCCCATTAGCTGCACAGTACTCCGTGAACCTGGCTAACACTTGTGAAGAACTTGTGAGGTAACGAATGGCAACACGAATACTGTTCAAATATGGACCAATTACTTGCATACCATCTTGAACAACAAGATTCAAGATGTGGCATACACATCTCTGGTGGAGGACATAACCACCAATATATGTTTGCAATCTTGAGGTGAGGATGTTCATAGCTGTTGTGTTTGCCGATGCATTATCAAGAGTTATAGAAGCAATTTTATTATCTATCTTAAAATCATCAAGTACGTGTAGTATACACTCGGCAATGGTCTCTCCCGTGTGCGATTCATTTATTACTTTAAATCCTATGACTCTATTGTTTAGTTTATAATTATCATCTAAATAATGGGTTACAATACTAAGGTAGGCACTTCTTTGCTGTGATGATGTCCAAATATCTGAGGTTATGACAAAAGAAAATTGAACTTGTTGGAATAGTTCTTTAAGCTCTACTAGTTCCTTTTAATACATCCGTAAAATATCGGATGTAGTAGTTCTCATACTAACATGTTGTACTGTAGACAAAAGCCACGTTGGATCATTCTTTCGAATGCATGACTTTCACCCATCCTAATTGGTTGATCTTCTGAAACAATATATCTATCAATTTCCTCATGGGCAGAAAACGGGTTGTATACCCAAGTACTTATAGAGCCATCGGCCTCGAAGTTTAGCTGTGTTTGTACTCCTCCTTGCCCTCGGCCATGTGCTGCAATCTTGCATAAGCATGCTTTGTAGTGCCGGTTCAAGTGCTCTGTCCCTACAGTTATACGAGCACTTTAATTTAGCATTGCAATAATTACAAGTTGCGATGTCTACCGTTTCACCGTCTTGGATTTCCTGGCTCCAAGTCATGTGCTTCCAGCAATTCGCCCTTCGTCCAGACGTGCCAATTTTGGCGTCCGTGGATGGGGGAGAGAATTCTATTGTCCCTTTTGGCTCCGGACCGCCCTGATACTCCTTGTAGCCCTCCGTACCATCCATGTGACGGTCATCTATGCCGTAGTCTCCCATGCTTGGCGAGAGCCGACGAGCATCAATGGGAGTCGGAACCGGATGAGGACTAGGGGAGAGACAGTGAGAGCTTACACTATGTCGTCCTACTGCCCTTTTCGAGCTTTGACTCCTCTGCATACTGCTTGAGAACTCCTCGATACTATGGCTCCTTGGTAACATGGTGGATGGATGGTGATTAGTAAATAAATGAGGAGTACAAATGCAGGAAATGGGCTTGTGAAATAAGAAGTAAGAAATGAGAAGTATGAGCTTGTCAAATTACTTGGGGAGTGCAGAAATATTGGAGTAAGAAATGAGAGGTATGAGGTTATGAAGAAATGGGAAATGTCAGCTTACAAATTTATATGCAGAAAAAGTGAGCCGTTGCTCTTCCAAACGTTAACTCTAAAATCCAAACGCTGCTACATGACCGTTGTCTAAAAATCAACACACTCTTCATTCTAAACACCTGAACGTGACCGTTTTATGTGACCATTGTCAATCTGCTCTCGAATCAACAGGCTTCTTCAACTCCCAATGTCTCCTATTTACCTACTTTACTTTTTCCCGTCTGGTCGTCCTCCTACTTTTTTTCGCCGTCCAACCACTCCCACGCAGCCACGCGTGACACACTGACGCACCACACGGCCAAGCGCCCATGCCCGCCCGGACGCCCACTCCCACCCCTCAAATCCCCTGGCCTCGGGCCCGGCTTCCTCGATTCCTCCTCCCACGATCCCACCGCGCCCATGCCCAGCAGCTGGCGCCCGCCCCCTCCCACGCCCGCCGCTGCCTCATCCTCCCCCACCTCCCCGGTCCCCGGGCCCCTCCCTTCTTCCCCCACCTCCCCCACCTCCTCCTCCCCCGCCGCCGCCTCCTTCCCCACCTCCCGGGCCGCTGGGCCCCTCCCTCCTCCCCCCACCTCCCCCACTGTCGTGCCTCGTCCCCCACCTCCCCCGTCGCTGCCGCCTCTCCCCCCACCCCCCGCCGCCGCCGCCTCCTCCTCCCCTCCTCCCTGGGCCCCTCCCTCCTTCCCCACCTCCCCCGCCGCCACCGCCTCCTCCCCACCTCGCCCGCCACCGCTACCTCCTCCCCTACCTCCCCCACCACCTCCTTCCCCACGTGTCGGGCCAGGCCGTGCTTGGGCCGTGTCGGGCCAGCCGTGCTTCGAGCTAGCCCAAAAAAGCACGACCCAACTCCCACCTCTAACTGGAACGAGAGATTGGACCAGAAGGCGCTATAGACACTAGAAGCCTAGTTGGCTCCTGTACATACGTAGCTGTGCACATAGATATTTTTTTGCTGATCACATGTATTATACCTGCAACATCATAGCACACAAGCAGCTCAGCTTATTGAATTGATAGCATATGATACGATTGACAGTTGTTGTATTTATCTGCTATGTAAATCAACAGCATAGCTTGTTATTTGTGGGCCTAGCAGTAGATGACAGTGCATGAAGAGCACTTGATACCACATGGTTGTCTCCAACTGTATTTTTTGATCCACGTCCTAATGAACCATATCTGCAACTTCACTTCTTTGCTCAAGCATATATGCAACCAAGGTTGATGATCCTAGACAAGGGAGGTGTTCTTTTTTGCTTTTGATTTCTTCGAAAGTCCAAAAGTCAAACGTTAAAATAAGGTGGTTTCTTGAAACAGATTCTCCAAATGGAAAACTGTGTGTATTGTCTGCATCGCGTCTTCGCCGTCTACTGCCGTTTAAGAAAGCGTAAAATAAAAACTATCAGTTACAACCAAAAGACATCAACCACGACTGAAACAACCTCAAAATTTTAAAAATTTTGAATTCTTTTTGGAATTTTGTTTGAATTCCAAATTCTTACCCAATTTGGCAAAATCCTTGAAAATCCGCTTTCCTCTTTTGTTCTTTCACCTCCCCTCCTTGCTGGCACCTCCTAGAGACACCACCTCCCCACCTTCTACCTGTTCGGCCGTCTACGTGCCCTCTTGTCACCGCCTCAGATTACAGCCGTGCCCTCCCCATGCGTTCACACTACTCTGCTTCGCGCTGACATCCAGGGCCCTACCAGCCAGTCACCCAGCTCCCCGCCTCCTCTTTGCTTCGCGCGCTACTGGCTCGCGCCCTCTCTTGTCGCAGTGCACTGCCTTCACCTAACATGCGCGTCCACGCCGTACCGTTGCCATCACTCCATCTTCAACTCTCGCAGAGAGCCAGTGCCATCTTCCCCTGCTCACCCACGCATCAGTAGGCCTCCCACCGCCTCTCCCCTTCTACGTGCTGAACCGCCCTACTGCTCCCACCTCCTTTCTTCACTTTTAAAGCTCGTTCGCCTCCACAGATAGCTCCGTGCCACTCCCAGACACCTACCAGAACCACCGAATTGAGTTCTTAATCACCGCAGCACCACCGGCGATCTCCCCTGAGCTCGGTGAACCCTAAACCCAATCTTCTTTGTCTTTCGATTAAAACTTAATTGCATTCGCTAATAGAACCTCCTTTGCTCCCTAAACACGTTGATGAACTCAATTGGACATGAGCATTTCCTGAGAGCTCTGGCGGTGGAAGCCACCACTAGCCGTGAAGTCTCTCCCATGGACAGCTCAAATGAACAATCCCTAACCCAAACCACCGCCACTACCACGAACCCTATGCCCCGTAGATGGTTAAAACGCTCCCCACTTCACCAGAGGATCACCGGAAAAGCCTTGAGCCTCCGTAGGAGCCATTGACTTCTCTCCTGCCGCCAGTCGCCACCACATATGCTACTGCCTCCAAAGCCCCAAAATGGACCCCCTGTACTCCAAGGAACCCAACCGTGTCCCCCCTTTTTGCCAATGAGCTTCGTCGGAGCGGAATCGCGGAGAGCCATCGCCCTCTATTTTTCACTGGAAGGCGAGGCTGGAGGTTGAAGACGACCTCGGGAGCGATGTGGTTGTATTGCAGCTGTTAGCACGTCGTGGCCATTTAGATTGGGCTGTTCATGTGTGCTGCATCGTGGCCTTCAGCGCGTCACCCATTGGGCGCGTGCGTGCGCTAGGCTGCGTGCAGTGTGGGTCGAGACCAGTTGGCCCATTTGGCCGAATGGGTTGAAATCGCATTGGGCTGAATTGTTCATTGTCGGTTAGCCCAGTACTGTTCATTACTGATCAAAATCACTGTTCACCCGAAAACTCAAAAATTCCAAAAATACCCCCATTTCAATTATTACGATGCCGTGAATCCATTTTTGACCTCCTTTGGGCTTGCATGCCCGCTGCGTCAAAAGTAGGTTGATAAACTATATTTCTGTAATAAAACTTGGCTCTTTTGTTGTAAGTATGTGTTATTGTGGTGCACACTCATGTACAGTAATCCCGCAATTAAATAGTCCTGGGCAGTTACGGGGATTGCTAGTGTCTCTAGAAATGGGGGCATTACAACAACCTAAAAGAACATGGTCAAGATCATTTCGGTGTGTGTAGGATCGGATAATAGGACTGTGCCTCAAAAATCATGAATACGAGGATTACAAGGTGCTGTCTACTACTGTATGTGATTCTACTTAGGATCACGTTGGTATATTGGTATGGTAGGATTTTGCTATACGAATCATGATCGTAGCAACCTTGTATGCAAACACATAAATCGGTTCTTTCAAAGTGCAACAGCCTCGATGCAAACATGTAAATCGGCTTCTCGGTAGCAGGCGTGAATGGTAGCCTACGTTGGTGCATGCCATAGAGTGAATCAGCCCAGCGGCTCGGCGAGTAAGGCGGCGGGAAGCTTGGGAGGCACCAGTGTCTGTCTCAAGGCAGTGGTTGATTGGTGGGGCCCGCGGGAGGTGCTTCCATTCGACATCTGCAAGATGTCGTCGAATGTTTCCTTTCTCCCCGGCTTCGTGCCTCCCTTTGTGTTCTCCAAATCAGGTGAATAATGTGTTCATATAGATTTCAATAGATTCAAAGAGGTTTTTAATTTGGTCTGTTCCAATTTTGGAGTTTACAGTTGTTTTGACTAGTGAAACTTTCATGCAGTGCTTTGGATCCCTTCTTGTCTACAATTTGGAAGCGGTCTTCTCCAAACGGGTGTAATTGGTGTAAAAAACACCTAATTCATCTCTCTCTCCTTAAGCACATAGATTTTTGCACAAATATCTAGACTTCAGGGGCGGAGCCAGGATTTTAATGATGGGATGCGAACTTAAGTGACATCCATTCTAACATAGTTCAAATGACATAGTACAAAAGTTCACATGTGACAAATTACATGTTTGCACTACAAAAAGCATCACAAAATATTTTTTAAAAAATACAACTTGATATTGCGTTCCTTCATATTTTAGTGTTCTACAAATCAACATTTACAAATAGAAATTATGACTAAACTAGATCCGACAAGATTAAGATTAAAAAAATGATTTGAGATTTTCAAAAATCAAAATCAAAGGTTAGACGGATTGGTGACCATGGCTCGGTGCTCGCCTCCCCAGCCGTGCTTTGCCTCTTGCTGCCCGCTCGACATTGTTCGCGGGCCAGACGGTTAGGGCAAAGCGTACGATGCGATGCAGCGATGGGGATTGATCCTATGCCAAGCTTCCAGGGAGGTGTGAATCTTGTGGCTTAGTGGGCTTTGGGCACTTGGGCCATTAGACTTGTTGGCTATTGGTCTCTTGGGATCATGATCTGTAAGTTGCCAAGACAAATTGAGGGAGAAGCGTGTGTACCTTTTGTATTAGGGGTGTATATAATAGATTTGGCAAATGTTTTGGGGGTACAGCTGTACCCCCATTCATCTTTGTTAGCTCCACCACTGCTAGACATAGACGGTTAGTAGCACAATACATAGCAAGAGTACAATATAAAGTAGAAAACAACATAGGAGTAAGAATATAAAACATACATAAAACCATATGCCAATATCAGCAATTAGCCAATGACAACTGAAAAACGGCATGTGAGACTTGTCAAAGGACCAGAGAAGGTGGAGCAGTGTGACGGTGGTCAGTGATGGAGGAGGTAACGGCTCAGTCACCCGGATATCCCCAGGACTATGACATGGCGAGTCTACCCAAATAAATTGGGAGGTGGGAGATGGAGGTTTAGAGGGGTAGAGAAGTGGAGAACTCAAATATGAGGGATGAGAGCAAAGAAGAGAGATGGTGGAGTTACCATGTGGGCCTGGATGACTTAATGCAGACTTACAACTAAATTGTGCCAACCATTTTGTCGAGCAATTGGCAAGCACCAACAAAAGCCTCCGTGATTTCTTCTCAAAACTCACTAAAAAGTTTTATCAAGCAACGCAACCCGTGGGAACTCACAACCACAAGGGCAAGGAATGGTGTAATAGCAGGAGGAAGTAGTAGAAGGGGAGGTGGCACTGACCTAATATTCTTGATGAGGATCTCGTGAAACTTGTTGCCGAGCTCCTAGGAGCGGACACGCTGCAGGAGGGCCTTGTGGGTGAGCACGCGCTTCTCCAAGTTCTTGACGTGGTAGTCGATCTGGTGCTGGATCAGTCGCTCCATGCCACTCTACCGCATCTTGCACTCCATCATCGTCAGGGCTTGCTACAGGTTGCTGTCCCTCACCTGCACCATGATCCCCCACACCAGCTGCACCTGCCCGTTGTCTCCCCCCTCCACCAGCATTGGCCACGCCACCGGCTAGACCCCACACCAAATCATATCGACCTTGAGCAAGTAGAGGAGAGAGGGGGAGGGCACACCTGGAATAGTTACTTGGGTCGCTGGGCCTTCACGCGCATGCCACCTCAAATTAGGTCGATCTCGAAAATCACAGAATGGGAAATTCTGCCCAAAATTGGCTGGAATGGTCGGTATTGAGGCCAGTACGAGAGTAAGACTTCTGTTTGCCGCTTTGGGTGTCATTACAGTACATTCCGGCCATTTCAGTCTATACCAGAATGAAATTGATAAGTCTGCTACCTACACACCCAACTTGAGGCAGCCGGGAGAGGGGGGCGTGCGAAATGGGGAATGGGGGTTGGGTCGAGCTAGACCCACTCAAATGGCTTGGGTCTGAGCCAATCAGTGAGGAGGGGTACACTACAAGATAAACCCCCCTTTAGCAATGGATATGTGGCAACACATGATTTATTCGTTGCAAAGAATGATGTGGCAACATTTACTATCTGTTGCAAGCATTCCCCCGAGCTACACTTGGTGATCCCGTACTACAGGCGTAGGTGCTCTCGTACTGCAGGGCGTAGTAGGTGCTCTTATACGCAGGTGCTGCTCTTTAATCATTATTTATTAAATTATAGTACACAGGTGCTGCTCTTTAATCATTAATTAAATTACAGACAAAAATACTCGTTTATAGGTTTCGGACCCGCAACCTGTCAAAACTAATACGCTACGTACATACCACACTGGCCAACCAAGCAACTACTCTTTTGTGATTGTTCTCCTCGTAAACTTATTTATATAACCACAACAGCCTAATATAACCACAACCAACCAAGCAACTAGTCTCTGTCCGTGGCGCGTCGTCCCATCCTCTTCCATCTTCGCGACGCCTCCAGCCGCCTCCGCGACTCCGCCGCGGCGCCGCCAGCCGCCCCCAGCCCCCACCGCATCGGCGCATCCTCTCCCCCGCATCGCCGCCCCCCCGCCCCCGCCTCCTCTCCGCCGCGGCCTAACCCTAGCGATCCCCAATCCCGCAGTCCCCTCCCAAGTGCCGACTCCCATCTCGCGACGCCTCCAGCCGCCTCTCCGCGACTCCGCCGCCGGCCGCCTCCAGTCCCCCCACCGCATCTCCCGCATCGCCACCCCCGCCTCTTCTCTGCCGCGCCCCCCGTGACCAAGCCGGCCAAGGCGCCCAGCAAGAAGAAGAAGGAGCCCGAGGATGCGGAGAGGCCGCAGGAGGACGACGCCTACGCCGAGGAGCCAAGGTCGACGACACCATCTACTGCCTCAATGATGACATCTATGTCCCGCCTCCTCTCGGATCCCTGTAATTTTACTTTCTTAGCACCTTTTCTACATGACATTGCACGATTGAGAGTGGAGCTGTAATGTTTAGATGGAAAAAGATGATAAGGTCCAAAAGCTAGGAAAACATTAGCTACTGTGCTTGAATGATTGCTACTATTTTAGTTGTCCATGAATTTTCGTTGAGATTGCAGGTGGAGCATCGTATGCCTCAATTTTTACATTTTCTTCTGCCAGTCATCTGTGTGCAGAGTTAGTGCAAATAATAACCCCCCAGATACTAAAACTAGTCCGAATTTCATATCTTGTTGATGTATATATGAAAACTGAGGACATAACACACATGTTTTTTTATAACAAACCTACAGATGACTTCTTGTATTGTTTATGAGCTTGAAAATTTTTACAAGAGTATCTTCATCTAATTGCTTGCTTGGAATGCCCCCACTTACAGAGATCTTGGTAATTTGAACTTTTCTGGTCATCTGGTGCAATATTTGTAAGTTCTTCTTCATGTGTTTTGGTTCTTTTTGCTAGTTGCTCTCAATATTTTTTTGTTCTACTGCTGTTGACACATATACTTCTCTATCATTTATAAATGTCGTTATGTGTTCCTTGAAGTGCTTGGTGAGTACCATATATGTTCCGCCACTGTTGAAGACTCCAGCTGCTTAAGCCAATCAACCTGCTAACCACACCATCTTTGTCGTTGAGATCATGTTGTTTGACCCTGAATCATGAGTTGCGATCAATTAGCGCCATGTGTGCCTGCACTGACTTGAGTACTCTGTAGTCTGTTCTGTTAGTGCTTTACTGAAGCAGTAGTGTTAACCTTCAGTCACAGCATATTATCACCATAGTGTTTGTAACGCTCAAGTTGCTATATGAGATTTTCAGTATTGAAATCAATAGAATATCTAGCACAGATATGTGTGAGCCACAATATGTATGGATTTTTTTTATTTAGTACTTCTCTGATTTGCTAAACTGGTGCGACCAGCCATATAACATGTTCTGATAGACTCATTTTCTGCTCTAGCTGGAGCAGTCTGCTAATTATCTAACTGAAACTGAAATAGCAATCTTCCTCCCTGGAAGCTAGAACTCTTGTTTCCTTTTGGTTAACCTTTTACAATAAGCTGCTTTATAATTTTCTGATCTTTATTGCCTTAGGCAAAATAGTTGTGATAATGTAACTTAAAGGGTTCCAAATCATAATAATAATGTGGTTATGCTATTTATATGATGATAAATAAATATGAACTTACAGCTGCTATTTATTTATACAGCAATAGCTTTTTATGGTTTCACAATGGATTTAAAAATCATCAAGCTTCTTTTGGGCTATCCTAAAGATTCTACTCGGTACATAGCTGGTGTAGAAGGATTTGTTGAATTTGCATTTAAAGATAAGACCGAAGATACCAAGATTTATTGTCCATGTCATACATGCGTGCATACTAGTCTCCTATCCAGGGATGAAATATATGAACATTTGGTGTGCAATGGGATACTTGAGAATTATGAAGAATGGGATTTTCATAGTGACCCTTCAGTGCATGAAGAATGGGATTTTCATAGTGACCCTTCAGTGCAGCACACCGTTGATCAACAACCACAATCTCAGAATGAAGAAAGGCATGATAACATGAGTCAGCTGCTTCATGATGCATTTTATCACATGTATGAAGACATACCTATGACAGATGCCGCAAATCTTCCGAATCCACCTGTCAGCGGGCCAAATTTAGAAGCACAAGAGTTCTATAAATTGGTTGAAGATTCCAAAAAGCCTTTATGGACAGGATGTGAATTAACGCAGCTAACTTTACTTGTGCTTTTGTTCAATATAAAATCCATGAACAAATAGTCAGATAAATCATTAGGTGATCTACTTGGTATTTTGCAGAAGGCTATTCCAAATGGAAAGGAACTGCCCAAAAATTTTTATGAGGCTAAGAAAATTATTTCCAAATTTGGCTTGGGCTATGAAAATATTCATGCGTGCCCAAATGATTGCGAACTATTTTGGAAAGACAAGGAAAATGATGATTTTTGCTCAAAGTGCAAGGCTTCTAGGTGGAAAGGTATGGAACCTGAAACCAAACTAACAAAGAAGCAAAGAAGGAAAGCAACGCCTAGTAAAGTATTAAGATACTTTCCTATTAAAGAGAGGCTAAAAAGACTGTTTATGTGCAAAGAAACAGCACCTCTCCTAAGATGGCATGATGAAGAGCGCATCAAGGATGGTGCGCTACGACATCCAGCTGACTCCCCAGCATGGACGGACTTCGATAAAAAGTTTCCACAAATTGAGTCAGATGCACGGAATATTCGATTTGGCTTAGCTACCGATGGGTTTAATCCGTATGGGATGTTGAGTTCTAGATATAGCTGCTGGCCAGTTGTTTTGGTAATATATAACTTACCTCCATGGTTTTGCATGAAAGAGCATTATCTAATGTTGTCTTTAATAATTCCTGGTTCTACTAGTCCTGGGGATAGAATTCATGTGTTCCTTAAACCACTTTTGGAGGACCTAAAAGATTTATTTGAAAATGGTATGTCAACATATGATGCATCAAGAAACGAAACTTTTGATTTGAGAGGAGCAGTGCTAATGACCATTAGTGACCTACCAGGCTTGGGAATGCTTGCTTCTCATAAGGTTCATGGAAATTTTGCATGTCCACCTTGTGGTGAAAATGCATGGTCCAAACGTCTGAAGCATGGTCGTAAATCTTGTTTTATGGGACATCGTCGATTTCTTCCTCTTGACCATCCTTTTCGTTTGGATGGGAATTCATTTGATGGAACAGTGGAGCTTGGAACAGAGCCTCAAACTTATTATGACCGTCCAATTTTGGATGAAATCATTGCTTTAGGTGATTTCAAGGAGTCAAAAACTTATAAGGCATTAAGTAGTCTTTTCACATTGCCTTACTGGGATCATAATATTCTTCGATACAATCTTGATGTGATGCATATAGAGAAGAATGTGTTTGAAAATTGTTATGGTACACTATGTGGTTTAGATGGAAAGTCAAAAGATAATTTACAAGCTCGTCAAGACCTCAAAGAGATGAACATTAGGGAGGACCTCCACCCAGAAGAAAAACCTTCAGGCAAGTTCTACTTGCCACCTGCAAGGTTTGTTATGTCTAAAAGTGAGAGACAAACATTTTGTAAAGTGCTTCGAGACATAAAAGTTCCTGATGGCTACTCTGGAAACATATCAAAATCTGTAAATTGTGCTGAAGGAAAACTTATTGGTCTCAAAACACATGACTGCCATGTTCTACTTCAACAGCTGATGCCTATTGCTCTAAGGGGTATTATTCCAGATGATATCACAGCAGTAATATTTGAGTTGTCTGCTTATTTTCGAGGAATATGTTCGAAAGTGCTTCGTGTTGATGACCTTGACCGTTTGGAACACTCAATTAAAGTTACACTATGCAAAATGGAGATGATATTTCCTCCTGGATTTTTTACAGTTATGGTTCACTTAGTAGTACATTTAGCAACTGAATGTAAGATGGGTGGACCAGTTTGTTATCGATGGATGTACTTCATTGAAAGGTACTGATTCTAACTAATACAAGTTCATTGTTTGGATCATTTATTATATATAACCTACTAAATTGATGCTTTTCCATATGTTGCAGGTACCTATGTAAACTGAAGTCATATGTTCGCAATAAAACTCATCCAGAGGCTTCAATGGCAAATTCATTTTTGGCAGATGAGTGTGTGGTGTTTTGTTCTAGGTACCTGGAAGGTTTCTCCACAAAGCATAACAAACCATCAAGGAATGATGAGAACCAGGATCATCTTGAATCTAACTTATATGGACATGATTCCTCATTGTTTCCTCCTATAGGAAAACCATTGGGAAGACCATCCAGTTTCATTTTAACTGATCTAGAGAAACTGCAAGCACATAGATATGTACTATACAATTGTGAAGCTGTCATTCCGTACTTGAAGTAAGTGTTACTAACACCTATTAACATATTACATATGTTTCTTTAAAACTGAATCCATATTAATTTCCATTTTAGAGAGCATGCCGCTGATCTCAAAAGAAGAAATCGTCAACGTCGTCTATCTTTGAAAACAATTGAGAATATACAGAATAAAGAGTTTCCTAATTGGTTCAGAGAACATGTAGGTATCATGGTTTGTTTTTTCTTCAAAAAAATAGGAAAATCTGACTTAAGTATATTTTGTGATGATACAGATCATGCAGTTGGAGCAAAAAATGGTAGCGATAGCATCGATGAGGACATTAGATGGTTGGCTCGCGGCCCATTGGATGCAGCAAGAAGACACAGAGCCTTTAACATCCGTGGTTTTAGATTTAGAGCTAAATGTTATGACAAGGCGACGCAAAATAGTGGAGTTGTTGTGACTGCAAAAACATCAAGTTATTCTTCTGGAGGGGATACTAACCCTATCCTTGGAGATATTACCTACTATGGAAGGATACTTAATATAGTTGAGTTAGACTATTATGGAAGATTCTCAGTGGTGTTGTTTAAATGTGAATGGGTTGATGTCACTCGAGGAAAGGGAGTGCAAACAGATAAGTTTGGTTGTACACTTATGAATTTCTCACAGCAAATTCACAAGGGTGACAGGATTGAGCATGAGCCTTTTGTATTTGCCAATCAAGTTGACCAAGTGTTCTATGTCGAAGACGAGCATAACAACCCAGGATGGTCAGTTGCATTGAAGATGAAGCCTAGAGATGTATTTGAAATGGGAGAAGAATGGAATGATGTAGAATGTGAACCTTACCATGTCAGTACTCTTGGGGACCTTTTTGCTAATGCACATAATACTCATTCATGGACTAGAAGAGATGTAGAGGGTACAACTGTAGAGGGAACAAATGTAGATCCTAGTACAAGTTCCGATCAAGAAGATTAATAGCTCAACAAAATTAAAGGTCAGATATGTTTGATTTTTCTACTGTTCAATATCGTATAGTTGTACTAAGATTTTGTAACAGCTGACAAGTTTCTTTTTAACTGTTTGTATTACTCAGGTCATGGTCCAGAATATGATGTTCAGTGTTCACACAATCCTTCTAATCCAAAAATGAATATCTCTGCCTTCACATGTTAGATATGCTATGTAGAAAAGCTCTTTTGTGAAGCTTGTTTTTTCTGATGCTTTGCTTCAGCAAGCTGCAAACAATAGTGCACGGGCTGCAATAGAGTCCTTGAAGCCAAAGTTAAAGGTCAGTACAAAGAGGCCAGTGATTCCAGTTCTGCAACTTATATGTTCTGAACCCTACAATTTATCTGAACAATCATTCTTATCTGATCATGTAGAGCTCACTGGAGAACCTGAAGTGCTCACAGGAGATGGAAGCTGGGAGTAGTGATTTAGTTGGTTGCCTATGTTAGGAGAAAAAACCAGGATTAAACCCTACAACTGGCTTCTTGGTTCTTGCAGCCTAAAGAATAGGCTTGACATTTATTGCCATTTCTTGACATGATGTTCAGTGTGTGACAATTTTAGATTTGAGAATTTTAGACGGGAAGAAGATGCGTTCTTGGGGATGTCTTGCTAAGATCCTTCCTCAGTATCTTGCCAGATGCGTTCTTGGGGATGTCCGTCACAAACGCCACCTTTCTAACCTTCTTATGTGGCGCTACCTGTGAACATTATATATCACATGTCAGAGAAATTGCAGGAATCGGCCATCTGAATCAATGGTGAACCTGACGCTTCGTTTTTTTCGTTTATTTTGGGGTTCATCTGATCATTCATGATCATTCAACTGTGTCGCCTCTGTGTTCTTGAAGTAGCCTGAGGAGATCAATATTGCAACTGTTATAGGCGCTACTATTTTTTTAGAAAAACTATAGGACGCTATACCATCGAGGCAAAGAAATGATCGGATACGTCCGAGCCATTCGATCAAATATAGTGGATGGCATCAGGCACACCCACCTCTCCTTACTTATCCCATCTCATGTGTTCCGTATCCCATCTCGCACCCTGGCGTCTTCTTCACTTGTTCCCCGCAAGGCCGCAACCACCCACCTCCTCCCTCTCTCTCTCTTGTCGCTGGCAAATCACGCAGGGCGAGCGGCAGTGGGCTGTTACAATCCCACTTGTGACAATTTTAGTAACAGGCCCATCATCTCTGTCGGCAGGAAATATTGAAAAAAAACTACAAAAATATTAACATTGTGAAGGTATAAGACTGAAATCAAATGGCTACAGGTGCGCCACAGCTTAGGTGCGATTTCTAAAAAACCAAAAAAAATGCCTTTCAAGATTTGAACCCACAACCCTCAACAAACTGAACACCTCTTTACCATTAGACTACACATTCATTTGTTAGTATATGTAGGACATTATTTTTTTATCAACATTTCGTAACCTTGTTTTGAATATCATCGAGCTCTACAAAGTTTGAAGCCCCTAAATGATATCAAATGAAAAAGTTTCAACTACAAAGTTTTAAATCTTATCAAACTCTACAATTTTGATAAAAAGTGTGTCTTCATCCAAGATATTCAAGAGGCGGGCCCTTAGAATGATCACTTCTCTTAATCGATTCTAGTGACCAACCTTTAGAATGTTCATCTCAATTATTAGTCATTTTCAAAGGCATTCATTTTAAGAAGTGAGCCTCTGTTAATTGCTTAATAGAGGCAGCTGCCTTAGAATGTCCACCTCTATTAATAGTCGATTAATAGTGGCGGCCACCTTAGAATGGCCGCATATGAAAATGGTTAACAAAAGCGGGCATATGCCTACCGCCCTCTTGACCATGCACAGAAGCCGGCGAGGGTGGAGGCCGAGGGTTTCCCACAGGAGATGAATGAAACCGAGAAGAGGGTTAAGTGTAATAAATTCAGGCGTAACTGAAATATCTCGCAACAAAAACATTTGAATAAAGAATTACTATGTAGCATTAGCACCGAAACAATTAACAAAGACGGACAAAAGACGTTTTTAGAGGCTCTGTTAATTAGAGATTGCACAGATGAGCACAATGCCTACCTCTGTAAATCAGGGAAAAAGAACATGATAGGCAATTCGGCAGGATAGTAGAATCACAAGAGGTCCTACCTTGATATCAAGTCGGCCAAACGGTGTACTCACTACCTTCCATGATTTCTCATGCGCTGTACAGAATGAACTATGGCGGCGAATTGCAATGGCGTGTCAGCGGTGCAGGTGGGAGTCCAGCGTGAAATTTTCAACTCATTCGGAGAACAACTGCTCGCTTGTATATGTTGATACAGCCAAATGGTGTACTCACTACCTTCCATGATTTCTCATGCGCTGTACAGAATGAACTATGGCGGCGAATTGCAATGGTGTGTCAGCGGTGTAGGTGGGACTCCAGCGTGAAATTTTTAGCTCATTCGAAAAACAACTGCTCGCTTGTATATGTTGATACAGCCAAATAGTGTACTCACTACCTTCCATGATTTCTCATGCGCTCTACAGAATGAACTATGGTGGCGAATTGCAATGGCGTGTCAGCGGTGCAGGTGGGAGTCCAGCGTGAAATTTTCAACTCATTCGGAGAACAACTGCTCGCTTGTATATGTTGATACAGCCAAATGGTGTACTCACTACTTTCCATGATTTCTCATGCGCTGTACAGAATGAACTATGGCGGCGAATTGCAATGGCGTGTCAGCGGTGCAGGTGGGAGTCCAGCGTGAAATTTTCAACTCATTCGGAGAACAACTGCTCGCTTGTATATGTTGATACAGCCAAATGGTGTACTCACTACCTTCCATGATTTCTCATGCGTTGTACAGAATGAACTATGACGGCGAATTGCAATGGCATGTCAACGGTGCAGGTGGGAGACCAGCGTGAAATTTTCAGCTCATTCGGAGAATAACTGCTCGCTTTTATATGTTGATACAGCCAAACGGTGTATTCACTACCTACTGTAAAATGGGAAATCGACCGGCGAGTTGAGAAGCTAAGCTTCATCCTAATAAACCAATAAATCCATCTGAAAAACTGAGCTATAATATTTTTCCTTTGTGGGATAGATTTTGAATCATATAAGCACTTACTTTATGGGACGGAGGTAGGAAACCAAAATTTGGACTAACCAATAAATCCCTTAATTTTCTATTACTTTAATTAGTTGATGACTCGCTTCAATTCTAATGCAAGGTATAATAGTAATATAATTTCATCATATTCTTTTTTTTGCCCTTTTAACTCCCGCCTTTCTTTACCTCAGTTTCTTTGGCTTCCCTCCATTTTTTTCTCACACAAATCTACTCTCCATTTTTTGGCTGCCATAAATTGCAAGCCGCAGTAATAGTTGGGGTGCCTCACAGTGACCCCACCTTCCATAGAGATTAAAGAGGAGCCGTGTAACAAAATAGTATTTCACCATCCATTTTGCTAACTGAATCCATCAGCTCCTTATTCCACACAATAAGATCGTGGGTTCCTTCTTCCCATCGCACAGCTCCACATCGCAACCCAGCCCCAGCCGCCCATCGCCAGATCCGACTCCAGCGCGCGCCCCCACCGCCAGCCGTCGCCTTGCCTACGCCGCGCGCGCCTCCACCGCCGGCTGCGCGCCTCTCCTGCGCCGCGCGGAGTGAGCCGAGGGGCGAGGGCCGGCCGACTGGCGACTGCCGAGGGCTGAACGCCTGAACTGGCTCTGAAGTCTGAACCGAACCGAGGAAATCAGGAAATTCCAACTCTCTCCACTATTATTAGTAATAATACAACATCTATTTACCATATGCTTCTTCTTGGTGTACATCAATATAATAGTGGTTCGAATGATGTGTATTTTAGTCCAGGTGATACATAAGTTCCATCTGCTAGTGGTATTTTAGTAGCACCAGAATGATGTGTATCATTCTGAACTGGTTCGAATGATGTGTTTGTACCCATCTATTTCTGAATACAACAGGGCTAATTCCTAATATTAGTAATGTTCTAGATTTCCATGGTCTTTGCTTGCCAAATGAAATTGTATTTGATCATCCACTGAAACAAGTAGATCTATTGGGTCCAATCTATTTCTACTCTAAGTTTGTTTGTATTTCTGCTGAGAACTGAGATGCCTATCGATGTGAATATTTCGAGGAATGGTTGAAGGTTGTTTTACTATTTTCTCTGTTCCATTTTTTGCTAGAAACTATTTGGTGACTATTTTTACTTCATTAATGATGTTGTGCAGTGGCTATGGCAAGGGGTAGAAGAAAACTCATAATTCAGAGCCATGATGAATATATGTCAGAAGAGCATATTGGACAAGAGAGCCATGGACAAAATACTGAGGCATCTGAACTTCATCCAAGTGCTAGAGGAGATCAGATCGATAGTGATGGTGATATTGAGGTTAATTTCCACGGTACTTACTAACCTACTTTAAATTATTTTTATTACTAACATAACGTGTTATCTGTAAAAGTGTTTATCATTGAATATTTTGTGCAATGTAACACTGCATAGATGAAACTGAGGACAAAGTAAAGCGTGGAAAGACAAAATTGAAAGATATTTGGAACCTTCCAAGAGGTCATAGAATCGTGGTTAGATGCAATGAGTTCGATCAACCAATTGGATTAGAGGCTGGATTTCTAGGAAAATTTCTTGGCATGGTGGCTAGGAATGGTTGCTTGTGTAGCTTGAGCTACAAGGATTGGAGACTTCTAATAGGAAAGAAAGAAAAAAGCACTGATGAACAAAAAAATAAGAAGGATATACTTAAGCAAGTGAAGGTACGTAGTTCAGCTAGACACCGTATAACCTTGTTGGTAACTTTTGATACCTTACTTTCCTTTTTACTTATGTCTTTTGTTATTGGTATATGCAGATGAGATTCCTGTACCCTTCTCGCATGGAAAAATGGATACTTCGAACCATTGGAGAGAGATGGAGGCAGCACAAGTCTAATCTGAAATCAATATATTTTGATGAGCATAAGAGCACAAAAGTTAACCACAGTAATGTTCCTAACGGTATAATTCCTGATCAGTGGATTGCTCTTGTTGATAATTGGACGACACAAAAAGCACTGGTACATGGATATTGTTGGATTTATATTTATGTGTTTTCGATGCCCAGTAGATTTTGTAAACATTTGTGGAACTTAAATGCTTTTCTCTATTTCATCATTATATGATAGGATATAAGTAAGAAAAACAGAATAAACTGTACAAAGAAGAAGTCAACACATACAGCTGGAACAAAGAGTTTTGCTCGGAACAGAGAGGAGTTGGTAAATTTTTTTACAACTCTAACTGTGTACTCTTGCTGCATCTATATGGTAGTGATTATTAAGTTCTTTATATCCATTTTCATGTTCACAGAGGGAAAAAGATCCTGAAAAGAAATACCCTCACAGGGCTGTTTTGTATATCCATACACACCAGACTAAAAGCGAGAAGAACACAAATGCACATGTGGTACATTATTTGTGAATGCTTGACTTTGCTTGTGTTTTTTTGAAACTGACTTTGATTGTTTACATCACTATATTTTTCATGTTATTTTAATTCATATTGGTGCTATGTATAGGGGGATTTGAAGGAACTTATAGTGCAGCAGCCAGGTTTAGCGGAGACCAATCAAGGAAAGGTTGCATGGAAAGGAGATGCACTTAGTAAAATATTAGGAGAAGAAAAGCCTGGCCATGTACATGGCTTGGGACTTGTTCCAAATCCTAATCAAGTGTTTGACCTATCTACTTCAAAGCGCCATAAGAATGTAAATCTGACTTCACTAGATGAAACATCAAGTGAGGATGTAGTATCTTTGAGACTTCAACTGGAGAAGCTTGGGCACCGTGTCCGGAATCAAGATGCTACTATACTACAGCTGCAACAGAAGACAAGAACCTTGGAACAAAAACAAATCAAACAGGTAAATTTTAAAAACTTGAATTCTAAGCATTTCCTACACTAAACTTCTGATTCGTTGATATAGGGATGTTTAGATGATCCTGTCTTTGCACCTAAAGATGGCTATTGTGCTGATGTGCCAAATACGAAACGAAAAGTATGTACCTCTATGGAATATTAAAAAAAATAGTAATCTACTGCAAATTTATTTTTTTAATAGCTGGTTCTAATTTATAGTCTTTTGTCTATCAACAGCGAGTATATAGTGACCCTCAAAGTCAAGATTCCAGCATGGATGAACAACTAAATGATACAATGGTACAATTGAATTGGCAATTTTTCATACCAGATTTATGTCAAATATTTATTTGTTTTAGTTCACTACAGAATCGGCAAGGTGACAATGTGGAGGATGATGATCTGCAGCCACATTACAAATACCTTAGTCTTGCAGAGAAGGTATGCACACTAATATGGATGAGAGCTTTTTTTTACTATGGTCGGCACTGGAAAGCTAGTAATGGTTGTCGCTTCAACTAGAATTTTATGCTGTCATTTAACTGTGACCTGTGCCTTGCGCTTGCAGAGGCAGAATGTTATGGAGCAGAGAATAATAGATGCTGTTAGCTCAAAGAAACAGGTAATGACAATTATTTTTCAGTGATTAATCATTGTAAGGTATTTTTGGTTAAAGATTCTTTTGGTTCCTCTGTAAAGAAGGTGGCTGAGCACTCATATGAAGCCACAAATCTGGACTCATCTACCCCAGCCACAATAAATTTTAGCTTACAGGTAACTATTCATAAAGCACCTGTTGTAGATTTTTCTTTCAGACAAGTTTCTGTGATCCTTGTTTCAACTTTAGTCATTAGTGTTTACTTCATGCTTTTCTCGTGACTGCTATCTGGTGTGCTTGTCTTGTTGACCTGATCGATTACTTGGAAAAAAAATTGAGGAATTTTCGTTAGGCTTAACTGATTATGTAATACCAGGGGTGGAGCCAGGAATTGGATATAGGGGGGGCAATATGGACAATAAGTAGAGTAGAACCAATGAACCATGCTGGATTTACCGATCCAATAGTCACATATCAGACTATCAAAGTAATATGTTTCGCAAATTACAATGCAAAGAAAATTACATCTTGCTAATCCAAAATGTCATCCCATACATGGAAAAACCTTAGGAAGAGTCTTCCCGCTGTCTTAATTTTGGAAGCAACACACCAGAGAAGTGGACTTCATTTTGATATAGTAAATTAGTGTATATAGTGTCTACACACTTAAAATGGAAAAGGACCCGATGGAATTGGAACCAGGATAATTATATGACAGGATAATGCACTGCTGCTAAGAGACACATGAATGAACGGGAAAATGCACAAGTCATTTCAGTTTTTACAAATTACTAGAAGCTGGTCAAATGACCAGTAGGCAAACTTTTGATACAACGGCTAGGAATGCAGGGACTTGCTCATGCCTTGATAAATGAATTCTCTAATAAGTTTAATACCAATTCAGGTGTCATTGGATCATCAAGATGTTCAAAACCCAATGCAATTGGTAGAGTTCAAGCTCCTGTTTACATAGCACAAACAAATTAACTAAATCGCATAAAAGAGATAACAAAGGATTAATCAATTACGGATAACTCACCTTGTAACGATGGTAGTGATCAACAGCAACATCTGCATTGCTGAAATATATCACCCGTCCTGCAGAAAAGAAGCCATTCAGTCATAATTTCGACCAAACTGGCGCATCGGATTAGAGTACTTTTTGCAACAAATTCTCATTACTGCACCAGGTCGTCTTGTAAGAGTATCCCATATTGTAGGTCCACGTTGGCCCTCATTGACAGCGCCTTCATACTAGTAACATGTTGGCCAGAAACATCTATCAGACATCCAACTAAAAGCACATCAGCTGAAACCAAAGAGATTGAATACTAGACCTGGTAAGCTGAAGAAGCAGTGCCAAAGATAAAACCAGGAGGGAAGTCTGCTCTCCTTATAGCTTCAGCAGAAGCAGCAAAGCTGATAAGGATATGAACCAGTGTTAAGACACCCATGTCGCCGTGACTGCTGCCTGCTGTCTAATTCCAGTGGGCTGTGGGGGGGCTGGGCTGCATCATCGCTGGATAGTTAAATAAAGTAAAAGTATCAGACTTCAGGGATTTATAGAGCCAGTGGCTCTGGGATTATTTAATTGTTTGATTCTCCCTGCAAAAAATGAAATATAATTGTCTGATTCCATTTTGTCAGTGAAAGACAATATTAATTTATTCTTATTCACTATAGGCAGAGCAAGATAATTATGTGGAGCACGAGGATCTGCAGGCATAGTACAAATATAATTGTACTAAAGATAAGGTTTGCACACAAAACTGAACACATGGATGCAAAGCAATATATTATGTTCATTTTACTGGATACCATTATTGCCACTACTTTTCAACTTTCCTGACATGTGTTTCTTTCTAGAACAAAGACAGTCTAGTACTGAATGACACTATATACTATGCTAAATAATTTCTACTATTGAGAATTTACTATTTTCATTCAAATAAATTATAAATTATGACCACTGTATATTGTTGTAAGTCACCCATTGTAATTGTGTGTTGCATATATAACTGGAGATCAAGACATCTAATTCCCAAGATAAAAAAGTGCTGCATACCAACAGGCTTCCTACTGCACAGAAGGTTAAATTTTATCATATCTTTAGTAAAGCGGATCATTTCTACTAGACCATACCTTTTCCACAAATTGATTAGTAATTTCTACTTAATTACAGGAAAAACATATCCACAATGATGTTATGTTGGATAAAAGCAAGTGTACTAATGCAATCAAGGTGATCTGTGTAAATAACTCTCTGTTCTATGAAGTTTATCAAATTGTTGAGCAAAGTGTTGTATTTAAACTAGCACATATTACAGGTTGTGGCAAAGGAAACATCTGCTACTCCCTCAAATCTTGAAGCATCTCACTACCAAGTAAATATTGTTTTAGCAATGATATTTTTGTTAAATGCTTATTTTCCATTACTAAGTTATCTGTTTTGACTTGTTTCCTGCAGAACAAGATCTCAACAAGGCCTAGTGCAACAGTACGTTCTAGTATATAAGACACATCTCTTAAAACTAAATAATATCCTTTTCTTAGTTGTTCTTACAGCTGGAGACTAAGAATCCCCATATATACTTTTGTAGAAACATCATCGTGGCACAACAAATTGGTCAACTGCCAATTCAATGATGGTATGATTGTTTAATTTCTTGCAAGTAGTGTGATCTATTATGTACTTATTTTTTTGCACGCTTATATATGTGAACCAGGTTGGCACCACAGTATTCTTACAGAGCTGGAAAAATCAAAATAAGTCTGTTGCATTGGCTACAATAGTAAGTTGTGATCCAACACAGAAACTTGACGGTGTTCAGCTAGGCAAAGAATTTTGGATGGTGCATGTTAGTATTGCAATCGTAGATGATGAACCATTGATACGACCATACAAAGGCTACAAGGTTATTGGAGACATAGAAGGAGTTACTATTGCATGGCCTTCAACTTTTGTACGGTCTTTTCTATAACCCAATATGATTTTAGTTCTCGTATGTGTCATATTAAATTAATCCAACTTTCATCTGTAGATCAAGAAGATAAATGCATGATCACATCAGTGGAACGCTAGACTAAACTGAAGGAAGGAGAAAGGAGGGCTGCTGGCATACTAAGGGGATCCCCTAATGTTTTATATTTTGCTCACATAGGAACTTGTACTCTGAACAAAAATTATGTCATGAGTTATGTGGATGGTACTCATTGTAATGCAACAAATCCTTTATACTATATATATATAGCTAAGTGTGCTTATTTTCTATGTGTTGGATGGTCTTGCATTTCTCAATAAATTGTACATGGATTATCTCTATATTTGTCTCAAAAATTAAATAATTATATGATATTAATGGCTGAATGGTTTATTCCTTACAACACATATAAGTGTTGCAACAAACTAAATCTACATGTTGCAACAAACCATAGAGGCCGTTCACCCATGGTTTGTACAAACACATATAAGCGTTGCCATGATCCATCATTATGCGTTGCAACTTTGCAACGGTTATTAGTAAGTTTTACCAACACATAAATAAGTGTTGCAATAGATCCTTGCAACACCACTTTAGGCAACGCATATTAGATGCGTTGGTATAGACACTATCAACGTATATATGGACTTTTAGCAACGTATATTTGCGTTGCAAAAGGGGGGTCATTTTGTAGTGGTACAACAATCATTTCCCATCCCGAATAGCAGCAATTTGAATGAATTCACCCAAATATTCGAAAAGTGGCAAATAATTGAGAGTTCAATGTAAAAGGTGGCAAACAATGTATTACCATGTGAAAGTGGCAAATGCTAGAATGACAACGAACTACATGGCATACCAACAATTCTCTTAATAAAAGACGCAGTAGAACATGCCTATGGAAAAGTTATACATGCTTGATATCCACTAAGCAATGGAATAATTTAACCTGAAAGATTCCGGCAATAAAGCAAAACACACGTCTGAACAAATTCTTGAAGCCCTGCTTAACAATAAAACATGTGATTAGCTTCAAAACAGACGCTAGCACAAGATATAGTGCTGATCAATCAAAGAGATGCCACTTTTTTTTGGTACAATCGACAGAGAAACCTGCTACATACTTTGATCCATCACTAAATTTAGCAAGGTTTCGGCGGCCAACTTCAGTCACCTTGGTACACGATGGTAACCTAGTACTAGCAGTTCCTATCATAGTTAAGAAAACTGGACCGAACCGTCAGTTGAATCGAGAAAAATCGGAACCAGACACTACACTGCTTGGTTTACTTCAAAGACCCGTTAAACCGGCCGATTTTAGCTGAACTGGACGGTTTTTGTTAAGGACAAAAGTACCCTCAGTCTTAATATTTTCTTGCTCAGCGTTTAGGGCTAAGATTGGAAATATGTGAATATGCTGCATTGGCCGGCCATTGACCACCTGAGCGGCCGAGCGTTGAGCCCATTCGGCTGTGCCATTTTTGATTAACCCCCGGTCCTCACTCAAGTCTCGCCGCCGCCGGCCGCCCCCTCGGCCCTTATCGTCGCCGTGCGCCGCCGCGTCCCTCGCCGGTCGCCCTACTCGCCGCCGCCTGGCCTGAGCGGCTGAAGCAGCAAATCGCCAGTCGCTCTAGTCGCCGCCTCGCCACGCCGGTCGCCCTACTCGCCGCCACCGGGCCTGAGCAACTGAGGAAGCAGATCGCCGATCCCCCTAGTCGCCGCCACCGGGCCGCCCCCTTGACGCCGCCTCCCCTTGTCGCCGGTGCCCAGTTGGCCCTTGTCGCCGCAGCTCAGCTCCAGACGACCAGACCTCCAGTAATTAAGGTAACTGCTTTCTTCCACATTTAGATGATTAGATCTGAGCTTGTGTTTGCTGGCTGGCAATTATATTTTCATTGATATTTTGAAACTTTACTTCCTGGGTTCGTCTTTGGAAAAACTATCAGCCAGTAAATCTGAAGATTTTGGATATCAACTTGAATGTGTCCATTCATGTCCACACCGGTGCTAGTCATAAACTTATAATAATCTTTATGCAACTAAAACAATAAATCTGAAGATTTTGGATATCAACTTGAATTGGAATGTTGTTTCTGTGGACTATATCAGTATATTGACCAGTCACAATATGTTCTTCTGAAGAATTTCAGTCAGCATAGAATGAAATACTTTCAAGATGAACATTTACTAATGAGGATAACAATTTGTAGCTCAAAAAGCTTGCTTAATTGCATTTCATTTTTTAATGGTCCCAGTTATTTTATTATGTGCAGCAAACCACAGTTAATTGATGCTGCACTCTTGCGGCCTGGAAGGTTCGATCGTCTTGTCTTTTGTGATTTTCCTCGATGGGATGAGCGTTTGGAAATTCTGAAGGTGCATTCTAGAACGGTGAGGTTTCACTTAAATTGTTGTTGTTGCTTCTGTCTGATTTATTATTATTTGGAGATTTAGATCATGATATCTAGCATCACCACATTTTATAGTAGTTATTACCATTTACACTTGCTTTTCTATTTCCTTGTGGAACATTTTGTGACTGCTTGTTGGCTGTTCCTAATCCTAACAGTGAAAACTGAAAACTGAAAAGATGAGTATGTATGAAATATACATAGCATGGGCTGCTGAACTGTTTGGTGTTCCAAGGACAAGACAAATTTATGAGGTATGAATATTATCCTTGTTTCATGATTGTTTGGCTACTGTTTTACCGTTGCTGGTTTATAGAATTATAATTTCTCTACTAGACTAGAGTAGTACCATACTATCATGTCATGTTTTGAGATCCTATTTTGTTACATACTTACATGGCGATAGTCTACTACTGCTACCCTGCTCTGCACTCTGCTCATGTTCTGAGAGCCTGAGAGGCTGAGACTGACTGGACTGAGAGGGAGTGCTGAACAATCTGGTGGTTCACCGGTTGAACCGCTGGTCGGACCGGTGAACCGGTGACTCCACCGGTTCGATCGCCGGTCCGAGTTCAATAACTATGGTTACTAATAGCAGTCACTCAGTTAGAGAGGTGCCAATGTCAGGGCGTGACACAACAGAAAGCAAGGGAACATTGTGTTTATGTGCATGTCAGGTGGACCTACTCCCAGCTCGCACATTCTCATCAGCAACCTAGGGGATAATATAGCTTGTGCTTTGATTACCACTGCTTCGTGAAAGGAGTCATGGCACAGATAGCATTGGCAGATAGCCTCTGCATTTTAAAGTTGAAAATGAGATGAGTAGATCATCATCCTTGTATAAACATGAAGGAAACAATGAGAGGATAACATTGACCTTGTGTGGCTTGTGCACAGAGTACACCAACTCCTTTCCAGATCAACTCACAGAGATGCAAAAAGGACCTGATGATGAAGACATAGACTTGAGCAATCACATCATCAAGGTACTGTATGCAACACAACAGTTAGCAAATTGACAACCTGAGCAGCCCACTGTTGTCACGGTGTCCAGGTGCCGGGAAGGAGCGCCTCGCCTTGGCTAGCTAGGCGGGCGCCTAGGTCGATGCGGCGTCCGCGGCGTCGACAAGGCGTCCGTCTAGGCGGGCGAGGCGAAGGATAAGGGTTGAAGCAATGAAACCCTGAAAGCCGAAACCGCATACCTGTGTTGCTGGGTCGCGACTGGGAAGGCGAAGACGCCGAAGAGGCAAAGGCGACTGCGAAGACCTGAACCTTAGCCTCACCGCCAGGTATGCCCTCCGCCCCTCTCCTCTCCGACCGCGCTCCGGCCGTGCTGCCTCCCTCCCTCCAACGATTCGGCCGCCTCCCTCCCTCCCGCCGCGCCGCCTCCCTCCCTCCTGCGCTCTGACCCCCTCCCTCCCGCCGTCTCCCTCCCGTGCTCTGGCCACCTCCCTTCCGTCGCGCTGCCTCCCTCCCTCCCTACCGTGCTCCGGTCGTCTCCCTCCCGCTGCGCCGCCTCCCATGCTCTGGCCGCCTCCCTCCCGCCGTGCCGCCTCCCATGCTCTGGCCGCCTCCCTCCTGCTGCGCGGCCTCCCGCGCTCTGGCTGCCTCCCTCTCGCTGCACCACCTCCCGCGCTCTGCTTCCCCCTTTGCTCTCTGCTGCTGTGCGCTCTGCTCAATTGCTTTGCTTCTGCTGTCTGCTGCGCTGTGCTCAATCGCTCTGCTTCTGCTGTCTGCTGCTCATATTTTTATAAATCCCTCTGCTTCTCGCCTAGCATCGCCTAGAGGACGACTAGGCGTCCTAGCGCCATGGTTGCCAAGGTCGCCGTGACAACCATGGAGCAGCCAAGACGGGAGGAAGCATATCCCATACAGGAGCCATCCGACCAATTTGGCAATCAAGGAGCGGTACACATGCAAGGTTGAAGTGCATGTGGTAAATGGATCAGGTTTGTCCATTTGTTATGTTGGTTATTCTACTATTCATACACCCACGGAAGATCTTAATCAGACATATGCTTCATGTTCCTAAAGCTTCTAGAAACCTTTTATCCATTCACTGTCTTACTGCCGACAATGATATATTCTTTGAATTTTATCCAAACTGCTTTCTTGTGAAGGATCAGACTACGAAGAATCTTCCGTTTCGATGCAGATAATGTGGTTTGTACCCCCATCACATCAGTTTTTCATTCAAACTATTCAAGACTGCTCTCCTTAGCAGCAATGTTCCCAAGACCAGTGGCTTGCACGCTTAGGACATCCATCTACTTCTATCGTCCAACATGTTACCAAACAATATAGTTTATCTGGCTCTCCTAGTACTAGTAGTACTTTGGTTTGTGATTCTTGTCAATTAGCCAAGAGCCATTAGCTACCCTTTCCAGAATCTCTAAATAAAACTTTGTTTTCTTTAGAACTTTTGCATAATGATGTTTGGGACCTGCAACCAAGTCGGTGAGCGGTTTCAAATATTATGTATCGTTTGTTGATGACTTCAATAGGTTCACATGGCTCTATCCTCTCAAGCACAAATCCGAAGTAGAAAATGTCTTTGTTCAATTTAAAAACCATGTTTTTATGAATTCTAAACCATAGAATTCTTTGTGTCCAAAGTGGTCGGGGAGGAGAATATTAGAAACTTTATACTTATTGTCTCGAGTTGGCATAAGTCACCGAGTCTCTTGTTCTCACACTCACCAATAAAATGGCATAGATCAATGTAAACAAAGACACCGTAGAAGTTGGCTCTCCTAGACCATTCTGCCATACCTATTAGGTTCTAGGGTGATGCTTCTCTATTGCCTATTCCCTCACAACCATTTACCTAGTAGAGTTATTAACAATCTTGCACGTTTACAACTTTAGAATGTTTGTTTGGTAGCAAATCTGATTTTTCTCTGGCAAGGTGTTTGGATATGTTTGTTGGCCAAATTTGCGACATTACGTCATTTGTCATTTTTGCATATATTTTTTTGTCATTTACCCCTTATATTTTTGCATTCTATGATCATCATTTATCATTTATATGCTTTCATATAATTAATTATCCGAATTAGACTATTTTATATATTTTATAATTGTTCCGTACAGATATACACATCATCGTGGATGTGTAGGATGAAACCGCCTCAAGTGAACCATGCAAGAGCCGGATCGGAAGGATTACATGGCAACAGGGACCTCTTTGCAATTGTCACGAACTATGAGGGCTATATCACAAAAATACCAAAAAAAATCCCGAATCTTAAAGCCCATCGCGCTGCCTGTTGAAGCCGAGCCTGGCTCTTGCTTCTCTTCCTTGCCCCCATCTACTACTCTTCCCCATCCTCTGCATCCGGTCGCCGGCGAGCGCCGGGCCGAAGCTCGTCGATGCTCCACCTTGCCACCGTCCTCCTCCTCTTCTCCTCTCCCAGCTCCATCCAAATCTGCCTCTTCTGCATCCACTTCGCCTCCAACTCCACAGCGCTGTCGCCCGAAATCCCGTGCACCACCGCCTAGCTCCCTTCTTGCTCCACGCTGCTGGGCCCGGCTTTTCTTCTTTCCCCGGCTCCGGCACGGGCAAGGGCCGGGCCACACCTTACTGCCTCCACAGCGCCGCCGCACTGCGCCCTCCATCAGCCACCGGCCTCCCAGATCCAACTCTTCCCTCCCCCCTGCGCCGCAACTACCTCCACGCCGCCGCGCCAACTTCGACGATCTCCACTGCTTTCTCTTCATCGACCTCGTCTTCTTCCTCCACTACGCCGGCGACGACTGCTTCCAATTCACCGCCGGCGGCCTTCTTCGTCTACACTGACACCCCCCACTGCTACTTCTACACCGGCTTCAACCCTCTGCCTCGGCCTCACCTCTGCTGCTACTACTACCCCTCGGTCCATCTCCAATTCCTCTCCCTCTTTTTGCTTCTATTAATTAATTACTGCTCACATAAATTTTATAATTGTGCACTGTTAATTTGTAATTTTGTGTGCTGTGCAATGCTTTGTGGTGTTTGTGTGGCCTGATGCTTCTGTTGGTAATTGTTGATGACCAATTCAACAAGCTATTCTCATGTCACAAAAGTATATCCTTGATCTTCTTAAGGAAACAAATATGCAGCATTGCAAGCCAGTGGTTACACCTATGTCATCACCAGAGAAGTTTTCAAAGAATCTGGTACACCACTGCCTTCAGAGGAGGCATCAAGATATAGAAGCATAGTTGGAGCATTGCAGTATGTTACGCTGACATCTCCTTTGCAGTAAATAAGGTATGTCAGTATTTTCATATGCCCACTGATAAGCACATGGTGGCAGCAAAGAGAATTCTGATATATTTGAACAACACAAGTGATATTGGCCTTGCAATCAGGAAATCATCATCAACCCTAATCAGCACGTTTTCAGATCCTGATTGGGCCAGGTGCTCAGATGACAGGAAATCGACAGGAGGGTTTGCTATTTTCTTTGGTGAAAATCTTGCGTCCTGGAGTTCATGGAAGCAAGAAATGTCTCTTGGTCCTACACCAAATCAGAGTACAATTCATTTGCCCATGCAACTGCTGAGGTTACATGGATACAATCACTTCTTGCAGAACTTGGTGTGTTTCAATCGTGGCCTCCAAGTTTATGGTGTGATAACTTGGGTGCTACATATCTCTCTGTGAATCTGATATTTCATGCATGGACTAAACACATTGAAGTTGATTTTCATTTTTTTTTGGTGAAAAAGTAGCATGCAAGATGCTGGATACTTATTTTATTTCCTCTGAAGACCAAGTGGTATCTTTACAAAGTCGCTTCCTACGAGACAGTTTTCACGGTTGTGACAATCCTAATCTTGATTCACTCGGTTAAGATTGAGGGAGGTTCATAAGTATAGATATGTTTCCTACTCTTATCTCTAGTAGCGTATCTCTTCTGTTAACTTGTATCTCTAAGTTAAATGTTTTCTGATTGTATATGATTGTACGCTGTCGTGTAATCTGTTGTAGTCGGTTGCTATTCACCATTCGACACACATGAGTATAAATACATGTCATGCCGCAGCCCTTTGGCATGCGAGTGTTTCCTTAACTAATCCTACAGTCTCATAATGTTTTTGACATGAGAAAGAAAACTAGAGAAAGGGGATGTGTAAATTTCACATTGCAGCAATTGGTTGTTAGTTTGTTCGTGTTTGCAATGATCTCCGTTTAAACCAACTCACGCTGACAAGGACGGCGTGACCACGGAAAGCAGGGGATTAGCTTGTGCTTTGATCACCATTGCTTTTTTTTTTTTGTAACGGAAACAGTAGGGGAGCCTTAAATATATTTAAAATAAAACAAAACAAGGGTACGCAAAGAGAGACAGAGACAACTAAAAACAGAAACAGACCACTAAACCATAGCCAACCATTCAACTAGGCAACATTCCCTTGGAAGCTCTTTCTTTTAAAAACTTTAGATCACCATTGCTTAGTGAAAGGAGTCATGGCGCAGGTGGGACTAGCTGACAGTCTCTGCATTGCAAAGTTGAAAATGAGATGAGTAGATCATCATCGTATAAACAGGAAGGAAACAATGAGAGCATAACACTAACCTTGTGCAGGCTTGTGCGCAGAGTACACCAACTCTTTTCCAGATCAACACATAGAAGCGGCAAATGGACCTAATGATAAAGACAGACATGAGCAATCACATCATCAAGGTATTATATGCAACACAATAGTTACCAAATTGACAACCTTAGTAGCCAAGACAGGAGGAAGTATATCCCATAAAGGAGCCGTCCGATCAATTTGGCGATCACGTGGAGGAACTAGAAAATAACATTAAGTATCAGTTGTATGATTGTTTAATGGTATTAAGCAAGGGTAACAAGGCAAAGCACACATACCAGAGGATCCTGGGCACCGCAGGCCCAATACATGGTGAACATAGATGACGTGACACTGAAAGAGATAAGTGCGTTTTGGATCTTCGGCTCTCGAAGGTAGTCCAGCGTAGCTAGGTGGAAGGAGGAGAGCATGAACACAACAGCTTGCCATGCACCTAATCCTGAGAAGAATGCTGCGAATGGAGAAGAGCTTGGAAAAGTGCCAGCTGTGACCCCTAAGAGCATCAGGAGTAGAGAAGATTGGAAGTAGATAACACAGTAATAAGCTTGATCAGAGTTGCTGTTGTGCATCTCATTCAAAACTGCTGTTGCACCTCCCCAATACATGTTACCCAGTCCCATACAACATATGGTGATGTAACCAATGAGCCTATTGTTCATAGATTGTATGACCTGTAAACCAACAATAGCAATCACAACTTATGTAATTTGTCTGAAAAAACATGAATGACTCGTACAACTAGGCGATTGCGATTGTTACCTGTTCTTGCGGCATATTCGCGTGATCCTTCTCGTACCACTTTGTGACGAGGTCGGCTAAGAAGGCTTGAACAGCGTGCGGGATACTTATCATCTCTGAAACCAATTCATTCATGGATGAGGAAGTTATTGACGGGTTACTAAAATGCTCATGCGAGCACCACTACACTACACTGTTGCAAGCTCCTATCACGCACGTGATCTCCCTGGCTTGTGTCTATCTGCCCCTCCCACGCCCTACTAAACCAAGAAAACTGCGCACACGCCACTGGTAATGGTACGAGCTCACCACTCTTACAACACGGTTCCACCCCTTTCTCACCCATCCGCAACGCTACGTGAATTCCAGCTGACACAACCCAAAATCGCAACAAAAAAAGTGGGGGAGGAGATGGTCGGAGCCGTACCTGAAACAGAGGCTGTTTTTCGCTTTGTCTTCCCTTTTGAGGTAGTTGGGTGTCCCGTGGAGGGTTTATATATGGCCGCGCCCACGCGGTTGCGCGAATTGTCCGCGGGGGTGATCCAGCAGTGGCCGCTGCTGCGCGCTCCGGTTGGACTGTTGCGCGGGTGTGATCACTAGTCACTGTTGCGCGGGGGTGATCCAGTTGTCCGGTTGGACTGTTGCGCGGGGGTGATCCAGTAGTGGCTGTTGCGCGGGTGATCCGATTGCCTACCACCGTGTGGACCGAAATAAAAGAGACAAAAATTCACAGAAAAAAGAAAGCGTAGGGGTTTTTTCGCAAAAAATCAAGGGCCTTTTCGTAATAAAAGGAGAGTGGAGGGGTTTTTCGCAAAAAACCGAGGCCTTTTCGAAAGAAATAAGGGCCTATTCGTAATTACAGGAAACCGCGGGTCGCTACCGAGCAAAAAAAGTATGTAGGGGCTTTTTTGCAAGAATCTAGGGACCTTTTTGTGAAAACCAGGGACCTAAACGTAATTACCAAATTGTTGCGGGTTTTTTTGCGGAGGTTGACACGTGGATGGGCTTGCTGGCCAGAGAATCTGCCGGCTATAATATAGGTACTAGCTACATAAGCGCAGCGCACGCCGCGCTAGCTATCGTGTGGACCAAATTAAAAGAGGCGAAAATTCGCAGTGAGTTTCATTAAAAAAAATCGAGGACACATGCGTAATTTTGGAAAAATTAAAGGGTTTTTTGAAAAAAACCGAGGACCTGTAAGGACTTGTACGTAAGTAAATAAGGACCTATACGTAGATGATTCCACCGGAAATAACTAGGCAACGTGCTCCCCTGGTGGTTTAATTGGTAAGAGCAGGTACAATAAGGCTTAGTCAGCAGGCTATAGCAAATATAATATCATCCAAATCTTACGTGGCAGAGAGAGAAAGGAAGAGAGAGAAGGAAGCTGGCTACTAAATTACAGCTAGCTATAGCACATAAAAATATGCATTTCACTTTCTTACACGTAGGGCCAAATAGTTATTGTAATAGCTACTTTATTGTATGAACTATTTTTTTGAAGGCTATAGATGAAATGGACAAGTGTTATAGATACTATTATACTTGCTCTAAAGGGAGCATGCGATGGTGCGTACGCTGACGGTGCTGAAGGAATCTTTTGCCTGCGTATGAGCTAAAACTTATGTAAGGCATCGGCGTCATGCCCTATGCGTATTCGTGGCCGTGCCTAGGACCAATGCTTGCAACATGTGTGCATGCATATCGGTCAAGCTGCAGCTAAAACGTTTTTCACTGAATCTATAACCAAGTCATGCTACTGTACAAAATAGTAGCAATAGCGAACTCAAGATTTTCAAGATAGATGTTCAGAATTAATAAAATATTGCTCAAAGGAAAAAAAAAAAGAAAAATCCTCGATGGGAAAAAAATCAAAGTACAAATTGTCCCAATAAAAAATATCTTACAATAATATATAAAAATTATAAAATAATTAAGTAAAATACAATTTAACTCAACGACCCTTTATACAATCTTAGGGACAGTAATTTCATTATTCTTTAAAATAATCTTGCTAATTTGTTCAAATTTTTATGCTATCTAACCAGCACTATCTATAAAAATTTCAAATCTATAAACTTCTTTATTTTTGAAGGTTCTATTATCTGCATTTTACAAAGATACAATCATTCAATAAACCATTTGGGATTTGCCGATTTCGGAATTTAGAGGGAGAGTGGGATATCAAATGTAGCTCACATGGGAATGAGATCTCGCCGCAACGTTGTGTGTTTTATACCTCCCTACTCGCCATGTCGCCACCCAACTCATCGCGTCACTCACTTCACTCCTAGAACGCATAGCCTCATGCCCTCACTTTGCTCTTAGAGCGTACCTGTGACCCTGATTTAGGAATTGGTTTGTCTTCTTGCCGGCTCGCCATTATCGGCTATCACTGCACGTCGTGCGCTTCCTCTCTCTTTCCTTGGCCGCCATCATGTGTGGCCATTGTGGACTTGTGCCACTGTGGCACTATCTTATGCCTTCCGTCTGGCCGGCTCCCTCACCCTCCACGTGCACACCGCTGCCGTGTTGAGAGAAAGAGAGAGAGAGAGAGAGAGAGAGAGATGAGCCATTTAGAGTTAGGACTTGGGTGGTTGCTTAGGGCTTTAGGAAATTTGTGCTATGGTGGGTCTGATGGGAATAAAGGGAGCTTTAGTGGGCTGAGAGAGAGAGAGAGGTGTGGATTGAATTGAGTTGATTTATTTATTTTCTTAGGTACAAATATGTAGCATTCTGGCTCAATTAAGAGTATGTATGCATACTGTATCTAATATATATTGTATTTTTTACAAAAGAAAATAGGTGTTTAGTTAAATACCCATGAACTCAGGAGGGTCCGCCCCTGCCCCGTAGTGTGTATCACATTTAATCACCAACCAGTCCTTGCTATGATGTAATATATGGTCCGTAGAATGCTCATTGCGTGATTATCTCAAATTCCTAACTAGGTTGTAGCTAATTAGGTCCTACATAATAATGCTCACTTGTTCTCACTATGAATAAAACCTTTTCTTGCCATAATGCGTCGACATATGGCGCTTTCCCAGTCATGCATATATTGCTCAAATCCTAAGATGAACAAATAAATAAAAAACTTTCTCATACTCAAGCTGATTAAAGGCACAAAATAGGAAACCAAGCTCCATAAAACCAAATTAAGTAGAATGTGTTCCATCGGTACAATACAGCTGGAACTATGAAAGGTTTTACGCTATACACACTCATCATATACAGCTCAATTTGAAAATCTGTCATCTCCAAGCTCTAGGCAAACCGAGCAAAGATGATGGTCAAGTTCACGACGATAAAAATCATAAATTCAATTAACGCGCATTGTGGGTGATCACAGATCTCCTCAGCAAATCAACCGCATACAACCACAGTAAGACCAACAATCCCTGCAAACCGGCCAAAGTTTCAGTAAACTTTCATGATCTACTACAGGCAATCAACTAGGGCTAAATCTAGTCGTGATCTTCGTCTTCCATGTCATAGCTAGAAGCATAGACATATCCATACATCGGTTCATCACTTCTATCACTAAAACCACATATTAAGCAACAATAAGTACAAAAGTACTCAGCAAGTCCCTATATCTATATGTAAGGTTTATCCAAGTGAAGGTCTTATGCCTCTTTTAGCATAAAACCAATTTGTCAAATATACACATTTTGTTATTTTCCAAATCTATGACTTAGTCATTTTTACATTAAAACCAATATCCATTTTTGAGTCAAGTTCATAATGAGAGCGAAATCTCTCCGCTTTCATTTCTATTTCCAAATTAAGTTATCGTAGCCATTACAAAATAACCTTTAATTTATGAGAATTATGTAAGTATAGCGTTTCTACACTTTTGCCCATGTCCAGGGCATGGCTACTCGGATAGATTTTTGAAAACTATGTAGAGGTTATACAACTTTACCTATAAGATATGATAAATTCATAATATCGATTACTGCAGACTTCTGTAGGTGTGCGACTGAGAAAATCATAACAATGCTTTTTCAATGCTTAGCTTCGATGCTTTCTCCCACTCCTGGGTGGAATCCCTCGACACTGATGATAGTGATCATTCCTATACTGGATTACGCCTCATCCCTAGAACGTTCCTATTTCAGGCTACGTTTTCAGTGAAGAACCCTGCTGTTAGGGAGTCTACGACCCTTCATGTTTATGAAATCCATAAGGGTAATGACTATTATGGGTCACTCCCAATAACTATAACAAAAATCTAGAAATCCACACACCAATATAATTGTGCGCAGGATTCACACAGGAGCTAAGCAAATTAGAGGGCTAGGTCCTTGTGCTTGCACCATTTGTGTGTAGAAAATAGAAGCACAAGAATTCAGTCCTTAGTTGACTCAGGTGAGACCAACCATAAACCTAGAGATTGTGCAATCCTTGCACAGCTATTCAAGAGATGACACATGTTGTCGGGACCCAAAATTTGCATTCTGAACCCTATATGTTTAGTGTGCTAATCCCATGATCAGTGGCTTGCACATACATTCGAGAACACTCATATCACATCTACACACGATAAATTTAAAACAAGGTAGTGCATTAAGAAGCCACGGACATAAGCCTATACGACAAAGTTTACAACACTACAGCCGACTGGCCAAATAGAACATACAATAAAAGAGTTCAATAGAAGTGAAAGATAAAAGAGGCACCAAAATCCAACAAGTATGCCTCATCCCCAACCACAGGCTACTGACTAGGGCAAAAGCCTAGAAATCGGTGTCTTCATCACCAAAACCTATTGTGTAATAATAACCACAAGTTGAGTCTTCTTATGCATCCTCTGAATATGGTCAACAAGCAACGGTGAGTACAAAAAACATACCCTGTAAGACTTTTAAGCAAAGTTATATAGTATACAGGCTGAGTCAAATGTAGCTGTATAGTCTATTTCAATTTGTGAAACATGCTTTCAATTGAAATAACGAGTAAAAGATTGCAAATGGGAGTTGTAAGAGCATTTAAATTTAATAAGTAAATAATAGTAACGTGATAATAGCATAATTTTCAACGAGTGGCTTGCTACCCTAGAATTTTGAAATAGTGGCATAAATCTTGCGAAACCAAGCTATCATGGATATCCCATCCATACAATCCCCAAATCCATTTTATTAAACACAACACTACTAAGATGAAGGATTCACCAAGTTGTCTATGACCGTGGATACGGCTATTCAAATAATTTTACACTTTGCAGAGGTTGCACACTTTATCTACATAACATAAACATCCTACCATATTATACATGTCATGCGATACCATCGACACCCAATTTGAGAGTTCATGACGAAGCTTTTACATTACCGATCCTAACAACTATCACGCTATGATTCCCTTTTCAGGATAGTGAGTGCCCTCCAGCATCCCAAGACTCTTACGGTGTGTTGGATAAACCTTCCTTACTGGCAAGATCCCTCTGAACATAGAGTCTGCACCATGCCCGCACTGACCCAAAAATCACTTACAACCTACCAACTGCAGTGAAGTTGTTAGCACATGGTAACTTATTATGTTAAGACCTTCCCATAAAGGTACGTGTGGATGTACATTATTTCTTAGGTCTAACTACACCATAGTCTCAGACGAGACATCTACAAACCAATGTCTTGTGCTCATCGCACCGGTCTCTACAACTATTCGCCCAAGTCCAAAACATGTTTTCTATTTTATTTGCTAACGAAAATAACAAAGGTAATCCATCTAGACTAATTCTTACGTATCTCCCATTTTTTAATGTTTTAACCCATTTCCAACCATTCAACATTTGGTACCATTAAGAGCGTGGCTAAGCATCATCTACATCATTTCAATTTTTTAGTTCCACATTTTATCACTATGGGTATAAGTGCTAAGGTGACAACAACAATGTTAATAACTTGTCAAGGCGGGATCGATGCAACAAGCAGGTATTACTATTGTCCTTACCAATATATTGGTTTTTGCTGAAATTACGCACATGAATATTAGTTTTGAACACAACACACATAACATTGAAATATATTATCAACATGGTCAAAGGGGGTGCTTGCCTTACATGTTGAACACTTGGTCTTGCTCAGGCCCGTTGATGAAGTTTTCACGAATGTCGGCATCTAAGTGACAAATACAAAATATCACAAATAAGAGCCAAATAAACTTAAACAGATATGAAATTTGAATATTTTTTCATAATATGAAATTTCATGATTTTATAAAATTTTAGAGACAAAAATTACTTAATGTGGAGTTCATATGCAAAAGTTACATGCATTTGAATTTGGGTTGAATTGAAAAATGTTGAAAAAGAAAAGAAATGCTGTGCTTGGATTTTAATTTTAATTTTTTTTCTAAAAGAAAATTTGGATTTATTGCATGATCAGGCGAATAGGTGGGGCCTACATGTCAGGGTTTTATTAATTTCTAAAATAACTGATGGGTTGGTCCGCATGTTAGTGACTCATTGTTGAAAGCCGATTTAAGTTATACTTTTAACTTGATTAGTCAGTTCCAGCCCAAATGTCATTAGTTTATTAGGTTTAATTGAGATTAATTAGTGTTAATCTAATTTCCCATAGGGTCCACTTGTCAGTGAGACTGCAACAAGGGCACAGCGGTGTTCTTCATCGAACTCATCGGCGGTGAAGGGAGGGTCAGGAGGCTGTGGTGAGGTCAGGAATAGGTAGAGTGGCTCAAGGGGAGTTCTCTAGTAGGGTTGGAGATTAGAGGGGCGGTGGTGAAGTCCGACGAACTATGTTATGGGTGAATAGGTGCAATAGCAGGGAAAAGGGGTGCGAAGATGACTTCTTGGGCTCAATGCTGTGCTAAGGGTGGCGGCTCAGGGACCGATGGTCACCGGAGGTAGGCCGGCGGCAAAGCTTTGTGGTGGCACGGAACGGGGCTACAATGGTGATAGTAAAATATACTACTACGAGGTGAATTAACTAGTGCATAAGCATCAGAAACTCACCAGGAAGGCATTGGTGAGGACAGCAACAACGGAGGAGGTCTGAGTTGGCCAGGTGGCAATGAGCTCTGGCGGCAGCAGCGACGTGTATGGTGACACCTTACCACAGCGGGAACGAGCTACATTGGAGCACGACATGATGATCAGAAGGGTTAGGAGAGGGCAAGAATGACCATGGCGTGGTCTAAGCTCACCAAAGCGATGGAATCAAAGTAGTGGCGATGGTGATCAGTTGAGAATGATAAGGGATTCCAATGATTCACTGCACCAAACTCGAATTAAATGTGAGGATAGCCTGAGCGAATATAAGGGCATAGGATGATGCAGAACGGAGGGCTCAAGCTCACCGAAGTGGAAGATGGACTCGGCGAAGCACGGCGGCGATGCGCACCAGAGTTGGGGATGATGAAGATGTTTTGGGTGAACCAGTGGAGGAGAGCTCGGCCAAGGGATAAAATGGAGACAACATTGTTCGGTGAAGAGAAGGGCAAGCTCGGACATGCTTAAATAGGGGCAACAACACAACTTAGCTCAGTGATTCCTTCCGGGCCGCTATAGGGAGATGGCGATCATGGCAGCTCTGCCGACAAGATGTCTCAGGCGGTGGCAGGAGGGGGTAGAGGAACATATGGGGAAGGGTGTTCAAGGTAGTCTACAGGCATCTCAGCTTCGGTGCAGCATGGCGTAGAGCTCACAGGCGGTCATCATGGCATGAGCGTGAGGTGGAAGGAGGGCTTTGGCGAGTGGGCCGCGGACCCACGTGACAGAGAGGAGACGGTGAGCGAGAAGGCGGGTCAGCGAGAGTGTGCTTTCGCGGGGAGGAAAACAGAAAGACAAAGATGGCACAGCATGTGGGCTGGAGGTGGGTCGAAAAAGTAATGGGCTAGGTCAGGGAAGACAAATTCGGCCCATGAGTGAAAAGGATTTAAATTTAGTTTCCTGATTGACTTAATTATAGAATTTAAGTTTGAATTTCTAAAATTAGCAAATCTACTTCAAAGTTCATGAAAATTTTTGGAGAGGCACTTTAGAATATTCAGAGCTAAGATATATTTTTTTAGGCTTTGTTGAGCTTTTAATAATTTTAAAAATTCCTTTTTGGCTGCCAAAAATGGAAAATCATTTCAATAATGCTAAAAAAATTCTAGAAAATCTCAAAATTCATAAATGATGATTTTAAAATAATTATATAAGTTTTAGGAAATTTGAGTTGTAATAGACCTACCCCCTTATAAAGTTTTAGGAAAATTCCAAAAATGCATAAATTTGGGAATTTAGCTCTAAGATGGTTCTCACACTCCCAAGTGGCTTCATCCATAGTGTGATTGCTTCATTGTACTCTGCACAACTTAATTGTCCTATTCTGAGTGTAATGCTCTGCTTCCTCCAAAATCCTAATCAGGTGCTCTCGATAGGTTAGGCCTGGTCACAACATGATCTTTTCCAAAGGAGTTTGCTCGTAGGAACTTGTAAATACTTCTTCAGTTGAGACACATGGAACACATCATGCACATATGAGAGTTCAAGTGGTAGTTCCAATTGATATGCTACTTTCCCCTTATTGGCAACTACTCGGTATGGCCCAATATATCTTGGTGCCAATTTTTCTCGAACTTGGAAATGATAGGTGCCTCGGAGTGGTGTGACTTTCAAATACACAAGATCATGTGGCTTAAAACTCAGTTCTCATTGTTGATGGTCAACATAGCTTTTCTGTTTGGACTGAGTTTTTTTCAATTGGGTTCTAATCAATCGAACTTGTTCATTGGCCTCTTCTAGGACTATAGGACCGAACACTTCTCTCTCTATTCTCAGACTATTTCAGAGGTGTTCTACATTCCCTCCCATGCAAGGCTTCAAAAGGTGACATTTGCAAGCTTGCTTGGTAGCTATTGTTATAGGAAAACTCGGCACATGGTAAATATTTGTTCCAATTCGGTCCATGGGATAATACACAAGCTCTAAGCATATCCTCTAGGATTTAATTCACTCATTCAGTTTGTCCTCCTATTTGGGGATGATACATTGTGCTAAAATCCAATTGTCCCTAAAACCTCTTGTAAGGTCTTCTAGAAATGCGAGGTAAATTGGGTACCACGATTCGAGACTATCCTTTTTGGCACTCCATATAAACACACTATTTGGACATATACAACTCTGCCAATTTAGCTCCCTTGTCAATGGTCTTTACTGATATGAAATGAGCAACCTTGGTAAGGTGGTCTACTATAACCCATATTGAATCATGCCTTTCCTATGACTTAGGTAATCTAGCAATGAAATCCATACTGACTTCCTTCCACTTCCACTTAGGTATGGGTAGCGGATGTTGCAATCCTGTTAGGCATTGGTGTTCAGCTTTCACTCTCTGACATACATCACACTTAGCAACAAACCTTGCTATATCTTTTTTCATTCCAGGCCACCAATATCCTTTCTTCAGATCTTGGTACATTTTCTTGCTTCTTGGGTGTATGGTGTAGAGCGTTTCATAGGCCTCCCTAAGTATCAACTCTTTTAGTGTCTTGTCATTTGGTACAACCAGGCACTTTCTATACCATAAGGTGCCTTGCTCATCCTCAAAAAATTCCATAATAGCACCTCTCTCCATGCTATCTCTAATTTTCCTGATATCTCGGCCTTTTTTCTTAGCTATCCTAATTTGCTCTTCCAAAGTGGGTTTTACTTCTAAAGTAGCAACATAACCTTTCTCCACCAATCCTAAGTTAAGGCACTAAAATGCTTCATAAATGCCAGTTTCTTTTCCTTAATCCTGACGTTTTTGTAGTAGGTTTTTTTTGGCTCAATGCATCGGCTACTATGTTTGCCTTGCCAGGGTGACAATGTATACCAAGATCATAATTCTTGATTAGCTCTAACCACCTTCTCTATCTTAGGTTCAGATCTAGCTGAGTGAATATGTACTTCAGGCTTTTATGGTCCGTATACACATCACAACGGTTACCAATAAGGTAATGTTGCAAAAATTTTGAGGCACGAACTACTACTGCTACCAAGTCATAAAGGGGGTAATTCACTACATGAGGCCTCAGTTGTCGTGAGGCATACGCTACGACCTTGCCACCTTGCATCAACACACATCCAAGTCCATGGCGAGATGCATCACAGAAATTTTCAAAGTCTTGGTGTAAATCTGGAAAAACTAGTATCAGGGTTACGGTTAATCTTTTCTTTGTTTCTTGGAAACTTCCCCCATATTTTGTACTCCAATCAAACTTCTTTTCTTTCTTAAGAAACTAGTTCATGGGTCTTGCAATACTGGAGAAATTTTTGATGAATGATAGCAATATCCGACAAAACTGAGAAAACTACAAACTTCCATAACGATCTTAGGTTGCTCCCAATCCAACACATCCTCAATCTTACATGGATCTACTGCAACTCCACCTTCGGATAGTACATATCTCAAAAATCCCACTTCTTTCAACCAAAACTCACACTTGCCACATTTTGCATACAACCTGTGCTTTCTAAGAAATTTTGCATACAACCTATGCTCTCTGAGCTTTTCCAACACAAACCTCAAATGATATTCATGTTCTTCTTTACTCCTTGAATATACGAGTACGTCATCTATAAAACTACCACAAATTTATCCAAAAAAAATTTGTTTAGCGATGTTATGCGAGGTGTGTGGTGCGTGCGTGAACTGATATTGGTCAAGTTGGAATGAACTTGTGCCGGAAAAATATTCTTTAGTCTTTGCATGTGCAGGTTGAGCATGGAGACGATCATGGTCGGTGACGAGGTGGACCGCGACTAGGATGGGGAGATCCGAGGTTCGGACGGTCAAAGAGGTCACGAGATGGTCAGGCTCATGCTTGGGGCGCATGGAGATCAAATGTTGATGATACGTGGAGAAGCTACGGGAGGTGCGGTCCTGGAGGCTTCGACACGTGATACGTTAGAAAAGTCAGGAGTGTGAAAATCCATGTTAGGAAGGGTTTCGGGTCCCTTGAAAATTAGTGAGCCAAAAGCCTAGTTGAGGTAAAAAGGCCCAGGTCTAGTTGGATGAGTTGGATTAGGATTCTAAGTAGAGATTGAATAGGATTCTGAGTTGGATTAGGATTCTAAGTTGAGATTGAATAGGATTCTGAGGAGGCTGCATAAAAGGGAATAGAAATTGTGATCGGAGGTACGGCTTTTGTGGTGACCGACCGCTTTTTAGTGTGACCGTGGAGAAGGAAAAAATACGTGCTTTTGGGATGGCACGGTACGTGTGAGAAGGAAAAATAGCGTGTGGCGGCCGTGACGTGAGAAGAAAAAAAAGATGGAACATGGACGACGTGTTTCTAGGATGAACAGTGTATGTGTTTTCTAATGAAAGTTTGTGAGTTTTTTTAATTTGCATCTATTATCCTTTTTCTTGGTTTTTTTATTCCTATAGATTCTACATACATTGATCTATGTCTAGGTATTTTTGTTGCTTACATACATTAATTAATTTTAATTAAAAATTGCTTGGAAGATTGAGCAAAAACGTGCACGTTTCGCTGATGATCGGAAGTTTTCGCCGCTACAGTACTTGCTGCAGTACGCTACAGTATTGCTGCAGTAAAATCAGGAAAAAAAATGTTTTTTGTTATTTCTGTTTTTTTAAACAATTAAAAGGTAGAAAATTAAAAATTAAAAAAGTTTCCGCTGTATGTTGCAATCATTCACCCCCCCCTCTGATTGCTATCAACGATCCTACAGATATAGCCAGTGAGCCTATTGTCCACAGATTGCATGATCTGTAAGCCAACAATAGCAATCGCATCTTACGTAATTTGTCAGAAAAAAATGAATGACTCCTATCGTTAGGTGATTGTGATTGTTACCTGTTCTTGTGGCATGTTCGCTTGATCCTTCTCGTACCACTTTGTGGTAAGGTCAGCTAAGAAGGTCCGGACAGCATGCAAGAAGGCCCAGACAGCGTATAGGATACTCACCATCTCTGAAACCAATTCATTCATGGAGGAGGATGTTATTGCTGGGTTGCTGAAAAGCTCATGTTAACACTACTGCACTATTGCAAGCTCCTATTCTCATGCGCGTAATCTCCCTGGCTTGTGTCCATCTGCCCCTCCCACCCCTCCTAAGCTGAGACAACTGCGCACGCTCCATTGGTAATGGCACATGCTCGCCACTCTTACGACGCGGCTCCACCACCTCCCGGAAACACCTCCACTTCTTCCTCACCCATCCACAATGCTACGCGAGTTCCAGCCTACTACTTGTGAACTAAACGACCCAAAATTGCACAAAAAAAAGTGAGGAAGGAGATGGTTGAAGCCATACCTGAAACGGAGAGAGAGAAGGGAAGTACTGCACTGAATAGCTAAGCTAGCTCTTAACGCTTCAGTACTACACAACAGATGAGCTACGGCGAATGCGGTGTGTGTGCGTGCCTGGAGATATAGATATAGAAGAGATGAAGTGATCTCCCGGGAGCTAGGATAGTGCCTATTGATTACGTTCTTACCTTGACCTCCTTCCTGGATATGGTGATCGGTTTGGCTGAAAAGCTCATGGCTTATGGCTGAAAACACTGTAGCTGGCTGAAAAAAGTACTGTAGCTGACAGAGGCTTATTTAGCATAATTAAATTTAAAAAAATATAAAAATATAAAAAATATGTTAGCCCATTACGTATAATACAAACAAATACGGGAAAAAAAGAACCGGCAAAAAAGCTCACCAAAAAGCTAAAAGTTCAGAAAAAGACGAAACTTATGAATAGTGAAAAATAAGCCGGAAGTCAGAAGCCGAAGCCGAGTTGATCGGTGCATTGCTGACAGCCAACTGGATCAGGAACATTGGGGAGGCCACCTACCAAATTACTCTTGTTCCTCTCATCTGAGGATCAGGAACATTGGGGAGGCCACCTACCAAATTACTCTTGTTCCTCTCATGAGGAAAGAATTTGCTGACAGTCAACTAGGGATCTGGTGGTGACGTTAGCGGGGCAGTTTTCTATTTTCCAGGAGAGAGAGAAGGGGATGGGAAGCCCGGCAAGAGGTTTAATGGGTTGTTCTTTTTGGCTGAGATTTATGGTTTTTGATACGGTTTGTGACTTTTGGGCTATTTGTGTGAGAGATTACAGAGTAACAGAAACTCACGTGCAATTTTTACCGATATAAATTAAGTCGGTACAGTATATACTATAATTAACTAGTAGATCCTATCTTAAAAAACAGTTCGTTTTAAAGCTAGTTACTGTAGAAAAATCAAAAGTTAAGAAAGAATAGGGTCCATATATAGGCGCGGGACCGAGGAAGATTCATCCGCATTTCTTTCATGGACTGGTCGCACGGGGTTATGCGGGCGGGGCCGGCGGAGGGATGATTTCGTCGTCGTCCGATAGCCGCTGTATCTATCAACTAGAGCTGCTGTATCCATCAACTAGGTGCACTTGCGTTGGCGTTAGCTAGGCCCCACCTCCCAGCTTTCTTGATCCTCTAATTCTGTTTATTGAACAGGTAATTGATCATATACCCTCCATTTAGATGGAAATTGAGGATTTATCATCCTGACTCACATGTCAGTGACTTATGATGACCCTATGTGTTATTGAGATGTGGAGGGTAAATCCTCAATTTCCCAACTAAAGAAAGGGGTATATGATCTAATCTCCCTTTATTGAATTGTAGCAGGCAGCAACAAAGATAACATCATTACAATGATACAAACGTTGCCGGAAAAGGAAAGAAGAAAATCCTGCCAAAAGATGGGATTTTATCCGGCAAACAATTTAATGCACTAATGGACTGAAGAACAAACAAACTCAACTGAAGAACTAAAGCAAGCAGCATTCCGGGATAGGTCCAAAAATCAGCAAAGAAAGTCATACTGTGAAAGCTTCTGGCCAAGAACTCGACAATACGTGTCTTGCCATTGCCTCCCATGTGAGGTTGCCGACGCTAATGACGGGCACTGGGAGGCTGCGGCATCGGTGGAGCGGGGAGGAGGAGGAGGGCGCGGTGGAGTAAGGGGTAGTCGCAGGCGTGGACCTCGCCACTCGCTAGCCTCCTCGTTTGCGCCGTCGCGGTCTGTGGGGACTGGGAATGGGGAATCAAGAGTTGGGGGATGAGACGTGCGACACAGAGATTGGGTGGTGTTGGGGTGGGAGACTCAGGTGGCCTGGGGCAGCTGGGCCATGCCCTCGGCCTTGGTAAGTTTGGGAGACTAGCACTGAGAATTTGGTATCATGGTTTATCTGGTTTCCTTGACATGAACACCAAATCTAATTTTTTTTAGATAAGGATACAAAGTCCGGCCTCTATATCCACTTGGAATATACACAGTCAAAAGTTACACGAGCTCTTAGGCTCGAAGCCTCAAAACTGAGGAACACAAAACAACAAGAAAGAGAGCTTTAGGTCTATGAAAAAAGCTAGAAAGACTAAATTTCAGAACTTCTTCTCCGTCCTTGCTTTCAACCAAGCCCCTAACCTTATCCAACTGAGTCATCCAAACTTCGGTCTACTTTGCATGAAGATGAACCTCCGAGGCGACGTCTCCAAGGAGGCGACGAGGGTCGCCGACGCCGCCCGCCTCACCGAGACAAGGCTTTCACCTGGAGAACAGAATACATGAGGGCTATGGAGTGCCATGACAACCCTCCAGGAAGGAAAATGGCGTCCAAGGACGTCATAATTGTCGAGACCGGTAGGATCACCGGCAAGGCTTTCGCCAGCACCTCCACAGCAACCCACGCACTACCCACACACAAAATAGACCTCCACCAGCACACCGGAGTCCTGCATGCCTCAAGGCCATGGCATAGCCACCCTTGAACTCCACGACGAGCCGTTTCCTGCAATGGCCGCCATTGAAGAGACCACTATGCGACGCCTATGCGCCACCATAGAACAGATCCAGGGACAAGAGCCACAGATCAAGCCTACGGCCGTCGGCGCACTAAGTCGCCCACCGCCGCGCCATGCCTTCCCGCTCGAGCAACGCCGCGCCATGACTCCCTGGACAATCCCAGCAGCTCAACGACACTTCTTGGCGAGCAGCTCAACGCCAATGTCGGAGATCTCGAGGCACCACTTGAGGCTCAGCCTCTCCAGCCCCGAGCACCGTACCACCACCTTGGCGAGCCCCATGTCCGTCACGCCAAGGCATTTGTCCAGCGTCAGCTCCCTCAGCCCAGCCGCCGCCGCCACCGCGGCCATCTCCCTGTCGCCGGCCCCGACGCAATGGGACAGATCTACCACCTCCAGCCGCGGGCACGCCGCCACAACCGCCTTCAGCCCGCGCCACCCCACCCCGCTCGCCCGCGCGAGACAGACCCGCCGGACCCCCAGCTCCACTCCGGCCAACGCGGCCGCAAGCGACGCGTCATCCAGCCCGGCGCACGCGGAGAGGTCGAGCAGCTCGAGAGACGGGAAGGCGCGCACGACCCGGGGCAGCGCCTCACGCCGCAGCACCCAGACCTCGCGCCGCCGCGCGGCCTCGGCGCAAGCGAACGCTCGGCTCACGAGGCGGCAGGCCTTGCGGTCCCGCGGCTCGCGCACACCGGCCAGCGCGTGGGCGAGAAGGTCCAGCAAGCGCCTCGACGCCGGCGCCCCGGATCCCCCCGGATTCCTGGCTCCTCGGGGGGAATCAATTCCGTCTGGGGTTTGGTTTCCTATGGAGGGTTTCCGCCCCCACGCCCCCGCACGCGCCGCTGGGCCGCCTTCGAGCCGCCGCTCGGGATCCTGCTGCGGCTCCACCAAGTCCTGAAGCCACCAGGCCGCCGGATCCGACGCCGGCGAAGAGAGCCGCTGCCGGGGAGCACGCGACCAGAGAACTTCTCCCCACCGAGCAGATCTGGGGAAGGAGAAAAAAGCCCCGCCGCCGCCCTCCTAGCGACCACCGACGGCCGGTGGCGCGCTCCGGCGACGGCGAGGAGAAGGCTTGCGAAACCGGGAGGAGGAGGGATCCGGAAGAGAAAGAGTCAAGGTGTCTACTCAGGAGCCGTTATCTCACTTCAACAAACGAGGATAGGACCGACCTAATCCAAACAAAACGATCTAATACCGAACACCCAATAGTGGCCGAATAAAAATCGAACTGAACACTGAAAACCGAAGTAACTAAGAATTTTGGTAAAATCAGTTCGGTTCAGTAAAAAAAAATGCCCACCCATATCCATATCCACTAATTAAGGAATTATGTAGGCCTTTATTAAGTTCCTACAATGTATTACATTCTCTTCAGCTTTGCTGGCTGGTCGCATAAGTTCGTTGGCAGTAGGCCAGCTGAGAATCCCACCAAACCGAGTCCGCTCAGGTGCCTGCTTGCGATGGTGCCGTACTAAGCATATCCTTTCTTGTCCTTCCATTAATTTATGACGCCTGTGTATGAGCTGAAACTTATGTTAGGCATCCGCGTCATGCCGTATGCGTATTCGTGGTCTTGCGGTCTATTCTTTTCAGCTTCTAAAGATTATTTTTCGATTTTTTTATAGCAACTAACTTTTAAACGAAATATCTTTTTAAGATAGAGTTTACAAGTTAATTATAGTATATACTATACCGATTTTATTTATATCGACAAAAACCGCACGCGAGTTTCTATTTGTATATAATCTCTCACACAAACAGTTTAAAAATCACAAGCCGTAACCAAAAGGTATAAGTTTCAACCAAAAAGAAAAGGGCCCTATGACCAATGCTTGCAACATAAGTGCACGCCAACCGGTCTATAACCAAATCGTGATGCTGTACATAATAATGTATCCCCGTAGTGCGTATCACATTGGGTTAACCGCCAACCGGTCCTACACTACCGGGCTCAGCAGCTTTGCCGAGTGCCGGTGGCACTCGGCAAAGCACGAGAAACACTCGGCAAAGGCTTTGCCGAGTGCCACCCACAGCATAGCTCACACGGCATAGTTTCTGACGGCAAAGAGCTCTTTGCCGAGAGCTTTTCATCGAGCACTCGGCAAAGGCTTTGCCGAGTGCCGAAACGACCCTCGGCAAAAAAAAAGGTCAGTGGACGGTGAGAACACGGTGACGGCGTCTTTTGCCGAGTGCCAGGACGGAATGACACTCGGCAAATCCTTAAGCTTTGCCGAGTGTCATGGTAATGACACTCGGCAAAATCTTAAGCTTTGCCGAGTGTCATGGTAAAGACACTCGGCAAAGTATGTTCCCAGAATGCGCAGAAACGTTACTTTGCCGAGTGTTTTTACAATGACACTCGGCAAAGCCAAAACACTCGGCAAAGTATGTTCCCAGAATGCACAGAAACGTTATTTTGCTGAGTGTTTTTACCATGACACTCGGCAAAACCTCCCTTTGCCGAGTGTAACACACGGCAAAGTGGCCAAAAACTGCCTATTTTAATTGTTTATTGCACCCCACTCAAACAAGTCATAATATATCACAGATATATCAACAATATATCACATATAGTCCACAAGTAATCACCACAAGTGCCATTCACAACCATTCACCAAGTGCAACCACAATATATTACATATAATTCAAGTGCAACCACAAGTGAACCACAAATGCAAATCCAAGTATCTCCAAGTACCATTCACAATAAGCATCACAACCACAAGTATCATTCACCAAGCTGGTCACCCGACTGATGTGGTGGGTCATGAGGCACATTATTCGAAGCCGCCGATTGATTCTGCACAAAGGAGAAGAGATTGCATGTGTGAGACAAGATTTAAGGTAGGAACATACAAACTTAAACATTCATACTCAAGGTAGAGAAGGCAAACTCACAGGAGTAGTTGCAGGAGGAGGTGGAGGAGGGAATAGCTCCGGTGGCAGAGGTTGACCCATCCTCTCGCCAAGACTTTGCATCCACTGAAACATCTGCTCCATCCTCTGCCGCTCGGCCTCATTCCTCTGCCGATCGGCCTCCATCCTCGCCGCCATCTCCTCCCGTAGCCTCTTCTCTTCTTCCAGCTGGGCCTACAATATTTCACCACAATGTTACAATGCAAAGCAAAGGTATGTAAAAATTAATGAACGACGAATAAAACAGAAATAACCTGGAGTGCCTCCATCCAGGACTATGCAGTGTCCGGCCGTGGGCGTATGGCCGGGCTAGAGCTCGTGCTCCTTGCTCGAATCTGGGAGAGAGTGGGAGTAGTGGCCGTGTCGAGTGTGCTGTCGCCAATCTAGTACTGCCCATGCTTCTTGCCTCCTCCCACCCTCATGACGACTTCTCCATCAAGGTCCTGGGTGCTCGGATCGTACTCTGGCCCATGGACCGCCCTTGCCATCGATGTTTGTCGAACGAAGAATACTTGCCACCCTTCAGCAACCAAATGAACTTCAGAACTGCCTTGCATACTGGGCATGGGAACTTCCCGTGAACACACCAGCCGCAGAATATCCCATACGCCAGGAAGTCATGCAGGGAGTAGTGGTACCAAACATGCATTTTGAAGTTTCTCTTTGTAGCTCGGTCGTATGTCCATACCCCTTCCTCCCAAGCACGGACCAATTCATCAATCACAGGCTCCATGAACACACCCATATTATTCCCCGGGTGTTCAGGAATTATCAACGACAAGAATATGTTCTGTCGTTGGAAAAGGACACCGGGGGGGGAGATTGAGGGGGATAACGAACACGGGCCAACAAGTGTATGGGGCGGCCATCATTCCATAAGGATTGAACCCATCTGTTGCCAGCGCAACACGTACATTACGAGCCTCTAGAGCTTTCTCACGATGAATCACATCAAAGTGGGTTCATGCTTCACCATCGGATGGATGTACCAGCTTCTCAGGATTGTATCGACGTCCATTTTTGTGCCATGTCATCTGTTTCGCGGTTTCCTCGGTCATGTATAGCCGTTGGATCCTCGGTATGAACGGAAGGTACCGTACGATTTTCACGGGGATCGCAAGCTGCCTCTTCTGACCATCACCAGAGTCTACCTCCAGGAACCTAGAGGATCCACACTTTGCACAGTACTTTGCTTCCGCGTGTTCTTTCCTAAATAGGATGCACCCCTTCGGACAAGCATGTATCTGCTCATATGGCATCTTAAGTGCACGAAGGGGTTTCTTTGACTCGTACATGCTCTTTGGCAGAATGTGACCCTCCGGAAGCATGCTGTCAAAAACTGTCAACATAGCATCGAAGGCGTCTCGACTCACGCTAAACTGGGACTTCAAGGCCATTACGCGTCCAATGCCATCCAGTTGAGAAACCTTCGTCTGGCCGTGAAGGGGTTTCTGTGCCGCAGACAACATGTCGTAATACGCCTTTGCGGTTGCCTCTGGCTCCTCCTCCCTACGTCCTTCAGCGAAGTGTGCTTCATGATAGTCATTTAACATGTCTCCTACCCCGCCATCAGCATCATAATCCTCGACGCGTGGTCTCACGACCTCCTCTCTCATACGATCGGATTCACCGTGGTAGATCCACCGGGTATAGTCTGCCGTAAATCCAAACTTGCAAAGATGTTTACCCATGACCTCCTTTGTTTGTCGATGCGTGTTTGCACATCTGCTGCAGGGACACCAAGTGGCACGCGCTCCTTTAACCTTGGCAAATGCTAGTTCCAAGAAAGCATCGGTCTTCTCAATCCATTCATCGGACAACGAACCCTGACTTGAGCGGCCCATGTACATCCACTCACGGTCATCCATCCTATAACATATCAGGGAGTAATATAAGAATCAAATGCATCTACACGATCTTTCTCCTATCTAATAGGTGAAGATAGGTCCTAATCCCACCCGAGGATGCATAGATGAGGTTAGTTTCCATGCTCTACTCCTATCCGAGACAGAATTTCGGCAGCACCTCCCCGCTGTTCTCCAAATACACGTCCTGGCAGGGAGATTGTGTATCCGGAGAACAACAGGGAGATGATGCCGAAACTCTATCACGGATCGGAGTAGACCATGGAAACTAACCCCATCTACGCATCCACGGGCTGTCCAAAAAACGTGGACAATTCGAAACAGATACGGTTATAGATATGCAAAGATCTGCATATTTCCAACCGTATCTCTTTCGAACGGGAGACGCCTAACTAGGTTACGTAATCTATGAACATGAATAAATAGCTGAACTGTAAACCGAGCAAGGAAAAGGGTAACTCACAGCACGTAGATTGTCTACGTGGGAAGACAAGTTGTCGGAGCCGAGGGAGACGTCCACGGCTCCAACCCCATTATCTAACTAAATATGAAGCATGGATGTTAAGCTTGTCTCTACAATTTAGCATTACCTACTACAAGTTAAAACATCCATATCATGTCGCAATCCATAGATAAGGGAGGTGAACTACTTGGATTTTGAACAGATCACCATAATTCCATTGAATGGTAATTTCTTTCACGGCCTAACTATCAAGTGGCATGTCCTCCCACAGTTAGCTATCTCTAAAAACTTGCATGTTGCAACTCTAATACTTGCATAAAAGCAACAATCAAGACATTTCCAATCAAGACATTGTGAAGTAATGTCCATGTCCTTCCACATTATCAGGAATGGCTAACCAAGACAAAAAGCAACAATAAGTTACCTAATCCTGTTGCACTAATGGTCCCAGATGGCTTCACTGTGACACTTCTTGCTCTATTGAAATTAATGACAGTTCCTTGCACAAGCCAAGAAACATCAATATCTTCAACAATCAACACGGCATATCTGCATACAGCATACCAATTACCACCATGGATTACATGCTAAATCAAAAAGTAATCTAAGATGGAGCCTGGGCACTGGGCACAGGCAGTGGAGCACTGGAGCTCACCATCACCGGGCGGAGGCGGAGGCGGAGTGAGCCGGCAGAGGCCGAGGCGGAGGGAGCAGGCAGAGGCGGAGGGAGCGGCGGGGGCGGGGAGGCGGCGGAGCGCGCGGGGGCGGGGCGGCGGCGGGCGTGCGGGGGCGGGGCGGCGGCGGGCTGTGTGTTGTTGCGTGTGTGAGCGCGGCCGCGGGCCGGGAAATTAACGTTTTGTTTGTGTTGTTTGCCGAGTGCCCCCGATCTGGCACTCGGCAAAGCCCTCCTCCTTTGCCGAGTGCCCCCGATCTGGCACTCGGCAAAGCTCCTCCTTTGCCGAGTGTCGCCCACAAGACACTCGGCAAACATTTTTTTTAATAAAACTTCCTTTCCTCTCTTTCTTTTCCACAACGTGTTTTACAAATTTGTTCGAATGTACTTCGAAAATGCCTTGTCAAATTCACTCAACAATGCATATTCGATGCTTCTACGAATATTAGACCATTATTTCATGCAGTTACAGCTCAAATTCAATTTATATCAATTAAAATTCTATAATTGCAGTTTAAAAATTAAAATTATCAAACGGATCCGAAAAATTACCAAAATTTCACATGAAACAATCTCTGTTGTCTCTTGCCTTTACAAAAAGTTTTGTAGTCAAACCACAATTCGACCGTCACTTTGACTCCAAATCTTACCGGATCCTTCTCAACTCTACGCTTCTTCTTCAGAAATGCTTCGGTTTGTAAGCATCGTACGTGACAACTTATGCGAAATCTTATCAATTTTTTACCACAGCCTCCACGTATGATATCATGACATCTTGACAAATCTCACGATTTTCAGACTTCGTTTGCTTTTTTTAAAATTTAAAAACCATTCGGCCACACGTTCGTGGTCGTGTTTCCTGAACAAGATGTTCGAAATTCCTTTTCATTTCACAGGTAAGGCCTCAAACCGGGCTGAATAACATGAATATCATTTTTCTACTCATTTTTTCCTATTATTTGAATCACTTGCAGTTCAAATTTGACTTGATTCCAAAAATTGCTTGAAATGCAATTAATTAATTAAATATAGCAAACAAATACAAAAATATACCAAATTTTAACATGGAGTACCATATGTTGTATGTGGAGAGTAGAAAAAGTTTGAAGGGTAGGAAAGGAAAAGGTTTTTATTTCTTTGCCGAGTGCCGCAAACAAAACACTCGGCAAAGAGCTTTTTGCCGAGTGTCAGCTCCAGACACTCGGCAAAGTTCTAACGGCGGCGGCTGACCTCTAACGGACGGCGGTTGGTGCCGAGTGTTTTATGTTTGCCGAGTGTTTTCTTGGCAGCACTCGGCAAAAAGCGTTTTATCGAGTGTCTAATCTGCAGCACTCGGCAAAGATATTTTTTGCCGAGTGTTTTATTTTCGCCGAGTGTCCCCATGGAGGCACTCGGCAAAGTGGTTGTTTACCGAGTGCCCGATAGATTGCACTCGGCAAAACTCCAGACACTCGGCATATAGCAGCTTTCCGGTAGTGATAGCTATAATGTAATATATGGTGCGTCGAATGCTCACCGAGTGATTATCTTAAATTCCTAATTAGGTTCTCGCTAATTAGGTCCTACATAATAATGCTCACTTTCTCATTCTGAATAAAACATTTTCTTGCCATAATGCGACGCCATATTGCGCTTTCCCAATTATTGCCATGCATATATTGTTCAAATACTAAGATGAACAAATAAATTTTAAAAAAATACTCTCATACTCAATCTGATTAAAGGCACAAAATAGGAAACCAAGCTCCAGAAAACCAAATTAAGCAGAATGAGTTCGATCGGTACAATACAGCTGGAACTATGAAAGGTTTTACGCTATACTTGCTCATCATATACAACTTGATTTGAAAATCTGTCATCATATTTAGGCTCCAAGCTCCAGGCAAACTGAGCAAAAGATGATAGTCAAGTTTACGACGGTAAAAATCATAATTCCAGTTAAATTCATTGTGGATGATCACAGATCTCCTCAGCAAATCGACCGCATACAACCACAGTAACACCAACAATCCCTGCAAACTGGCCAAAGTGTCAGGTAGTATATTGCGAGAGAATGACAGGCCAACAAAAGAACAATTTAAGGACGATATTTAGGAATTTGATGGCACACTCAATCTTCTAATCTGTGTGAATTATAGAACACAAGAATGGTTCAAAACTATTGTTTTGCATGGTTTCATTGTAAAATTAAAGCGAGGAATGTTTAAGATAATATTAGGAGGAATATAGAGTTTGTGTATTGCAATAGAAATTAACCATGAGGTTAGCCCTTTTTTTCCTTTGCTCCATAGTTCAGATAAAGAGCTCGTTATTTTTAGATTGGTAGATAGCATTTTATTTGTCCCAACTTTTTGTAGTAAATTCAATCTGTAATAATTTGTGTGACAATAATTTTTAGATATCTTTTTTTTCTCTCTTCTGATCACATTTATAATACCTGCAACATCACAGCACACAAGCAGCTCAGCTTATTGATTTACAGCATACGATGCGATTGATAGTTTTGCTAGCAGAAGATGACAGTGCATGAAGAGCATTGATACCGCATTGTTGTCTCCAACTGTATTTTTCGATCCACGTCCTAATGAAAATTGCATATCTGCAGCTTCATTTTTTGCTCAAGCATATATGCAACCAAGGTTGCTAATCTTAGATAAGATCATCACTACTATAAAAAAAAGGCTATACTGGATACCACATCATAGACGGTTCCAGAGAACTGTCAGTGTTGCGATGGCTAGAACTGTCTGTAATACATAATTATCATAGATGGTTTGGATTAAAAACCGTCTGTAATGTATTTATTATCACAGACAATTCGAATAAAAAATCGTCTGTGATGTCATCATACATCACAAATAGTTTTTAATCCGAACCGCCTCTAATAATGCCACATCACCGATCCGTGGCATCTCTATCAGAATTTCGATCTCACCATCTATTCTCTCTGCATTGAACGGCAGGCACCGGTCTCCTCCCACCCCTCGTCCCTTATTACTCCCCATCTCCCTTTCCTGCTGCTCCTAGTTCATCCACTCCCCCATCTGATCTGCTTCCTCCCTCAAACCGAAGCGCCCCATCCCCTTGATGACGCCGACTACTGCCGTGAGCTCTTCTGCCTCCGATTGTGACGCTACAATTCACTGGACAAGACACTCTTGTCATAAGAGTGTCTTGTGCAGTGTTGCTGTCGTGACACAAGAGATCGTATGTGGACAGTGGGTGAGTAATAATGAGAGGATCCCCCACCTCCTGCCCCTCTTAGGGGTTTATATACATGAGTGGGGCAGGATGGGAACCCCTTAGTACTTACAAAGGATGAGGGTACATTGGCATATTCCTCTATACTATTGGGCCTATTACATATTGGGCCAGTTGCAAGGCCCAGTCACGGGGGGTTGGGCCACCCCCACAACAGTACTCCATCGACAGCAAGCGCAGAGGTCCTGATGGGCGAGCTGACGTGACCAACTATCCTAGCCCCCCGTTCCCTGACAGCAAGCACGAGGGTGCCGACTGGTGAGCCGATGCAACTGGTATCTTGTAGCCTCCTGAGGCAACGCCTATGAAGAGGTTGGTGAAATCCCACGCTGGAGCCAGGCCACCCTGCCGAGGTGATGCCTACAAGGCAGAAGGTGACGTCATGCTGCCCCGCTGAGGTAGGCAAATGGCTAAGCCCCACGCCAAAGTTGGGTCGTCCCGCCGAGGCAATGCCTACAAGGCGGATGACGAAGTCATGCCGCCCCGTTGAGGCGATTCGTGTGAGGCAGACGATGAAGCACTGCGCCGAAGCTGGGCCATCCCGCCGAGGCAACGCCTGCAAGGCAGACGGCGAAGTCATGCACGACTAACAAACTCTGTCTGATTCTCTAGCAACTAACACCTATGACTCGGCCAACCCATACAACGACTAGATAACTACATGGCTCCAAACGTGTGCACTCTTGTGCATGCATGCATCTAACTAACTCCATAGTAATTCAAGACCACTCATGCAAACTAGCATGATCCATTTTTCTTGGATGCGCTAACTACCTGACTCATGCAAAACTAAGTCAAGATTAAAACTAACAATCTGCCCCCCTTAATCTTGACATGAGTTACTCCTCATCTGAGAACTGATCTTCTGACGCATCTTCAAAAAGTTTTGCCTTCTTCTTGCTGACCATACCTTCGGTGACACAACTTGCCAGTGTCTTTCACTTCATCGCCAGTGACACACCTCCCCAGCAACTTCAACCTTTACCAAGTTCCAATTGTCTTTTGCCAGTACCATCGGCGACGGAGACTCAGGCCAGAGCTTACATTAGTGAGTTCTTGGACACACCTACAAGAACTCACGCTTTCTCGTGGACACAACTAACACAAGAATACACACATGTACAACAGCTAGACAGGAGTACACGGAGAGGACACACTTCTATTCTCTTGTACTACTAAACTCTTGGACACACAACTAATTCACAGTGGAGGAAAACAGAAGAGCATCATGAGCACACACACAGCTTTTGGCACTCGACAGACCCGGAGCTTTTCCACGTGCTCTCATTCTTTATCCTCAACAATACCTCATGGGAGCTCGTCGCTCCGTCATGCCACGCCTCACAGGCTGCTGACATCGCGCCGCATTACGCCCCACAGCCGGCGAGAGTCGTCATCACCCGACCGAGCCGCGTCACATGACTTCTCCTCGCACCTCGCTCTGATACCAATTGTTGGCCCAGAAAAAAACAATCACACACACACACACTGGATACAATGAACACAAAGAAAAAACACACGCACAAGTAGTCTTCTTTCTTGTTATTCACTGCTCACTTTTCTGTTTGCTTTTGTGTTGTTTATATACTAAACCAAAACAAAGAGTTCAGATAAAACACACACGCACGCAAAAGCTAACAAACTCTGTCCGATTCTCTAGCAACTAACACCCATGACTCGGCCAACCCATACAACGACTAGATAACTGCATGGCTCCAAACGTGTGCACTCTTGTGCATGCATGCATCTAACTAACTCCATACTAATTCAAGACCACTCGTGCAAACTAGCATGATCCATTTTTCTTGGATGCGCTAACTACCTGACTCATGCAAAACTAAGTCAAGATTAAAACTAACAGAGGTCGTCTCAGAGCCGAGCGAAGCCTAGGGCACAAAGTCCGGGGAAGTCTGCCTGGAGCCAAGCGAAGGCCGGCAAAGTCATGTCAAAGCCGAGTCAAAGGCTGGTGAAGTCGTCCTGGGGCCGAGCGAAGGACGGCGAAGTCATCCTGGGGTTGAGCGAAGGCCAGCGAAGTCATCCTGGGGCCGAGCGAAGGCCAGCGAAGTCGTGCTGAAGCTGAGTCGAAGGAGTGAAGTTGTTCTGGGGCCAAACGAAGGCCGGCGAAGTCATGCCGTAGCCGAGTCGAAGGCCAGCGAAGTCGTCCTGGGGCCGAGCGAAGGCCGGCGAAGTCATGCCAAAGCCGAGCGAAGGCCAGCGAAGTCGTCCTGGGGCCGAGCCATGCTGACGCAGGCAACAATGAGGTGGAGCCATGCTGACGCAGAGGCCGGCTGCATTGGGGGACGGCGCGGAGTTCACCGGTGCACAAGCAGCTGCGCAATCATGGGTGCCAACTCCGAGTGATGCACGAAGGTGAAGGCCAAGGCATGGCCGCAGAGGTTGGCGTCGAGCGACGCGCGGAGGCATCACTTAGCCTATTCTTTGATGCAGCATGGTCTTTCCTGATGATGACTGTTTGTAGGCACAGCAACCAGAGATCTTCATTTACCCAGGGAAATTCGTCCAGTCTAGCTGACGGAGGCGAAGGACGGGTGACACGAAGGCCTGCGACCGGAGGCAGAGACCGAGACGCAGGCGCCAAGCGGAGGCCGGTGTTGTGCATGTGAAGTCCAGCACGGAGGCCGCAGCTGGAGGCGAAGCTTGAGGCATAGACGCCGAGCGAAGACTAACGCCTTGCGTGTGAAATTCGAGCGTAGGCCGAGGTTGCGCATGCGAGGTCCAGCATGGAGGCCACCGCCGGAGGCGAAGCCTAAAGCACAGATGCCAAGCGAAGACCGGTGCTTTGCATGCGAAGTCTGACGCTGCGCATGCGAAGTCCGAGCGAAGGCTGACACTGTGCATGCAAAGTCAGAGCAAAGGTCGAGGTTGTGCATGCGAGGTCCGGCGTGGCGGGGACCTCGACGGAGGAGTCAGACTATAACTTGGCGATGTGTAGCTGAGAGGTGGCCCGGAGTAGTCATGCCCCTGCACCTACGGCTGGTTCTTGTAAACTATGCTTGCGGGATGTGTGTAAACATCACGATGAAAAGATGGCGAAGAGCGTTGATGCGGAGGAAAAAGCGTGGCCGACAATGGAACAACCGGCATTGCAGATGCTTACATGAAGTCTGTATGAAGCTCGACGAAGGAGCACGAAAACTTGCGGCACGGAGGCCATGCAGAACAGAGCCTGGCAAAGTGACGCGGAGCCTTGGCTGATACGGAGATCATCATTGCAGAGGTCGGCACGACGTCGCACGGAGGTGGAGCCTGACGTAGAGCCGACGCCATGAGTCGACGCTCTGGCTCTCATCGTTATGCTGTTCACGGCCGCCTGGCGCGACGCCTACTTTGACGCCCTAACACCATGCCGGAGCCGTTGTTGTTAGACTCGTCACGCCGGCCACGCCATTGAAGCCATTGATGTCCTCTCAGAGACAAATGCTTGCGACTGTGAACATACTAATCTCTCCCTCAACTCACGTGGAGATAGAGTCCCATGACGCATGTGCATGCATGTGCATGAGCCATGCATGCAATGTAGCGTGAGGGCCTGCTTGCACTCTAGTGTTTTCTCATGCATGCGCTTGCACATGCCATCCTTGACATGTCGGGAAGACAGTGCGGAGCCGAGGGACTTTGCTAGTGAGGAGACACGGAGGGTGCAGTCTCATAGAGCTTGGCTGCGCATGGCTGAAGGAGGCAGTGCGGAGCTTGATGGGGCCAACGAGGGTGCACAAAGCTGAGGTCGACGGCACGTAGGCAGGCACACCGCCATGGGGGTCAGCCCCAAGGGATGAGCGGAGCCAGCGGGGTCCATTGTGCCTACACGGAGACTTGGCTTGATGCCGCAGAGCCTACCTCGGTGAAGGCATAGCCCAGCTTCGACGCGGGGGCTCGCTGCTGCGCGACATCACTTGATGCGAAGACGAGCTGATGCGGCACGAAGGTGTGCTTGGCGAGGTGTACCCTGTGCAGAGTCCGGCGTGGGTGAGCCACAGGCACGTAGGCTGATTGCATGGAGGCCGAAGGCCAGTAGCAGCGTGCGTACAGGCCGGTGTCATGGCGAAGCGCGGTGGAGCTGAGCTCGATGGCGTACCTCCCTGGCCAGAAGGATCATGCCACCAAGTCATACAAGACATCACTTCCCTGCATGAACACCCCCAGCAGAGCAGAGATAACAGCAATATAGAAATGGACGATTCGACTAGATCTATTCAATACAACATCTACAAAACATGACGAAGTATATAGGCAAAGCCCATACACCTCTATAGTCAGGATGGTTAAATTTTTAGCGAGCAAACTACTTATTTGTCACTGATGGCCCGCAAAATGGTACAAATGCCACGAATGAAGCTGTATGCTCCCAAGAATAGCTTTTAGCTCCTTAAGCGACTTTTCATCCGTTTCCCACGGACGGCGCCAACTGTTGTGGCTACATGCCAAACAGTAAAGAAGGGGATTAGCAGGAGAAGAGGAGAGACAACACAGAGATCGCTTGTGGACAGTGGGTGAGTAAAAATGAGAGGATCCCCCACCTCCTACCCCTCTTAGGGGTTTATATACATGAGTGGGGTAGGATGGGAATTTTCCATCCTACCCCTTAGTACTTACAAAGGATGAGGGTACATTGGTATATTCCTTTATACTATTGTGCCTATTACATATTGGGCCAGTTGTAAGGCCCAGTCACGGGGGGTTGGGCCACCCCCACAACGGTGACCAAATATGCAGCATTGCAAGCTAGTGGTTACACCTATGTCATCATCAGAGGAGTTTTCAAAGAATTTGGTACACCATTGTCTTCAAAGGAGGCATCAAGATACAAAGCATAGTTGGAGCATTGCAGTATGTTATGCTGACATCTCCTTTGCAGCAAATAAGGTATATCAGTATTTTCATATACCCACTGATAAGCACATGGTGGCAGTAAAGATAATTCTAAGATATTTGAACAACACAAGTGATATTGGCCTTGCAATCAGGAAAATCACCATTAACCCTAATCAGTGTGTTTTCAGATGTTGATTGGGCTGGGTGCTCAGATGACAGGAGATCGATAGGATGTGTTGCTATTTTCTTTGGTGAAAATATTGCATCCTGGAGTTCACAGAAGCAAGCAATGATCTCTCGGTCCAGCACCAAATCAGAGTACAAGTCTTTAGCCAATGCAACTGCTAAGGTTACATGGATACAATCACTTCCTACAAAACTTGGTGTGTTTCAATCACAGCCTCCAAGTTTATGGTGTGATAACTTGGGCACTACATATCTCTCCGGAAATCTGGTATTTCATGCTCAGACTAAACACATTGACGTTGATTTTCATTTTGTTTGTGAAAACGTAGCACGCAAGATGCTAGATATTCATTTTATTTCCTTTGAAGAAGTGGCAGATATCTTTACAAAGTCTCTTCCTAAGAGACAATTTTCACAGTTGTGACACAATCTTAATCTTGATTTACTCGGTTAAGATTGAGGGAGGGTGTTAAGAGATAAGTATAGATATGTTTCCTATTCTATCTCCAATAGCGTATCTCTTCTGTAAACTTGTGCTTATCACCATTGCTTCTTGAAAGGAGTCATGGCGTAGGTGGGACTGGCTGACATCCTCTGCATTGCAAAGTTGAAAATGAGATGAGTGGATCATCATCATTTTATAAACAGGAAGGAAATAATGAGAGGATAACAACTGACCTTGTGCGGGCTTTTGCACAGAGTACACCAACTCCTTTCCAGATCAACACACAAAGGCGGCAAAAGGACCTGATGATGAAGACGTAGACATGAGCAATCACATCATCAAGGTACTATATGCAACACAGCAATTAGCAAATTGACAACCTTTTGCGCAGAGTACACCAACTCCTTTCCAGATCAACACACAGAGGCGGCAAAAGGACCTGATGATGAAGACGTAGACATGAGCAATCACATCATCAATGTACTATATGCAACACAACAATTAGCAAATTGACAACCTGAGCAACCAAGACATGAGGAAGTATATCCCATACAGGAGCCATCCGACCAATTTGGTGATCACATGGAGAAACTAAAAAATAATGTTAATTATCAGCTGTGTGATTGTTTAATGTTATTAAGCAAGGGTAAGAAGGCAAAGCACACATACCACAGATGTGATTGTTTAATGTTATTAAGCAAGGGTAAGAAGGCAAAGCACACATACCACAGGATCCTGGGCACTACAGGCCCAATACGTGGTGAACATAGCTGACATGATGCCAAAAGAGATAAGTGCATTTTGGATCTTCGGCTCTTGATGGTAGTCCAGCATAGCCAGGTGAAAGGAGGAGAGCATGAACACAACAGCTTGCCACGCACCTAATCCTGAGAAGAATACGGCTAATGGAGAGGAGCTTGGAAAAGTGCCAGCCGTGACCCCTAGGAGCATCAGGAGTAGAGAAGATCGAAAGTAGATAACACAGTAATAAGCTTGATCAAAGTTGCTCTTGTGCATCTCACTCAAAACTGTTGTTGCACCTCCCCAGTACATGTTAACCAGTCCCATACAACAGATGGTAATGTAGCCAGTAAGCCTATTTCTCACAGATTGCATGACCTGTTCAGCAATCGCAACTTATGTAATGTGTCAGAAAAAAATACGAATGACTCACACCACTAGGCGATTGCGGTTGTTACCTGCTCTTGCGGCATGTTCGCTTGATCCTTCTCGTACCACTTTGTGACGAGGTCGGTTAAGAAGGCTCAGACAGCGTGTAGGATACTCGCCATCTCTGAAACCAATTCATTCATGGAGGATGTCATTGACGGGTTGTTGAAAAGCTAATGCTAACACTACTAGACTATTGCAAGCTCCTATTCTCGCACGCGTGATCTCCCGGCTTGCGTCCATCTGCCCTTCCCACCCTTCTTGAGCCTAGACAACCGTGATAGCGCACACGCTCCATTGGTAATGCGACGCGGCTCCAGCACTGCCGGGGAACATCACCAGCCATAGACGCTGCGCCCTCCCGCCACCACCTCTCCGTTCCCACTAGCATCGGTGAGAGACTAATGGCCAATAGGACGCGTGTCGACTCAACCTGTCCGCCGCAACTGCCATCCCTCATGCGCACACCTTCCCCACCCAACCACAACGTGATGCAAATTCCAGCCTGCTACTCATGAACCAAACGACCAAAATCACAAGAAAAAAAGGTGGAGGCTTGGAGCCGTTCCTGGAATGGGAATGAAGGAAGCTGTACCTCAAATGAGAAGGGACACACACACACACACACACATATATATATATATAACATATACATACATACATACATACATGCATACATGCATACATACATACATACATACATACATACATACATACATACATACATACATACATACATACATACATACATACATACATACATACATACATACATACATACATACATACATACATACATACATACATACATACATACATACACACATATATACATACATACATACATACATATGTGTATTTATATGTATGTATGTATGTATATATGTGTGTGTGTATGTCTATATATGTGTGTATATGTATATGTGTGTGTATGCGTATATGTATATATACGTATACGTGTGTGTGTGTGTATGTATGTATGTATGTATGTATGTATGTATGTATGTATGTATGTATGTATGTATGTATGTATGTATGTATGTATGTATGTATGTATGTATGTATAAATACACATACATATATACATATCTGTATATACATTTATATGTATGTATACACATATGTGTGTGTATGCATACATATATGTATGTAGATATAAGTATGTATATAGTTTTGTATATATGTGTGTGTATATAAGCCAAACATTGTCCATGTCACGCTTACGCTACATGTCCATGTCACTGTTAAATGTCTGATTGAATGATAAATAAGCATCCTTCAACGGGCTTAAACTAATCATAGCACAAAGAGAAAAAGTCCACGTACTCCCTTGATTATCACGAGAGTCCACTTGGCTGTGATCGTTTCAGCTTCAACTTCTGGCTTTTGGCTTATTTTTTACTATTCATAAATTTCATCTTTTTTCTGAACTTTTGGCTTTTTGTTGAGCTTTTTTGCCGGTTCTTTTTTTCCCGTATTTGTTTGTATTATATGTAATAGGCTAACACATTTTTTATATTTTTAAATATTTTTAAATGTAATTATGCTAAATAAGCCTCTGTCAGCTACAGTGTTTTTTCGGCCAGCTACAGTGCTTTCAGCCATAAGCCACCAAAAAAAAGCCCAAATTATCACCACCTAAATTTTTTAAATGCCTTGCTTACTCCCGGTCTGGGACTGTTCTTTTACCCCTCCTAAGCCGTGACAACTGCTCATGCACCATTGCCCAGGGACACCTCCACCCATCCACAAGGTGACGTAAATTTCAGTCTACTACTCATGATCCAAACGATCCAAAATCACATAAAAGAGGCGTTTAGTTCGGCTGAAATAAACTGGCTTATAGCTTTTTTATACTGTAGCTAATTTATTTTGTTCTATAGTTGCTAATGGATTCTTTGATGTAATTAAATTTAAAAAATCTAAAACTAGAAAAAACAGGTTAGTCCATCACGGACAATACAAATGAATGCAAAAAAAGGAAAGGTAAAAAGTCTAAAAAGCTAAAAACTAAAAAGCATAAAATTAAATAATAGTAACCTAGAAATGAGAAGTTGATATCGTTTTGCTAAAATTAAAATGAGTGGGACCTTTTGGGGGGGAGAGGGAGCCGTACCGAGGGCTCGAGGGGAGCGAGGGAGTGGACCTTTTTTTCCGCCTTGCCTGATTGGAAAGGGGAGAGACGAGGGGTTTATATACCTGTGTTTTCGCCTGAAATTTTTGTATTTAAGCCCTTTTTTTGAAAAATATTCACATTTAGACCCCTGGTGGTTTTAATTCCGTTTTTGGACCCAGGGGGTCGGAGCCGTGGATCACGGCGCCGAGGTAACACGTCTCGGCGCCGTGATCCGTGGCTCCGAGGCCCCAGGCCGGCACCAGCGTGGCGACCCGCGTGGTGCCGACGTGGCAGAAGCTCGGCGCCGTGATCCACGGCTCCGAGCTCGGCGCCGTGACTCGTGGCTCCGACCTCGGAGCCGTGGATCTTGGCGCCGAGCTAGCGGCATTACCCAGGCCAGGCCGAGCCATTTCGCGTCGCGTCTGCCCTCAGCCCCCAGCCCCCGACTCCTGCCCCGCCGCCTCCCCGCCGCCTCCCCGGTCGCCACCGCCTCCCCGGCTCGCGCCGCCAGCGCTTCCCCGGCCCGGCCGCCTCCCCGCCCCGGCCGCCTCCCCGGGCCGGCAGCGCCTCCCCGGCCGCCACCGCCTCCCCGGCCCGGCCGTCTCCCCGCCCCGGCCGCCTCCCCGCCCCGGCCGCCTCCCTGCCGCCTCCCCGGGCCGGCAGCGCCTCCCCGGCCGCCACCGCCTCCCCGGCCCCCGCAAGCGTTCAAGGTGAATCTCTAGTATATCGTGAATTTTTTTCCACATATGTTACACACTGTCGCTTAATGTTCACTCCATATCTATGGTACCTACGAGAAGGCATAATGATTTTAGACTTTTGGTGTGATTAATACAATATCTAGATAAATATTGGTGGTTCTGTTTGACTCCAAAAAAGACATTGTAGGCTGCATATTATAACTGAAAATCTCATGTGACTATATCTGGATCGTATTAGATATATAGATGTTTGAATGGGAAAGGGTTCATTTAGATATTTTATTGCTTAAACAAGTATGCATGTGATTTATCCAAAATTTCGCTTAAAGGTATTGAGTTTGGTTTTGTGTATGAACTAGATGGACAACGTAGTAACCCTATATCATGGAGGCAGTGTGACAAGTGATGATTATGGAAATGTTCAATTTGTTGAAATGCAAAGGGTGCCTCTGATGTTCAGTGATCGGCCGTCGTTTAGTGAGTTGGTTGCTAGGGCCCGGGAGAAGCTACATTGTCATGGAAACGAGGAGAGCATCACAGTTGAGGGGTTACTTCACTTCGGTTCGAAAGACACAATTCTCAGGCGGTTGATCTTAATTGGTTGTGAGGATGAGTGGGACAAATATGTCAAAGTGGTTATGAGGAATGAGTTAAAATGTTTGGACCTTGTTGTGCGGAAGGTGTCCATTGAACCAACCCCTCACGGTTATTCACCAGAACTAGGTGATCAGGCACCCTTTGACCCTCCGTTACTGGATCTTGCGGTGGATGTGGAAGAAGTGCCTGAGGTGCCCGATGCTCTATCTGCCCCGAACGAGGTTCAGATTTCTCAACCAGTTCGAGTTGAATGTCGGACTGATGATGTCGTGGCGGCCCCTCAGGAGATGGGATTGACCCAGAATCATCCCAGTAAGTGTCGAGCAACACTTTAGCCTTTTGTCGTCATTGCTTTTTTTTGTCTCAATCCCATCGTTTTCGTGCTTATGATGCAGGAGACATTCCTGATAATGTTGGTGTTCCTCCCGTTGCTCCATCTAGCAACGTTGAAGAAGTCTGCAGGGACTCCAATAGTGTGGATGATCTGCAGCCTTACGAGATCGCAAGGGCCGTTGAATCTGACGATGACCGCCCTTTTGGAGAGCTGACCGAAAGTGATATTGAGCTGATCAGGCGTTATTGCCCTGGCCGGGATCCATCAGTTCATGAATTCAGCGATCTTAGGCATTCTCATGGGCCACACACTTGTGCCGAAGCAGAGCTCAAACAGAAGCATCGGCAGTTGACCTCTACCATTATTGCGAAGTCACTGTGTCACATAGTAAAGGGAGAACCCAATATGAAGGTGAAGACACTTGCTGGGATTGTTAAGGAGAAATTTGGATACGAGATAAGGTATGGAAAAGCATGGAGGGCAAAGCAACGCATCTGGAAGATGATATATGGGGACTGGGAAGATGGGTATTTGCAGTTGCCAGCACTTTTCAATGCAATCAAAGCGGTTGATCCAGGCATGTATTATGAGTACGTCCCGAAACCAAACGAATGGACTCAAGATGGGATGCATATATTCTTCCGTGCTTTCTGGTGCTTTGCTCAGTCCATCGAGGCCTTTCGGCATTGTCGTCCCGTCTTCTCCATTGACGGTACATTTCTTCTTGGCAAATACCAGGGCACACTTCTGATAGCCATTTCGTGTGACGCAGACAACACGTTGGTTCCTTTGGCGTTTGCTTTGGTTGAGAGGGAGAACAAAGACAGCTGGGGATGGTTCTTGCGGCTCGTTCGGAGGCACGTGGTCGGCCCTGGTAGGGAGGTGGGTGTCATATCTGATAGACACCAGGGCATACTTGCTGCCGTACAAGAGGCATAAGGTTGTTCTTATTGATTTCTCATGCACATGTGGTAAACCGAGGCAGTACCACTTTCCATGTTCTCATTATGTGGCAGCAGCGAGGCATCGCAACTTTGACTACGAGAGCAAGATACCTCGGGAGTTCAGTGTTGACAACCTTGTGCTTACGTGGTCTCCCCGTTTCGAGCCTTATCGGGATGAGGGAGAGTGGCCACCGTACACCGGGCCCAAATACATTGCGGATACGGGTAGCCGTTGGAACAAACGTGGAACCAGGAAAAGGACGAGACACAAGATGGTTATGGATCAGCTTCAAGGAACAACGAGGCGAGGGAGAATTCTGAACATTACATGCATGTTAGGACTAGTGGTGGAATTCTGAACATTACAAGTACAGAGTTGCACACATGCCACATGCCTGCCATGTCAAAATATCACTCACCTTCGAAATATCACTTACCACTATATGCATCGATATTTCTACGCTCAATCCTTCGGCAAAAAAATTTAGCTTAATTTGGTTTGCATGTCCAACCTGCAATGAACATAAATTTTTATTACGACTTCATCAGATTCGTTCCCATATTACAACTACAAAATAACAAACCTTGCAAAAACCACGGGAATCAAACCTTAAAAGACACTTACCATTTTATATATCGACCGTTCTACGCACAATCGTTCCTAAAAAAAATTACCATATTTTTTTATGCATCTACAACGAGCCAATCAACATAAACTTGTTTTACAATTTTTTTCAAATTGTTTTGTAATTCACAACTACAAAATTAACAAAACTTATAATCATTACAATTCAAATTAACAAAATACAACTAGTAATTTTTTTTGCGACAACGTAAAGCCTGATCGGTGCAAACCCTAGACGCCGAGTGTCTGCAGACGTGGCAGGGAGCTCGGCGCCACGTGGCAGGGAGCTCGGCGCCAAGATCCACGGCTCCGAGGTCGGAGCCACGAGTCACGGCGCCGAGCTCAGAGCCGTGGATCACGGCGCCGAGCTTCTGCCACGTCGGCACCACGCGGGTCGCCACGCTGGTGCCGGCCTGGGGCCTCGGAGCCATGGATCACGGCGCCGAGACGTGTTACCTCGGCGCCGTGATCCACGGCTCCGACCCCCTGGGTCCAAAAACGGAATTAAAACTACCAGGGGTCTAAATGTGAATATTTTTTAAAAAAAGGGCTTAAATACAAAAAATTCGGTGTTTTCGCCTTGTCTTTGTCGGAAATTTGGGCGTCCACATTGCCTTCGGTAATGTTCCGTACGAAACGTGACGTTAGCTGGGCCCCACCTGTCCGCTTTCGAGGCGAGGGGTTTATATTGATTTTGCTGGTACGTTGGCTCGGCCGAAATTTTGCCCATCCTTTTCTTCCCGCGGCAATGTGGAAGGTTCCTGCGCCTTCTGACAGTTGCTGTATCTAGCGGGGGTTTTTCAGCTGGGCCCCATATCCGTACGCCGCGCTGCCCACCCCAAAAGGCGATGACACCAGCATGGGGTTTAACTAGGAGGAGGATTGGAGAGGTGGAAAAGGTTAGGACTGAGGACGCTGCGTCCGAGCGTTTGGTTTGCCTTTTGACTTCGTCTATTTGCTTTGTCTTTCTGCTTAGAGCAAGTATAATGATGCTGATTAGATCGTCTCTAGCGAAATCCACATCAACACAATCCTATGTGGAAGAGAGAGACAAGACGAGAGAGAGGCAAGCTGCCCCTCATACAAGAGGTGACCTCTAGCACATCATACGAGGACTTGGAGGCGATGCTAGTTCTTAGAGCAAGTACAATAAGGGTTAGGGTCGCCTCTAGCGAAATATTAAATGTTTGAGTGCTTTAGTAGAGGTAACCTCTACTCAACTTATTGTATTAGTTACCTCCACATGAGCCATATGTACTCTTTTTGCTTATGTGGCTAGTCCTAGAGGTGACAGCCATCTCTTCTATTGTACTTGCTCTTATTCTGACAGTCGGTGTGTTTTTTCAGCTGGGCCCACATCCATATCCGTACGCCGCGCTCCGCCGCCCCCCGCCCCAACAGAACACATGGTTTAAATAGGAGGATTGGAGAGGGGAAAGGTGAGCTTGCTTTGTCTTTTGACTTCCTCTATTTGCTTTGTCTTTTTATACTATTATATATTACAGCCGGCAGATTCTCTGGCCGGCGAGGTCATCCACGTGTCCGGTCCAGCGAACAAGTCCGCAAAGATTTGGTAATTACGTTTAGGTCCTCGGTTTTCACAAAAAAATCCCTAGATTCTTACAAAAAAAAAACCCCTACACACTTTTTTTGCTGGGTAAGGACCCGCGGTTTCCCGTAATTACAAATAGACCCTTATTTCTTCCGAAAAGACCCTCGGTTTTTTGCGAAAAAGTTCCCTCCACTCTCCTTTTATTACGAAAAGGCTCTCGATTTTTTGCAAAAAAAAACTACGATTTCTTTTTCCTGTGAATTTTCGCCTCTTTTACTTCGGTCCATACGGTGGCTGGCGTGGCGTGGCGCCACGCCTACGTGGCTAGTTTACTCTATACGTCGCTGCGTCCGAGTGTTTGCTTTGTCTTTTGACTTCCTCTATTTGCTTTGTCTTTTTTACTTCCTCTATTTGCTTTGTCTTTTTATTTACTCTATATGTCGCTGCGTCCGAGTGTTAGCGTGTTGCGTGGTGTTTAGCCATCCTCTGCGCGGCGCCAGCGCCGCTCACACTTGCTCCTCTCCCTTCTTTGTCTTCTACCACCCATCGAGACGTTTGGATCCTGTGTATCTCAGCTTAAACTTCTAACTTCTGATTTATTTTTTACTATTAATAAATTTTGTCTTCTTCTGAACTTTTGGCTTTTTAGCTTTTTTGCCGGTTCTTTTTTCTCATATTCATTTTGCGTTGTCCGTGATGAGCTAGCATATTTTTCTATTTTTAAATTTTTTAAATTTAATTATGCTAAAAAAGCCATCTTCAGTTATAGTGTAATTTCAACTAGCTACAATGCAACTTCAGCCATAAGCCACTATTTTTCAGCTCAACCAAGCGAGGCCTTGCTTCCCCCCCCCCCCCCCATCCACAACCCCCTGCCGCGCCCGTGCCCGGTAGCCGGAGGTTGCCGTGCTTCGCGGCGGCAGTAGGGAGGAACCACACCGACAGCTCAGGAATCAGCTGCAAGTAAGCCCATACGGTCGGATCTATTCTCAAGTAAGCCACGTTGTTGCTTATCGCTTTACTAATTACAGGTTTAGAATTGACATGAGATCAGCGTATGCATATCGCACTTGTGTTGGCTAATGCGAGCCCTAACATGGCATATGATGACTTGAGCAACGATGATGGCTAGTGCGTCCGCGTACCCGGTCCACGTACTCTCGCACCCGACCACTGGCGCGCCTAGCCGAAGGCATACTGTTGCATGGAAAGGAAAATAGAAATGGAACAAGGAATAATGATAAGTGAAAATAGTAACAATGGGATACTGAATCAAGTAATATGCCAGTGACTAGATATGCATGCATGAGTAAACTAACCCGAAGCCCTTATACGTGCCATTTTTTTTATTTAATCCTTTTTTTTTCAGAAACTACAGCCTAGGCTCTGATACCAACTGTAGCACCCCACATATTGCCAAGCTGGGATACTACTATGAAACATCATCGCCAAGAATAAAGAGAAATAATAAATGACACTAGTAGGATTCATACACCAATTAAAACCTTAAAAGTACTTTATTAAATAATCAACGAAGCTGAAATACTATTTGAAATATGGGACCGGTCCATTTCTAATTAAATGACAAATAAAGTAAATGGCAAAAGTTGTGGCAAGCTACAGTACTAAAACTCGAGTGCTCCCACCCATGCATGCTGCTATAAATCCACTGGCCATTTACCTGAGAAGGGAAAGAGCAAGCATGAGATTTGAAAATCTCAGCAAGTACCTAACAACGGTCGCAACACAAAAGTAAAGACGTGTAATGCAACCACGTGAAATAAGAGACAAGCATGATAAGTAAGCAATGGACACAAGATAAAAGTAACAAAAAACTGATATCGGAAGTACTGTCGTAGAAGGGAGATAGATAACATACAGACTGCGTAATTAAGGATAGTTATTATGTGACAAGTTATAGTAAAGACGCCGGCGACCTCATCTCACATACTCGGTTATACAAGAATAGCCAGGAACATCCTTGTCCTCGACTGTATAACCACCGACGGGGTGTAATATCCTATGTAACGAGAATGTACAACCCCCGTACGTTGCCAGGTTGGGTGGAAATCTCCCCTATATGTGGGTAGTCCCGGCTTGATAACCTTTAGTTCTTCATTAAGCGAATTATCCATGATGTGATTAGAAAGTCATGAATGAATTAAGATAAAGTTCTAAGAGTAAAGGTTTGGAACAATGAGACCGGAGAGACAGGATTTGTGATTCAAGATGACGGGAACAAGATCTATCGATGAGAGGATACTAACCGGAGTCACACACAAGGGTTGTCAATCATACAATTTTATTAGGTGATAAGTGATTATTAGGTAGGTTAATGTACAGCAACTAAATCAACTACAGATCACAATTAATAATCAATAGTTAAGATTCACAAAAGCAAGACATAACAATGACCGTCCAGTGTTAAAGATTACTAGTGGTTAACCTTAAATTTGAGCATGCTTACTCGTAACCCTAATTACCATTTAGACAATTATTTACATCCCTAACCACGCATGAATTTCATGGTTAACATTATACTAATTACAAGCATTCAATACTAACTAACTCATCAAATTCAGAATCTACTAAAGCTACAACAACCAACAATAGGCAATCAATATAGTGCAATGATCGACAATCACACTAAGGCAACAGGTAATCATGTGACAAACATGCGAAAGAAACAGGTTACGGCCGCGAGGTACTTGCCTTGAGCACGCTCGACAGACACGCTGCATGATAGATCCGAGAAACGCAACTGCTCAGCTGCTCCCTCAACAATTGCATGAAAACCTACAAGGTGATATGGAAAACAACCGATCAAATATGATGAATTTGATTAAGAAACGACAAGAGATAATCGACTGGAAGGAAAAACAGCAGTTTGGCCGAGCGAACAGCCGTTCGGCCGCACGAACCGGACCACTCCCTTGGTCGGAGAGACCCTCAAGAGAACCTGATCGCCCACCTCAAACTCCAATGGCCGACGAGAACGATCGGCATAACTCTTTTGACGACTCTAGGTGGAAAGTAAAATGTTCCTGATGAGATCGATCCGCTCTTTCCAATCTCTGACCTGCTGAGGCCCCAGTAACTCTTTCTCTCCAACCTCATCCCAATGAAGGGGAGAGCGACAAGGTCGGCCATAGAGTGTCTCAAAAGGAGCCATCCCGATACTGGAGTGAAAACTGTTATTGTAGGAGAACTTTGCCAGAGGTAAGTGATTTCCCAATTTCTCTTCGACACAAGTATGCAAGAGCGCAACATGTCCTCCAAGGTGCAAATGGTCCTTTTAGATTGACCGTCAGTTTGAGGGTGGAAGGCAGTGCTGAAATTGACTTTCGTGCGCAGATTCTGATGCAAGCTCTTCTAGAAATGGGAAACAAACTTGGCGTCACGATCTGCGACAATGGACTTAGGAACACCATGAAGGTGGACAATCTCCTTGATGAAAATGGTAGCAAGATCACTTGTAGAATAAGTAGTCCTGACTGGAAGGAAATGAGCCATCTTGGAAAGGTGGTTGATAATGACCCAAATAGAATCCATTCGCCGGGGCGACTTAGGAAGACCAACCACAAAGTCCATAGCAATGTCCTCCCATTTCCATTGGGGAATTTCCAGAGGCTACAGAAGGCCAGCAGGACTGTGATGCTCTGCTTTTACTTGCTAGCACACCACGCATTGGGACACAAATTTGGCTATAGACTTCATCCCTGGCCACCAAAATTGACGCTAGAGGTCCTTGAACATCTTAGTCTCACCAGGGTGAATGAAATAAGGAGTTTTATAAGCTTCACAAAGAATATCCCTCTTCAAGGGCGAATCAGAAGGCACCCAAATGCGGTTTCGAAATCATAAAAGTCCTCTATCATCCATCGCAAAGTCTGGACCATGAGGTTTTGCTCGAATAACCTCTCCACGGACATGTCGAATCTCCGACCCTGCAGCTTGGGCCTCAAGCACAGCATCAAACAAAGGAGAGGAGCTCACTGATAAGGCTGAAAAGGCCAAGCAAAGTGTGGTCTGAAGGTCCTCCAACTCCTCCCGGACTGGTGTGGGAACAGGTATGCCATCATTTCGCTTCCTGCTAAGAGCATCCGCCACCACATTAGCCTTGCCCGGATGATAATAGATGGTGAGGTCATAATCCTTCATCAATTCTAGCCAGCGTCGCTATCTCAAATTTAATTCTTTGTGGGTGAGGAAGTAGTTCAAGCTCTTGTGATCTGTGAAGATGTCGGACTTCTCACTGTAGAGATAGTGACGCCAAATCTTGAGGGCGAAAACCACTGCCCCCAACTCCAAATCATGGGTAGGATAATTAAGCTCATGCTTCTTAAGCTGACGAGAAGCGTAAGCTATCACCTTGTCCTCTTGCATAAGGACACGGCCTAATCCCAACCGAGACGCATCACGATAGATAGTGAACTTCTTCCCTTCCTCGGGCATAGCAAGAATAGGAGCGGTAATGAGACACTCCTTCAAGGTCTGAAAACTAGACTCACACTCCTCCATCCAAAGAAACCGCTCCCCTTCTGAGTCAACTTGGTCAAAGGCTTGGCGATGGAATAAAACCCTTCAACAAAGCGACGGTAATACCCGGCCAACCCCAGGAAACTGCGGATCTCTGCCACATTACTGGGTCTCGGCCAGTCCACTACTGCTACAATCTTGGAAGGGTCCATAGAAAGTCCTTTATCGCTAATGACATGCCCAAGGAAACTAACAGAGGAAAGCCAAAAGGCACACTTCTTCAGTTTAGCAAATAACTGATGCTTCCGAAGAAGGTCCAGAACAATCCGAAGGTGGGCTCGTGCTCCTCCGTGGTACTAGAATAGATCAATATGTCATCAATGAAAATAATGACAAATTGATCCAAATACTCATAAAACATCCAGTGCATCAGATCCATGAACACTGCCGGAGCATTGGTTAAACCAAATGGCATCACCAAGAACTCAAAGAGACCATACCAAGTGCGAAAGGCCATCTTTGGAATGTAAGAAGCCTTGATCCGCACTTGATGGTAACCGGACTGCAGATCTATCTTGGAAAAGAAATTAGCACCCTTGATCTAATCGAAGAGGTCATCAATGCGAGGTAAGGGTACCGGTTCTTGATAGTCATAGCATTAAGAGCTCGATAATCGATGCACATGCGTAGACTCTTATTTTTCTTCTCAACAAAAGTGATCAGAGAAGCCCACTCTGAAATATTGCGCCTGATGAAACCTTTGCTCTGAAGGTCATCTAATTGTCGCTTCAACTCCTCCAGCTTAGTGCGTGACAGACGATAGGGAGCCTTGGCGATAGGTGTGGTGCCCGGAATGACATCAATAGCACATTCAACCACTCTGACAGGAGGAAGGCCTAGAAGCTCGACTGGAAAGACATCAAGAAATTCCCGAACAATTGGCATATCTTTTGGTAAGGGTCCGGAGGCAGGCTTCTCTAGCATGGCAAAACGACATCCAGACTTGGCCATTTCACGGCGATCAAAGTAAGAGGCCAAGAATAAGAGACTGAGGTATCGCTCCTTGCCCTGATAAACAATTTCTCCATCATCTTGAAAAATAATAACCTTGCGGTCAAAACAATGGATGATAGCATGGTGACGATATAACCAATCCATGCCCACAATCAGGTCAAATGGGTGAATTGGCGCAACCACCGCATCAATGCCAAAAACATGACCTTCAATCTCTAAAGCCACATTGAGACAGGTTAAATTGCTAGAAAGAGGTCCATTAGCAGTGGATACCAATACCGGAAGCTCCAACGTACTAACCGCAATTGAATGCTGCTGAATAAAGCGAGATGCAAGAAAGGAGAAACTAGCCCCAGAGTCAAACAATGCAAGAGCAGGATGAGAGTGCAATGTAACCATTCCTAAAAATTAGGGTGAGTGTGAAAACAAGCTAAGGAAAAAGATAAGTGACATCCGAAAGCAAGCGTGATGGAAAAGATGGGTTACTGTGCACAACATCAGAATGACGGTGCGACTCCTGAGTCGGTAGTGCATAGAGACGCGCATTTATACCATCAGGAGCAGTAGCGATGGGAGTAGGAGCCGGAGCTAGATCAACTGGAAGTGACAACAAATGAGACTATGCAAGAAAGAAATGCCCGATGGAGACATAAAACACATTGATAACTTACCCGCTCTCTGATGATCAGTAGGTGGAAAAGCCAGTTGGTTCACAGTGCCAACCAGAGCCTTGCGCTTCTTGATCAAACCCGACGGAAGGATGGAATCAGGGTTCTGAGAACACACAATGGTCTTGTGTCCCTGAATCCCACAAGTGTGGCACTTGCCAGAATAGCCACAGCACTGCCCTTGTGATCTCCACACAACAATAACACACCAGCTTCTTCCCAAAGGTTCCCCAAGATCCTGAGTTGCTCCCGCCCTTGGGGCGATGGGAAGGAGAGGGGGACCGTTGGCACTTTCCATTAGAATGAGCCTTCTTGGAGTCCCAAGAACCGGACTCATGCCGTGGCTCAGAAGAATAGGGCCTACAAAAGCAAGAGATTTAAGGAATCTCAGTCGAATAAGGAATTTAGATAAATTAGAGATTGAACTAAAAGACAATTAAACCTTTTCTTGTCAGAGTTGACGGCCTTTTGGGCTGCGGTTTGACGGAGTTGAACCTCCATCTACCGGGTGTGATCCACCGCATCCTAGTAGGTGCATATGTCCATAGCAGCTAGGACATGACGGATCTCCTCTCGAAGGCCTCCAATGAACCGCCATGCCTTCTTCTGCTCATTAGAATTTACCTCTGGAAGAAAACGGCAGATCTCTTGGAATGCCTTCTCATATTGCTCCACTAGCTGACCCTCCTTCTGCCGCAAGGAGTCGAGCTCAAAGTCCTTCGCCCTAGTTAGGGCAAAAGGATAGTACTCCGCGGCAAAAGCAGTAGTGAAGTCCTCCCAAGTAGGTGGCCCTGTATGAGGTCCGTGAGAGCTGCACACGTCTGCCCACCACAAATCCGCCTCTCCCATTAGCTGCTGAGAGGCGAACAACACCTTCTCCTAGGACGTGAGCTCCATGGTGCCAAATTTCTTGTTCATATCGGAAGTATTGTCGTAGAAGGGAGACAGATAACATAGAGACTGCGTAATTAAGGATAGTTGTTATGTGACAAGTTATAGCAAAGGTGTCGGTGACCTCATCCCACATACCCAGTTATACGAGAATAGCCAGGCACATCCTTGTTCTCGACTGTATAACCATCGACGGGGTGTAATATCCTGTGTAACGAGAATGTACGGCCCCCGTACGTTACCAGGTTGGGTGAAAATCTCCCTATATGTGGATAGTCCCGGCTTGATAACCTTTAGTTCTTCATTAAGCGAATTATCCATGATGTGATTAGAAAGTCATGAATAAATTAAGATAAAGTTCTGAGAGTAAAGGTTTGGAACAATGAGACCGGAGAGACAGGATTTGTGATTCAAGATGACGGGAACAAGATCTATCGATAGAGAGGATACTAACTGGAGTCACACACAAGGGTTGTCAATCATACAATTTTATTAGGTGATAAGTGATTATTAGGCAGGTTAATGTACAGCAACTAAATCAACTACAGATCACAATTAATAATCAATAGTTAAGATTCACAAAAGCAAGACATAATAATGACCGTCCAGTGTTAAAGATTACTAGTGGTTAACCTTAAATTTGAGCATGCTTATTCACAACCCTAATTACCATTTAGACGTTTATTTACATCCCTAACCACACATGAATTCCATGGTTTACATTATACTAATTACAAGCATTCAATACTAACTAACTCATCAAATTCAGAATCTACTAAAGCTACAACAACCTACAACAAGCAATCAATATAGTGCAATGATCGAAAATCACACTAAGGCAACAAGTAATCATGTGACATAAACGTGCGAAAGAAACAAGTTACAGACGCGAGGTACTTGCCTTGAGCACGCTCGACGGACACGCTGCACGATGGATCCGAGAAATGCAACTGCCCAGCTGCTCCCTAAACAGCTGCATGAGAACCTACAGGATGATATGGAAAACCACCTATAAGATATGATGAATTTGATTAAGAAACGACAAGAGATAATCGACTAGAAGGAAAAACAACAGTTCAGTCGAGCAAACAGCCGTTCGGCCGTGCGAACGCGTGTTCGGCCGCACCGCCGCCTCGGCTGCCCTGCCGCATGCATACGACCACACGCGCGTGCACGTGTGTGTGCGTGCGGCGCCGCCGCACGAGCCATCGCCGACGGCCGCCGCTGTCGATGCCATCGCCACCTCTGCCGCGCCAAAGCCGCCGTGCCATGCGGCTGCATGCATGCACACGAGTGCGAGCGTCACGGCTGCCGTACCATGCGGTTGCGCGCATGCGCACAAGCGCGAGTGTGCCGGCAGGCGGTGCTGCGTGCGCCGCTGGCCGCCGCCTCCGTCGGCCACCGCAGCCGCTGGTGCCGCCGCCGGCCGGCGCTTCCTGCTAACTCGTGGGCACAGAGAGAGAGAGAGAGAGAGAGTAATAGATCGAAACCTGGATCTGGAAGAAAAGCCACGCACGGAAAGAGAAGAGGGGTCCCCTTTTATGGCCATGATTAGATTAGGGTTTTGTTTATTTATTTATTAAAATTATTTTCTTTCCTTTTTTGAGTGCTACAGTAACTAGTAAAGTACAAATGGAAGAAGCCTTGCTGAAGGATTTCTAAAGAAACTCTGACGACATTTTCTCTGTTACGAACTGGTAAAGTATATATTGCACATCTTTCCCCAGTAACATAAAATTTTGGACGACCTGGTTAAATGACACTTAACACAACCAATTCACATTCGAAACCCCTCTTTTTGAAGGATCGAGTCCTCCATTTTAATGTTTTGTCTATTCAAACATCATAGCAGAACTTCCTAATACATAAATAGATATTTGACAGTTGTGTAGTTCTTTGTATGTTGATTGGTATAAATCGATTTTGATATATAGAAGCATATGCACATGCATGCCAGACCCAGTCGACGAGCGAGCAAACACGTACTGTGCCACGCGGTTACCCTAATTTGGAACGGTGGGACTCTGTTCATGTAAGGGAAAGGTACTGCAAGATGGGCTGGTCCACCGCTCTACTGACAACTGTAGCTTTTAAGATTTGTGGATTTAGGCTTTGTTGCAAAGCGCTGTGGTTTTTAGTTGAAATAATACGATAGCGATTGCTAGTTTTTATAAAATATTCAATAAAAGTAAAATAAAAAAACAGGAAATGAACAATATCATTATATTTTCACAGATAATACAAAGAAAAAATAAAAAGAAAGAAAAAAAATTATACAAGTCAACGTGTTCGAAAAGTGTTTTTTCATCACTGTTTAGAACAAGACTTTAGGTTTAGAGAGAATATAAATGCCTCAACGCGGGGTAAAACTGGGTGCTTGGTCCAAATAACTCCTTTACTTTCTACCGTGGACACCATGGATGCAAATAGCTCTTCTTGTTTAAGATAAAGGTTGACACTTTGACATTGGTCTTTACGATGCATTACTAGAATAGGTTTCTGATATCTTTAAGAGTGTTTGTGCTAAGTTACACTGTATTTAGATTACTAGTTTAAAAGTTACATCTTTTTTTGGGTCTTAGTATCATGTTGATTGCATTGTTACGTGGCAAGCGGTTGGAGCGGTGAGGTGGTGTCGCCGGCAAAAAGGTGATCAGCATTAACCAAAAGAAACGAAGGTCAGAGAGGCAAAAGGGGCAGGAAGAGCGAACACCACAGGCGATTCCACTCATCCCGCACTTCTTAAGCACACTCCGGGCTGTTCCTTTAGGCTTATAATTTTTGGCTGCGGTTTATGGCTTTTGAGCTATTCGTACGAGCTTATGGTTTTTGGCTGTGGCTTTTGAGTTATTCGTACGAGAGATTACAGAGTAACAGAAACTCATATGCAGTTTTTGTCGATATAAATAAAGTCGGTACAATACGTACTGTAATTAACTAGTAGACTCTATTTTGAAAAAATACTCTATTTAAAAATTAGTTATATAGAAGTACTAAAATCAGAAACCAAAAGCTATAAAAGAACAGACCCTCCGACCTACCTATTTGTAGGTAGGCGCACCGGCTGCAGCTTATAAATCGCCAGTAGTTTGCTCGTCCCAGCGAGGTGGTACTGAAGAACAGCACAGACCAACGGAGGCGGAGCGCGTGATCACCAAATCCCAGCCCAATAAAGGCCCAGCTTGCCTGTCTTCCCAACATATACTGGCTGGACTCACGCACTCAATATATACAGCCCGGTCTATCCAAGGTGATACTCCTACTATGCATGCATGGCAGGGTACGTCAACATTAATGGGAGTTGCATAAATCCATGTAAGCATGCAATGCATTAAGAGCAAGTTTAATAGAAGAGGTGGCTGCTATCTTTAGGACTAGCCAAATAAGCAAAAAGAGTACACGTGGCTCAAGTTGAGTAGATGTTACCTCTACTAAAGCACTTAAACATTTAGGGGCTGTTTGGTTGCTAGCCACACTTTGCCAACAAAAATTGCCACATTTGCCTAAGTTAAGGTGCTCAAATTCTTTGCCACACCTTAGCAAGCCTAAGGGAATCTTGCCACACTTTTTTGAGTCATTGACGCGTGGGACCTAGTTTGCTAGAAGGGAATCTTGCCACAACTGTGGCTGCAAGCAAACAGCTCCCAAAGTTGGTCAAACTTGCCTAACCTTAGGCGTGGTAAACTATGGCTGGCAACCAAACACCCCCTTAATACTTGCATAAATATATCAGGGGTCACCTTTTGCATGAGGGGCAGCTTGCCTCTCTCTCCTCTTTTCTCTCTCTTCTATATAGGATTGTGTTGACGTGGATTTCGCTAGAGGCGACCTAGTCAGCATTATTGTACTTGCTCTAAGGCGCGTTAATTTAATTTCTTGTCGTCAATGTAAGCATGACTTTAGGCCCCGTTTGGCACAGCTCTAGCTCCGAGATCTATGCTGAATCTGTAGTTTGTTGACTAAATTAAAGTGATTTAAATATTTTTATTTAATATATAATATAAATGAAATGAGTCATGTAAATGTACTTAACATACCTGCAACTCTAGATCCAGAATTTTTTAGAGCTACAGATGACCAGCTCTAGGAAATCTACAGATTTCTTAGAGTTAGAGCTCTGCCAAACGGGGCTTTAATTGGCCTGGCTTCTACTATTGATTAATGGTTCATATTCCAGGTTCAAGCTGATTCTGGAGTCTGATTTGTCTTCCATGCTATGGCTCACTCGTCTGCCAAAGTGAGCACGACTCTCGGAGCAAGGGTGGGCGGCTGAGGTAGATCAGGCTTCTTACGTGGAGACCGGTGATTGCAGGAAAACCATGTGTTCGTCAAGCAATTGGTTGGCTTCTACTCTATGAACTATGCACAAACTCTGGAGGATGCATGCAAACCTCCACCCACACCCAAAAAACTGGTTGTATTGTATATCCCCTACTAATACTATTAATGTTGTGGTTACATTATTTTTCTGTCTAACAGATGATTGTCAGTAAACCTGAATTATTTTTCTGTCTCACACTTGCTTCTCTCCCCTCTTCGTTTTCCACCTCTCTATGGAGGCGTTTTGGGCATCACTTGTTTCGATTTGAACTTTTAATTATTACTTTATTTTTCACTATTTATAAATCTCATCTTCTTCTGAACTTTTAGCTTTTTTTCAGCTTTTTTACCGGTTCTTTTTTTCGTATTCGTTTGCGTTGTCCGTGATAAGCTAACATATTTTTTCTATTTGTAAATGTTTTTAAATTTAATTACACCAAATAAACTACCATCAACTACAGTGTAATTTCTGCCAGCTACAATGCAATTTCAAGCATAAACCACTATTGTGTAGCCCAACCGAGCGTAGGGAGCGGGAGCGCGAGAGAAAGAGGGAAATGACGGCTAAGACAAAAGAGGCTGCCGAGGAGTTCAACGCTGAGCGGGTAAGGAAGAGAAAGTGGCCCCGGTCCACACAGTAGGCGTACGAGCAGTTGGGTGGGTTAGTCGCACATGATACTATATGTTATGCATGTAATAAAAAAGTACACGACATGTTACTCCCAACTATATTTTGAAGTTTATTTAAATTCAGACAAGCTTATTATCTCGTCTTTTCGCATTCAATGATTTACATAGCAAGTTATGTAACAATATTAACATACCGGTTTTCTCCGTACACGAATTCTCAGTAACATCAAAACATTACTTACCAGCGTATATACCGATCGTTCTACGGTCAATCGTTCCTAAAAACATTTTCCCAAAATTTGTTACGCACCTACACCATACAATGAACATAAACTTTTATTACAACTCTAGCAGATTATTTCTAGTTAAAGATTACAAAATTGATAAAATTTACAAAATTCACGGGGGATTGAGTGCAGTCGCCCAATTGGGAGGGGGGGGGGGCGATTGCACTTGAAGTCGCCCAACAGTAGCGCGACTGGTTGCAATTGCCCGACCTTAGGGCGACTCCACACGGCACCTGTAGCCCCCCTGTTGGACGATTGGCTCGAGTCACCTCACCATTGAGCGACTGGAGCCTATTTTTATAAAAAAAATTTTATGGATATTTTTTTTAATTTTAAATAAAAAATAGATTATTCGTAAAAAAATTCCTTCTCAAGCACACTCTGACCTACCTATTAGTAGGTAGACACACCGGCTGTAGCTTAGAGCATGTCCAATGCAGACGCTTAGAGAGATGCTTAGTAATAAAAAACTGATTTTTCTTGCCACATAAGATAGATAAGGTGCTTATTTTGAAGCATCGATGCTTAAATAAGCACCGGTGCTTAGTAGGTGTTTATGTGTATAACTATATCTATTAATAGATAATATACCATCTAAGCACCTATGGAAGAGATGCTTGCATTGGAGGAAATAACTTTTGCATAGATGCTTGATGATGTGGCTATATCTCTCTCTTTAAGCACTCATATATAAGCATATTGCATTATACATGCCCTTATAAATCGTCAGTCGTTTGCTCGTCCCAGTGAGGTGGTACTGAAGAACAGCAGAGACCAGCGGAGGCTGAGCGCGTGGTCACCAAATCTCAGCCCAATAAAGGCCCAGCTTGCCTGTCTTCCCAACATATATACTGGCTGGACTCACGCACTCAATATACACAGCCCGGTCAATCCAAGGTGACAATACAGATACTCCCTAGTATGCATGCATGGCAGGGTACGTCAACATTAATGGGAGTTGCATAAATCCATGTAAGCATGCAATGCATTAAGGCGCGTTAATTTAATTTCTTGTCGTCAATGTAAGCATGACTTTAATTGGCCTAGCTTCTACTATTGATTAATGGTTCATATTCCAGGTTCAAGCTGCTTCTGGAGTCTGATTTGTCTTCCATGCTATGGCTCACTCAATCTGCCAAAGTGAGCACGAATCTCGGAGCAAGGGTGGGCGGCTGAGGTAGATCAGGCCTCTTCCGTGGAGACCGGTGATTGCAGGAAAACCATGTGTTCGTCAAGCAATTGGTTGGTTTCTACTCTATTGAACTATGCACAAAACTCTGGAGGATGCAAACCTCCACCCCCAAAAAGCTGGTGGTATTGGATATCCCTTACCAATACTATCAATGTTGTGGTTACATTATTTTTTTTTGTCTAACAGATGATTGTCAGTAAACCTGAATTAGTTCAAACAATTCCCCATTGAGTTCAAACGCGTTGAAGGTTTCTCCAGGAGAAGCGGCACTAAGGCCAGCGGTTGTGCATGAGGTTCGTTGATGATAGTTGATACAATTTATTACATTCATATCCACTAATTAAGGAATTATGTAAGCCTTTATTAAGTTCCTACAATGTATTACATTCTCTTCAGCTTTGCTGGCATGTCGCAGAAGTTCATTGGCAGTAGGCCAGCTGAGAATCCCATCAAACCCAGGACAGTTACCCAGCTATCCGATCTGAATGCAGATGAATACATGACACTGTGGTAATTTTGCACTCTATGTTGCGGAACTGCCATTGCATTTGCAATTTTACCAGATCCCAGGTGATGCGAGGAGTATCGCGTGGGTATCATTCGACGGCAAAAGGAGGCAGCAATTGTCAAGAGGATATTCTATTCATAAGTCCGACCAAACTGGCGACTGGTTCCGTAGTAGCTTGATCAGGTGCCTGAACTGGAACGAGAGATTGGACCAGAAGGCGCTATAGACACTAGAAGCCTAGTTGGCTCCTGTAGAACGTAGCTGTATGCACATAGATTTTTTTTCTCTTCTGATCACATGTATAATACGTGCAACATCACAGCACACAAGCGCAGCTCGGCTTATTGACTGACAGCATACGACACGATTGACAGTTCTTGTATTTATCTGCTATATAAATCAACAGCATAGCCCGTTATTTATGGGCCTAGCAGAAGATGACAGTTCATGAAGAGCACTTGATACCACATTGTTGTCTCCAACTGTATTTTTCGATCCACGTCCTGATGAAAATTCCATATATTGTGCTACACTTTCTTGCTCAAGCATATATGCAACCAGGGTTGCTGATACTAGATAAGATCATTTCGGTGTGTGTAGGATCGGATAATAGGATTGTGCCCCAAAATCGTGAATACGGAGATTACAAGGTCCAGTCCACTACTGTATACGATCCTACTTAGGATCAGGTTGGTAAATTGGTATGGTAGGATTTTGCTATACGTATCATGATCCTAGCAACCTTATATGCAAACACGTAAATCGGTTTCTCAGCGGCAGCCCAAGAGGTCCCGTTACTCAATGGTGGCCTTAGCTGGTGCAGCCCATACAGTGAATCAGCCCTGCGGCTCGACGAGGGAGGCGGTTGGAGCGCGCGGACGCGGGCTTTGGTCGAAGGCGGGAAGCTTGGGAGACGCCAGCGTCCATCTCAAGGTAGTGGCTGAGCGGTTGGTCCACGTGTCCGATGTCTGCAAATTGTCATCAGGTCTATTCTTTTTTTGTTTCAGTTTATGGCTTACAGCTTCGGCTTATAATTTTTGATTTGTTCATGAGAGAGAGTACAGAGTAACAGAAATTCACGTACGGTTTTAATCGATATAAATGAGGTCGTTATAGTGTATACTATAATTAACTTGTAGATCATGTCTTGAAAAGACACTCTGTTTAAAAGCTAGTTACTATAGAAAATAAAAAAACAACTTTTAAAAGCTAAAAAGAAGAGGCACATAGTCCATCATGTGTTCAAACGTGTTTGTTGGACAATTTTTTTTGAGATTTCATAATTTTTTAATATATTTGTATTTCTTAAATTCAAATTGTTTGTCTGAATATTTTGACCAATTTTTTTTTAAAAAACCCAAAATTTTTGAAATTTTCGAAAATTGGTTTTCTCGTACGGTTTTGATAAACTTTTCACGAAAATTGTTTTCCCTGAACTTGCTCAGGTGCCTGAATTGGAACGAGAGATTGGACCAGAAGGTGCTATACACACAAGCCTAGTTTGCCCCTGTACATTCGTAGCTGTGCACATAGTTATCTTTTTTCCCCGATCACATGTATAATAACTGCAACATCACAGCACAAGCAGCTCAGCTTATTGACTTGACATCATACGATACGATTGACAGTTGTTATATTTATCAGCTATGGAAATCAACAGCATAGCCCCGTTTGTTATGGTTACGCGTTAAACAGTGCATACAAGAGCTTCAGAAAATCCGAGAGGAATGTTCGGAGCCTAAAACTCAAGAAAGAATAGTGGTATAGAGAATGACTAGTGCTCAATCTCAACTTAAGTTTATTTCATATATCTAAAATGCTCTCTCCCATGGTGCCCTAGGGGATATATTTATAGACATGAGAGAACTTGTTACACAAATACTCTCCTTTGGACATTTACTAGCAAGGATAAATATATCCTTTTCTTGATATAGCTTTAGTAGATCTGCCTTCTAGTTACACGCATAATAGACCTTTACTCTGATTGGCTAATTAGGCCTAGGTGGAGCCACTCCCCTAACATTGCTATTTCTGGGCCTAGCAGAAGATGACAGTGCATGAAGAATACATGATACCACATTGTTGTCTCCAACTGTATTTTTCGATCCACACCCTAATGAAAATTCCATGTCTTCAGCTTCACTCTTTTGCTCAAGAATATATGCAACCAGGGTTGCTGATCCTAGATAAGATCATTTCGATGTGTGTAGGATCGGATAATAGGACTGTGCCTCAAAGATATAGCCTGTGCTTTGATCACCGTTGCTTCGTGAAAGAAGTTGCGTAGCCAGTATTTGAAGTCTATGGGATCAAATATAGAGTTTTTCAATATTTATAGGTCAATTCTCTAAAATAGTATGGACTTCTATGCAAATTCTTATAAATATAAAGGTTGTTTTATAAAAAGCTATGGGGTCATGTGTGGCTCCGTCACTGGAAGAGAGTCATGGCACAGGTGGGACTGGCAAACAACCTCTGCATTGTAAAGTTGAAAATGAGATGAGTAGATCACCATCATCATATAAACAGGAACGAAACAATGAGAGGATAACACTAACCTTGTGCAGACTAGTGCATAGAGTACACCAACTCCTTCCCAGATCAAAACACAGAGGCGGCAAAAGGACCTAATTAGACATGAGCAATCACATCATCAAGGTACTGTATGCAACACACCAGTTAGCAAATTGACAACCTGAGCAGCCAAGACAGGAGGAAGCATATCCCATACAGGAGCCATCCGACCAATTTGGCGATCACGTGGAGAAACTAGAAATCATATTAATTATCAGTTGTGTGATTGTCTAATGGTATTAAGCAAGGGTAACAAGGCAAAGCACACATACCAGAGGATCTTGGGCACCACATGCCCAATACATGGTGAACATAGCTGATGTGATGCTAAAAGAGATTAGTGCGTTTTGGAACTTCGGCTCACGATGGTAGTCCAGCGTACTCAGGTGAAAGGGGAGAGCATGTACACAACAGCTTGCCACGCACCTAATCCTGAGAAGAATACAGCCAATGGAGAAGAGCTTGGAAAAGTGCCAGCCGTGACTCCTAGGAGCATTAGGAGTAGAGAAGATCGGAAGTAGATAACACAGTAATAAGCTTGATCAGAGTTGCTCTTGTGCATCTCACTCAAAACTGCTGTTGCACCTCCCCAGTACATGTTACCCAATCCCATAAAGCAGATGGTGATATAGCCAGTGAGCCTATTGTTCACAGATTGTATGATCTATAAATCAACAATAGCAATGCCAACTTATGTAATTTGTTAGAAAAATATGAATGACTCGTACCACTGGTCAATTGCAATTGTTACCTGTTCTTGCAGCATGTTCGCGTGATCCTTCTCGTACCACTTTGTGACGAGGTTGGCTAAGAAGGGCCGGACAGCGTGCAGTGTACTTGCCATCTCTGAAACCAATTCATTCATAAAGGAGGATGTCATTGACAGGAGCTAAAAAGCTCACGCTAACACTACTACACTATTGCAAGCTCCTATTCTCGTGCATGTGATCTCCCTAGCTAGCGTCCATTTACCCCTCCCACCCCTTCTAGTCGCTCGCTCCATTGGTAATGGGACGCGGCTCACCACCGTCCGGAACACCTCCACCCCTTCTCCACTCATCCACAACGCGACGTGAATTCTAGCCTACTGCTCGTTAACCAAATGATCCAAAATTGCACAAAAAAAAAAGTGAGGAGATGGTTGGAGGCTTGGACCCGTAGCTGGAAGGAATGGGAATGGAGGCCAGAAGGAGCGCCGCGAGTTGTGCGCAGGGGAGCTAGCGTAGATGGAGAGAAGAGGAGAGCGATGGAGCGGAGATAGAGAAGAGTGGATGCTCGGTATTTATTGACGTCCTGAACTTGTGCGCATCGACAGGTGTTGGCCGTGGAGTTAGTTCTCTGTCTCAATCAATACGGTCGTGGTGGTACTGCTTATAGCTTTTTGCTTTATGTTCACTGTTTATAACAGCTTATAACTTTATCATGGCGAGTGCGGTTTTTGGCTGTCTGGTTGACTGGGGAGCCGCGCGGGGGAATGGGAATCCCGGCGAGGGGTTTATAACTTTGTACTGGCGCTGGAACCAGGAAGGTTCGGGGGCATCGCTTATTAATATCTTGGTTTATAGCTTTTATCATGACGAGTGTGGCACTTAGCGTTCGAAGAATCGTGGCCTAGAGTAGATTGGTTTTTGGCACACAGCGCTGCTTTCGTCTCTCGGATGGTTTTGTCGTGAGAATTGTGGCTTTGTCGTCGTCGTACAGCCGCCCGTATGAATCTCTACTCCTTAAAAGGAGGAGTTTAAGGTGATGGTGCATTCTACACATATGACCCCACATGTAGCCCATCCCACCCCTGAAAGCCGTTCGCTGCCCCCGGCCCCCCCTCCCCCATTTCCCGTGCGGCTGCCTCCCCCCGCACACGTCATCGCGCCGCCCTGAGGTCCTCCCCTCCCTCCTCCGCCGTCGCGCCGCCCTCGCCTCCTCCCCTCCCTCCGTCGCCGCGCCGCCCTCGCCTCCTCCGCTCCCTCCTCCGCCACCGCGCCGCCCGCGCCTCCTCCGCTCCTTCCTCCGCCGCCGCGCCGCCCTCGCCTCCTCCCCTCCCTCCGCCCTCACCACGTCCCCCCCCCCCCCGCGCCGCCGCCGCTCCTCCGCGCCCCCACCCTCCTCGCCAGCCTGCGCTCCCGCCCTCACCCCCCCCCGCCCCGCGCCGCCGCATCCTCCTCCCCGAACCGCCTCCCCCTCCCGCCGCCCTCGCCTCCTCCCCTCCCTCCGCCCTCACCACGTCCTCCCCCCCTGCGCCGCCGCCGCTCCTCCGCGCCCCCACCCTCCTCGCCAGCCCGCGCTCCCACCCTCACACCCCCCCCGCGCCGCCGCATCCTCCTCCCCGAACCGCCTCCCCCTCCCAACGACCGAGCGACGACGAGCGGATCTGTTGTTCGACACCCTCCCTCTCGCGGCGGCAATGGCGACTCCCAACTCCGGCGGCATCCCCATCAAGGTCAGCGATACTGGAGTTAGTGGATGGGATGATTACCTTAAGGAGTAGCCTCTTATCAGATTATGATGGTTGATTAGCCAAAATAACTGGTCTTTTTTTTTTGCGAAATATCTTAAACAGCATATGATTTTGATTGGGTAGAACATGCTGATTTATGGGTCAATTTGTGAGTTTGATGTATGATTTGCGGATTGATTCGGTTAGTAGCTGGCACATCACCTCCTTGCAGTGGATTAATGATATGACGCACGACTGGATATTTGAATTGGTGTGCTGGTACTTCAAATTTTGCTGATTTTATTGGGGATGTTGCTATTAATATGTAAGTGTTGGTTGGCTAGCTGAGGTAGAATGGAGTAACATAATGTTAGATTCAAGTAATTTGTTCAAAATGCGATATTTTCTTGTGGGTCAGAGCTGGATAACTGATAACATCGGGGGCTCCACTAATACCTTTTCTGTTCTTATACAATCTGCTAAACACTTAAGTTTACTAAAAAAAATTTCTCTATGTGTTAAGTTTACTAAAAAAAATTTCTCTATGTGTTGTGTTCTTAGGGCTCAGCCCGGTAAGAAGAAGAAGGACACGACATGGCGCGTCTTCTCACTGAAGGAACTACATTCAGCGACGAACAATTTCAATTATGATAACAAGCTTGGTGAGGGTGGGTTCGCAGTGTGTACTGGGGCCAGCTCTGGGATGGATCACAGGTGCAATGTTCCTTTTGAAAAAGAAAATGAAATGTAAGAATCTTGCGTTTTTGGTATTGTCGGTACTTGGTAGGAACAGGACAATGTAACGAGCAAACTGCAGCGACTTTCTAAAACAATTCCACACTGACAAGTAAAATGTGGCAACATAAAACCATCACATACAAAGCTTGATGGGTTGATGAGTAGATAGATGAAGGATTCTATAACTTTTGAATTGAAGGATCACATCCAGTGAAAAAACTCACAACCTCAAAGAAATTCATGCTATCAACTTCTGGACTTTGTAGTGTGTTATTTTTGCTATACTGTGCTTTAATAAGCTTGAAATTGGCCCATTGCCTTTTCCGAATTTTGACACACAAATATCCAGATATGCTGCATGACAGCATGAGAACGTTCATAAAGATACGTACAACAAAAGATAATTTTAAGTAGTACATTCACTAGATAATATGAACCTGATTGCTCTGAATAACATCACAGAATTAGGAACCATATATGCATATTGTAAAAAGGACTTTATTCAACCAAAATACAATTCTAACTTCATTATTTGGTTTTGAAAAACTTTTTTCTAGCCCATACCTGCCAACTGCAAACTACTGGCGGTGAACAGCAAATTATCAAGCATTCCCTGTTTATAAACAGATCTGTTGTGTCTTAGTAATTATGACTAGAATTATGTTGTGACTTAATGAAATTTTGCATTAGGCTAAATGCAACTATGAAACTGGCTAAAGGAAAAGGTTTACTACATCTGGGTTGAATGCCTTCCTTGGGTATAAAGGGCTCAGTTGCTGGGAAATTCTATTTGACTAGAAGAAATTCTCAAACATAGAACATGTACTCCTTTGTTAACAAGAAATACAAGCTTGTATTAACCACTTACATAAACAAGCAACTCTAATTTTACTAAGGAATGAACAGTACGTAGGGGTTGCAGAAACCAACACTAACAAACCAGTCACTACCACTCACAAGTTACAAGGAACCTCGCTAAGTTATACATGATAGTCACCAATTTAAACTAACTAGCTAAATGCCCGTGCATTGCTACGGATTTTAAAATTTTATCATACTATATGTTCTAAAATTAACGAGTGGTAAAATTTGTTGAAACGTGCATATAAATATGTTCTAATTTTTTTTAAATCCGTAGCAACACACGGACATTCAGCTAGTTATCTTCCATTTCTCTCATGAATTCTTGTACCTGCGCGTTCGACAACAGTATTAATTTAGAGCGTAAACTGTACCAGATGTGCTTATACTTAGGGGTGCAATCGGATCGGATACGGTCGGTAACTGCTCATCCTGTATCCTATACCATATTTTTTCTCGGAATCGGAGTCGGACGCGGATAGTGTCGGATACGAATACGAACGCGGATAGTATCGGTCACGGATACAGAACGAATACGGAGCGGATTCGATACGGTAACCATATTTCATCGGATAACACGCGAGAAGACAAATGTAAAACGACAAACGTGTAGAGATTCATGGGCATGGCTACAGCATGTAAAAAACCCCGTTGTTGTACAGCATGTGGTTTGTATTTTCCAACTTATGCAAAACAAACTCAGAAATGGGAATATATTATATAACATCCTTATTCCTTAGACACAAAAAAAGACATCCAGGGAATTAGCAAAAACAGAGTAGCATCTTTATATAGTGTCATCTATAGTTCTATACTATTCACAGATTGCAAATTTGCAAGTACAGTACAAACCGAACACTTCAGAACAAAGTAACAAAACTTATGTCTTATGATCAGCGAGATCTTGACAATTAGGCAGAGTTCACAAAGCTGGCAACAACATTCATTGAATTCGCCACTTCAGGAATATCAAGCATTCATTGAGTTCACAAAGCTGGCAACAGCATTCAGAAATTGCAGTATCAATTTCAACATCAGAATCCGCCACAATAGTTTCATCCGTCAAATTTGAAGATGCAACAATGTCTGTCAGAAATAAAATAAAAGGGCTTGATGTTACATAAGGACATTCCATAGTGATGATTGATGAAGACAAAAGGCATCAAAGAAACCTTCTAGATTATACTGCTGTTTAAAACTCCAAAGGTCAAAGGTAAGGCTGGCAGCAAAATGTACTGGAATACTTACAAGCAGGTGGTTCAATAGCAGCAGAAGGGTGATTATTCAACAGTGAAATGCCTGATGATGACCTTTCAATTTATAAAAGATACTGTAGGAGGGTGTTACAGCAGAAAGAAATATTACATGGCACAAGTGAATATGAATACGAAGGTTTACATGGCACAAGTGAACTAGGTCTTCAATGCTATGTCAATTTCAAGAATCAAACCACAGGACCTCTTCATGGCCATTATATTCTATATGCCAACTAGCATGCATTAAGCTACTTCACACAACATTCACAGAATCACAGTACAGCAGTGACATATATCAACTACCAGTAATACTCATGGCTCATGATATCATCTATTCATCTACCAGTAATACTCATGGTCATGGGTCATGGCTCAGTAATACTCATCATTCATCAAGTCATCATACTCATGGCACTATGGCATCAAAAACTAGAGTTTACAACTTTACATACCCGGGCGTCGCCACTCGGCACTCGGCACACGGCGTCGGAGGCTAGAGGGGGAGGCACCGGGCACGGGCCGAGGGGGAAGCTCGCGCCGGAGGCCGGAGGCGGAGGGGGCTCGCGGGTCGGGGGAGGCCGCCGTGCGCCCGTGCCGGCCGGAGGCGGAGGGGGCTCGCGGAGTCGCGGGTCGGGGGAGGCCGCCGTGCGCCCGTGCCGGCCGGAGGCGGAGGGGGCTCGCGGGTCGGGGGAGGCCGCCGTGCGCCCGTGCCGGCTGGATCTGGATGGAGGGAGGCCGTCGTGCCGGCTGGATCTCGATGGAGGGAGGCCGCCGTGCGCCCGTGCCGGCTGGTCGGCTGGATCTGGATGGAGGGACGAGGGAGGCCGCCGTGTTAGGGTTAGGGACAGGGTCGATGCGGTGCGGCTGCGAAAGAAGTGCGGACTGCAGAAGTGCGGAGCCAGCCGCCAGGTCCCGGGTGTTAGGGTTTGCCGCTGCCGGGCCGCCGGGGTGACCGGGTGACGGGGTGAGCGCTGAGCGTAAGTGGGCCGGGCCGATGGACCACGGACGGACGGTATCGGATAATACCGATAGCACATGTCGGATATTACCGAAAAAATTTCCGGATATTCTCGTATCCGTCGGAAACTGCTCTCCCGAATTCAATACCGATTCCGAAAATTACTATCCGATTCCGATACCGTATCCGACAAAATCTGTCGGTTACCGAGATTTTTCCCCGAATCCTATCCGAAGCTATCCGGTCGGTCGGTCGGGAGATATCCGATCCGATTGCACCCCTACTTATACTACTAAACTTTCTATTTTTGGGTTGTCCAAGGCACAAAGGGTGCTTGTACTGGCAATACTAGTAGTACCCTTTTGCTTCAGTTACATGCCTTCGCCTTAATTGGTTCAGTCACTAGCATTGATTAACGTACTAGCGTCACTGGTCGTGTGAGTTTCCTCCTAAGTTGTGACGTTAGCTGGGCCCCACTTGTCTTGAGCTCTCTCGTGTTAGCATCTGTTCCAAGATTGCGATAGGTTGCAAATTGGTAAGTGGATGAGTCAGCTTTGATGATATGCATAATTTTCAGTTGCCGTTTGCTTTGCTTTCTGTTGACAAGTGGTTATGTTAATAGCCCCGTTCTTTTTTAGTTTTTGATTTTTTTATATTAACTAATTTATAAATAGAGTATCTTTTTAAGATGTGATCTACTAGTTAATTATAGTAAATACTGTACCGACTTCATTTATATCGGCAAAAACTACACGTGAGTTTCTGTTTCTGTTACTTATAATCTCTTACATGAATAGCTTAAAAGTCATAAGATATAGCCAAAAACCGTAAACCGTAGCAAAAAAAAAAAGTTGAGTATTAATTCAGGTCTGAGGCTGTTGACTGGGTCATAGAAGGCGGAGGCATTGGATGACTTGCAATCAACAGTTGTGATCGGTATTGACGTTTGCTTTCCCTCTCCTCGCCAAGACTCTACCTCCGCCTCGCCGGCTCCGCGCGCGCTCGTCCCGCTTGATGCTGGCCGTCTGCGCGCGCCACCGGCCCGGCAAGCTCCCGCATCCCCCGGAGCCGGCGCCGCTCTCCGGGAATCGAGTCGCCTGGGTCGCCGGCAGGTGGTGGTGGCGCCCGTCCACGGCGGCGGCTCGCCATGGCGTCGCCGCGCTGGCGTCCTCCTTCAATTCCCGGATCGGGCTCGACTCCCAGGTTCGTTGGCTCCCTCGCCGTTATTGAGCATTCCGTCCAACAGTTGGGGGCGGCTCGGGACGCGCTCGCGGCGTCTTGTCTTGAGCCTTCTTTAGAAAATTTCATGGCTGATGCATGTGCTTGTTCACCTTGTAGTTAATCGTGGTTCTTGTGGGCACTAAATCAAACGGTTTGTGAGATGCTAGAAATGAGCTAGAATTTTGTTTCTTGTTTGATTGGATCGATAATCCCCTATGAATTTGCAGTTGTTAGTTTCGTTGTGTCTTAGATGAAATTATTCTATATTAATTGATGAAATGGTTTCATGTAGAATTTTCACACAAGGGACTTGTCCCAGCTGTTGTGGGTGGGTCCGGTGCCCGGTGACATCGCAGCGATTGAGGCGTACTGCCGCATATTCCGTGCCGCGGAGCAGCTCCACACTGCGGTCATGTCGGCGCTCTGTGATCCAGAGACAGGCGAGTGCCCCGTGTGCTACGATGTGCAATCGGAGGACCTGCCGGTGCTGGAGGACAAGGTGCTGTGAGAGCATGCAGGTTGCTCTTGTCAGCTACCTCGTACCGACTGAGTCCCGGGGGTTGGATATATGGAGGAGGCTGCAGAGGTTGAAGAACGCCTGTTACGATATGGGTTTCCCAAGGGCTGATGGTCATCCCTGTCCGACATAGTTTGCAAATTGGTTTCCAGATGATTCAGCGACAGATGAGTTGGAGGTTGCATTCTGGAGGGGAGGGCAAGTCAGTCAGGAGGGACTGGAATGGTTATTGGCAGAGGGATTCAGAACAATTGTTGATCTCCGGGAGGAAGATGTTAAAGATGATTTATACCTTTCAGCAGTTCAGGAAGCTATCTCATCTGGCAAGTTGGTGGTGGTGAATATAGGCATGTTCTTTTAGGTTGTAACTTATGGTTTTTGGTTGAAAATTTGGATTTTGGCTGTTTACGAGAGAAAGTATAGAGAGACACTCGTTTGACATTTTGATTGATCTAAATGAAATCAATATAATATCTACTACAATTGACTTGTAGCTTTTTCTTAAAAAGACACTCTATTTGAAAACTAGTTAGTGTAGAAAAACTAAAAGCTAGAAGTTGAAAAGAACAGGCCCTATGCCTGTTGAGATCGGGACTGCGCCCTCTGCCGAACAGGTTCAGCAATTGTGTCAGATGGTGCGAAGAAGCCAATATATCTTCATAGCGAGGAAGGGGTCAGTATGTCACTCGTGCTGAGAGACTGGCTACCCAAAACCAATAATTAAATGGGATTGGTAAGGTCCTAAAGAATGATTATACAGAGCAGCACACAAGCAGCCCAAGTTCCTCAAAACAGTGGTGAAAACGGTACACCAGTGGAATCTGATAGAACCATGAATGATGGGGAAACATGTGACGTAGACAATAGAAATAGCACGTCGTAATCTGGAAATCACTAATTCCCTTCCCAATGATCAAAGCACTGAACATGGAGAAATGCATGGCACCAGGACAGAACTTCTGTCAGACTTTAGACTGGAGAGTAATCCTCTTAAGGCACAATTTCCTTCTTGCGATGTTTTCTCCAGAAAGGAGATGTCCAACTTTTTTAGAAGCAAAATAGTTTATCCAAAATCTGTTTTGAACTCTCGGAGACGATCAAGTAGCTTGCTGGTCTCAAGGAGAAAACAAAATCTCAGTGCTGAACACAATGGAGCTATTAACTATGAAGCTGCAGAGTTTAGGATTCTGAAAAGTTTAATTTGGGCACCGTCTGTAAATGGGGCACCGTTTAACAATGATTATGTTCTCTCGGTTGCTTCAGGTATTACTAATGGGAAACCATCCAACAATGGATCCCCCTCACCTGTTGAAGAAAAGGAAAGGGCAGCTTCAGTGATAACTGTTGATCCTAGACATCTAATACCATCACAAAAACCCGCTGAAAAGAATGGCGCCCCTGGAGAGAAACTCATCAGATCTTGTTGATGGTAATATGTGGGCCTCTTCAACTGGTGTTGTTAGACTTCAATTGAGAAGAAAAACGGAGATGTTTCTAGTACGTACAGACGGATTCTCTTGCACTAGAGAAAAAGTAACAAAATCATCTTTGGCTTTTACTCATCCTAGCCCCCAGAAACATATGCTCATGTGGAAACCTACTCCAAAGACTGTCTTACTATTGAAAAAAATTTGGTGACGAGCTCATGGAAGAGGCTAAAGAGGTGCATACTGAATTCCTTTTTCAAGTGCATATTGTTATGAATATTCTGTATGTATTTAATAGGCTCAATGAGTAATATATATAGGGTATAAAGGGATACAAGATTAAATCTTAGTATAACACTCCCTTAAATATAAGGCGTATGTAATAGTATTGCATTTAAAAAGAGTTGATATTAAAATAGGAAAAATCCAAAATCCAAATCTTGATAATACCGTCGTAGCGTGCAGCTTTTGAAAAATATGTCGACCCGAAGAGGGATGGATAGAAGTATGATGGCACAGATTGAAGCCTAAGACGGCGGCATGACAATGCACAAAAAGTGCAACAGAAGCACAGTACAGAAGAAACGCAGCAGTCTTAAAAGCTTGGGGCGGCGGTTTAGAGAGAAGCGGCGGCATTATAACGGCTTCTACGATCTGTACACGGTTCAGAGAGAAAAATAGTGGCTGCTACCATGTAAAAAGGAAATTTCTATGTTTCTACGAGTACCAATAAATTTATGGACTCATATAACTTAGATGAATCAAAGAGAGATACAAACTTGAAAGGACGTAACGGAATACTAAAAGAAAAAAACTAGGAGGGCAGCGGATTCTAGAAGCCACATCCTGCCATCTCTCTCCTGCACTATTTGGAAATCTATTCTTCGGCTGTAGATCTGAAAGTGCTTCCTGTGATCTGCCACTCCAAGTTGACAAAGTTGGGAATATACATTGCACCGTATCATATATGGATTCCAAATTTCAAAGCCTAATATTATTTGGTTTTTTCTACTACTTTGGAATCATACTCGTGGGATCCAATCCATATTGTGCAAGCAAGGAAGAATAGTGGACCTTTGATGGGGTTAGAGTACAATACTATAGTTTTTTTTAGCACCAATGGTCTATCTCGAATGCAAGAATTTCAGGGGGAAAAGGGTAGATAATAGAACAGTTCCTCCAGAATTTCTGTTGTGATCCTTTTCTGCCACCTATGCTTGGGTAAGGATCAGATCAGGACTTCACCGTTGCATTGATAAAAAAATCAACGAGCATAAAGTTGCTTTAGAAGCAAAAGATAATTGTTGTGGCTACTATGGTTCTTCACAACTTCATCCGTGAGCATGGGGTGAAGACTTGGACTTTGCTCGCTTCGATTGTGATCCAAACTTTGTCCCGACAATACCGAAAGGTATAACAAATATGTAGCTCCATCAAATGGGTCTACTATGGAACCCAATGCTCCTACTATAGATGCATTCCGTGATGAGTTGGCAACCGCTATTTCTCTAGCTTGGAGCTAGAATTATGTATCGGAACACTTGCATTCGTAGTCATTTTGGTTTAAACTACTCTCTAGTTATCTATGGATAATTATTTGTATTCGAATGATGGACTTTGTTAATTATCTATCATGCACGTTGCAATTTATGGGACAAAAGGATTGAATTATTTGACCAAAATATTTGTTTTTTGGTTTTCTCAAATAAATTAATTGCGATTATAATATTTTACATCATATTTCAATTGGCAACAAAAAAAATTCAGTTACATATGCTCCGCAGACATCAAAACATACACCGAACATCATTCAGGGGCACATTGGACCTTTCTCAGGCAAACTTCACATTCCTGGAGCTGGAGCTAACTGCATGCCAAACAGGACCACCTGCTCCAAGAACTCCACAGTGAAGCTGCTCCTTGATGGAGTTGGTGGAGCAGAGCTGAAAAAACTGGAGCAGAGCAGTCCCAAATAGGCCTAAGTCTCCCGCCTTTGACACACATGACTCCTCTCCACCACTCGTCTCTCTCTGAACGCCTGTCCCTCTCACTCCACCAGAAGCCGGAGCTAGCCGGCCGAATCCGGGCAGGGTCCGCGGGCGCAGCCTGCGCAGTGGTGACGGGATCCGGACTCGTCAAAGCGAGGCGGCGAGGTTGTATTGGGAGGGAGTCGGAGGCCTGGGGGCGGCAGCGCGGGCGCGAAGGCTGGGAAGACGGCGGCGGCCGAAGGGGATGCCAGGTGGGAGACGGCGGCAACTTCGGGGAGATCGGATCCGGACGGATCCGACGATGGGGAGCCCCGATCCGGCGGCGGGGAGGATGGGAGTGCGGCGGCGCGGGCCAGGGCGGCTTTGGAGTGGCGGGGGGCGGATCCGGAGTCGGCAACGAAGAGGGAAGACGGCGGCGTGGAGGAAGCCGGACCTGGCCTTGGCGGTGCCGGAGAGCGTGCGCGGGCGCCCGGGCGACGGGGCGGGCGCAGACGGCCGAGACGGTGGTGGCGCGCGTGCGTGGCGACCGGCAGCCGGGAGATGGCCGCCCCCGGGAGTGGAGACACTTCTCCCAGGGGCAGTGCAACGAAGATCTGGTTGGCCGCTGGAAAACCTAAAGTTTTGATACCATGTTATGAATATTGTGTATATATTCAAGAGACGCAATGGACAATATATATAGAGTACAAAGGGGACATAAGATTTAACCCTAGTACAATAGGAAATACCAGTAATACCCTTAACACATATATATTGCTTATCATTCATATATCAATTACTCTGCATTTCTTTCTTGTATCTGGTAGCGAAATGTAGCTGAAGTCATCTAATAATAGACTGGACCCTACTTGTGAATGATGTATTGTTTGCACACATAATGAATTTTGGGCTAGAGAGGTTTTTACTTGAAATTCATGTTCCGAAGGCACTTACCTTTTTAAGTTGTTCAGTACTGAGTACAGCATAAATTTGTAGTAAAATGTGGGACTACATAGAATTAATTGAAAGCTTTTTAGTATTGTATCAGAGAGATCATTAGTTAGTGAACTAATATAATAATTTCTCTGATAGTTTGGAAATGCTCTGAGTTTACATTGTAGAATGATTTGCATCGATCAACAAGTGCTGATTAAAAGGGTTTGCTTTAAAATTAAAATAAGCTGTATGAAGCCCTGGGATACACCAATGGGGATATCTGGCCAGTTATTGAATTGCTTGGAGAACATAACCCTTTTTGTCTTTTTGATATGAATTGGATTAAATGGTAGGTCTCATTTCATGGTAGGAATAATCATGGGTGCAACTTTAGAAATTTGTGGTTATAGTTACTGCTAAACATTTCACAATATGTATAACTCATGCAGGGTATGCTCTTTGGCAACATATCTTTGGAAATGTCAATGTTGGCAGTGAGATTTAGTTCTCTTTTTAAAGCTGTTTAATAGTTACTTAGGCTATAAATTTCATGTACTTCTACCTTATTCACTTCTTTGTTTGGCAACAGACTTAGCATTTGATCTGCTATAAACTTCCAATTACTTTCTTTTCAGGTTGCTTCATTTCTGCATCATCAGGAAAAGATGAATGTTCTTGTGGAGCCTGATGTTCATGATATATTTGCAAGAATTCCTGGTTATGGTTTTGTGCAAACCTATACTCAAGATACCAGGTACAAATAAAATACATTTAAGTTTGTGATGAGTGAATGAGTTATAAGCTGTATATTAATTTCCATATTGCTATTTACTAACAATACTTTGTACTAAAAATCAGTGACCTTCATGAGAGAGTTGATTTTGTCACATGCTTGGGTGGTGACGGAGTTATTTTGCATGCATCAAACCTATTTAGAACTTCTGTACCACCAGTTGTCTCTTTCAATCTTGGATCTCTTGGATTTCTGACATGTGTATGTTTCAAGCACCACTTAGAAATAAATTCATCATTATAACCTGTGTTTTGTCAAATCTAAGCATGCTATTATTTGCTTCACCTCAGTTCGAAGGTTTCAGACAAGACTTGAGAGCTGTAATCCATGGGAACAATGCGCTTGGAGTTTGTATAACCCTTAGAATGCGTCTACGTTGTGAGATCTTTCGCAATGGAAAAGCAATGCATGGAAAAGTGTTTGATGTCCTAAATGAAGTTGTTGTTGATCGGGGTTCTAATCCATACCTTTCCAAAATTGAATGCTACGAGCATAACCACCTTGTCACTAAGGTATGATATGCAGAAATATTAGAAAATTAGTCATCTCTCTTTGCGCCTTTTTGCTTCCGCTTGGAAAGTTTAATGGATGGAACCTTGAGGTTAGGCCTTCTCTGAAATGTATTATGCTTGACAAAGTTTAGGCGAACTCTTATGCCTGGAGATTATATTTTGTTGTTCTATACTAGCCTTTATTTAGAAATTCCGGATTATTTTAGTAATTTTACTTTGTATCTGATTTAACTCAAACTTATGTTTGAATCTGACGGGAAATATATCTAGGTTCAAGGAGATGGGGTGATAGTAGCAACAACAACTGGCAGCACGGCATACTCTACTGCTGGAGGTTGGCTCAATGGTAGGTTTATTCTTACAAAAGCATTATCCTTTGTGATGAGGACATTCCGATTGGTCCGATTACATGATCACGAGCTAAAAAGATTAAGCAATAAGTGAACTCGCTCCTAATTAAATTTGACTTTAATTTACATGAGAATTGACTACTACCTAATGCTAGTATTTTAATTGGTCTTAGGTTTTTGCATGAGGAGACGTTGGGATACCGAAGCCAGAAGAAATTAATCGAGCAAGAAAATCAAGCAAGTGCATGTGGACCGAGACAAAAGATAAAATGAAAGAAATACATGCAAGCATCTATGTGCTGCGCGCGTGTGTGTGTGTTATATGCCGTAAGGATTGAGTGTTGCTGCCTTTTAGAAAGTAATGGAGGAGAGAGGAGTTAATGCGGATTAATTTTGGCTATGTGCCATGTTTTTGGGCCAGATTTCTTTGAAGCGGCCATGTAATCGAAACCCAGGTCCAGTCAGTTGTATCACATACCGTGTTTAAGTCCAAATAGTAGTCTCACTTGGATTCGGATCCATAGGAGTAGTATCACTTGGATTCGGATCCATAGGTCGAGTCAGCCAAGCCAAGGCCTTTAAATTCTGTAGTTGCCGAACATTGTAAACAGACCACAAAGAATAATCAATCTAATTTTTTTAGAGAGTTATACGCTTGTTCTTCCTAGGGTTTGTCATACGATTGCAACTTAGAGGGGAATTGGGAGCTCTCTACTGGTCGTTCTTGTGTTTCCTTGTAATTGGCCGGAGCGACGACCCATCTACTTAGTGATCAGGTAGACGGGATCACGAGCGTGTGGTTAGATGAATTCTTTTGTTCTAACAGCAACCTGCGCCATGAAAAGGTTGCTGTTCTAATAGTGGTTGGCACCATCGATTCTTCAGATTGCACGGATTTAAATTGTCTTCATCGATCCTACGCCGTGAAGAGCGAGCAATCCTCCACATCACTTTGTTACATAATGGCATGTGGCAAATGAATATTTCTCTTTGATGAAGCACATGCCTATAAGAAAAGATGATATTTTGGTTATAATTATAAAAATAAAACTTCTATGTTTTAATGCACCCTGTGTTGAAGTATAAGTATTGAATATTGTATTATAGTCGTGGAATAGAAGTGTGCTATAATTATTTTTTTAATTACGTTAGCCGGGTCTTGAACTCAAGACCTTTTAACTCTGATATTATATTGAGTCATATGCATCAATCAGTTCACCCAAATGCATAAGTTGATGAGAAAACACAGATAATTTATTTATAGTTCAACACCATATAAATGTTTAAAGAAGCAATGATGAGGAACATCTGGAATTATCCTTGCTTTCCATTTCCCACTGGTTAAGTTTGTATACACAGCATTTAGCCATCCCCATTTAAGAATAATAAGAACAGTCAGTCTCCATTACCTATGAACTAAATTGCCAGTTTTCTCTTAATTTGTCATCCGCAATATTTAATATTCAATCTGGTTGCTGCGCTGAAGATCGTTTTTTTAGAGGGGGGGGGGGGGGGGGCACTCTGCACCGAAATTCCAATGTGGCATTTCGAAACTAAATAATGAGAAATAAAGTTATGGCATGCCTGTTTACTTTTCTAGTGGTGTTGCATTCAAATGAATTCCATGAAGTGTACTTTTGAGCACTATGCAATGGCATGATGTGCGTTTGGTAGCCTTTTCATTTGTGCAAGTCAACTGTTTCCTTTCCCATGAATACTTGCATGTATCAATCGAGCAGAACAGTTATTTACTCTGATCATTGTGGTTTTGTGCTGTCTAGGCCCATCCAAATGTTCCATGTATGCTGTTTACTCCAATCTGCGCGCACTCTGTCATTTGGACCTATCATCCTTCCTCACTCCGCACAGCTTGAATTGCAGGTATGGAACAACTGATCTCCAATAGATGAAACGTGAAATGTCTATTGTTTTCATGTAATCTTATTATCCTATCCTTAAAGATGAATGCTTTGTATGTATATGTTTTATCCCACAATATCATGGCCTTGCTTTACTGAGTAATTTTGCGCTCTTATGTTGCGGAACTGCCATTGCATTTGCAATTTTACCAGATCCCAGATGACGCGAGAAGTAACGCGTGGGCATCATTCGACGGCAAAAGGAGGCAGCAATTGTCAAGAGGAGATTCTGTTCATATATCCATGAGTCAGCACCCGCTCCCAACTGTTAATAAGTCCGACCAAACTGCTAACTGGTTCCGTAGCTTGATCAGGTGCCTGAACTGAAACGAGAGATTGGACCAGCAGACGCTATAGACACTAGAAGCCTAGTTTGCCCCTGTACATACATAGATGTGCACATAGATATCTTTTTTTTCCTGGTCACATGTATAACACCTGCAACATACAGCACACGAGCAGCTCGGCTTATTGACTTGACTGCATACGACACGATTGGCAGTTCTTGTATTTATCTGCTAAGTAAATCAACAGCATAGCCCGTTATTTCTGGGCCTAGCAGAAGATGACAGCGCATGAAGAGCACTTGATGCCATATTGTTTTCTACAACTGTATTTTTCGACCGACGTCCTAATGAAAATTCCATATCTTCAGCTTCACTTTTTTGCTCAAGCATATATGCAACCAAGGTTGCTGATCCTAGATAAGATCATTTCGGTGTAATCTGTCCGCCGTGTAATCTGTTGTAGTCTCGACACACAGAGTATAAATACATGTCATGCCGCAGCGCTTTGGCTTGCGAGTGTTTCCTCAACCAAACGATGAAACGATCCAACATCTGTTTTTTGAGTGCCGGTTAGCTCGTATGGTTTGGGCGGTGGTCCATGCGTCTTGTGGTCTTTCTCAGCCACGTAGTGTGTCCGATATGTTTGGCTCTTGGTTACAAGGGTTTAGACAGGATTTAAAGTATTTAGTACTCCTTGGAGCCGCTGCTACTTGTTGGGCTGTGTGGTTATGCAGGAATACAATGGTATTTGAAATCAAACAAATTTCTTTTTTGCAGGTTATTTACTCAATTTCGCATTGGCTTCGTATCTGGGCTATTCTCCAGCAGACTGCTTCTCAGGATATGGTTGTAGCGGTCTCACAGTTATTGGAGAAGGTGGTCACGGAGTGTTTTCCTCAACCAAACCTATAGTCTCAGTATTTTTGACATGAGAAAGAAAACTAGTGAAAGGGGAGGTGTAAATTTCACATTGCAGCAATGGATTGGTAGTTTGTTCGTGTGTGCAATGATCTCCGTGTAAACCAACTCACGCTGACAAGGACGGCTTTGATCACCATTGCTTTTTCTTTTTTTGAACGGGAAATAGTGAGGAGAGCCCTACTTAAATATATTAAAAATAAAGGAGAGAAAGAGACAACTAAAAATAGAAAAAGACCACTAAACCCTAACCAACCATTTAACTAGGAGTGGCAACATTTCTTTAGAAGCCCTTTCTTTCAAAAGCTTTGAATCACCATTGCTTCATGAAAGAAGTCATGGCGCAAGTGGGACTGGCTAACAGACTCATGCATTGCAAAGTTGAAAATGAGATGTGCAACATCTTGCCCACCCTCTGGACCCAGAATGCTACCACCATTGCATATTCTTACCATTCCATCAACTACTAGAAAATTATAAGCCAACATTAATTTATTTATATTGCAGCGACTAGATACATCATAGCATTTTTAGTTATTACTCTAGCAAACTAGTAGAGTCTAAACTATACTGACAAAAGGTGGTACAAGGAGTGCGGCTGGTTTGTGAAATTATTCATATGCTACTCCCGCCCGTGCATAACGTCCTCAACAGTCACCTAAAAAACAACAAAGTAAAGGTGAGTCCACAAACTCAGTAAGTACGAAGCAAAACAGTAAATAACAGGTTCACAAATTTGTCCAGAACCATCACAGTTTCAATCGCCATTCGTTTCCATTTAATCTCTTTAAGTTCTTATCAACCATTCATTATGCATATGCACATGCACTTCTCTCTTATCACTTTAGCCTATGCCGGTATAGTAGAGCGAGCACCCGTCGATGCTCACCTAGACCCACCCTGTTTCCATGCAGGGATCACAGTAGCCCGTTATTTTCATACGGGGACCTCAATCTCCACTCCCGTGGAGCATCCACACATAGTGGACCAATGATATCACAATACTATCTTTTTTCATGACATGCATAGATGCAAGTTCTCCATTTATGCATATTAACATGTCATGTCTGAACAATCGTCATTCATCATTCCTTATCATACATCCAGAATTAGTTAACTTACCATAACATGGTAAGCAATGCACCATCCTTCATCTAACAACAAACACTACCCAAATTTATCGCTTTGCCATGCACTTGCCTAGTTAGTCTCGGGGACGATGTGTGGACGGCTCCGACCTGGGACCTCCACCTTTACAGACGTCAACCCGACTCAACACATCATATCTAAACCAGTGCTTAAACGAGCGACGACAACTCTACGCGCATAACCCGACTCTGGCATAGAATGCACGGGGCTAAGGACCCATCGTGCAGGTACCGAACGCCGGATCTGCCGGCGCCGCCAACTTTCCCCAGTGTCCCCCCTGGCCCGGCTGTTGACACTGTGACTCAGCGTCCCCCGACCTCCTGGCCATCAGCCTGCCCCCATGGTCGACGTTGCCAGCCATCGGTGCCTAGCATCAACCATAACCCTAGCATCGTCCCCCCCGTGGGTTTGAGCTCGCCGACCGACCACTCCTACTAATACCAGGACAGTCCTCCTCTCTCCCCCTTCTACTTCTCACATTTTGTTTTAGCTACTAAATTTGCCTTACTCTAATCATGCTTACACCTGGTCTTGGGAATGCCTACGGGCCGCCGTGATGGAACTTGGTAGGAAGGCATGCACCGGGGAGCATGTCCTCATTTCCAAGGGTGCATGGCGGCGCCTACAGGCTTGCCGCCGAGGGTGTGTCGCGGCTAAGCTGGCTGTGGGGGTGCTTGAGTAAGGAGACCTACTTTCTTTTGCTGTGCTTGAAAGGGACGAGGCAACGGTGAGTGTCGGGGTTCTTGACAATCATGGACGTCCCTTGTTGACGTCGATGTCGTCCTCTCGCGCTCGGCCTGTCTGAGCTTCTTCGGGTCTCCTTCCTTCTTGCCCTTCTCCTCCTTACTCTCTTTCTTGGCTTTAGTTGGCGTCTTGGTGGCTGAGGCTAGAATGGTGAAGGAAGAGGTGAAATGGCTTTGTGTTGGCTTGTCTACTTAAGAGGGCATGGCCATTACTCTCTCTATGCAATACCACTTTTGCCCTTCCCATTTAGCCTTGGCTGGTTATGGGCATCATGGACCTTTTGGTCCAAAGGCAGCCCTACACTGTTTGGGGCTTTTCTACTGCGGCAGGTAAGTCGGTAAAAAGGTAAGAATGGAATTTTCTGCCGAATGATGAGAACCCAAATGCGAGATGGTGCCAACCGTCCTTGGATGGTCTGGGAACCTCATTGAGCACTACTTTTATTCAGCATTCTAAAACCCGATGGGTCTAACGGCAAAACTCTACTTAATTTTCTTTATTCTCCCTTGGATTGTTTTCATTCCATGCATTTCTTCCCTTTTCATTTTAGTGGCATTACATTCTACCTCTCTTAACAGAATTTGACCCCGAATTCTAGCGTTCAACAATCCGCACGAAAGAACAAAATGAAATGAACTACACATAACATAACATTAACTCATACCCGTAGAGAACAAAACCGGGTACTTCTCGCGCATGCGAGACTCCAACTCCCGTGTAACTTCTTGCTCAAACTGATGTGTCCAAAGTAATCTAACATACTTTATCATTTTATGCCTCAACACTTTCTCTGATCTCTCCAAAATCCGAACTGGATGGGACTCGAAAGTGAGGTCTTGCTTAAAGCACACCGGTACTAAAACAATCTCATGCTCTGGATCTCACAAGCACTTTCTCAACATAGAAACATGAAACACATTATGCACTCCTCGCATGGACTCAGGAAGATCCAAGCGATATGCCAAATTTTCAATCCATGCCAGAATTGGAAATGACCCAATGTATCTCGGGCTAAGCTTCCCTTTGGTACCAAATCGCACTGTGCCTTTAGTGGGAGATACTCTCAGGAGCACCTAATCCCCCACTTTGAACTCTAGTTCTCACCTTCTGACATTTGCGTAGCTCTTTTGCCTACTATGGGCAGCTAGCAGATTCTGTCAAATTTTCGCCACTTGTTCTACTATTTGCTGGACCCAATCCAAGCCTAGAACAGCCTTCTCGTCCATGGCATCTCAACATAGTGGCGATCTACACTTCCGCCCATGCAGAACCTCAAATGGCGCTGCCTGAACACTGGAGTGGTAGCTATTGTTGTAGGCAAACTCTGCGAGTACCAAATGATCCTCCCAGCTACCCTTCCATGACAGAACACATGACCTCAACATATCCTCCAGTGTCTGAATGGTGCGTTCAGACTGTTTATCCGTCTATGGGTGGAAAGCAGTACTAAACTGGAGTTTCGTGCCCAGAGTGCCCCTGCATGCTCTCCCAAAACTTGGAGACAAACTTGGTGTCTCTGTCCAAAACTATGGTCTTAGGCACACCATGCAACCTTACTATTTCTTGCACATAGATGGGTGCCAACTCACTCGCCGAGTTCATTGTGCGAATGGGGATGAAGTGCGTGGATTTACTGAATTGGTCCACCACTACTCAAATTGCATCCTTACCTCACTGGGTACGAAGTAAGCTGACTACGAAATCCATGGTGATATCATCCCATGGCCACTGAAGAACCTCCAAAGGCTGCAATAGCCCTGTGGGGCGCTTGTGCTCAGCCTTCACTTGCTGGCAAACCCCACAAGATGCCACATACTTGGCGATGTCCACTTTCATCCTCTTTCACCAGAAGCTCTTTTTGAGATCACGATGCATCTTGGTCTCACCAGGATGCACCGTGTATGGGGTACAATGAGTTTCTCTCAAAATATCATTCTTGACTTGAGCCTTGTACGGCATGCAAAGGCGGCCTTTAAACCGCAATGCAACTGACTCATCAAGGCTGAAATTCCCGTTTTTCCTTCATTGAGCCGCTTCCTCACTTGCTGAAGCAACCGATCATGCTGTTGCGCCTCCTTTACTCGCTTTGGAATTTTTTATTCCGGTAACAATTGCATCTTAGCCTGTGTTGTACCAGCGAAACAATAGGAAATTGCATCTTTGTTATCTTGCATGAGCACATAACCCAAACCCATTTGCGAAGCATCCGAGTAGACCGCGAAATGCTTACCTGGCTCAGGAAGTGTGAGAACAGGAGCAGTTACCAACTTCTCTTTCAGAGTATTAAAACTGTGCTCACATTCATCGGTCCACTAGAATTTCACACCTTTTCATTTGAGTTGAGACATTGGCTTGGCAATGATAGAGAAGTCTTTCATAAAGCGCTGATAATATCCAGTTAGGACAAGAAAACTTCTTACTTCTTTAACATTAGATGGCCTCTTCCAATCCACGATGGTGGAAACCTTGCCTGAATCTACTGAAATGCCTTCCTAGTTAATTACATCACCCAGAAAGCTCACTTCAGAAATCCAGAACTCACACTTCTTCAATTTGGCAAAGAATTGATTCTTCCTCGGTGTCTCAAGCATGAGCCTCAGATGATGCTCATGCTCTTCCTCCATCTTAGAATAAATCAGGATATCGTCGATGAACACCACTACAAAGTCATCCAGATACTTGTGTAGCATACTGTTCATCGTCTCCATGAAGACAACAGGGGCATTCGTTAGTCCAAAGGACATAACTGTAAACTCATAGTGCCCATATCTTATGAAAAAGCTGCCTTTTCAATGTCTTTCTCCCGCACTCGGATTTGATTATACCTAGATTGTAGATCAATTTTAGAGAACACATTCGCTCCTTTCAGTTGATCAAACAGGTCCTCTATGCGAGGTAATGGGTATTTATTCTTGATGGTCACCTAATGGAGAGCACGATAATTTATACACATGCGCTAACTCCCATCCTTTTTCTCAGTGAATAGGACAAGGGCTCCCCAGAGTGACACACTACGACGAATCAAGCCCTTAGACAACAACTCGTCTAATTGCTTCTTTAACTCTTCTTGCAGGGGTCGTGCCAACTGGTAGGGGGACATGGAGATAGCTCTTGTGTCAGGAACAAGATCAATTCTGAACTCCATATCTCGCTTGGGTGGCATATCCGGAAGCTTTTCAGAAAACACATCGGGATACTTACACACCACAGGAATATCCTCAATGTGCAAAGGCACACTTGGCTTCTCCGCAAGTGCTAGGAGTAACCCAGACTTCATTGTTCGTTGGCTAGGGAACAGGCTGGCCAACACAAAGAGGGAACACGTGGGTGTATTCCCCTAAAAGATTATCTCCTTCCCTGAAGGAGTTTGCAAGGTAATTGTTCTCCAGAAGCAGGAAATTACGGCCTGGTAGCAATGCAACTAGTCCATGGCAAGGATAACATCAAAAGGCTCTAACTGAATAACCATAAGATTGGCAAAAAATTCCTCACCATCTATTGCAACCACACAGTCAGGGCATACTGTGGAGCTAGCAATGATACTCCTTAGAGTACTAACCATAACTGATTGAGAAATTTGCTGGACACTCAACTTGGCCTTTCTAACAAACTCCCGGGACACAAAAGAATAGGTAGCATCGGAGTCGAAAAGAACAAGGGCTTCACATGAGTCCACTAACAGGGTACCTGTCACCATGTCAGGTTGACCCGTGGATTCAGCAGCAGGCAGTGAGTAAACTCTGGGTGGCGTCGGGACGGCAAGAGCCCCGACGCTCTGTTGTGGCAGCAACGGGACTGGAGGCGGTGTATCATGCTAGAATAGAGGAGTCGGTGCAGGATGCCAGTAATAACCAGCGAGTAGGGCCCAGGAAAGAGGGGGCTGTAACACAGGGGCAGCCGCCATCATCTAGACTGACCCCCAAGGCGTAGCATTTGATGAAGATATTAGCTCCCACTTGATGATGCTAGCGGGATTCTATTGACAAACCATCATTTTGTGCTATGCTTGGCCACAATGCCGACAGATCCCCATCCATGAACACTCAGCAGCATGGTGCCCATCACCGCACTTGAAATAGATCATGCCCTATCCTGGGACAGGACGATAGGCTGGGGTCGCCAATGAAGAACGAGGAACTGAAGAAGACGGCCTCAAAATCTTGGACTTGGATGAATGTGGGGGACACTGGCCCCACTTGGATTTCGTAGGAGCGGGCCGCTGAGATGACCCACCCCCTTCAGTGAATCTTCTCTTCTAGTCACCACCAGAAGCGCTCAGACCACTAGAGGGTTGCAGCCCTTTATTGAGCTGCATCTCCATCTCCATCCCTCTGGCTTGCTCTACCATGAACCTAAAGTCACGTGGCGCAGTAGCTCCCATAACAAGCTGGAACTCATAGTTGAGCCCATGGTAGAACCTTTTGGCCTTCTCAAGGTCATTGCTCGCGACCGATGGCTCCCTGTACGAAGGTCGACAGGGCGACCTCCATACTCTCCACGAAAGAATCTGGGTAATACTTCGCCTTGAACTACTCGGTGAAGATTTCCCAGGTAGCGGGACCTTTGGCAGGGGTCCTGGCTTGAAGAACCCCTTCACACCAGATGTCCGGCTGACCCTTCAATTGGAAAGCCACATAGCGAGCTTTCAACTATGAGCTCATCTCTTAGGCTTCGAATTCCCTCTCCATATAGTGTAACCAATCTATAGCTTGGACTAGTGTACTCATACCATCAAAGGTATCTAACTGCAAGGCCAACCACTCGTGAAGGCCCATTCTTACCTCCGGTACGACCGGAACAACTAGGGCAGTAGTGGGTACGGCCGCAGCAGCGACTGCGGGCACTTGTCAGCGAAGCACACGGACCTCCTCTATGAACTTTTGTAGCAAATTTGAAGACCTTGCTAGATCTCTAGCCATGGACTGCTCAGCAGAAGCAACCTCTGCGCTAGGTGCCTCCTGCTGAACCTCAAGCGGTGGCTCCATTTGGGCACGGCCACAGCCATGACCGCGTCTGCGTCCTCTACCTCTCGGCATATCTGTTCGTGACAGATACCCTAAATCACACAACTAGCCCACAAACATCCATCTCAATAGTACAAATCAACAACAAAACTAGCAAAAGCGTAAATGCATTGCAGGATCCAAACCCCTTCCTATTGTGCACTAGAGTGTGTCAAATTTTATTTTTAGGCCTAAGTCAAATTTTAGTTAAATAATCAATCTAAGCTGTCAAATTTCTTTACCACGGACCTAACGCCTGCTCTGATACCAGCTGTAACACCCTGCCCACTCTCTGGGCCCGGAATGCTACCACCATTACATACTCTTACCATTCCATCAATTATTAGAAAATTTTAAGCCAACACTAATTTATTTATGTTGCAGCGACCAGATACATCATAGCATTTTTTAGCTATTACTCTAGCATGCTAGTAGAGTCTAAACTATACTAACAAAAGGTGGTACAAGGAGTGCTGCTGGTTCGTGAAATTATTCATGCGCTACTCCCGTCCGTGCATGACGTCCTCAACAATCACCTAAAAAAACAACAAAGCAAGAGTGAGTCCACAAACTCAGCAAGTACAAAGTAAAACAATAAATAACAAGTTCACAAATCAGTTCATAACCATCGTAGTTTCAATCGCCATTCGTTTCCATTTAATCTCTTTAAGTTCTTATCAACCATTCATTATGCATATGCACATGCACTACCCTCTTATCACTTTAGCCTATACTGGTATAGTAGAGCGAGCACCCGTCGATGCTCACCCAGGCCTGCCCTGTTTCCATGCGGGGACCTCAATCTCTACTCTCATGGAGCGTCCACACAAAGTGGACCAATGATACCACAATACTATCTCTTTTTCATGACATACATGCGATGCAAGTTCTCCATTCATGCACATTAACATGTCATGTCTCCACAATCGTCATTCATCATTCCTCATCATGCATCCAGAATTAGTTAACTTACCACAACATGGTAAGCAATGCACCATCATTCATCTAACAGCAAACACTACCCGAATTTACTGCTTTACCATGCACTTGCGTGGTTAGTCTTAGGGATGATGCATGGACGGCTCTGACCTGGGACCTCCACCTGTACAGACATCAACCTGACTCAACACATCATATCAAAACTAGTGCTTAAGCGAGCGACGACAACTCTACGTGCATAACTCGACTCTGGCATAGAATGCACGGGGTTAAGGACCCATCGCACAGGTACCAAACCCCTTTTTCCCTTTCCTTTTCTCCTCTTTTCTTTTCTTTCTCTTTTTTCCTTCCGTTATCCAGTTCGTCCGAATCGGCCTCACTCTTCTCCTCACTCCCTCTCACCTCTCTCGCTCCCATTACTCTCGGCCGATCGGCCTGGCAATTTCCCAGGCGATGCGGCGACGTAGCGATGTGCAGCCGAGCTCGGGCTCACCGGCCCCGGGCTCACCGCCGGCCGACCTCTGCATGCCCCTTCCTTCCCCCTTCCTCCCACTTTCTCTTTCTCTCTTATTCCTGGACCAAGCCAACCATGACTAGATCCAGATCCGGCGCTGTCTTCCCCAGATCCGACCGGCCAGTGCTAGATCCGACCACCTCCCCCTCATTCTTTGCCTCGGATCCGGCCAACCAAGACCGGATTCGTCGTCTCCCCTATACGCACACTGTGGCGAGGCGCTGGGCGCCGCCGCTCAATCGGCACGGTCGTCGGCCGCTGCCCTCAGCTTGCCTATGATGGCGCCCCTAACGCCAGATCTGTCGGCGCCGCCAACTTCCCTAGCGCCGCCCCTGGCTTGGCTGCCGACACCGTGGCTTGGCCTCCCCGACCTCCCGGCCATTGGCCTGCCCCCATGGTCGAAGTCGCTAGCCATCTGTGCCTAGCATCGACCACAGCCCCAGCATCATTTCCCTCCTCCCCCCGTGGGTTTGAGCTCGTCAGCCGGCCACTCCTACTATAGCAGGACAGTCCTCCTCCCTCCCTCTTCTACTTTTCACATTTTATTTTAGGTACTAAATTTTCCTTACTCTAATCATGCTTACACCTAGTCTTGGGAATGCCTACGGGCGTCACCGCGACAGGACTTGCTGGGGACGCATGCACCGGGGAGCATATCCTCCTTTCCAAGGGCGCACGGCGGCACCTACGGGCTCGTCGCCAAGGGTGTGTCGCGGCTAAGCCGGCTGTGGGGGTGCTTGAGTGAGGGGACCTACTTGCTTTTACTGTGCTTGAAAGGGACGAGGTGACGGCGAGTGTTGGGGTTCCCGGCGGTCGTGGACGTCCCCTGTTGACGTCGATGTTGCCCTCTCGCACTTGGCCCATCTGAGCTCCTTCGGGTCTCCTTCCTTCTTGCCCTTCTCCTCCTTGCTCTCTTCCATGGCTTCAGTTGGCGTCTTGGTGGTTGAGGCGAGAATGGTGAAGGAGGAGGTGAAATGGCTTTGTGTTGGCTTGTCTACTTAAGAGGGCATGGCCATTACTCTCTCTATACAATACCACTTTTTCCCTTCCCATTTAGCCTTGGCTGGTTATGGGCATCATGGATCTTTTGGTCCAAAGGTAGCCCTACATTGTTTGGGACTTTCCTATTGCGCCAGGTAAGTCGGTAAAAGGTAAGAATGGAATTTCCTGCTGGATGATGAGAACCCAAATGCGAGATGGTGCCGATCGTCCTTGGATGGTCTAGGAACCTCATTGAGCGCTACTTTTATTCGGCATTTTAAGAGCTGATGGGTCTAACGGCAAAACTCTACTTAATTTTCTTTATTCTTCCTTGGATTATTTTCATTCCATGCAATTCTTCCCTTTGAATTTTAGTGGCATTACAAGATGAGAAGATCATCATCGTATAAACAAGAAGGAAACAATGAGAGAATAACACTGACCTTGTGCGGACTTGTGTGTAGAGTACACCAACTCCTTTCCAGATGAACTCACAGAGGCGCAAAAAGGACCTAATGATGAAGACGTAGACATGAGCAATCACATCATCAAGGTACTGTATACAACACGATAGTTAACAAATTGACAACCTGAAAGGCCAAGACAGGAGAAAGTATATCCCATATAGGAGCCATCCGACCAATTTGGCAATCACGAGGAGAAACTAGAAAATAATGTTAATTATCAGTTTTGTGATTGTTTAATGGTATTAAGTAAGGGTAAGAAGGCAAAGCACACATACCAGAGGATCCTGGGCAACGCAGGCCCAATACATGGTGAACATAGCTGACGTGACGCCAAAAGAGATCAGTGTGTTTTGGATCTTCGGCTCCCGATGGTAGTCCAATGTAGCCAAATGAAAGGAGGAGAGCATGAACACAATAGCTTGCCATGCACCTAATCCTGAGAAAAATACTGCCAATGGAGAAGAGCTTGAAAAAGTGCCAGCCGTGACCCCTAGGAGCATTAGGAGTAGAGAAGATCGGAAGTAGATAACGCAGTAATAAGCTTGATCAGAGTTGCTCTTGTGTATCTCACTCAAAACCGCTGTTGCACCTCCCCAGTACATGTTACCCAGCCCCATACAACAGATGGTGATATAGCCAGTGAGCCTATTGTTCACAGATTGCGTGACCTGTAAACCAACAACAGCAAGCGCAACTTATGTAATTTGTCAGAAAAAACATGAATGACTCATACCACTAGGTGATTGCAATTGTTACATGTTCTTGCGGCATGTTCGCTTGATCCTTCTCGTACCACTTTGTGACGAGGTCGGCTAAGAAGGGTCGGACAGCGTCCAAGATACTCACCATCTCTGAAACTAATTCATTGATGAAGGAGGATGTCATTGATAGGTTGTTGAAAAGCTCATGTTAAAACCACTACACTATTGCAAGCTCTTATTCTGGCGCGCATGATCTCCTCGACTTGCATCTGTCTGCCCCTCCCATCCCTCCTATGCTGAGACAACTGCGCACGCGCTCGCCACTCTTACGACGCGGCTCCACCATCGCCCGAGAACACCTCCACCCAGTCCTCACCAATCCACAATGCTATGCGAATTCCAGCCTACTACTCTAAACCAAACGACCCAAAATCGCACAAAAAAGTGGGGGAGGAGTAGGGGTGGAAAACGGTAACGGATAATCTGTTTTATCCGAGAAAACGCGAATGTGGTAAGCAAAATCCGTATTCGAAAATATTCGTATTCGTATTCGACAATATTTGTATCCGTATTTGATAATGTTCGTATTCTTATTCGAGACTATTCGATTCATGTTCGATCCATTTTCTATGCCGGCCGAGATTCGTATTCAATTATATTACATAAATTTGTTATACCGAGATTTGTTACAAATGTTATAGGAGGATATTCGTATTTAACCGAATTAAGTACATATTCGATTTGAATTTGTATTTGTTTTAAAAATATAGATTGATATTTGTATTTGAGATTATCCGATAGCATTATGTTCGTTTTCATCTCTAAGGATGAGATGGTTGGAGTCGTACCTGAAACAGAGGCCTAGAGGAGTGAGGCAAAGATAGGTGTCTCCGTCTCGTATTATGTGTGTTTGTGTGGTAGGACGGATAACGATGATCCGAGGGAAGCTACGTTTACGGCTTCTTTTTTGTTGGGTCACCTCGCCGGAGGAAATTTTTAAGGGTGGCAGCGGCGAAGGGGAGAGAGGTGTCTCCGTCTCCTATTGTGTGTGGGGAAGGGGGGAGAGAGAGCGAAGGAGAGAGAGAGAGAGAGGTGTCTCCGTCTCGTATTGCGTGGGGAGGGGGAGAGATGGCTCCGTCTCGTATTATGTGTGTGTGGGGAAGGGAAGAGAGAAGGGGCGGTTTTTGCTGAAGTTGTGAGCCCGGCGAGGGGTTTATATAGGCGCGGGATAAAGGTTCGGACAGTCCGAGGTTCGGACAGTTCTCAAGGCAACTTTGTTTCTCGGATGATTTTTGACGTTGTTTTTGACAGTCATCCAGGTTGGCTGGCCCCACTGCAAGGATGCCGCCACGGTGAGGATGTGGACATTTGGTGGGTGACGTTGGCCTTATTGCCGCAATCTGTTGGTTCGGTAGTGCTTCCCTTTTTGACCAAGTTTGCGCAGCCTTTTGCTTATACTTGTTCTTTTTGGGGGGTTTGCACAGCCTTTTGCTTGTTTTTTGGGGGGTTTGTGGTCTTCGGTATTGTTTGTTCCGTACATGGTTGTTATCTGTGTTTGTCACTGCCCTTCCTATTTCTGATCAAGCTGTTGCAGCCTGCAGATGCAGGCTCTCCAGATAGCTTCGCTTGCTATTCTTACATTTTGGCTCCTATTGATGTCCTGGGGATAAAAAAAAAGAGTTCCTTACAGGTGCCAGCAACCGACAAATATGCCCATACATAAAACGTAGCTTTCTGTTTAGATTCCTGTGAAATATTGTGATAGCCTGTATCATGCAGCTAATAGTGTACTCTTCTTATAAGCTAATATCATTGCATCAAGGAATCAGTTGACATAAATGAGTTGTTTGGCAGAGAGACGGCCATCGTTGCATTATGGGGCCCCATGCTTCTGAATTTGATGCAGAAGGTTTGCAGGCCTCAGCTACTAGAGTGCCCATTGTCATTCTATTTGTTGCCCTTACAGTAAAAATATATGGAGGTAATGTCCCTGCAGGTGGTACCCTAATGCTCCAATCCCAGAGGTATTCGCTTTACAGAATAGTTGCGGCGTTTTTATCTTCATGTAATTCAGTCGGTACCACTGTATTTGCTTACCCTGTTTTTGCCTTCTTTCATATCCACTAATTAAGGAATTATGTAAGCCTTTATTAAGTTCCTATAATGTATTACATTCTCTTAAGCTTTGCTGGCATGTCACATAAGTTCATTGGCAGTAGGCCAGCTGAGAATCCCACCAAACACAGGACACTTACCCAGGTATCCGATCTGAATTTGTTTTTTTTTGTGCATAGCTGAGGAGTTAGTTTGCGCTCCACCTATCACAGTGACTGCAGCTTGACGCCCCATTTATTTTGACTGATCTTCTGACTTATTTTTCACTATTCATAAATTTCGTCTTTTTCTGAACTTTTGGTTTTTTTAGCTTTTTTGCTGGTTCTTTTTTTCCCGTATTCGTTTGTGTTGTCCGTGATGAGCTAACATATTTTTTATTTTAAATTTTTAAAATTTAATTACGCCAAATAAACCATTTTCAGTTACAGTGTAATTTCAGTCAACTACAGTGCAATTTCAGTCATAAGTCACTATTTTTCAGCCCAACCAAGCGGGGCCAGAGTCTAAGGAGATGGTTGGAGATGTACCCGAAACAAAGGAGAGAGAGAAGGGGCAGTTTTTCACTTTGTCCGGTTGGGGGAGTTGTGAGCCCGGCGAAGGATTTTCTGTAGGCACGGGAACATAAGGGAATTTGCTGGCTGAGCATTCGCGTTCCCCTACACACAAGACTAAACAAAGGCTCAATCGAAGGTGCGGGCACATGCCGTATCACTGAACATGCATGTGTGCGTTACGAAACTTTCTAGGAGGGCATTGATCACTAAACGGATTCCCAGACACGAAACCTGAAACGGAAAAGGTGGGGAGGAGATGGTTGGAGCCGTACCTAAAATGGAGGCCTGGAAGAGATGGTTGGAAAAGGGGCGGTTTTTCGCTTTGTCTGGTTGGAAAGCCCGGCGAGGGGTTTATATTGTTAGGAAATCTGGGTCTGGGTCGGAAGCCTTGGTCTATGGTGGGCATCTCACCAGTAGACTATAAATAGAGGGCTGTAATGGTAGATTTTGTACACATGCAATTAGAAAAGCAATAAAGAAAGATCAGGAGTTCTCTCTACCTCTCTATGTTTTCATTCTATTATTCTGTCTTCTGTGATCGATCTTGCTTTGCATTAAGCAGAGAAATCGATCGGACTAATCGCCAGCGACGGTTCCTCAACGCGTTATCAGCACGAGTTCGCTCTGGTGAATCGAAGATAATCATCGAAGCCCCGCTCTAAATTCGCAGTTTCACTTTCTAGATTAATTTTCTACGGTGCAAATCCGCTCTAATCTACCGCGAGCAGACTTGAAGTCGTTGGAACAATGTCGATCGGTAGATTGTATCATAGAGTAGATGTTGACTGCATTATAGATTCGAAAAAAGGAAAAAATATATATTGTGCATGGGCGGCCCCGTATGGCCGCTGTACGTGAAGCCGATGCCGGTCGCCGGCCACTCGGCTGTCGCTTGAGGAAGCGTGCCCGACGCCGCTCAAACGCGCGCCGTCACCCGCGCGTCGCCTCGTTGCGCGCACCCAAGCCGGCGCTCGCGCCGCTCGCTCGGCCGGTCCGACCGACTGGCCTGAAGCCGAGGACAGCTCGCCGCCGCTAGCTTAGCTGGCCGCCGGCCCGAGACCAGGTCGCTCATGCCCGAAGACTACGCCGGGGCCACCGCCCACCCTGCAGTCGCCCGGCCCAAACCGCGGGCCGCCTCGCCTCGGTCGTGCGCCTCCTCGGCCCGCGGCCGTGCGCCACCTCACCTTGCCTCGGCCACCGGCCCGCGACCGCGTACCGCCTCGTCTCGGCCGTCGGCCCGTAGCCCGCGCTCATCTCGGCACGCTGGCCTACAGCCACCCGCACACCACCGCCCCGCTGGAACTTGCCTCGGGCCGCCGCCGCCACCGGGTAAATGGGGTAGGGGAACCCTACCCCTGCTGGCTTTTGTGCCAAAACGGGCAGGCCAGATGGGCCAGATAGAGGAAATGGGCCGAAAGGCCCGGCCTGGGATGGTGCGGGCAATTTTGCGAAAAAAAATCCCCCAATTTCTGAAAATTGCCGATGAGCCCTTAGATTTTGCATATGGGTCCCATTTTTGTAGAAAGGCTCTCGACATTCTGGAAATTACGAATATGTCCTCATATTTTATGAACAGGTCCAAAATTTTGCAGAAAACTCCTCAAAATATCAGAAAATTACGCAAAATTTTTCTCTGAACTGAAAATTTGCGTATAGACCCTCAAAAATTGCAGAATTCATTGAAAATTCATATTCTACCAGAAAAGCACTCGGGAATATGAATTTTGAATTATTTTTAGCATTTGAAGCATGTTTATTTCTGCCATTATCATTTTTTGTATTTTTTTTGTATTTATTTACTATTTTAGTTAATCGTAATTATTTAAATTGCCTTTAATCACCGAAATTAGCAGTAAAATTTATAGAAAATTCATAGAAAATTATGGAACATTACGAGAATCTTTTGTACCATTTATTTACCTGTAGTAAATTATTCCATGCACGTTTACCAGCAGTAAACTTATTTATTCCTTTCATGCACATATAGATGACTGGCATCACGAACCGAGAGTTCAAGGAGCTGACCCAGCATGGCCAAAACTATCTGTTGTGGCTACAGACCAAACAGAGAGAGAGATGGTAGTGGAGAGTGATGAAGATAAGTGTAATGGCCTGGGTTCTCCCCATGGCTTGTACTCATATATATGTGCACATGAGGAGTGCTTTTACAGTTATACCCTTACATCTGGTTATCCCCTCTGGGGCAGTTATGTCATTATACATGGCTTATTCTGGGCCTTATGACCTCCCACCAGGCCTGCTGGGTTTAGGTGGGGACCATCCCTACGACAGGAGCCTCTCATGGTAAAGGGCTTCACAAGGCCGAAGCCATGTTGCCGAGTCCTTTGGCCCCCTCCGTCCCGCGGCCTGTGAACCTGTCCAGAATTGACCCGGGGCTGCGCTGCGGCCGAAGCAGATGCGTGCTCTTCTGGCCGTCCACGTGGTGAAGCGTGCTCGGCGCGGTGCAGGCCTTGAGGCGTCGTGACCGCCAATGTGACGGCGGACACCCGGCATCTGGACTTCTTGAGGCGCGCGCGTTCCGCAATCGTTGCGACCTTGCGGCCTGGTTGGATGCTTTTTAATGACGGTTGGCTTGCCAGGGGGCAAGCTGTCGCATCGTGCAGTGTGCCTTCTCGTAAGTGGGGCGTGCGACGGTTTCCGGAGAGCATGCGGTGGGGTGCGGTCGGTTGCTCTTACGCGCCTCTGGTAGCTGCACCGCCCGACGCCTTGCGCTTGTGCTTCCGTCTGTTGGCATGCCTCCACGCTGGCGACTCTTCGCCTAGCGATGCTGAGTATAAATATGGTGGCGCCAGGGGCCGCTGCCTAGACATTCCTTGCTGTACGTCCCGTACCTGTTCATGGTTAACTTCTCATATGTAGGAAAAGTTTTGTGCACCTGTGTTTGATGACTGCGTCGACCGGCGCCCATGCCTGCGAGCGCCGGTGAACCAAATACGCCGCGTTTGTGGGAATGCTTCACCGCTTGATGCAGAAATGGCAAGGCCTGACTTGCTCTCGTAGATAGATATGGAGTCATCCGTACGCTCTGCTCGTGCGAACGAGCATACGCTGGTGTGGCGATTCATATCTGCCTACGAGATCATGTCTGCTCTTGCCGCAACATCGACCTTTGCCCGTTCGAGTTACGGTGGTCGTATGTGCTGTTTTCCGTTCATGGGTGGCACCGAAGTCGAAGTAGACGCGCGCGCTCCGTCCCCTTCCCTTCGAACGGGTGGCAGCGGAGCTGGCGCCTAAGTCGAAGCAGACGCGCGCGCTCCGTCCCCTACCCTTCGAACGGGTGGCAGCGGAGGCTGGCGCCTAAGTCGAAGTAGACGCGCGCGCTCCGTCCTCTACCCTTCGGACGGGTGGCAGCGGAGCTGGCGCATAAGTCGAAGTAGACGCGCGCGCGCTCCGTCCCCTACACTTCGAACGGGTGGCAGCGGAGGCTGACGCCTAAGTCGAAGTAGACGCGCGCGCTCCGTCCCCTTCCCTTCGAACGGGTGGCAGCGGAGGCTGGCGCCTGAGTCGAAGTAGACGCGCGCGCTCCGTCCCCTTCCCTTCGAACGGGTGGCAGCGGAGCTGGCGCCTCAGTCGAAGCAGACGCGCGCGCTCCGTCCCCTACCCTTCGAACGGGTGGCAGCGGAGGCTGGCGCCTAAGTCGAAGTAGACGCGCGCGCTCCGTCCTCTACCCTTCGGACGGGTGGCAGCGGAGCTGGCGCCTAAGTCAAAGTAGACGCGCGCGCGCTCTGTCCCCTACCCTTCGAACGGGTGGCAGCGGAGCTGGCGCCTAAGTCGAAGTAGACGCGCGCGCGCTCCGTCCCCTACCCCTCGAACAGGTGGCAGCGGAGGCTGACGCCTAAGTCGAAGCAGACGCGCGCGCTCCGTCCCCTACCCTTCGAACGGGTGGCAGCGGAGGCTGGCGCCTAAGTCAAAGTAGACGCGCGCGCTGCGTCCTCTACCCTTCGGACGGGTGGCAGCGGAGCTGGCGCCTAAGTCGAAGTAGACGCGCGCGCGCTCCGTCCCCTACCCTTCGCACGGGTGGCAGCGGAGCTGGCGCCTAAGTCGAAGTAGACGCGCGCGCGCTCCGTCCCCTACCCTTCGAACGGGTGGCAGCGGAGCTGGCGCCTAAGTCGAAGTAGACGCGCGCGCGCTCCGTCCCCTACCCTTCGAACGGGTGGCAGCGGAGCTGGCGCCTAAGTCGAAGGAGACGCGCGCGCTCCGTCCCCTTCCCTTCGAACGGGTGGCAGCGGAGCTGGCGCCTAAGTCGAAGCAGACGTGCGCGCTCCGTCCCCTACCCTTGGAACGGGTGGGCGCGAAGGCTGACGCCTAAGTCGAAGTAGACGCGCGCGCTCCGTCCTCTACCCTTCGGACGGGTGGCAGCGGAGCTGGCGCCTAAGTCGAAGTAGACGCGCGCGCGCTCCGTCCCCTACCCTTCGAACGGGTGGCAGCGGAGCTGGCGCCTAAGTCGAAGTAGACGTGCGCGCTCCGTCCCCTACCCTTCGAACGGGTGGCAGTGGAGGCTGGCGCCTAAGTCGAAGTAGACGCGCGCGCTCCGTCCTCTACCCTTCGGACGGGTGGCAGCGGAGCTGGCGCCTAAGTCGAAGTAGACGCGCGCGCGCTCCGTCCCCTACCCTTCGGACGGGTGGCAGCGGAGCTGGCGCCTAAGTCGAAGTAGACGCGCGCGCGTTCCGTCCCCTACCCTTCGAACGGGTGGCAGCGGAGCTTGCGCCTAAGTCGAAGGAGACGCGCGCGCTCCGTCCCCTACCCTTCGGACGGGTGGCAGCGGAGCTGGCGCCTAAGTCGAAGTAGACGCGCGCGCGCTCCGTCCCCTACCCTTCGCACGGGTGGCAGCGGAGCTGGCGCCTAAGTCGAAGTAGACGCGCGCGCGCTCCGTCCCCTACCCTTCGAACGGGTGGCAGCGGAGCTGGCGCCTAAGTCGAAGTAGACGCGCGTGCGCTCCGTCCCCTACCCTTCGAACGGGTGGCAGCGGAGCTGGCGCCTGAGTCGAAGTAGACGCGCGCGCTCCGTCCTCTACCCTTCGGACGGGTGGCAGCGGAGCTGGCGCCTAAGTCGAAGTAGACGCGCGCGCGCTCCGTCCCCTACCCTTCGAACGGATGGCAGCGGAGCTGGCGCCTAAGTCGAAGTAGACGCGCGCGCGCTCCGTCCCCTACCCTTCGAACGGGTGGCAGCGGAGCTGGCGCCTAAGCCCCGCGAACCCCGCCGCTGGGCGGTGACTTGGGGCCTTGTGATGCGGTCTTGTGCTATAAAGACTCCTGATATCGCGCCGCCCCCTGATCTGCCAGGGTTAGGTTTCCGTACTCTGCGACCTGGCGCGTCCGGGGCACGCGGCGGCCTATGACTGGTGGGTGGTAGGATGTGGACGGTTGCGTGTTTGCAGCCGCTCGCCTCTTCCCTAGGCAAGGGGGACACGGGGCGGGCAGTGGATGGCGCGTGTCGGAGCTGTTGTGACGGCCCTTGGCGCCTGTGAGTCGCGACCTTCCAGCGGTGGGCGGGGGGTTGCGCTAGATGGGCGCTTGTACGACTGCGGTTGCGTCTCGTACACGGGCCTTCGCGACCCTTCGCTTTTAATTACGGGGAATCGTGCGGGGCGGGCCTTTACACCGCTGCGGTTGCATCCGGCACACGGGCCGTTGCGACGCTTCGGTAGCGGCGGCATGGGCGAGGTGGCTTGAAATAGCCCCCCCGTAACAACGTCCCCGCACCTTTACGCCCTCTTTACTGTCTGCTCCGCCTTCCACACCTTCGCGCTACGCTCACCGCTGCAACCTTTCCGTGGAAAGCGATGGCTTCCAGTGGCAAGCACGGCCAGATGGTTGGTGGCTCTGACGTTCGCCGGCGACCCGCGCAGCTAAAGGTGAAATACGTGCTCGAAGAGCGCGACCCGGCGGCGGCTGACAAGGAGCGGCTGGCGGTGGAGGAGGGAGGCACGTTCTCCGGCGAGCTGGGCCCCTCGCTCGTGACTGAGAAGACGATCCAGGGGCTTCTGCGCGCGGGGAAGTTGTCCGAGCGCCAGGATGTACGACTGCCTGCCGCCGACGAGACGGAACCGCATCCCGAGAGATCGGAGGCGGTCGTGTTCGTCGCCTTTTTTGACGCGGGGCTCCGCATCCCAGCGACGGCTGTTGTGGGCGACGTGCTGTGGACCTTCGGGCTGGAGCTGGCACAACTGACTTCGAACGCCGTGGCCCGGCTCGCGGTGTATAGCTGGGCCTTGCGCTCGGGAGCGTGTTGGCCCAGCGCCTCGCTGTTTGCCTACCTGCATGAGGCACGGCACCAGCACAAGGACCGGAAGAACCGGACGGTGTCGAGCTTCGGCAGCATCACCTTTATCCTTCGTCCATCGTGCAAGAGGCTCTTCCCCGCGAACTCAACTCGCGGGAAGTGGGAGTCTTACTGGATGAAGCGGTGGTTCTACCACCGCGTGGAGAGCGGGAGCGGCCTTGAGTGCACAGGCCGACCCATCGCGTTCAAGCCCTCGCCCGGCCGAACGCTCGACGATGAGGACAAGCAGAGGGTCCGACGGCTCGTAGGCTTGGCCGCCCGCTTCAACATGCGCGACCTCGCCGAAGAGTTCGTGATGTACGGCGTGGCACCGCTTGCCCGCGACTGGTGTCTCGCCGCCGAGAGGCGTCGAGACGACAATGTCTTGCCCTCGGTCTGCTTGCTGCCGGCGCCCGGCGATCTTCGTAAGCCTCGCTCGTGTCTGTCCTTTGCCAACGCAGAATGCGTTGTATGCTGATGGTCATCTCCTTTGTTTCAGAGATTCCCTTAGAGGAGGCGGAGCAAGCCGCGCGCATGTTCCTGGGGCCGTACACCGGCAGGGAGCATAAGCAGCGTGCGGCGGCTGTTGCCGAGGCGGGTCTGGGGCAGATCAACCGCGTGTGCGAGGCTCTGGGCCTTGCCGCGCCGGACCGTGTCGCTCTGGACGACGGTGCAGCGAAGGAGAAGAAGAAGAAGAAGGCCTCGTCTCGGAAGAGGGGGCGCGGCGGGGCGCCTGCCGCTAGTGTTTCCGAGGGCACGGCGGACGCGGAGTCGGACTCGGCGAGGTATGCCGACTCCGGTTTGGGCGGCGCAGATGTCGAAGGCGAGGTATCTACGGCGAGCGCCCCGGACGGCGGGTTTGCCGCGAGCGGCCGAATGGGGGAAGCCTCATCGCCCGCCGAAGTCACGGAGGCGGAACCCGTGCAGACCAGCGATGCCGAGGTGGAGCTTTCAGCCATAGCCACAGTGGTGCCGGTGGCGCCTCCCGCGGGGGCGCACGAAGCTGTGCTGCCTTTATCGATGGCAACAGAAACCGAGCTGCCCCCTGCGGCTCCCGCCACCATGGAACTTTCGCCCCCGGGCGTGGCAGCGACGGGGGCTTCGCTGACCGCGGCTGCGGGGGCAGTGCCCCTGCTGGCTGCCCCGGCTAAACGGCCGTGCGTGCGGCCGGAGCTCCACCGGACACCGCGAGGATTTGTCGTGGCCACTGGCATCAAAAGCCTGTGGGACGCCAGCGCAAGCGCCGGAGGCCCTGCGGCATATGCACCTTCTGCCCCCCTGACGACGCCGTCCACCGCGCGGGGACAGCCGCCGGCCTCCCCGAACGCGGAGGCTTCCGCCCGCGGCGAAACCATTCCTTCGGCTACCGAAGGTAAGGTGGCCGAGCTTACTCCGGTGTATGCTTTTATGCCTTGGAGTGGTCACCCGTATGCTTATGCACAGCGTTGCTCATTCCGGAGGGGAAGCATCCGACGGAACACGGGGCCTCGGAGCACGTGAGTCCTGCGGACTTCGTGCCGCCTCCGGAGACGCTGAGGGCGTGGCGCGGGATTGTAAATGACGCGGCCACGAGCGTCGACCCGCAAGTGCTGCAGGCCTACGGTGCGGGGCGCCTCGAGGACGCGTTCGAGGTGTCTGGGGTGAGGGTAGGTACTCATGCGACCACGCCTGAGTTTAGCTGAGTTTGCTAAGTCTTTTCCCTTCTACAAACACTCGTGCTGGGGCAGGCCCTGCAAGCGGCCTATGCTCGTAGCCAAAAAGCGCTCGAGGATAGGCTGCGGGCCGCCGAGGGGGAGCTGCGCGAAGCCTCTGGCGCCCGCTTTGCCCAGGACGCCCGCATCCGCCAGCTGGAAGCGGAATGCGCCGAAGCGAGGGCGCACGCCGAGGGGCTTGTTGCGTCGGCGCAGGAATCAGCCGCAGCAGCTGCTGATCAAAAGTTCGCGGCGGAGCGGGACGGGCTCCTGGAGCAGGTCGCCGCGCTAGAGAAGGAGAAAGGCGAACTTGCCTTGACTCTAGCGGAGCGCAACCGGACACTGGGCGACGCCTCGGTGGTTGCCTGGGACGCCATGCAAGCGCTGGAGAGCCATCTTCAAGGGCTGGTGGCAGAGGTGCCGGGGCGCGCCTTCGGTCTGGAGGAGCTGTCTCGGACGCTCCGCTGGGTCGGGGATGCCGCCAACGTCGCGCACGACGCGGCGACGTCCTTCTGCACCCACTGCGCGTACACTTCGGCCTGCTTGGTGTGCGCGCTCCTCCAGCACCGCGGCTGTACGCATGTCGCCGGGCTGAATGACCCCCAGCTGGAGATGCCTGGCGGGGCCGGAGTAATGTCCGGCGCCGTCCGCTCCGCTCGCCGTGCCCTTGGGCCCTTCTACGACCGGATCTGGGATCCCGTCGGGGCGGAAGCTGTACGGATCGAGCTCCGGAAGTCGCTCTACGGGACGGGGAGCCTCGGCCAATTTCTGGACGAGGTCCCTCGACGCGATGATGGCGGCGCTGGGCCCTCCGAAGGCGCCGGGAACCCGCAGGTCTGATGCCGCGGTGCCTAGGTGTAGGCGTGCGTTGTACTGTCCCTTGTTTTTGCTAATAAAGCGCACACTTTCTGCATGCATGCTGATTTTCACCTATATCCCGGGCAGCTTCCTTGCTGGGGCCGGCTTCGGGCGGCCGACCTTTCAACCCGACGACGCCTTCGACGCTGGCGAAGGGCCGAAGAGTCGCTCGACTTTTGGGCGAGCCGGCCTTCTTCGAGCGAGGCCCCGACTTTAGCGCGTGTTAAGGACGAACCCGCGGGGTAGCGGCTTAGAGCGGCCGGGATGTTGGCGGACCTTTGTACATGTGATTCTTCCGGTAAGCAGACCTCCTGGCATTTTAAGTTGTGTGCTTTGTGTTGATGCCGCCGTTGGCGACGTAGCTGCGCCAGGGTTCCGTAGAACGGACAGTCCGCAGACTGACGTATGCGGAGGCAGACCTCCGCAGTTTGCCTTGCTTTATAGTCCGGAGACTCGCGCGTGTGGAGGCAGGCCTCGACGCTACGTCTTATTTAGAGTCTGTAGACTAGTGCGTGCGGAGGCGGACCTCGACGCTACGACTTCCTATATAGTCTGGAGACTCGCGCGTGCGGAGCAAGGCTCGACGCTACGTCTTATTTAAAGTCCGCAGACTCTCGCGTGCGGAGCTAGGCTCGACACTACGTCTTATTTAAAGTCCGTGGACTGGTGCGTGCGGAGCTAGGCTCAATGCTACGTCTTATTTATAGTCCGCAGACTCTCGCGTGCGGAGCTAGGCTCAACGCTACGTCTTATTTAAAGTCCGTGGACTGGTGCGTGTGGAGCGAGGCTCAACGCTACGTCTTATTTATAGTCCGCAGACTCTCGCGTGCGGAGCTAGGCTCGACGCTACGTCTTATTTAAAGTCCGTGGACTGGTGCATGCGGAGCTAGGCTCAACGCTACGTCTTATTTATAGTCCGCAGACTCTCGCGTGCGGAGCTAGGCTCGACGCTACGTCTTATTTAAAGTCCGTGGACTGGTGCGTGCGGAGCTAGGCTCAACGCTACGTCTTATTTATAGTCCGCAGACTCTCGCGTGTGGAGCTAGGCTCGACGCTACGTCTTATTTAAAGTCCGTGGACTGGTGCGTGCGGAGCTAGGCTCAACGCTACGTCTTATTTATAGTCCGCAGACTCTCGCGTGCGGAGCTAGGCTCGACGCTACGTCTTATTTAAAGTCCGTGGACTAGTGCGTGCGGAGCTAGGCTCGACGCTACGTCTTCTTTATAGTCCGGAGACTTGTGCGTGCGGAGCTAGGCTCGATGCTACGTCTTCTTTATAGTCCGGAGACTTGTGCGTGCGGAGCTAGGCTCGACGCTACGTCTTCTTTATAGTCCGGAGACTTGTGCGTGCGGAGCTAGGCTCGACGCTACGTCTTCTTTATAGTCCGGAGACTTGTGCGTGCGGAGCTAGGCTCGACGCTACGTCTTCTTTATAGTCCAGAGACTTGTGCGCGCGAGGGCGTCCCCCCGGTGCATCTTTTGTTTATACTCAGTCCCGTCACCTTGGCGACAGCGAGTGCACACGCGAACGTGTGTCTTTGGTTTATACTCGGTCCCGCCCCCCTGGCGACGGCGAGTGCACACGCGAACGTGCGTCTTTGGTTTATACTCAGTCCCGCCCTCCCTGGCGACGGCGAGTGCACACGCGAGCGTGCGTCTTTGGTTTATACTCAGTCCCGTCCCCTGGCGACGGCGAGTGCACACGCAAACGTGCGTCTTTGGTTTATACTCAGTCCCGCCCCCCTGGCGACGGCGAGTGCACACGCGAACGTGCGTCTTTGGTTTATACTCAATCCCGTCACCTTGGCGCAGCGAGTGCACACGCGAACGTGCGTATTTGGTTTATACTCAGTCCCGTCACCTTGGTGACAGCGAGTGCACACGCGAACGTGCGTCTTTGGTGTACGCTGCGGGGACGCGCGCGTTGGCCGAGCCGGCGCGCGCCCTCACCGCGTGCTTGCGTGTAACGAGGAAAAATTAGCGGCAGACGGCGATCTTCATTACATCCCCGTTTGCGCGGGTGAGCAACTACAAAGGGTGAATATACTGACCGTTCGCCCTTGGTGCGGCCGCAGCCTCTAGTCGCTAGACATCTGCAGGGTCTGCGCAGGCGCCTATGGATGACCCCGCGGACCTCCGCGCTATGACGCCGGCTCTAAGAGCGTCGTTGGGCTTCGCGACGCGAGCACCTGGTGCTTGGCTCGATGCGCCGGGCCATATCCTGGTCACCTCGGACGGTGATGATGGTCCGGGGACCCAGGATCTTCATGCACAGATAGCCGTGATGTGGTACCGCGTCGAAGGAGTTGAGGATTGGGCGCCCCAGTATAGCGTTGTAGGGATACGGAAGGTCGACCACGTCGAAGGTGGTATCTTCGGTCCGCACATTGTCATCTCGGCCGAAGGAGACTTGAAGGCCGATCTGGCCCAGCGCCCGCAGGGGCTGTCCCCCGAAGCCCTGCAGTGGGATTCCCGAGGGCCCCAGGCAGCTTCGAGGGATCCCCATCTGGTCGAAGGCCGCCGCAAACAATACGTTCGCGGAACTACCCCCGTCCACCAAGGCGCGCCCCACGTCGCATCCCGCGATGGTGACCCGGATGACCAGGGGGTCCTGATGAGGGAAGTCCACACCTTGGGCGTCATCGGGTGTGAATGTAACTTCGTGCCGCGCCCACTCCGGCGGTGCTTGCGCTGGGTATGCCGCCACGTGATGTAGTCTTCGCGCGTAGGCCTTCTGCTGCCGTGCCGAGGCGAATTCCAGCGCAGAGCCTCCGGATATGACATTAATGACCCTGCGGTAGGTTGCGTCCGGGGCCTGCAACGACAGGAGGCCCTCCCGAGGCTACTGTACATGAGCTTGGATCCGCAAGGTGCCTTCCTGGGGTTGTATTCCCTGCGCCTGTACCTGCATCCCCTGCGTCTGTACCTGCATGGGGGCCTCGTATGGGAATTGGACGTGGGCCACCGCAGGCGGGCGCGCCTCCGGGTTCCTGTCCCTAGCGACGCTGTCGCGGAGCGCCGCGATGGAGGTGCAGTTGCGGGTATCATGATTGCCGCGGCCGTGGACTAAGCACCACAGTCCCTGATGCTGGTCGTCGTAATCGCCACGACCCTTATCGTCGCGGCCCCTGCCACGGCCACGGCGCCCCCGGCCGCCTCGGCCCACTGGAGCACCCTCGTCGGACCCGCCTTCGATGTCGAGGACGTACCGGTTTCGCCTCGACCTTTGCTGGCCGTGCTTGGGCTGATCCGACGACTCCTTATGCGAGTTGTCCCTGCGGTCGGGCGCGTCCCTGGACGACTCCTGCTTACGCTTTCCCTTCGAAGAGCCGCCCTTCGACGGATCTTCGGCTTTGGCCGAGGCTCCGGCCTAGTTAGTGTCGGAGTCGTCACCTTGCCTTCGACGCGCATCCTCCTCCGCCCTGGCATATTCTTCCATCTTGTCGAAGAGCTTCGCCACCGTCTTGATCGGCTTTCGCGCATTGTACTCAGCCATCGGGCCCGGACGAAGGCCCTGGATGGCTGCATTGACGATGGTGGTCTCGTTGACGTCTTTCACTTGACATCGAATCTTGGCGAAGCGTTTGAAGTAGTTCCGAAGCTTCTCCGAGGGTTTTTGCTTCATGGCAAAGAGTTGGTCCGCATCGACCCGGTCGACGTAGTTTCCTTGGAAGTTGTTGTGGAGGCGGACGCGGAGCTGCTCCCACGCGTAGATGGAGCCCGGCTCTATGGTAAAAAACCAAGAGAGCGCCACTCCTTGTAGCGCGAGGGGGAGTCCCTTTGCCTTCGTGGTGTCGTCTCCGCCCGCGGCTTCGATCGCGGTTTCGTATACGCGCACGAACTCACGGGGGTCCGTGTCGCCTTTATACGAGTCGATGGCGCTAGGAAACTTGAAGTCTTCGGGCCATGCCGCCTGCTGCAGCCCCGCCGAGAGCGGGGACTCCGGATCCACGCACCGCAGCGGCACGCGGCTGGACGTGGGGGCTTCACGACTGTCCGCCCTCTCCGGCGTGGGCTCGGACGCGACCACTGGCGCGGCCTGCTGACTCCGAGCCTCTTGCATATCTCTGACGGTTCCGCGAAGGTCCCCTAGCTCCCGCTGGAACGCGTTGAGAGCCGCTAGCAGGGCACTTTCCATCGCCGGTGCAGGCGGGGTCGCCGGTACTCCCGGCGGGCGGATCGGCGCGGGGACGACCGCGTCGTGAGGTCCCGAGCTGCCGGTCGCTCCGTCGTGGCTACTTCGGACCACCCGGTCCGCGCCACCAGCGAGGGTTGCCGTGGGGGCGGCGAGGTCGGCTGCCGCTGCGTCGGCGGGGTCGGCTGTCGCCGCACCCGCGTCGACGTCTTCGACCGCGGGATCGGCCGTGGGGCCCGTCCCCGCAACGCCGGTAGCGGGGCGGGTCGTCGCGGTGCCGGTGCCGGGGGCGATCGTCGCGTCGCCGGTGATGAGTTTGGTCGTCGCGGTGCCGGTGACGAGGTTGGTCGTCACCGCGCGAACGCCGGCGTCTTCGGCCACCACGCCTGCGTCGGCGCCCGCATCCGCTGCTGCCGATGCCGAAGCCCTGGTACTCATACGACGCTCCGGGCCGACCGCCTTCTTTCCCTTCGCCGCCGCTGAAGAAGCTTTTTTCGGTGCCATCTTTTTCCTTCGGTCTTCAGGCTTGTCTTCGTCCTCCCCACGGACGGCGCCAACTGTTGTGGCTACAGACCAAACAGAGAGAGAGATGGTAGTGGAGAGTGATGAAGATAAGTGTAATGGCCTGGGTTCTCCCCATGGCTTGTACTCATATATATGTGCACATGAGGAGTGCTTTTACAGTTATACCCTTACATCTGGTTATCCCCTCTGGGGCAGTTATGTCATTATACATGGCTTATTCTGGGCCTTATGACCTCCCACCAGGCCTGCTGGGTTTAGGTGGGGGCCATCCCTACGACACTATCTGATGTGGGCTTTCGATGCCGAGATAATGCTTGGAGCTAAGAAACTCCACGTAGCTATTGGGATTGGCAAACCACATGACGCCCAACCCACCCCTGAGGAAAATGATCAGTCACTTCATTTTCTCAAGCACCACCTCTGCCTCACTCTCAAGAATGAGTATATGACAGAAAAGAGTGCGCTAGCACTCTGGACCGCACTCAAGAAGCGGTTTGAGAGGCTAAAGTACACCATTCTTCCTCAAGCACAGCAAGAGTGGATCAGACTGAGGTTTGTCAACTTTAAAACGGTCGGGGAGTACAATTATGCCTTGCACAGGATTTGTACCAATCTTCAACTCTGTGGCAAACAGATCACAGATGAGCAAAAGATTGAGAAGACCCTATCCACCTTCCACCCCAATACAGTACAATCCGCACACAACTATCGTCAAGACAGCTACAAGGAGTATGCCGAATTGATTGATATGATGTAGGTTGCGAAGGCTCAGGACAAACTTCTCCGTAAGAATTATGTCACTCAGCCACCTGGGAGCTCCGCTGGCCGTGAGCCAATGCCGGGAGCTACAAGGTGTGAAATCCCTTGATGAAGAGAAGGGAAGGAAGGGTAAGGCCACAGCCCAGAAAGGCAAGTCAGACGCTCCGAGTGAGAATAAGGCAAGCAAGCCAAAGTGGAGTGGCAAGACCTATGGCCAGCAGGACCAAGGTTGCTACAAGTGTGGTAAGTGGGCGCATTGGTCGTGGATCTGTAAAGAGCCACAGCATGTCATTGATGCCTTCCAAACCCAGAAGAAGAAGGATGGCAAAGGGCAGCCTGAAGCCCACTTTGCATTTGTTGAGGGGGAGAGTTCTGAGCAGCTGCCCGTGTTGATGGAGGTTGAGACCATCCCGGCAACAGCACCCCCTTTCGACCTAGAGGCAGCCACCGCCATGATTTCTCTCGAAGAGCAGATCACTCCCGAGAAAATAGCAGAAGAAGTCTCTGATTTTTTTAGTAGATTTAGTCTGATGCATAGAATGCATTTAGACTTTAATTGTCATTTATTTTGTGTGAAAAGGATAAGTTAGAACTTGCATAGATGGTACTTTAGCATTAATTTTCTCGTGATGGTTGGAAGATTTTGAATAATTCATTCATTTATTCAGTTTATAATGGCATGATATATTCTGATATTGAAGTATTTTATTTATGTGTTGATTACCTTCTAATACATGTTAATAAAATATCTTATATTAGAACACGTGTGGCGCCCTATGGAGGAAGTGTGCTTAGCAGACAGCGGCACAACGAATACCATCTTAAGAGAGATAAAGTATTTTTAGTCGATTCGTAAGAATGTTGGCAACCTTACGACAATCGCCGGAAGCGATACATGTATAATTGGTTCAGGAAGAGCCACAATTATACTCCCAATAGCCACAACTTTGATCATTGAAGAAGCTTTATTGTACCCAGAATCGACTAGAACTCTCCTAAGTTTTAAGGATATTCGCGCCAATGGTTTCCACGTTGAGACTAAAGAAGAGTACAGTAAAGAATACCTGCTCATTACGAAGCGCGAAGAGAATGAAAAAATGGTATTATAAAAACTTCCTTCACTAGAAACTAGGCTATACTATACCAACATTAAGGCACCTGCAGCCTACACTGCCCTGAAGACAGTGTTTAGAAACTCTGAACTTTTCTGTCTCTAGCATGACAGATTAGGCCACCCAGGTCTTAGAATGATGAGAAATATAATCAACAATTCCCAAGGGCATAATATTAATGTAAAGAATTTCCTGAATCACGAAGATTTTGTGTGCCCTGCATGTGCCACCGGGAAATTAATTACCAGACCTCCACTCTGAAAGTGAAGGATGAAGTCCCTGCATTCCTGGAACGCATCCAAGGAGACATTTGCGGTCCCATTCAGCCTATTTCAGGGCCATTCAAGTATTTCATGGTGCTCATCGATGCTTCTTCAAAATGGTCGCATGTAGGTTTATTGTCCACAAGAAACCATACTTTCGCAAAACTGATCTCGCAGATCATTCGCATAAAAAATATCTTCCCTGATCATCACATAAAGTCCATCAGAATGGACAACGCCAGAGAATTTACTTCAAAGGCATTTGATGATTATTTCATGGCGATGGAAATTACAATTGAGCATTATGTACCGTATGTCCATACTTAGAATGGTTTGGCAGAGACATTAATCAAGAGAATTAAATTTATTGCCTGACCCCTTTTGCAGAATTGTAATCTGCCAGCTAAATGTTGGGGACACGCAGTCCTACATGCAGCAAATCCCATCAACTTTAGACCATCGGCCTACAACATCCATTCACCTATGCAACTAGCGCAAGGGTCAACACCGACAATTTCTCATCTCAGGAGGTTTGGATGCAAGGTTTATGTACCTATACCCCCTCCACAATGTATGGAAATGGGCTCCCTCTGTAAAACTAGGATATACGTTGGTTATGAGACTGCATCCATAATCAGGTATTTAGAACCCATGACAAGAGATTTGCATGCCGCCCGCTTCACTGATTGCATATTTAATGAGGATAATTTCCCAACATTAGGGGGAGGAAATCAACCCCTTGATGAAAAATATCGGAAAATTACGTGGCAAGCTACAGGAATCCATGCACATGACCCACGACTAGTGAAGCAAATAAAGGGATACAGAAGATCATTGACTTGCAAGCATTAGCAAATCAGCTGACTGATCACTTTAGTGATTTGAAGAGTGTGACTAAGCCGCATGTGCCTGCATGCAATGCATCGAAGAGGGTCGAAATACCAAAGAAAGCAGAAGGTATCCCTAATCCCGTCTAGAGGCCTTAGAATAAAAGGACGAGAACTCCAGCTCCTCGAATCCCAAGTAACCGGGGACGCCCAGTAAAGAAGGATAAGAAGGACTTATCACAGCCGATCATTGAAGTTCCCCAGAACGAGAAGGGGAGCCAGTTGAGACCTGGCACAAGTATGACACCTTCAGAAAAGGGAATACCGGATCTAAATATCCCCATGGAAGAAGAAATCGGCATGGATGTGTGCGTAGATATCGGAGCCGAAAAACTAAAGGGACTTGCCACCACAATTAGAAGAAGCGATGTGCAAGGAGAAGCTTCAGAAGAAGCAATCACTCCAGAAGAAGCAAATCATGAAGAAATAGCTATAAATTATGTACACATGGGAGAGTCCATGAATAGGACAACAACCAATATTGATATCTACTTCGCAAAGAAAATTGCCACAATCATCGATCTTGATCCCGAACCTGCATCGCTCGTTGAATGTAAGAAAAGATCTGATTGGGAAGATTGGAAGAAGGCAATAGAAACTGAATTATTGTCTCTGAACAAAAGAGAGGTGTTTGGGCCCGTATGCCGCACACCTCCCCATGTGCACCATGTAGGTCACAAGTGGAAACGAAGTAGTGAGATACAAAGCAAGACTGGTAGCATAAGGTTTCACTCAACATCTAGGAGTTGATTATAAAGAAACCTACTTCCTAGTCATGAGTGAAATTACCTTTAGATATTTGATCTCAATAGCAGTGAACTTAAATCTAGAAATGAAATTGATGGATGTGGTAACTGCATACCTTTATGGAAACTTGGATTCAGAAATTTATATGGAAGTCCTTGAAGGAATCCCTGTCCCGAACCAAGACAGAGTAAATAGAAATCTGTACAGTGTGAAGCTCAGGAAATCACTGTACAAACTGAAGCAATCTGGCAGGATGTGGTATAATCGCTTAAGCGACTTTCTATGCAAGAAAGGCTACATGAACAATGAAGATTGTCCCTGTGTGTTTATACGACGATCCCAGAATGGATTTTTTATAATCTCAGTGTATGTAGATGATCTAAATATCATCAGGACAATGGAAGACATAAAAGAAGCAAGTTCTTACCTGGAGTCAGAATTTGAAATGAAAGATTTGAGCAAGACCAAATTTTGCTTAGGCTTGCAACTCGAGTATGTCCCTGAAGGAATATTAGTACATCAGTTGACCTGCACCCTGAAGGTGTTAGAAAGGTTTGGCTTTGAGAAGGCATACCCATCAAAAGTACCGATGATCTGGAGGTCTTTACAACAAGAAAATGATCCTTTCCGACCTAGGGAAGAGGGGAGGAAGTCCTGGAACCGGAATTCCCATACTTAAGTGCAGTAGGAGCACTCATGTATTTAGCAAACTGCACTAGTCCGGACATTGCATTTGTCGTAAACCTGTTAGCAAGGTATAGTGCAGAACCTACCAAAAGGCATTGGTAGGGAATAAAGGACATCTTCCGATACCTCCAAGGAAGCAAGGACCTTGGATTGTTCTATAGAAAGCATCAAGATTTGAACTTAATTAGCTATGCAGATGCTGGGTATCCGTCGGACCCGCATACCATAAGGTCACAAAGAGGCTTTGTATTCTTGTGTGGTGGAACTGCAATTTCCTGGAAATCTTCTAAGCAAAGTATTGTAACGACTTCGATGAACCACTCAGAAATTATAGCACCGTATGAAGTCGCACGAGAATGCGCTTGGCTCCGACGAATAATTCACCACATCCAATAGTCATGTGGGATGAATATTGTATAAGCCCCCATAATTATCTATGAAGATAATGCAGCTTGCGTTGCACAAGTGCAGACGAGCTATGTGAAGAGTCATCTCACAAGCATATCAACCACAAATTCTTCTATGCTCATAAATTGCAAAAGATGGACAAGATTAAAGTACCGCATACTAAGTCATATGAGAATCTAACAGATTTATTCACTAAGTCATTCCTTGCATCTAGCTTTGAAAGGTGCGTACGAGGAATTGGAATGATGAGACTTAGAGAAGTGCGGGCTTCAGGGGGAGAATTCTCTAAGGTCCGTTTTTAAACCTTGGCCATGAAGACCAAGTACCCAAAAGAATAAGTTCTGAAGATTGAATGAAATTGGGTGGATTGTAATTTTTTTCCCTTGACGATTTTTCCTGAAGTTTCTCGACCAAGGTTTTTAATGAGGCAATTCATGCATCGCAGCATAACATGTATCATGTACTCGGGTTTTTATGGAGTTTTACGTGGCATAAACGTGTCAGATGAGTGCCCAATGGGGAGTGTTAGGAAATCTAGGCCTGGGCCAGAAGCCTTGGCCCATGGTGGGCACCTCACCGGTAAACTATAAATAGGGAGCCGTACCGGCAAATTTTGTACACATGTAATCAGAAAAGCAATAAAGAAAAATCAGGAGTTCTCTTCACCTCTCTGTGTTTTTAATTTATTATTCTATCTTCTGTGATTGATTTTGTTTTACATTAAGCAGAGGAATTGATCGAACTAGTCTCCAGCGACGGTTTCTCAACATATATTGGAGATGGGGCCCAGCCTGAACGGAAGGGAATTGCTAGGAGCTCTCAAGGCGAACCATGAATGATGGGGAAACATGTGACAGACATAGATAGCACGTCATAATCTGGAGCTCTCAAGGCGAACGAGGCGAACCCGGCGAGGGAAAGGCCCGGCGCCCACTGGAAGGACGGCGCGGTTTTGAAAATGCACAAAGGAGATGACCAACTTTTTTAGAAGCAAAAGAGTGACATTAGCGGACTTTAGACTGTCCTTCTTGCGATGTTTTCTCCACAAAGGAGATGACCAACTTTTTTAGAAGCAAAAGAGTATATCCAAAATCTGCTTTGAACTCTTGGAGACTATCGAGTAGCTTGCTGGTCTCAAGGAGAAAACAAAATCTCAGTGCTGAACACAATGGAGCTATTAACTATGAAGCTGCAGAGTTTACGATTCTGAAAAGTTCAAATGGGGCACTGTTTGACAGTGTTTATATTCTATCAGTTGCTTCAGGTATTACTAGTGGGAAACCATCCAACAATGGATCCTCCTAGGAAAGGGCAGCTTCAGTGATAACTGTTGATCCTAGACATCTAATACCATCACAAAAATCCGCTGAAAAGAATGGTGCCCCTTATCTGGAGAGAAACTCATCAGATCTTGTTGATGGTAATATGTGGGCCTCTTCAACTGGTGTTGTTAGACTTCAATCGAGAAGAAAAGCGGAGCTGTTTCTAGTACGTACAGACGGTTTCTCTTGGACTAGAGAATAAGTAACAGAGAATCATCTTTGGCTTTTACTCATCCTAGCACCCAGCAACAGATGCTCATGTGGAAATCTCCTCCAAAGACTGTCTTCCTATTGAAAAAATTAGGTGACGAGCTCATGGAAGAGGCTAAAGAGGTGCATACTGAATTCCTTTTTCGAGTGCATATATATTGCTTGTCATTCATATATTAAAATACTCTGCATTTCTTTCTTGTATCTGGTAGCGAAATGTAGCTTAGTCATCTCAAAAAAGACTGGAAGACTAAAAGTTCCTGCATGTGAATGATGTATTGTTTGCACATATAATGAATTTAGGGCTTGCGAGATTTTTTACTTGAAATTCATGTTCCGAAGGCTCTTACCTTTTTAAGTTGTTCAGTACTGAGTACAACATGAATTTGTAGTAAGATGTGGGACTACATAGAATTAATTGAAAGTTTTTTAGTATTGTATCAGAGAGATCATTAGTTAGTGAACTAATATAATAATTTCTCTCATAGTTTGGAAATGCTCTGAGTTTACATTGTAGAAAGATTTGCGTCGGTCAACAAGTGCCGATTAAAAGGGTTTGCTTCAAAATTAAAATAAGCTGTATGAAGCCCTGGGATACACTAATGGGGATATCTGGCCAGTTATTGAATTGCTTGGAGAACATACCCCTTTTTTATATGAATTTGATTAAATGGTAGGTCTCATTTCTTAGCTTCGTTACACCCTATTCATATTAGCTTCTAAATGCTTTTTTTACAGTAAATGACTTTACTACAATATCCAGCTTTCAAACGGAGTGTCTTTTTAAGATAGGATGTCCTAGTCGATTGTAGTACTAACTATAGTCATTATATTTATATCAGCCAAAATCATATACAAACATCTTTCTATAAATTTTTTTATAAACTGTTACTATTCATAAGCCAAAACTAATATAAACAGTTGCTACGGCTTCCTTTTCTAGACCATGCAGAGGCCGCGCCGCCACGCTGAGGGCGGACATTCAGATTTGATGGGTGATGTGTGTCCTTATAGCTGCAATCTGTCGGTTACCTTTTTTTTTACCACGTTTATTATTCAGGTTCGGCACCATCGCTTATGCCTTTCTCTTGTACACGCGCGGGGGGTATGTGGGGCCTAATGCTCCAATCCCAGAGATATTTGCTTTACAGAATAGGTGTGACGTTTTTATCTTTATGTAATTCAGTCGTTAGCACTGTATTTGCTTACCCTGTTCCTGCCTTCTTTCATATGATCATATCAACTAATTAAGGAATTATGTAAACCTTTATCAAGTTCCTACAATGTATTACTATTAGACCATGTGGATGATCGTAAATAAAGAGATGATGAATAATTGACATCTGATTTGCTTTGGATTTTGCGTTTGTGAAAGACTTGGTCGTTTGCAGTGGAAGACTTTGTCTTTGAGTGGTTGTGTGCAGCTTCGAGTGATATCAGACCACAGACATTAGACTACGACCACGGCAGCTTACGACCATGTTTAGCTTACGACAATGGCATGCTACGACCACGGCAGCTTACGACCACGTCTGGCTTACGACCACGGCAGCTTTCGACCACATCTAGCTTTCAACCACGTCTGGCTTCGACCACGGCAGTACGACTTCGACCTTTCGACCACAGCAGTACGGTAGCACTCCACATACAGCCAAGCTGGGATACTACCATGGAACGTCGTCGCCAAGAATAAAGAGAAATAATAAAAGATAATAATAGAATTCATACACAAATTGAAACTTTAAAGTACTTTATTAAAGTAATCAATGGAAGCTGAAAATGATGTTCGGTTGAGCGAACCGCCGTTCAGCCCCGCGAACACGCGTTCGGCCGCGCGAACGGATGTTCGGCCGTGCCTCTGCCCCCAGCCACTGGCTGCCATCGCCGATCGCCAGCCGTCGCCAGCAAAACGTGCGCAAGGGTGCGTGCGTGCCACCGCCGCACCTCGTGCCGCCACCGTCGTGCCATGGCAGCGCGTGCGGTGCGAGCGCTACTGTCGCTTCGCCGGACGGCCGCCGGTCACCGCCGTCACCACCGAAGCCCCAATGCGACCGCACGAACGAGTGAGTGAGAGAGAGAGAAGATTAGATTGAAACCTGGATTTGGAAAAAAAAACCCACGCACGAAAAGAGAAGAGAGGTCCCCCTTTTTAAGGCCATCTTTAGATTAGGGTTTGTTTTTATTTATTTATTATAATTATTATTATCTTCATTATTATTATTATTATTGAGTGCTACAGCTCTCCCCCTTAAAAATGATTTAGCCCCGAATCGACTACTCCATAAGTTAACTTACGGAATTGAGAGCAACAGCTGAAGTAGAACAAGGCAGCAAACCTAGGGAGAAGAGATCGGGGTACTTTGCGCCCATTTGGGACTCCAACTCCCAAGTAGCTTCGCGCTCGGTCTGGTGGGACCACAACACCTTAACATAAGTAAGAATCCGACGCCACAGTTAACGTTCTGAATGCTCTAGGATACGGACCGGCCGTGCCACAACGGACAGGTCCTCTGAAACCTCCGAGGTGGGCAACTCCAAAACTTGATCAGGGTCATTCAGGTATTTCCTCAACATAGAGATGTGAAGACGTTATGGACACCAACCAGGGAAGCAGGCAACTCAAGACGATAAGCAAGCTTCCCTATTCGCTCTGTGGTAGGAAATGGTCCCACATAACGAGGGTTTAGCTTTCCTTTTGCTCCAAACCAGACCACTCCCTTGGTCGGAGAGACCCTCAAGAGAACCTGATCGCCCACTTCAAATTCCAACGACTGACGTGAACGACTGGCGTAGCTCTTCTGATGACTTTGGGCGGAAAACAAATTATTCCTGATGAGATCGATTTGCTCCTTCCAATCCCTGACCTGCTGAGGTCCAAGTAACTCTTTCTCTCTAACCTCATCCCAATGGAGGGGAGAGCGACAAGGTCGGCCATAGAGTGCCTCGAAAGGAGCCATACCAATACTGAGTGAAAACTATTGTTGTAGAAAAACACTGCCAGTGGTAAGTGATTTTCCCAACTGCCCTTCCATACAAGTATGCAAGAACGCAACATGTCCTCTAAGGTGTGAATGGTCTTTTCAGATTGACCGTCGGTTTGAGGATGGAGAGCAATGCTAAAATTGAGTTTTGTGCCCAGATTCTGATGCAAACTCTTCCAGAAATGGGAAACAAACTTAGCGTTGCGATCTGAGACAATTGACTTAGGAACACCATGAAGACGGACAATCTCCTTTATGAAAATGGTAGCAAGATCGCTGATAGAATAAGTAGTCTTGATAGGAAGAAAATGGGCTGTCTTGGTGAGGCGGTCAAAAATTACCCAAATAGAATCCATTCACTGGGGTGACTTAGGAAGACCAACCACAAAGTCCATAGCAATGTCCTCCCATTTCCATTGGGGAATCTCCAAAGGCTGCAGGAGGCTAGCAGGACTACGGTGCTTGGCTTTTACTTGCTGGCATATCACGCATTGTGACACAAACTTGGCTATAACATTCTTCATCCCTGACCACCAAAACTGACGTTGGAGGTCTTTGAACATTTTAGTCTCACTAGGATGAATGGAATAGGGAGTTTTATGAGCCTCACAAAGAATATCCCTCTTTAAGAATGAATCTGAAGGCACCCAAATGCGGTTTCGGAATCATAATAGTCCTCTATCATCCGTGGCAAAGTCTGGCCCATGAGGTTTTGCTCGAATCACCTCTCCACGGGAGTGTCGAAGCTCTGACCCTGCAGCTTGGGCCTCGAGCACAGCATCAAACAAAGGAGAGGAGCTCACTGATAAGGCTAAAAAGGCCAAGCAAAGTGTGGTCTGAAGGTCCTTCAACTCCTCCTGAACTGAAGTAGGAATGAGTACGCCATCACTTCGCTTCCTGCTAAGGGCATCCGTCACCACATTAGCCTTGCCTGGATGATAATTAATGGTAAGGTCATAATCCTTTATCAATTCTAACCAGCGACACTGCCTCAAATTTAATTCTTTCTAGGTGAGGAAGTACTTCCACTACTAGAAAATCCCCCTAATGCCACGAAACACATTGCAACAGCACAAAATTTGTTGCAATAGGTAGGCCTTATTGCCACAGTTTGGAAAAAATGTTGCGATATGTGGTCAATATTGCCACTAATTTATTGCGTTGCAAAAATCTTGACTTTCGTGGCAAGAGGTAGGTGTTATTGCCACCACTTTCAAAACCATTGCGATTAGCTGACAATATTGCCACGCAATTTCCTGCGTTGTGATAATCTTGAATTTCGTTGCAATATGTTGCTGTTATTGCAACGAAATTCTAAGTGGTTGCGATGAGTTGACAATATTGCAACGAATTTATTACGTTGCCATAATCTTTAAATTACGTTGCAAAAGATTGCTATGTATTGCAACGAAATTGTAAAGCGTTGCATCAATAAATGTTTTATTGCCACGAATTGATTGCGTTGTCATAATCTTTAACTAGTGTTGTAAAAGGTTTGTATATGTTGCAACGAGATTGTAAAGTGTTGCATCAATAAAGGTTTGCCACGATTTAAATTTGTTGGAAGAAAAACTTGTTGGGTGGCAAAAAGTAATTGTGTTGCCACAATTTATTTAAGCGAAAATAGAAAAAAAAAGCATGTCCTAGGTCTTGAACCCAGGATCTTCACGGTCATAAACCTTTTTATTACCACTAGGCTAGGCATGTGTTTTGTTCAAATATTTGTGCACTTATTCTTTTACAGTATTTGCGTTATGGGAAAGGACACGTGAGTAACCCCTGGGAAATCAATCTCGCTGACGCGGATACGCTCATGTCTTGCATTTCTCAGTTAAATATATTATTTAACTGGAAGGAATTATTAAATATTATCAGATGAACTCTAATTTAATTGGGTATTTAATGATTATACTTGGAGATACAGAGCTACCACTATTTTATTTAATTATATACAGGCCCATACTCGATCTGTACAAGCCTAAAGTAAAAAATGCGTTTAGAAGATGATGAGGACATCTAGATTGGTCCGATTACGCGAGCACGAGCTAAAACGATTAATCAACAGGTGAACTCGCTCTTAATTACATATGGCTTTATTTTACATGAGAGTTGGCTACTACCTAATGCTAGTATTTTAATTGTTCTCAGGTTTATACGGAAGGCAATTAATAAAGAAGCATGCACAGCCGTGAAGCCACTTATAGTCAAGGAATTTATCTAGTCAAGACATGCAAGCTGTGAGAGACAAGCTACTATTCTAAACTCAAAAATCATGCACAACTTATGAAGATACACTTCTAGTGATGAGGACATCTCTACGTCGTTGACCACTCCGAATAATCATGAAGCACCAAAAGGCCCAATTACTAGAGCACGAGGCAAGATTTTAAATAAATAGGTGAATTTGTTTCTTAATGAATTTCTTTGTATTGATAAGGACAATATACTACCTCAAGCCAATTTTTTGTGCATTCTTAGGTTTGAAAGTCGTGAAGGTTTTGGAAATAAAGAGGGAAAACTCGAGCAGCCGAGCAATCAAGGAAGTGTTATACAGCTGAAGGAGACGATCATGTGACTAAGGAAAGAAAGGAAGAAGATCTGCGTATCTCGTTTCTTAATTAAAAGTCTGAGTATTTGTTTAGATCATTGAGTCTGAACTCTAGTAATAAGAGTGGGCTTAGGCCTATATATGTAGTATGTGGAAATTTAGCCCATGCGCGTGTGTGTGGAGAGAATTGGACTCGGATGCACTTGTGTACACGGACTTCTGGCCGCCGCCGTTGTATAAATACGTGCGCACGGACGGACAAGAGAGGGGACCGACTAGAAGTTATTTGGAGGGACCACTACGTGACGGAAGTTTGGCCATCAGAACAGTAGATGACTAGAAACTTTGAGTTCTTATTTTGTACATGTTTCTTGAGTTTTTGTTAGCCACAAAAATTCCATAGAAATTTGAGAGTTCTTACAAATCGAGATCGTTCAATCTTTCCGCTGGGAATTAGGAGCGCGATAAGGTTTTTGCTTAGTGATCGTGAAGTCCGACACGTATGATCTTGCGAATTAAAGAGTGTTCGTTCTTGCATTGGCAACGGAGGATCGCTACAATTCGAGAGGCTATACGTGAGTATATATCCAATCCTACGTCGAGTCGATCGGGCGACCCCGTATCATCTTGGTATCAGAGCCACATTTTACTCGGTAAGATCTTATCCCTTTAAATTTCAGTTTATTACCTGCTGTCCTACGATCGAAAACCAAAAATAAAAAAAATCCAAACTCTAGTTTTGCATCTGTTATTTTTTTAGTGAGTTTGGTTAAGTCTTTATCCATTAAAATTTTTGTTTAGGTGCTGATCGTCGTGTTCTTTTGCGTCGCTTAATCATTGTGTCCACATAAAAAAAATCAATCTATCCTGTCCAGCCGTATCTCGGTAGCGAGTCAATAAAAAAAATCGATCTACTGTGCTCCGCGTCAACTTGTTGAGTTCGACCGAAAATTTCATACCTACAGTCGAATCAATTTGTGGCTTGCTGTCCGTTTGAACCAACCGAAGTACTATCCGAACCAAAGTTTGTTTCTAGTCTGGCCGAAAATTTTGACTACTGATCGGTTTGTACATGCAAGAGTTGAATAGTCTTCTAGCTCCCATACGAACCATTGTCTGTTACCTGGCCGAGATTTTTTTTTGGGTTGCTAGCATAAGTTACAAAGGACTCAACTTGATCTGTTGCTTTTAGATTTCGGATAGATCTCTTGAGAGTTTCCATCCGAGTCCACACATGAGAATTTTGGTGATTGTGTCCATCAATTAAATCTGAATTGAGCCTCTTTCGGATCCTAGTCAGAAGTTCAGTACACTTGCATCTTGAAATCTTTTTAACTTGGAATTGTATGAATCTGCACAATTAACATACCCAACCAACAATTTAACACTAAAAATCTTTTTTAACTTGGAATTGTATGAATCAACACAATTAACATACCCATCAAATTTGGAGATCAAACCAACAATTTAACATGATGGGATACAGTGGCGGAACCAGAAATGAAGCAAGAGGGGGGCTAATTTATGACAGAATTAAAACATCACTAGATTGCAATTAAACTATATCATAGCATAAGTACATAAGCACTAACATAACATGAGCTAAGCAACTTAGCATTAAGAAAGCAATTCAAAAGGTATACTAATAATGCACCGAGTAATCACAATGAGCTGACCTCAACTTATCAAAAGGACCAAAACACCTTTTAAAATCCAAGGGTACTGCATTGGAAGGCAAAGAGACACTGGGAATTCATGTTAATTTGTTGTTCTGTCATAGAGAACATATGGATATAATCAGATTAAACAAACATCAAAGCGAAAGAAAATAAAACACTGAACATTAGCACAATAGCTAAGAACACAAATGTGTCACTCTGTCGTCATCCATCTTATTTTCACTTACTGGAGGATGACCATTGACCAAGGACATTGAACTAAGCCATGAATGGCTAATACTCCACAACATCCACCCAGTCCACCATAGCATCATTACATTTTTACTAAGGACCAATTTAAACCCCAAGATAACCAATAGTTCTCTAACATCTAGCAACATTTGCAGAAATGAACAGACGACAAGCATCATTTTGTGAGTGGCGATAACAAACAAGGAAATCTTCACGAAAGTATTTAGATAAAGACATGCCAAGCAGTCAGGATGCACATATACACGGTTCAAATTTTTTGATCCAGCCCTGGAAACACTTTATCCACAAACAAACACCAACACCAGTACACCACCCAGCCCTCACCCAGAAGCACTAAAGCAGATTGCTCTACTCAGATGGGCAGCAGGGATGTCCCTCATAATATGTATTCCCAATTCCAAATCGGTCAACCTACACAAGCATCACAACCATGATCACCTTGGCCTCAGATGCTATGAACCGTCACACTATCCATATCTTCCATTGCAAAGGTATCAAGCATCAAGCAAGCAAGCAACAGAAAATAAAAACACTCCGCTCATCCGCTGCGTCTCATAGAACTAGAGTTAATTATTTCTGCTAGGATTTGGCATTATTGCTAGAATAACAAAAAATGTCTTAATTGAAGCAAACATTCGGTCATTTAATCCATATAAGAATCAGATTTTACAAATACCATTGGAAGGACTTTAATAAATTTTTTGAAGTAATAGAGTTGATCTATTTGATAAGAAAATTTTTAATCGTTTCATGTCCAGTATTGACTAAAAGTAAGTTGTTTAAATATAACTGAGGGGGTACTATACAGTAATTATGATTTGAAATATATATGTTTACTTTTGTACTGCCCTTTTCTTTGCCTTTTTGCCAAATATTGAAGTAAGCACGATAGCAATGACTATAGCAACTAGAAGAGCGCCAATAACTCCATGTAGACCATACTCTTTCACCAGAGGCACATCACTTGTGGCAATTCTTTGTAGAATGGACATGTTTGAATTCTCACCAGTAATTTTTCCCATGACTTATGCTATATCTGGAACATCAACTGTAGCAATTCAAAATTTCAGCTCACAAAAGTAAACATATTAATCAGTACGCTAGTATGTTACAAAGAAGAAATCACTTTGATGTGCTCAACTTTATACATAAATGGAATAGGGGAAAAGAATATAACTAGAGCGAATGCAGCATGGGGAAATGATCCCACAGTAAAGAAGCGAATGCAGCATGTTTCTGCAGAGTGAACAACTGAACGTTGCAAGCTGACTTGTAGATGCAGTATCACATACCAGTCCAAGTATTTTGGATAAACAAGTACATCCTTCTGTCCATGAAAAATTTGTTTGCAACAAAGTTTCATATTTACAAATTCATGCTTTGTAACAGCTAACAGTACTTGTACATTTACTATTCTGAATCATTACTTATTAGGCATCATGTTAATAAAGTCACTTTTCTCAATTTATACTGTGCCAGGTTGATCGGAGAGATTTGGAATATCAAGTTTGATTGCGTTGGGGCAGATCCAGAAGTTGAAGTTGTCGAGTTAGAACTTGACAGGGCTTATATCACATTTTACAACTTGATGTATATCAAATCGAAGCTTGGGTACTCTGGGAGGGACTTCTTATTTTATAAGAAGCGATGTGGTAGGGCTCAAGCAAAGCTCGAGGCGCTCGATTTTAACCACCAAACAGAAGCCATGCTATCAGAGAATGAGAGGGAGCAACAAATCAGATTTGTGCTGACAAAAGATCAACCGAGAGGTTTGCAAGTGAGCATAACCCCCATCAAGCGACCAAGGCAGCAGCCAAATGGTGATGAACCAACTTCAGGAGTAGATATTGATGCATACAAGAAATGGCTTGCAATACTGCAACGCGAAGACCCAGAGACACGTAAGTTAAGTTGCCAGACTCATTGCATTTAATATAAGATGTGTTGTTTCGACTAGACAGCTAACATATTCGTTAAGTGCAGCTTTACAAGATGACTACAGGGAGGAAACAATCCTAACTTATAAAGCATGGCTAAGGCAGCAAGGCGATCTTCCAGAAATCAGTAATTTCTTTTGATCATTGTCAGAGTACTAACATGTAATGTAATTTTTGCAAACGGTTAGAGACTGTTACAGTAGCCAGTTGGATCTGTAGGGATTATTATTCATTATCCAGACTCCAGAGAGTAGAGATTAGAGACAGTTTTGTATCTGATTGGTGATTGCCCATCTACAATTCTAGCTTACTGCATCCCCTTTAGTTGAAATCTTAAATGCTGGAACTTCTGGAGATTAAGTGTTAAGTGCTTGCAAGTTGCAACTGCAGTGAACTCATACTAATTCAGTTGGTGTTGCAGTTCTTTTTATGCTATCTAAAACTGAAATCCTTGTTTGTAGTGTTCTGTCTGTTAGTACAGCCGTACAGGAGATGTTCTTTTATACTGAAGTGAACTGAGGTTTTACATCCATAGGTTATTAGATGTTTACAGTGTTTGGTCTGTTAGCACAGAAGATTATTTTACCTGATCACAGAAATCCTTCTGTGTACCTTTGCATCTGATGTTGGATATATATGCAGTATCATATTTAGATCAGCATAGCCAAGATGATGAAATACTAGCTGAAGAGGAAAGTCATGGCAGCAGCGAAACTCCTCCGTGTTGGCCATCTCATGCTAGACGTCAAAGGAAAAAACATGATGGTATATTTTGCTTTGAACAATTTTTATTTTAAGCTTCAAAACTTCCATTCTGAATGTGTCTAATCATTTAATTGTAATTGGTTTCTAACTAGCTTCCGGCGGAGGCTTCAAAAAAGAGGGACGTGGTACCCTTAAGGGTATAGCAGCAGCCAACAAACGAATAAAGAGTGGTGATCAGAAACTTAAGATTGAATTTTCATCTAGGCTTGGAGGTCCCATAGGAGACAACAGCCGTGCTTTTGTGGATGAAGTGGTACTGTTTACAAAGAAAAGGGCACCACTCATTGGAGTCAAAAAGTGGAAGGATATAGAGCCTAATGTCATAAATTCAATAGCATCCGATGTACTGGTACGTGCATATTTTTTTGTTGCCTAAGCATGCACAGTCCTAGGTTACCAAATAATTCACCTTTTCTTTGTCTTTAAACTTAAAACAGCAAAGGTGGGACATTCCAAGCACTGTGGATGAAAAGGAAAAGATATGGTCGATTGCCAAAGAGAGGTACAAAGGATGGCGATCAGCTTTAAGTTCTACATACAAGGCATACAACACTTATGCCGAGAGGATGAAAAATAAGCCCGCAGATGTAGACATTGTTGAGTGGCACTACTTGCAGTTGTATTTTGGATCTGAAAAATTCCAGGTTCGGTACCATCTCCTATAATTTTACTATACACTTGCAAATATGGAACAAAATAGATGAAAGTTTTGAACACTTTGTTTCTTTCAATATTTCATTTTCTAATCACATTTTCATAGCAATCTGTATATGTCATTCATTGGCCTCTCCACCTGTAGTTGAATTAGTTTATCAAGTAGATGTATTTTCCTCTAAATACATGCTTGTCAAATAAATAGTTCAGTTAATGATCTCATATATCTTTTGAAGCACAATATCAGATTATCACTTTAACAAAGTATTGCCACTATATTCTTCTTGGCCGGCTTCAATTTTCTTTGCTATATTCTCTGAAACAGAAGGTGCTTTAGTGAAATTACTTGCTGAGAAAAGTGTTTTTAACGTGAACAACCAAGCTATAATACAAATTCCAGGATCGATAGCATTTCCTTTAATTAATACATTTTTCTACTGATTTCAGAAAATTAGCAGCCAGAACTCTGAAAACCGTTATAAACAAAAGACTATGCACATCATGGGAAGCAGAACGTTTTCTCGAATAAGCTATGAGCAGGTAATTATGACATACTAATATGGTTCTTTTTCATCAAGGACAAACTTATATGATACATTGTTCCCATCTTTTAGAGAGACCCTGTAACTGGTGAAGAGCCAAATGATTTGAATCTTTGGATGATTACTCACATGAAGAATGGACAATGGTCAAACAATGCTTCGAAGGATGTCTATGTTAGTAAATCATAAATTTCACTAGTCACAACATGCTTCAATATATTGTGCATCCATTCAGTTCTGAATTCTACTTACTTCAATTATGACCTTCCGCTTAGGATAATGCATGCAACCGAATTATGGAGAGAGAACAACAATCTGACTTATCCAGCCTTACAAGAGAAGAGGAGAATGTTTTTTTCCAGTCATCGTACAAGGAAACCACAGGATGCAAAGCAACTAGACTTCATGGTCATGGGTACTTGTCGAAATATCCAACACAAAGTCGTATGCTGAATGTTCAATTCCTAGAACAAGCTCGTGCTACAGCTGCAACCAACCAGAAGAATATTGAGCTCCAAGGTGAGGTAGAATCGTTAAAAGAGAAACTTGAAAAAGAAGTTGCTGAACGGGAAAGGATATTGGAAGAAAAAATGCAACAGCTTCAAGAAGAAGAGGACAAGAAAAGACAAGCATTAAGAGAAGAAATGAGGAAAGAGATGCTTGCAGCCCTTGCAGAACAAAGGGAAGCCACATTACAGCAGGTATAAAATTGTATCATTGTTTCGACCAGCTCCAGTCCTGGAAACTTTATGCAAACTAAATTGTTTTATCATTTTTTGTATGCAGACTAATCCTGAAAGCATCGTCCAAACTAATCCTTCTGCAGCTACGCCTGACACAACAAACACTGTTGGCAACAAACGTTCAAATAAAAAAGGAGGCACTTCTCAAAAAAACAATGCTTCAACGTATTACATTTCCTCACAAAGTCTAAGGAATGCTGCGTCAAAACGTGTACTGGCAAGGAACGGACAGGTATGAACTGCAGTATGTTATATTTTGATGACAACAACCAGTTGATTCAAGGGTTTTGTTTTTTTAATCAACACCTGCTGCTGCAATACAATTACAAACTGTCTTTCCGAAGAACAGATGCAGTCCAACATAGTTAATTATTTAACTCATTTGTAACATATATAAGTATTTTAAAATATCAGAATATTAAGAGTGACATAAATTTTAGTTTCAACGTAACTCTCTTCGTTATTATCCATCTCAATCTCCACTTTAGTTTATCTGCATCTTGGAACATGTTTATCTTAGCTGGCAGATGACATAAATTATGAATACTTGGTAATCTTTATTTAACTTGCTCAGTAATTTAATCAGTTACTTATTAATGTTTTTCCTTGTTTATCTTAGCTGGCAGATGACATACCTGGAAATGATCTCCTAGGCTGATTTGTAGAGCCTCACCTTTGTCATAATGTACATGTGAGTTCTCTGCCAAAGCTTGGCATTACAGTAGGAAGAGTTATCCTTGTCTTGTTCAGTCTTATAAGTTAGATGTAATGCCATTTAACTATGTATGCTGCATGGACAATTCTTCAGAGTTCAGACTAGTGTTCACATTTTCAGTAAATTATTTCTTTGAGTTTAAATAATCTTGTGCAATGGAAGGTTGTATTTATCTTTGATACATACTATTTGTTTGTCAAATCTTTATCAAAATTGATGGCCAGGAATATTGTTTGTGTATTTAATAAGCAGCTTTGTAGGAAGGGCTTGTAGCAGGTTGAGATTCTGATATAATTGCTTGCAATGTGTGCATGTCATGTTTCTGTAAGATTAAGCTGTGATTCCTTTGTTCTTTTCAACAGGATCACTCGGACTCGGAGTCATGGCAAGGTCAAGACAAGATAGCAGAATGCTGATGCAAACAAGCTATGCCGAAGCCTAATATAGCTAGAATATTTATGTTATATCAATTTTAGTTACCAGTTTTCAATGACATTGTTATAGTAATAGTAACCTTTGCTTGATGATTGTACAAACTATTTTGCTGGCAATATATTACAATTAATGATGGTTTCATTCCATATTGTTGTTGCAAAATTAATAATTATTTAATTCTATTCAAATGATGTTTAATAACCGAATTCAGATTGCAAAATGCATTGCCACATAAACCTTCTGTTATAATATATGTAAATGCAACATTTGTACTTCGTTGTTATAAGGGCCTATTGCCACCAGACAGATTGCGTTGCAAAATGCTTTAATGCAATGAAACATCCTTCGATGCAACAAATATTGTTACCACGAGCTAATTTCCATGGCAATAGATCCTATCGCCACCAGATACATTACGTTGCAAAATGCTCTAATGCCATGAAAAATCCTTCGTTGCACCAAAAATTATTGCCACGAAACATCCTCTGTTGCAAAAAAGATTATTACCACGAACTTATTTCCATGGTAATAGGGACTATTGCCACTGGACGTATCGCGTTGCAACAATGCTCTAATGCAATAAGAAATGAGCGTGGCATTATAACCTATTACCACGAAACAACGACGTGGCATTAGCTCCTACTGCCACGAAACATATGCGTGGTAATAAAGCCTTTTGCAACGGATTGAAAAGTGGCAATATACCTTATTGCCACAATATGGTATGTTGCAACACCTATCAACTGCAACGCATGATTACGTTGCAATTAGCATTGCTCTTGCAATAGGACGCAAAACTGTTGCAAAGACCTTTCGCCACTCACTTTTTTGCAACGGCTGCCAACGAAGTAATATTGTGGCAATTGGTAGTTGTTGCCACGGTTTTGGCCCTATTGCCACGATTTTTCGCCGTTGCGTTAGGGGGATTTTCTAGTAGTGTTCAAACTCTTGTGATCAGTGAGACTTCAAACTCTTGTGATCAGTGAGCATGTTGCACTTCTCACTGTAGAGATAGTGACGCCAAATCTTGAGGGCGAAAACCACTGCCCCCAACTCCAAATCATGGGTAGGATAATTAAGCTCATGCTTCTTTAGCTGGCAAGCTATCACCTTATCCTCTTGCATAAGGACATAACCTAATCCCAACCGAGAGGCATCACAATAGAAAGTGAACTTCTTCCCTTCCTCGGGCAAAGCGAGAATAGGAGCGGTGATGATACGCTCCATCAAGGACTAAAAACTGGACTCACATTCCTCCGTCCAAAGGAACCGCTCCCCCTTCTGAGTCAACTTAGTCAAAGGCTTGGCGATGGAAGAAAACCCTTCAACAAAGCGACGGTAATACCCGACCAACCCCAAGAAACTGCGGATCTCCGCCACGTTACTGGGTCTCGGCCAGTCCACTACTGCTGCAATCTTGGAAGGGTCCACGGAAAGTCCTTTACCGCTAATGACATGCCCAAGGAAGCTGACAGAAGAAAGCCAAAAGGCATACTTCTTCAATTTAGCAAACAGTTGTTGCTTCCGAAGAAGGTCTAGAACAATCCGAAGGTGGTGCTCATGCTCCTCCACGGTACTGGAATAGATCAATATATCATCAATGAAGATAATGACAAACTGATCCAAATACTCATGAAACACCCAGTGCATCAGATCCATGAACATTGCCAGAGCGTTAGTTAAACCAAATGGCATCATCAAGAACTCAAAGAGACCATATCGAGTGTGAATGGCTGTCTTTGGAATATTAGAAGCCTTGATCTGCACTTGGTGGTAACCGAACTACTGATCTATCTTGGAAAAGAACTTAGCACCCTTAAGCTGATCAAAGAGGTCGTCAATGCAAGGTAAAGGGTATCGATTCTTGATGGTCACAACATTAAGAGCTCAATAATCGATGCGCATGCGCAGACTCTTGTCTTTCTTCTCCACAAAAGTGATCGGAGAAGCCCACTCTGAAGTACTACACCTGATAAAGCCTTTGCTCTGAAGGTCATTTAATTGATGTTTCAATTCCTCCAGCCCAGTGCGCGACAGACGATAGGGAGCCTTGGCGATAGGTGTGGTGCCCGGAATAACATCAATAGCACACTCAACCACTCTGACTAGAGGAAGGCCTGGAAGCTCGGCTGGAAAGACATCAAGAAATTCCCGAACAATTGGCATATCTTCTGGTAATGGCCCGAAGGCAAGCTTCTCTAGCATGGCAAAAAGACACCCGGACTTGGCCATTTCACGGCGACCAAAGTAAGAGGCCAAGAATAAGAGACTGAGGTATCGCTCCTTGCCCTGATAAACAATTTCCCCATCATCTTGGAAAAGAATAACCTTGTGGTCAAAACAATAAATGATAGCATGGTGACGAGATAACCAATCCATGCCCACAATCAGGTCAAAGGGGTAAATTGGCACAACCACCGCATCAATGCAAAAAACATGACCTTCAATCTCCAAAGCCACATTGAGATAGGTTAAATTGCTAGAAAGAGGTCCATTAGTGGTGGATACCAACACCGGAAGCTCCAACGTACTAACTGGAATTGAATGCTGTTGAATAAAGCGAGACGCCAGAAAGGAGAAACTAGCCCTAGAGTCAAACAATGCAAGAGCAGGATGAGAGTGCAATGTAACCATACCTAAAAAGTAGGGCGAGTGTGAAAACAAGCTAAGGAAAAGGATAAGTAACATCTGAAAGCAAGCGTGAAGGAAAAGATGGGTTACCGTGCACAACATCAGAACGATGGTGTGACTCCTGAGTCGGTAGTGCATAGAGACGCGCATCCATACCATCAGGAGTAGTAGCGATGGGAGTAGGAGCCAGAGCTAGAACAACTGGAAGTGAATAACAAATGAAGCTACACAATGAAGGAAATGTTCGATGGAAACATAAAACATATGGATAACTTACCCGCCCTCTGGTGGTCAGCAGGTGAAAAAGCCAATTGGTTCACCGTGCCAGCCGGAGCCTTGCGCTTCTTGATCAACCCCGGTGGAAGGATGGAATCAGGGTTCTGAGAGCACACAATAGTCTTGTGTCCTTGGATCCCACAAGTGTGGCACTTGCCAGAATAGCCACAGTCACTGCCCTTATGATCCCCACCACAGCGGTAACACACCAGCTTCTTTCCAAAGGTTCCCTGAGCTCCTGAGTTACTCCCGCCCTTGGGGTGACGAGAAGGAGAGGAAGACCGCGGGCGCTTTTCATTAGAATGAGCCTTCTTGGAGTCCCAATAACTGGACTCACGCCGTGGCTTAGAAGAATAGGGCCTACAAAAGCAAGAGATTTAAGGAATCTCGGTCAAACAAGGAATTTAGATAAATTAGAGGTTGAACTAAAAGACAATTGAACCTCTCCTTGCTGACAGCCTTTTGGGCCGCGGTCTGACGGAGCTGGTCCTCCATACTGGGTTTGAGTTCGCTCATCGTTCCTGACATACTGATTGCTCAACTAACTTGCCATTTTTAAGGTCATTTTTTGCCTAATGACTAGCCATGTTTTTTTCAGCTTTTTTTTTGGTAACCATGCAAAAAGAATCGCATGTCATTTCATTAAGAGGGAAGAAAAGGTACAAGGTACAAAACAAATGGATCCCAGTGTTTAGAAGAAGAGGAGAACAAAGGGAAACCAGCAGAAAAACAAAGGCATCCCCTATCCCCAATGTATTTTTCAGGTTGACACACCACCATCCCCTATGCATTGAGGGGTACCCGCCTAACAAAGGCAAACAGAGAGCACAGGTTGTCAGAAAGCTCAAGATGGATGAGCCAAAAGACGCCGTAAACCAAGCAGTACTAATCATATCCTTTCTTATCCTTTCATTACTTGTGCAGCGATGGCGCGTAGCTGACGGTGCTGGAGGAATCTTTTGCCTGTGTATGCTACTGTACATAATAGTGTATCCCCGTAGTGTGTATCACATTGGTTAACCGCCAACCCATCCATGCTATAATCTAAAGCTATTACGACCGGGGATTCCCCGGCGGAGAGAGCGCCCACGTCACCCCGCCCGCGCGCTCCGGCCGGCGCGTGGCGGGGAATTCCCGTATGGCCGGGGAGGTACTTTCTCTGTACTTTTCGAAAATTACGTAGAGGTCTTTTTTCCTCGCGAAAAGGTCCCTGACGGTTTTTTGCGGCGTTTTTTTTCTGAAAACACCCCTCCAATTTGCATGATAGCGCCCCGCGATTTTCTAAATTGCGTACGGGTCCTTATTTCGTTACATACGGGTCCTCGATTTTTTACGAAAAAGTCCTTTAGCTTTTTCGAAACTACGCATGTGCCCTCGGTTTTTTTTAAAAAACTCCTCGCGGATCATCGCCTCTTTTCCTTCGGTACACACGGTGGCTGGCGCGGCGTGCCGCCGCGCCTATGAGGCTAGTGTAATATATGGTGCGTCGAATGCTCACCGCGTGATTACCTCAAATTCCTAATTAGTTTCAAGCTAATTAGGTCCTACATAATAATGCTCACATCTTCTCACTCTGAAGAAAACCTTTTCTTGCCATAATGCGTCGCCATATTGCGCTTTCCCAATTATTGCCATGCATATATTGTTCAAATCCTAAGATGAACAAATAAATTTAAAAAAATCTCATACTCAAGCTGATTAAAGGCACAAAATAGGAAACCAAGCTCCAGAAAACCAAATTAAGTAGAATGAGTTCAATCGGTACAATACAGCTGGAACTATAAACAGGTTTTACGCTACACTTTCATCATTTACAGCTCAATTTGAAAATCTATCATCATACTTAGGGCCTGTTTGTTTCAGCTGTAGATTCTGAGAAGTAGCTGATGAGGATCCAGCTAGTCAGAATCTGGAGAAGCTGGATAACCCCAACTTCTGGCTACTAGTTCATTTTCTGGATTCTGTAGCTTCTGGCTACTTAGAATTTGGATGAAAATCTGGACTGTTTGGGGGAACTGCAAATTCTGAGAGTAGCTGCAGCTGCCAGAAGCTGAAACAAACAGGCCCTTAGGCTCCAAGCTCCAGGCAAACCGAGAAAAAGATGATAGTCAAGTTTACGATGATAAAAATCATTAATACAGTTCACGCGTCATCGTGGGTGATCGCAGATCTCCTCAGCAAATCGACCGCATACAACCACAGTAAGACCAACAATCCTGTAATATCCCTTGGCCACAGCTCGGGCTGGGCGTGAGATTTTGCCCCAATTCACTTCCAATCGGAAGAACAAAGAACAGAGGAACAAAAAAGAAGAACAAGAAAGGGAAAGCAGATTACTATTCATTGCCTGATCTGTTGCGTACAGGGGCTTCCCTTTTTCAACACCACCTCACTTACACTGCCCTATGGGGCCCATGGTCCATAGACCAAGACTACAACACACATACATGACATTACCCACCCCTGGAAAAATCAGCTTGTCCTCAAGCTGATGGTGGAACAGCTTGCCGCAGCAATTCTTAAGTATGATTTCCACTACATAGGTACATATTGCCCTTTGAACACCAGGATCCCACGGCTTCCTTGGTCGGGTTACAGCAAATTTCCCTTGATCGATCACAATGAAAACAGCAGCATTTGCATCCACTGTATTGACTTCCAATACTCTGAATGAACAGCACTCTGGAAGTATTAATCTCCAGCCGATGCTCAGGATTTGTCAATGCCTTTTCTTTTGTACTGACCACACCATTGCTGACACGTGCACTCTCTAGTACCTCAACAAGCAAGTGTTCATCCCAGAATAACCAGTTTGCTGACTGAAAGAGAAACAGAGACATGTTTCCACAAGCATGCAGTGAATAGAAATTATACGCTTTGGAGAAGGTGAAGAGAGCGCGGCCAAGCAACTTGCTAACTGATGCACCTTTGAACCCCTCATCAATTGCATGCTTACTTGCATATAACCAAGCATCAGTTGTAACTTCAGTTTCTCGTCTCCACCTCAAGCTAGCAGTGAACACATCACTCAGTCCCAGCAGCAAAACCCTGAGCTTAGTAGTATGTTGTGAGAGAGCATAAACCAAACAACGGCACACAACTATTAGATTATACAACACTGTCTGATCCATTTCCTTAACGCAAATAATCCAGCCCAGTTTCAACATGCACACATGAAGTGTAGCAACTAACACAGAGGCAAAACCACCATCCGCAATGCACCATGAATTGTACCTCCAGAGCAAGTGAGTCGAATGCCGCTTCCAGTCAGTAGGTGAGGTATTTTGCAGCACAAGCACTAGTGGCTCCAACGAGTTCTGAACAAACTGTCTTAAGCTTTGAGTTCTACCCAATTCAAATGTCAGGTTCATAAGAATTAGCCACTGAATACCTGGATCCCATGGTCTGGTAATAAGCAAGCGAACCACTGTCACATCTTCACCATCTACCAGCCCAGCTGCATTATCTTCTCAGACCTGGTGACAACACCTCTAGGGCTAAATCCACTTCTACGCCATGCTAGTATCTTGTCGAACACCAAGTGATCATATTCCATTCCAGAGTTCCAGGAATCGATCACACTTCGACACAGTGGTATTTCCTCTAACACTACGCGAGCACTGTCCATTCCAGATTGCCAAGGACTGAAAGCACTACTTCCCCACGCCGGTATTTCCACGGACACTGGCCATGCATCATCACTGATTCCCCCCTCCGGAGTGAGTCGCCCATTGTCTTCGATGCCACGGTTGTGCTGGTTGCGCCTTGCGGAGACGATGCGTGGCGGTAGGTGGCGGCAAAGTGTGGCACCAGTGATGCCGCTCCTGGCCGCGTCATACGCGGTGCCGAGCCATGCATACCATGCTGATCCACTTCCCATGAGGTCCTCCTCGATTGCACGCCATCCGACAGGCATGGTCGATGGGCTCGTCACCACGACTGGTGCGAGCCACGCCATGACATGCTCCTGTGATAGTTTCTCTCGCTGATTGCCGTTTTGTGGCATTTCGATGAACACAAGGTGGTCATCACCCACAACCAGAGTTTGCCACAACCGGTTGGCAGTGTCATGATGTCATCTCCTTTATGGTCAGCACTAAAGCGCAAGGCTCCAGTTGTTGTAGGCCCATCGTGAACTCCTCCTCACCTAATAAATACTTAACATTACATAGACAAACGTAAGGTACATAGTAATTGTTATTGACACCGACAGAGAGGTATATTCACGGGCGCTAGCCCCTCCTCTCCCCCGCCGCCCCTCCTCCCCCGCCGCCGCCCCCATCCCCCTCCTCGCCCCCGCCGCCGGCCCCCCCCCTCATCCCCCTAGTCGCCCCCTTCTCCCGTCCCCCCACCCCGCCGCCGCCCCGTCCATCTCTTAAACAGTCAATCTATTGACTCGAGCTGGGGAGATGCGCCGAGGACGCCCGTGACGATAAGCTTCCTTCCGGCGGCGGACGCGGCGAAGGGGGAGGCGAGGAAGGAGACCGTGGAGCTCCTCCCCCAGAATGCCAGCTTCGGCTCCGAGACCGGCGCGCTAGAAGCCCCTGATGCGAGGAGGCTCTTAAGGCCGCCCTCGAGGTTGCCGCCTCGCCGGCTTCTTCCCGGCGGGGCCAGCCGGTTCCGCGGGGCGACCGGCGGACGGGCGGCGCGCGGCGGTGAGGGTGTTGTGCGGCGGCGCTGCGGCTGCTTGGAGAAGGAAAGAAGAGTCGGAGTTGGGGTCGGGGTCGGGGCCGCCGGCCTGCTCCGACGCGACGCGGGGTCGGGGAGCCGGAGGCCGCTGGTGGACCGGTTGAACTTCGCTGCTTGGGGGATTGACCGAATCGCTCAGCACCTCGCCGTGTACTTTGGAAGACGACGAGGTAGGGTGGGCGCCCACCAGCTGTTCGACGTTTTGGGTCACCGGGTAGGTTCAAGTTGCAGGTGCGTTTGGCTGAGCTTTGTCTTCTTGTTTAGTTTCCGGTGAGTATGTGCCTGGGTTTGGGTCTACTTCGGAGCTCTGTTGTGTAGCTCAGTGAGCTCGGTACGAGCGTTCGTTCGTTGTTCTGTGGGTGTTCTGCATAGTTTTTTTGCTGGTCCTGTGGTGAGTGCCTGGAGTTGGAGTATTGTAGGTGCTCAGCTCTGTGGTCTCTGCTTAAGTTTTTTGCCCCATGAAGGGGGAGGTTTGCTCCGGGGATCAGCTAAGTGATGATTGGAAGACGGTGTTGCCCCGGCGACATTCTGCACCATATCTCCTAACGACGTCTGATCCGCTAGACGGCATGAGACGTTCGAAGGGAGGGTTAAGGTTCTGGCCGCTTGAGGGGGAGAGTGGTGAGGACAGTGACGTTGAGGCTGCTAGTCAGCGCTCCACTGGGTCTGAAGAGGATTTCATTAGAGATGCGTTACAGGTTGGCTTCTCGTTCGATGAACTGATCAGGGCCGAGGAACGCCTATCTGAGAATGTCTCCTCGCCAGCTTTTGGTTCTGTTGGCAGGGGTCCGGGTCATGCCCCTCACCCTCGCCCGCTGGCTTCGAGAATTGTAGAAGCGGTGGCAGACTTGCGTCTAGCCTCAAGGCCCAAGTCTTGGAAGGGACCTTTACCCAGACCGCGTGTATCTCCGATTAGAAAGTTGGGGGATGTTCTGGTTAAAGATTTGAGAGGCCCTGACCGGGATTCGGTTCCAGAGACGCTCAGTAAGTTCAGTGCTCGCGCTACCTCTCTGGAAAAACAGGTACCTAAGTTTGATCGGTCTTCAGTTAGTAAGCTGGGGGAGATTAAAGTTAAGGACATGAGGAAGGCTAATCTTGGTAAAATAGGGTTGTCCCTGAATGAGTTTGGTCGGGGCACTGAAGAGGTATGTGGGCCGACGGTGTCGACTGGTCTGGGCCAACTTGTTTTGGCCCAAACTGAAAGACGACGTTTGGCCCGCTCTGGTGTGATCCGGATTGGGAGCAGGTCGGTCCGTTTTCCAGCCGGGCTGTGTGAGCTTTTCTCCCGGGGAGGACGCTTTCGTCCCAGAATTCTCGCCTCATCTCACAACTGTTCGTCTGCCTGCGGCGTTTCGTCGCCAGCGGACAGACCTGGGTTGCAAGGAGCCGGGGGTGGTGTTGAAGCCGTCGGCAACAGTTACGCTCAGGGTGATGCGATGGATAGTGGTGTGCACAAGGGACGACATGGCTACCAGGTGGGCGGCTCTAGTCCTGACGGTGGTGGCCTTGCTGGGCGCTTTGGCCGCGGCGGCGCAGGCTTTTATGCAGCGGCAACGACCAGCATTCTAGCTGGCCAGTGGGGTGGTTTGCCGTCGTCGCAGGGTCCAACAAGAAAGGCTACTTCCCAGGCGACCCTTGAGGCAAATATTAAAGTTATGGCAGAGCAGATTAAAGATCTTGAAGCAAAAATTAAAGGTATGGAGGTTCGGATACTGGATATGGCTTGTGATCTCAAAATTAATAACAAGTGTTGTAACAAGGTTCTTGTGGAGAATGATAATGTTCTTGTTGACGAGTTGGTGGAAGATGTGTTCACTGTTGAGGATGGTGATTTGCTAAATGTTGAGGGAGATGGAGCAGCAGCATCTAATGATGTTGGGGTGCTCCAAGCACCGATGGAGGAGCGGGTACTTCACGGGCTGACGTCGGCAGGTGATGGCCAACGGCTGGCTGCGCCGGAAGGCGCTCGACAGCTGCCTGATGCAGCAAGGTTGCAGTACCCGGCCTTGGCACAGGAGGCGCCCAAGATGGCGCCACTACCTCCTGCGGTTAATAATTTGGAGCAGGTTGAAGGTAACAAGCAAAATTTGTCCTTCACATCTTTTTTAGATGTTGTTGTTGCTTCCAAACTCATCAACCTAGGCCTAGATGTTGGCAAAAATGAGAAAGAAGTTTTAGGTTCAGTTCGGGTGCTTAAAACTGTAGAACGCAATAGACTGTCGGCTTTTTTTCCTAGAATTGTTGAAGAACATGACAGTGATGCTGTTTGTTTAGAAAGTGATGAAGATGATGACGTTAATAACCTCACTCTTGGTCACTTATGTGGTGATTTGATGGAGGAGGTTATGGTTGACGACAGTGATCACCTAAGCTGTGAATTCGAAACTGTCTTCAAGAAGAATAAATCTATGTCATCTTTTAATAAGAAGAATAAGAAAATTGGATTAGTTAGGAAAAAAAGAAAATCAAATCGATCAAAATGAAAGGAATCTTTTGGAATAGCAGAGGTCTTAGTGACTTGGCTAAATATAGGTTCCTTTCAGAATTATCTAGAGAGCATAAGCTAGACTTTATTGCTCTTATGGAGACCGGGAAGAAAGATTTTCCAAAAGCGGCGTTGAACAATATTTGTGGTGGTCGAGATTTTTTGTGGCACTGGTCAAAACCTCATGGTAGGTCCGGTGGCATCCTTCTTGGGGTGAATCTAGAAATTTTTGACTTTGGTAGTTTTGATGAGGGAGACTTTTATGTTAAGTTCCTCTTGAGAATGAGAGGTGATGGTTTCCAATGGGTTATTATAGCAGTTTATGGGGCTGCTCAGCCTGAACTTAAGGAGGCCTTCCTTGCAGAGTTGGTACAAACATGTGCCAAGGAAACACATCCGGTTCTTGTCGGAGGTGATTTCAATATTATTAGGAATCCACAGGAAAAGAATAATGATAGGTTTGATGATAGGTGGCCCTTTTTATTTAATGTTTTCATCGATGGTTTAGATTTAAGGGAGCTTGAATTATCTAACCGGAGATTTACGTGGGCTAATTCTAGGGATACACCAACATATGAGAGACTTGATCGGATCCTTGTTAGTACAGAGTGGGAAACAAAATTTCCGCTATCAACGGTTCAGGCGTTGACTAGGGAAATTTCGGATCACACTCCTTTGTTACTAGATACTGGAAACGGTACTCGTTGCAAAAATCAACCTCTGTTCAAATTTGAGCTCGGTTGGCTGCTACGTGATGGCTTCTCAGAGTTGGTGGCGGAAGTGTGGAACAAAGAAAAAAGGGGAAAAACATCGATACAAAGATGGCAATTTAAAATTCAGAGACTTAGACAATTCCTACGGGGTTGGGCTAAGAATGTTAGCGGTTCATACAAAAAAGAAAAGGAAGAATTGATTGGGAAGGCGAATGAATTAGATAAGAAAGCTGAGACTCAGCTTCTCAGTGCTACGGAAAATGATTTAAAGCATTATTATAAAGAGAGGTTAGTTCATTTGTTGCGAGAGGAGGAGATAAAATGGTACCAAAGAGCCAAAACAACTAAGTTGTTATTTGGCGACTGTAATACTAAGTATTTTCAGTTGGTAGCCAATGGAAAACGTAGGAAGACTAGGATCTTCCGCCTCGAGCAGGAAGAGGGGATTATAGAGGGTGATGAGAACCTTAAGAAATACATCACCAATTATTATAAAGGTCTCTTTGGGGCGTCAGAGAGAAATAATTTCTCAATGATGGAATCCTTTAGGGATGATATACCACAGGTTTCAGAGGCTGAGAATGAGATTTTAGCGTCCGCTTTCACAGAAGAAGAGGTTAAAAAGGCTATATTCCAAATGGAACACAACAAAGCCCCGGGGCCTGATGGTTTCCCAGCTGAGTTTTACCAAGCTTTTTGGGATCTCGTCAGAGGAGATCTCATGGCTCTTTTTACTGATTTTCACAAAGGAAACCTCCCACTTTTTAGCCTCAATATTGGTATAATTACATTATTACCGAAGCAAAATGAGGCTACTCAAATCCAACAGTTCAGACCCATTTGCCTACTTAATGTTAGCTTTAAGGTCTTTACTAAGGTAATGTCTAACCGTATAGCACTAGTGGCTCAGAAGGTTATACAACCATCTCAAACAGCTTTTATGGCAGGGAGGAATATCATGGAAGGGGTTATTATCCTTCATGAAACCATACATGAAATGCATAGGAAGAAGCTTGATGGAGTGATTCTAAAGCTGGACTTCGAAAAAGCATATGATAAGGTGAAATGGTCTTTTCTTCAACAAACATTGAGGATGAAAGGTTTTTCACCACTTTGGTGCAAGTGGATAGATCAAATTGTTAGGGCTGGTAGTGTGGGCATTAAAGTTAATGACATTTTAGGGCATTATTTTCAGCCAAAAAAGGGACTTAGGTAAGGTGATCCCTTGTCACCAATCCTCTTTAATTTAGTGGCAGATATGTTGGCAACGTTAATTGGTAGAGCTAAGGCTGATGGGAGGTTTCAAGGAGTTGTTCCACATCTTGTAGATGATGGCCTCTCGATTCTCCAGTATGCAGATGATACTATTCTCTTCATGGATCATGATCTACTCCAAGCCAAAGACCTTAAACTAGTGTTAAGTACCTTTGAGCAACTTTCCGGGTTGAAAATTAATTTCCATAAGAGTGAGCTCTTCTGTTATGGCAGTGCTAAGGATTGCGAGCATGAGTATGCACAACTTTTTGGTTGCAAAACCGGGGGCTTACCTTTTAAATATCTTGGTATTCCTTTGCATCATCGTAAACTCTCTAACAAAGATTGGGCCATCATTGAGGAGAGATTCCAAAAGAAGCTCAGCAGTTGAAAAGGAAAGCTTCTTTCCGTTGGAGGAAGGCTAGTTTTGATCAATTCGGTCTTAACTGGTTTAGCTATGTATATGCTTTCCTTTTTTGAAGTCCCTAAGGGTGTTTTACAAAAAACTTGACTTTTACCGTTCAAGGTTCTTTTGGCAAAGTGATAGTCATAAAAAGAAGTACAGGCTTACTAAGTGGAGTGTACTTTGTAGACCAAAGGACTGTGGCGGGTTGGGTATCCAAAACCTTGGGATTCAAAACAAATGTCTCTTGAGTAAATGGTTGTTTAAACTTATTAATGAGGATGGTGTTTGGCGAAATCTTCTAAGAAGGAAATATTTGACCAATAAAGCCATAACTCAAGTTTATAAACGACCGGGTGACTCCCACTTTTGGTCGGGGCTAATGAAGGTCAAGGATGATTTCTTGGCTCATGGTTATTTTCGAATTCAAAAGGGAACTCAAGTTAGATTTTGGGAGGACATTTGGTTAGGAAATAAACCTTTAAGGGATGTCTATCCATCACTCTATAGGATTGTGAGGAAAAAGAACGATACTGTGGCTAAGGTTTTAGCTTCTACGCCACTGGATTTGTCATTTAGAAGAGGTTTGGTGGAAGGTAATTTGACAGCGTGGTACGACTTAGTCTCTAAAGTTGTGACAGTTAACCTTACAAATGAGAAGGATGTGTTTGTTTGGAACCTACATAGGAGTGGGTCTTTCACGGTTCGCTCTATGTATTTGAATTTGATTCAAGAGGGAGTATTACCTACGAAAAATCCACTATGGAAAATAAGAGTGCCTTTGAAAATTAAAATTTTCCTTTGGTATCTCCAAAAAGGGGTCACTCTTACAAAAGATAATTTAGCAAAAAGGAATTGGCAAGGGAGTGTCAAGTGTTGTTTTTGTAACTCTTTGGAAACGATACAACATCTTTTCATTGATTGTCACTTTGCTAGATTTATTTGGAACACAGTGCACATCACCTTTGGAATTCATCCACCATCTAGTATATCGGATATGTTTGGCTCTTGGCTTCATGGCATCGGGGCAAAACTCAAAAATCAGATTTTACTAGGTGCTGCGGCTCTCTGTTGGGCAATGTGGTTGAATAGAAATGACGTGGTGTTCAATAATGCTAAAACCAACACCTTTCTGCAAGTCATTTTCAGGGCGACATATTGGATCCGGCTTTGGTCCTTGTTAAGTAAAGAAGAAGAAAAACCAATCTTTAAGAATGGATGCCAGATTTTGGAGACGGTCATCATGGAGGTCTTTGCAAAATTTGGATGGAAGTTCCGGAATAGGATTGAGGCGTAGTGTCTGCTTGTGTCTTTTGTTTTGTGTTAGTTCTTGTGCTTGAATGCTCTTGGTTGTAACAATTAAGCTGCGTACGATCTTCAGATTGTAGAGGCTGGGACCTTTTTCATTCACTTAATGAAATTTTCCCTTAATCTAAAAAAAAGACAAACGTAAATTATGAAGCTCAAGTCCAGGCCCACCCCGTCGAAGATTATGAATTAACCGAAATAGTAAATCCGCAAGGCAAGTCACACATACTTTGATCATGTTGAACCTACATTTCCGCTATTTATTTATTTACCAGTATTTTCATTATGTTATTTGTGAACTGTTATTTTATGTACAATAAATGCTTAGAATGACATGATACTAGATATGTCCTACCACCCGAAAAAGCCCAGTCTAATTTGATGGCCATATTCACCTTGACAAGACATAGTAATATTGATTATAGCAATAATATGTAATCATGATGGCTTAGAGAATCAACATTTTCTGTTAGTAAAAGAAGTGGTATTTAGTTGGGAAGTGGTAAGCGAGGATCGTGGGATCCTGTGACCTTAACCAAGGATGAAGGCAAGTATCACAAATCAGTGACAGTGTTACGGCACTGGACAAGAATTTGTGGGGAAGAAACTGCCACCGGAGAAAATACAAGGACTAGACCCTTATGCTGAGTAAAGAACATAGTTGTCGCCCAACCACAAGTGTTGATACGTCAAACCTGGTCTAGTAACTGCTCAAATTCAATTGAACCTCTACAAACGCTGGGTGGAGGCAAAGTGTGAGTACATACGGAAGGGAGTTAAGGGAGGGCCGTATGGAAGTTGGCACAGGTATCGTTTTTACTATTGTTCTGATTATCGGGTGTCCACACAATAGTAGACTGAGATAAGTCAGAGGTTGTGACCTGGGCTTGTTGAGGAAGTCTACTAGGTAGAGGCTATATAAAGAATTGAGCAGTGAACAACCTTGTTTTCTCAATTCAGTCATGAGGATTAAGGAATCTTGTGGGTAAAGCAGGGCAGCTCTGCAGAGTCATAAAATAATGGTATTCGAATACGCCGTGCTTCCGGTAAATGAAGCTGTGTTTAATGGGTGAATCCAATAACAAGGCATAAGTAGATTTGGAAAGAATTTGGTAATGTTGGTGGTCTGGTAATTGAACTTTGAAACCCCCCCCCCCAAAAGTTTGTAGAAAGATATGATTTTATGTTTTAAACTTGTTTACAACTAAAACTGCATCCACATAAAATAATGAACATTTCCCCATCACTTGATGTACCTTACATGTAGTTAATGGTAGCCTCCGTGTGACTTGTTGAGTACGGTTGGTTGTACTCATGCTTGCAAAAATCATTATCAGATAATGCTTAATAAGAAGGAGAAGGAGTTTTCCAAAGACGGCGCAGAATTCTACGAAATAGACGACGCTGAGTGTTAGGGTTTATTCTACACTCAGGCTTGCCTGTGGAGTTTCTTTTGGTAATGTATCTTTGGGCTGCACGCCTTTATGTAAAACTTAGCTGTAAGCTTTACTTTTGTAATAAAGTTTGATTTTGCGTGTAAGCATGCTTTGGCAATGGTACACATTCTTCTACAGTACTCGCAGCTGAACAATCCTGGGCAGTTGCGAGGTTAACCTACGCTCCCAGAAATGGGGGTTGTTACAGAATGGTATCAGAGCTAGTTTGCTTGACTGTAGGATAAACCCTAAGTGATACTAGGAATGTTTACAAAATTTTAATTCAAAAATATTAAAAGAGTTTACATAAAATATAAGTATTACTGCTGTCTTCTCTTTTCTAAATGCTATCTTATCTATCCTAGAATTTTTATTTGGTTTGGCTTTGTTTTTGAAAAAGGATTTACATCTACCCTTATCTAATCTCAAAGTATCCGCTGTATAGTTGTATAGATCACGTTAAAATAGAAGTGACCCTTTAATAGAAGTTTCTTTGCGTGTAACACGAGTTGTAATATGTACCTCGTATGTATGGTATGTGTTCAGCTTGTAAAGATAAATAAAAACTATGTTGTTTGTTACCCCATAATTTGTTTGCAATAAATATCTGATATCTTATCTTTCTCAAAATTCTATCTTTCTCAATTCGTCTTAACTCATCTTGTCCGATCTACTCTTACCTTAAATCTAGATTCTTACTCACCTATCTGATCTTATTAAAAATCGCTGCAGAACCAACTCCAAAACCCAAGCAGTTAAGATGGCAGGAAATGGATCTCATGGCCAAGGAAGTCCACAAGTGGAGGAAGTCAATCAAAGTGGCGCAGCAGAAATAAGGCAGACCCATGACCCACAGATCAGTTTGGCCGACATTCTAGCAATGGTGGAACAAAACCGATTCCAGATTGAACAGACTCAAAAGATGCTGATGGAGCAACAAACCAGAACTTTGGAACAAATAGCAATGCAAGGAACAGCAACAGCAGAAGCAATGACAAGAATCACATCAAGATTTGCTAGCAATCAGGGAGGAGAACAAATCACGTCCAAGTGGTTAGATTTCCAGAAGACAAGACCTCCGATTTTCTCATCCCCTCCAGACCCAACAGCAGCCGATGATTGGATTAGGGACATCGAAAAGAAATTGAATACGGTGCAATGTACGAATGGAGAAAAGACTTTATATGCCTCCCGTCAATTACAAGGACAAGCCGCTGCATGGTGGATGAACTACCGAATAATGCGTGGAAACCAACAAATATCTTGGGAAGAATTTGAAGAGTCATTCCACCAAACCTATATCCCCACTGGAGTCGTAGAAGCATTAGCATCAAAAGCACCCAAAAGGAGAATAGTACTATCGCCACAAACTAAGAATCGACAGAAGCGACAAGTGATATTCACACCAAGACCTCAGTCCATTACTACTCCAAGACCACAGTATAATGTCCTTCAACCTACAGCAGTACATTGCTACATTTGTGGAAGAAACCATTACTACCGAAATTGCCCAAGTAAAGAAAGCACATGTTTCCATTGCGGACAAGCCGGTCATTTCAAATGTCAATGCCCTAAAAAAGGATTGCCTTCTGAAGTGGCAAAAACTCAGGTTAAGACCCAAGCTCAATCAACTAATCCTCAACAAACTGCACCTGCACTACCATCGACTAGAACATCAACAAGCGTGCTAGCAGGAAAAGGAAAACAGAAGATACTCCAAGGGAAAAATGATCATATCACAAATACAAGAGGAGGAGGAGCCACCAATGTCGTCAAGGGTACGTTTACTTGAAGCCCCACCAGTTTTAATTGATCTCAGAATCATGCGTCGGTTTCTTTGGAATTCATAAAAAAAATGAGTGCCATACAGAAAGTCATAAACCTGACAATGGTAAAAAGATCGCCTTGAGTATATTAACCTTAGGCACAACAAGAAATGAGATTGTCAAGACTTCACCAAATGCACTGGTACAGTGGATAAAACAGCTTGGGACAAAGAATTGGATATGTAGCGAAATTTTCCAACCCGTTCCCCGAATCTCGAGGACGAGATTCTTTTTAAGGGGGGAAGGTTGAAACAACCAAAATTTTTGCAAAATCAAAATTTGTGTTGAATTGCTTTGGATTTGAGCTCCATCTCCTCCACAGCCATAATCTACACGAATCTCAAAGCAAAACCACCCCTTAATCCCAGTCATCACGGCGTCATAACGGGAGAAACGAGATTTTTCCCGCGAGCACTGTAGCAAGTCTGAAAAATCGCCGCCGCCTCTGATTTTTGCCCCGCCGCCGACCTCCCGCGCCTTCTCGCGCCTGCACGCCGCTGCCAGCTCCTGCCCCCTCTGTCAGATGCCGTACCGCGCCTTAAATGCGTCTACATCGCTGTTGGCCGCCGCCTAACTCTCCCGCTGCTCCCGTGCCCCGTTTCGCCTCCGCCTCCACCTGCCTCTGCCGCTTTCTCGCCCCTTCCTCTCACAGCCGCAGCCGCCCCGTACACTGCCGACCCCTGAGCCCCCGACAGCCGTGGAGTGACGCCCAAGCCGGCCGAGCCTTCCCGAGCTCCAGCTCACCGCCATCGCCAAATATCTCCCCGCCCCTCCCGGTGAACCGCCATGCCGGGCCTATTTAAAGCCCGCCCGACCCCCTCAATTGAAGCATCACACTCCCCTGAAGCTCTCCAAGCAACCCCGAGCTCCCCCTTTCCCTCCATCACCGGTAATCCCGAAAAGCCCCAAATTCATGCCCTAACCCAATGTCCTATCTCCGGGCCTCTACTCTCCAATTCCCTCCGCTTCTAGCATCCTCATAGCCCTAGAAACCTCCCCCGGCCATTGCCTTGAGCTCCCAAACCCCCACCTCCCCTGGCACCATGAGCCACCCCACCTCCGAAAATGGCTCCCGTGGCCAGCCCAACCCGAGCCATCCGAGCTTCGGCCAACTCCCCTCCCATCCTCCCTAGGCCCCACTGATGCCCTAGGACCAGCCCAATTGCCTCGAGAATCTCCCAGCCGCCCTAGCTTTCAAAAATGACCGTGGAAGGGATGGCCTCGCCGCCGGCGAACGCCGCATCCGCTGGGCCCTCAACCACCAAAAACGGACTCCCCTCACTCCCAGGAACCCGTCCATACCCTCGGTTCGCGTCGCAAGTCACCGGAGCTCCGCCGCCACTCGCCGCCCATTCCCTCTGCTCCTCTGCGCGCGCGGGAACGCGAGGAGGAAGAAGAACAGTGCCCCAGGCACTGTTCATCCGACCCCGCCGCCCCGACTTGGCTGGGCCAAGCCAGCCGACCGCGCCCGACCGCGCCGCCCCCGCACCCGCCGCGCCAAGCGCGCCCGCTCGCGTCGCCCGCCCGCGTCCGACCCGAGCCGCCACGCCGCGTCCCCGCCAGGCCCGCTTGCCCGCGCCAGACGCGCCGTTCGCCCGCGCCCGGTGCACCCGACCCGAGCCGCCTCGACTTGATCCAGCCGAACCCCCTCGCCCGCGCCTGTTGCGTTGGACTCGAGCCCGAGTGACGCGGTTCGACTGAGTCAGCTCGCCCGAGCCCGAGGAACAGTACCGAGCCCGATGAACAGTGTTGGACCCAAACCCAAAAATGCAAGTTTATACTCTCCGGATTCGTTTCGAGCCCGCCAACCCAAATCCAAGGCCCATTTCCCCATATAGCCCTCCTATAACCCAGTATCCTCAATTTAATGGAGTTCTTCGGATCTTCTTTCTTCTTTTAATTTCTTTATTCCTGGCTCATTCCTTCGGGCATGGAATTGATTTATTTTAATTGTTTTACGCTAGCTTCCGGGATCGAGGTTTTGCAAGACCAGGAGGGAGAAGCTCAAGTCCAGGCCCACCCCGTCGAAGATTATGAATTAACCGAAATAGTAAATCCGCAAGGCAAGTCACACATACTTTGATCATGTTGAACCTACATTTCCGCTATTTATTTATTTACCAGTATTTTCATTATGTTATTTGTGAACTGTTATTTTATGTACAATAAATGCTTAGAATGACATGATACTAGATATGTCCTACCACCCGAAAAAGCCCAGTCTAATTTGATGGCCATATTCACCTTGACAAGACATAGTAATATTGATTATAGCAATAATATGTAATCATGATGGCTTAGAGAATCAACATTTTCTGTTAGTAAAAGAAGTGGTATTTAGTTGGGAAGTGGTAAGCGAGGATCGTGGGATCCTGTGACCTTAACCAAGGATGAAGGCAAGTATCACAAATCAGTGACAGTGTTACGGCACTGGACAAGAATTTGTGGGGAAGAAACTGCCACCGGAGAAAATACAAGGACTAGACCCTTATGCTGAGTAAAGAACATAGTTGTCGCCCAACCACAAGTGTTGATACGTCAAACCTGGTCTAGTAACTGCTCAAATTCAATTGAACCTCTACAAACGCTGGGTGGAGGCAAAGTGTGAGTACATACGGAAGGGAGTTAAGGGAGGGCCGTATGGAAGTTGGCACAGGTATCGTTTTTACTATTGTTCTGATTATCGGGTGTCCACACAATAGTAGACTGAGATAAGTCAGAGGTTGTGACCTGGGCTTGTTGAGGAAGTCTACTAGGTAGAGGCTATATAAAGAATTGAGCAGTGAACAACCTTGTTTTCTCAATTCAGTCATGAGGATTGAGGAATCTTGTGGGTAAAGCAGGGCAGCTCTGCAGAGTCATAAAATAATGGTATTCGAATACGCCGTGCTTCCGGTAAATGAAGCTGTGTTTAATGGGTGAATCCAATAACAAGGCATAAGTAGATTTGGAAAGAATTTGGTAATGTTGGTGGTCTGGTAATTGAACTTTGAAACCCCCCCCCCCTAAAGTTTGTAGAAAGATATGATTTTATGTTTTAAACTTGTTTACAACTAAAACTGCATCCACATAAAATAATGAACATTTCCCCATCACTTGATGTACCTTACATGTAGTTAATGGTAGCCTCCGTGTGACTTGTTGAGTACGGTTGGTTGTACTCATGCTTGCAAAAATCATTATCAGATAATGCTTAATAAGAAGGAGAAGGAGTTTTCCAAAGACGGCGCAGAATTCTACGAAATAGACGACGCTGAGTGTTAGGGTTTATTCTACACTCAGGCCTGCCTGTGGAGTTTCTTTTGGTAATGTATCTTTGGGCTGCACGCCTTTATGTAAAACTTAGCTGTAAGCTTTACTTTTGTAATAAAGTTTGATTTTGCGTGTAAGCATGCTTTGGCAATGGTACACATTCTTCTACAGTACTCGCAGCTGAACAATCCTGGGCAGTTGCGAGGTTAACCTACGCTCCCAGAAATGGGGGTTGTTACATTTGGTGTGTACTAGATTGTTGTAGCTGTCCATTTGTGATCCTATCTGCATTTTAGTCATCTCAGAAGCGAGCACCTTTAAAACTAAATTCGGAGGTCATGTAGTTCCCGCAGTAGAATACTGCTTGTCCAAATGGATGAGCTGAGGTCCATCATGTAGAAGAAGCAACTATTGTGTGATGAATAATAGGGTTTCTGTCATTGCGCGAATATCAGAAATACATATAGAATAGGATAGCATATCTTTGCTCTCTACAAATAATATGTAGTACAAGTCTAAAAACTGGTTCTGTTAATGACATTATGCTATCCCCAACTAACCAATATTTTGATTTAGGCTGCTTTTGGTTAATTGATTCGAATTTGGTGGTACTGTATGCTTCCAGTAATCGAGCTTCAAGATACGTTTTTGATCCTGGATCACCATTGGTGCCAGCTGATTTGAACCAAGGTTATTAGCGACTTCAGTACCAACGATAGGAAGCTTCTTTTGTTTTGTTTCATCCAAGCCAAGTATCTAACTCACTTCCCGAATTACACTTGATGAAGCTAGCATGGGTTCTAACATCATGCTTAGCTTGATCCATCATTTGTTCTATTCCAGCTTCATTCATCTATGTGGTTAACCTGTTTTATGTTTATTCCCCCTATTTTACGAGATTATATGATCCTCTTAATTCAGTACTGAAATCTGACATTTACTATTGTAGTCGACAATTGGCAAAAGCACTTGCCTGTGCATCCCAGAGCTAGAACTCGAAAAGAATAAAGTGAACAGTGTAGTTGATAACACTTGGTGTTTCTGCTCAAACGTATTAGTAGTGTGGCTAAACAAGATGGAACATTTGCCTCCTCTCATATGTATGTGGCTAGTGGTATGTCACATTCTTCTTTTTGTTATGTTTTATCTATTTTGTCATATCATTCAACATGGAATTCAAATTTTATTTTGATTATGTATTTGTATTGTATTTTTGTTATACCTCAGTACTAATAGTATTTTATACTAGTTATAGACTTATGTCCTCCTTAGTTTTGGGCCCGAGTCTCCGATAAATACTGACTCCGCCACTGCGTTTGCCCCTCCTAAACCGAGACAACTGCAATGGCGCGCATGCTCCATTGGCAATGGCACGCGCTCACCACTTACGACGCGGCTCCACCACCAGCCGCAGACGCTGTGACCTCCGCCCTCCCGCCACCCCCTCTCTGTTCCCACCGGCATCGGCGACGCGAATACTAGCCTACTACTGTGAACCAAACGACCCAAAATCGCACAAAAAAAAAGTGGGGGAGGAGAAGGACCCAAAATCGCACAAAAAAAGTGGGGGAGGAGAAGGTTGGAGGCTTGAGCCGTACCTGGAATAGGAATGGAGTCCTGGAGGCGCGACGGGGAGCGCAGACTTCAGTGCGCCGAGGCGGAAACGGAGAAGGGGTCGGTATATATAGATGGAGAACACTTGCCACCGTGATGTAAGATTGCAATTACTCGTTTGGCTATTCGGCGGTGGTACGAAGTGCCAAGCGCACTTTGCAGTGGTACAAGGTCTCGGCGGTGTGAAAAGGTGTAAACGATGGAAGTCTTGTTGTCCTGCCAATTTGCCTTTGTGCAAAGGTGTACACGATGGAAATCTTGTTCTCCTGCCAATTTGCCTTTGTGCAAAGGTGTACACGATGGAAGTCTTGTTTTCCTGCCAATATGCCTTTGTGCAAAGGTGTACATGATGGAAGTCTTGTTTCCGACTCGTACGAAAGGCTAGCCAAAGAGGGAATTAAATGCTCTTTGTCACTGGTCAATGAAATCCGACTCTTACGAAAGGCTCGCCAAAGAGGGAGATGTTGAGCATGTGGAAGCACTAGGATGTTGAGCATCGGACGCTCACCTATGTCGGTTTTTCTTTTTTGCGCGCGCGTACATGATGGAAGTCTTGTTCTCCTGCCAATTTCATGTCAATTCAGTTGAGCATGTGGAAGCACTAGGAATCTAGGATGTTATACTACGCTTACCAATGTCGGTTTTTCTTTTTTGCGCGTGCGTGCATGATGGAAGTCTTGTTCTCCTGCCAATTTCATGTCAATGAATTGACATGAAATCCGACTCTTACGAAAGACTAGCCAAAGAGGGAATTAAATACCCTGTCACTTGTAGATGTTGAACATGTGAAGTACTCGGATGTTATACTACGCTAACCAAGGTCAGTTTTTCTTTCTTGTAAAGGTGTACATGATGGAAGCCTTGTTCTCCTGCCAATTTCATATCAGCCCCTCGCCCCCTCCTGTGACTCCCTGTTTGGATGGTTTGTTGTGAGGCAAAATTGGAATGTTACAATTATAGAACACAAGAATGGTTCAAAACTATTGTTTGGATGGTTTCATTGTAAAATAAAAGCGAGGAATGTTTAAGATAATATTAGGAGGTATATAAAGTTTGTGTATTGCAATAGAAATTAAACTAATTTGGAACGGTGGGACTCTCACACAGTATAAGGGAAAGGTAAGCGTAGCGATTTAGATTCTACTGCAAGATGGGCCAGCCCACTGCTCTACTGACATCTGTAGCTGTTAAGATTCTGAAATGGTATGGTAGCGACTGTTATTTTTTCTAAGATATTTAATTAAAAATAAAGAAAAATAAAAAATAAAAACATCATTATATCTCCATGAGCAATGCAAAGAATAAAAACAAAAAATATGTTAAAAAACCAGCATGTTTTAAATGATTTTTAGGTAGAAGCCATCCCCGTTATAAATGGAACCTTAGGTTTAGAGAGAATGTAAGGCCATGTGCAATGCGGGGCTAAAATGGGCGCTTGATCCAAATAAATGAGAAGCGGTAATAGGGGCCAGCGGTTGTGCATGGGATTCGTCGAAGATAGTTGATACGGTTTCTGCATGTAACTAACTAGTCAGCTGGTGATTTCTTGAGCCGATAGCATCAAGATTTGTGGGATTTAGTTTGTACTAATAACTGTAGCGCTTTAAGATTTGTGGGATAACTGTAGCGCTTTAAGATTTGTGGGATTTATTTTTAGAGAGAGTAACCGCCGCTGACTTTGTGATCAGTGCAATACCCATTCTGAACATGTCATGCAAGAAGATGTAGTAATTTGTCGATCACCACCTATTTTAGACATATGTTCTAGCTTGACATATATGCCAGCCATTGCTGGATCTTTCAAAAAAAAAAAGACATACGTTCTGCAACTTTTCTTCAAACTCTAAGTCTGCCGTGAATGGAATTTCTCCTTGCCATAGTGTGCCATTATATACAGTTTGAATCCCAGGTAGAAAAAAACCCGAGAAACAATATAAAAAAATCTTATTTCCCAACTCAAACTAATCAAAGGCACGATATAGGAAATCAAGGCCAAGAAAAAGTCTAAAGTATAATGAGTTCGATGGCAGCAATGATAAAGAGCTCAGTCATCGGCATGGCGGCAAGGATCACAGCAAACATACTAAACCATATCTCTCCGTCAGTATACTTGATCGCATATCTTCGCATGCAATCGAACAAATACACCCACAGTATGGCCAACAGTACCTGCAAGCAATCAAAGTGTAGTTAGTATATGACTATGGTTTGAATAACAGACCGACAAAATAACAGGTGAAACACTATTCGGAAATCGGAAAACAAGAAGAAAAAGAAGGCTCGAGGAAAAACAGTAGAATCCAGATGAATCATGTAATATATTGTACACCTTTTTTCAGTAACATAAACTTTTGAATGATCTGGCTGGTGCATGACACTTAACACAAACGATCCACCTTCATAACCCCAATTTTTGAAGGAGCAAGTCCTCCATGATTATATTTTGTCTATTCAAACAGCATAGCAGAACTTCACCAATAAATATATAAATAATTTACAGTTGTGTAGTACTTCTTTTATGTTGATTGTTATAAATCGATTTTCATCTAGGTAACGATATAGAAACATATGCACATGCATGCCAGTCGATGTAAGATTTGCTTAAACGAGGCCAAATTTAGTCAACGCCGCATGCGTCGTTGCATTGAAGGTTGAGATCGATTGGTAAACGTAACAACGTACCCGGAGCAATGGCATAATGTGTGTTTGGTAACTTTTTCATTTGTGCAAGTCAACTGTTTCTTTTCCCATGAATACTTGCATGTATCAATCGAACAGAACAGTTATTTACTCTGATCATTGTGGTTTTGAGCTGGCTAGGTCCATCCAAATGCTCCATGTATGCTGTTTACTCCAATCTGCCGGCGCACTCTGTCATTTAGACCTGTTATCCTTCCTGACTCGGCACGGCTTGAATTGCAGTATAGATGAAACGTGAAATGTCTATTGTTTTCATGTAATCTTATTATCCTATCCTTAAAGATGAATGTTTGGTATGTATATGTATCCAGAACTTCGCTAGCTTACCTCAGCAGTTTTTATCCCACAATATGTTTGGTATGTTTGCCTTGCTTTACTAAGTAATTTTGCACTCTATGTTACGGAACTGAAAAGTCCCCAAAAAGTTCAACCAAAAATTTCCTTTGTTTTTGCTGGGTTTTGACTGAATTTCGGAAACTTTCCCTTTTGGAAAGTCTCCCCGTGCCTGCTTTCCTTTTCTGGCCGGGCGCCTCCCTCTTCTCCTTGGCGCCCCGCCCCTCTCCCGCTTTCCCTCCCTCTTGGACGCCGCCCCGCTCCCTCTCTCCGCTGGCGCCTCGCTCCCTCCCCGCCTTCTTCCTCGCGCGTGCGCCTGCGCCCGCACCGCCTCTCCGCACCCGCGGTTTCCTCCGCGCCCGCGCCACCCCGCAGCACCCCGGTCCGAAGGAAGCCCCCTCCCTTGCCGCGCGTTGCCTCCTCCTTTACTTGGCCCCACCTGCCAACCTCCTCCCCATTTCCCTTCCCCCGCAAGCCCGCGCCCGCCCATGCCGTTCCGGCCAACTACTCCCGCGCCCATACCCCGCCTTCACTGCTGCTCAGAGGCCGGACGACGCCCATGTCGCGGAGGAGACGCCCCCCCCCCCCCCCAACAGCTCCCCGTCCTCCTGTTGACCCGGCGCTCCCGCCCGTTCCTTCTCCCCGATGGCTCCTCCTCCCTCCGCTCGGGTATAAAACCCCCTCCCCCTGCTCCCTTGCTTCCTCTTGTTTTCTTAGCTCCCCCACCACTCCTTTTCACTCCTGCCACTCCAAAGAAGCTCCCCGATGTAGGATCAAGGATACCGACTAGAGGGGGGTGAATAGGAGGTTTTTAAACTTTTCTTGTTCACTTGATTAATTTTTCACAATTTAAAAGACAACGATGTAGACCAATTAATCCTATGCAATTCTAGTCAACAATTTAGCTCTAAACAATCAAGTAAGCATAATGAAGCAAAAATACAAGAGCTAAAGAGACAAGAGACAAAACCGATGTTTTACCGTGGTGATCGGAAACTTGCCGGTTTCCCCTAGTCCACGTTGAGGTAAGCCCGAACGAATCTGACCGGCTCCACAAATTGAGCCAAACACCTCGATCACTAATGTAGCTCTTCCCCACTCCGGGTAGGCGAGCTCCAACCTTCACAATTTGCCGGGTCTTCTCACAATCTCCTTGAGAAGATCACCGAGCCAACTTCCACCGGATCATCCAAGTGCCGGCAAGCACTAAGAGTAAAAGATCCCGGTGTTCACTTGAATGCAAACCTAGTGCCAAATGGATTTGCAATTTAAATCTAGCACTAAATGCTCAACCACCTCACTTTAATGTGCAAAGAGAGAATTGAGGTGAAATGAATGCACTAGGGCTTGAGAAATATGCAATGAGTCTCTAACCTCTGCCCTTGAGCAGTGGTGGAGGTATTTATAGCCTCCACCAACCAAAACTAGCCGTTTGACATAATTTCCAGAAAATTTTCTGGTCGAGCGGTACTACCGCTCCAAGGGGCCGGTACTACCGCTACCAAATCTTCGCGCCAGAACGGCTATGTCAGACGTCTGCAGTGACCGTTGGATTTGGCGGCGCGGTACTACCGCCGTTGATATTTGCGGTACTACCGCTCCCCGGTAGTTCCGCAAAGTCGGCGCGGTACTACCGCTCCAGCCAAGCTCCGAAGGGTCCCAGACTTGGCGCTCTCTGGAAAAATTGATCCGCTCTGAAGTCGGATCTTCCGGACTCCGGAAGTACCGCTCTGAGTAGCGGAACTACCGTACTCAGCGGTAGTTCCGGCGTTGAAAGTGCCGGTACTTCCGCTCCAGAGAAATCCTGACTTCAACCGGAGGGCGCTCTCTGGAAAAATTGATCCGCTCTCCCTCCGGTTCTTCCGGGATCCGGAAGTACCGCTTTAGGATGCGGTACTACCGCTTGCAGCGGTAGTACCGGCGTTCAAACGGCCGGTACTTCCGTTCCCGCAAGACTTTGGAATGAGCCAAGGGTGCTCTCTGGAAATATTGATCCGCTCCAAAACCGGATCTTCCGCTGGCCGGTACTACCGCATTTTGGTTGCGGAACTACCGCTTTCCGGTAGTTCCGACGTTCAAAACTGCGGTACTACCGCTCTTCCAGACAGAGCACAGATTTCTTTTGAAAGCTGAATTTTTTATGGATGCAAGTTTTAAGACAAAACCATTTGGCACAGGAGATATGTATTCAAGCTACTTAGCCAAGATCCCCCTTTATGGTACGATCATCTATCCTATAATCCGGTCTTCCACCATTCACCTAAGACCGGTAAAATTCAAAAGGGGTCCTATTCTAAGTATACCTTTGTCTTGAGCCAATTTGATTTTCACGCGTATCCTTTGGCTTGCATCTTGTCGCTCATGTGTGTGGACTAACCCTTCGCATACTCATTAAAACACGTTAGTCCCATATTCCATATTCTCTTAATTTCATTAATTACCAAAATTCTTTTTCGGGGCCTAGATGCTTTCACCCGAGCAACCAATCGAAGTTCCATTGCCCCAATCGTTGTCACCGCTCTCCCCTGCGCCGGCGACACCCGTGAGCGGATCTTCCCCATTTTTTCCCCATTCCCCAATTTCATTCGCCAGAAGCTTCACCCCTCTCCCCTGATCTCTTTGGTGCATGTCCCTGGCCAGGTGGTCGCCCGTGGAACTCCAGCCCCTCCCTGCGACGTGGCCCCTCCTCCACCGCCCATCTCTTCTGTTGCCATATAACCGCAGCCGTCCAATCGCACCGTACGGCTTCGCCCGCCTTCCTTCTGTCCCAGCCGTCCGATCACCACCCGCGCAGATCCAGGCCGCGCACTCCCCCGCATCTCCACCATCCGCCCGAGCCACGCATCGCTCATCCGAGCCGCGCTGACGCGCGTTGGCGTGGGCCAAGCCGGCCTACCCCGTCGCCCGAGAGCGCGCGCGCTTGCAGGCCGCGCGTCGTCGCCCGTGGGCCACGCCGGCCTTTCGGCCGCGCGGGCCGCACAGTGCCAGGCCGCGCTGTAGCGCTGGGCCGGCCCAAGCACTGTTCACCAATTTTCCCCGAATTAATCTTTTCTAAAATCCCAGAAAATCCAAATAAATCCTAGAAAATCACAGAAAATTCCAAAAATTCCCAAATTTCACCACTTTGCTCCAAATAATATCCTGAACCCATTTTTAGCCCCCTTCCACAAATTCATCCCAGAAAAATTCTAAAATTCCCCATTTGCATCTTTTTGCATTTTACTCCTTTTTAATTAGTTTATTTTCCTCGCTTGATTAGTCTCAAGCTGGATTTAATTATTTTATGTGTTTACGTTAGTGTCAGAGATCCCGGAGGTTCAAGTGCAGGCTCAGGATCCAGGTGCTACTTCGTTCGAGCTAGCTGAGATCACCCAAATCAACGGCAAGTCGCAAATCCTTGATCATATTGCAACCCATGTTATTTAATTATGTTATTATGCTATTTGCATTATGCTAGTTGTGAAATGTTAGTTCAAAGTAAAAATAAAATGTTTAGAATGACTTGTTATGTAGTTAAACCTACCACCGATAAATGCCATGTTAAGCTTGTAGCCATGCCTTTGTTAACCCTAGAAATAATTATCTGTTAACCTAGATAACTGTAGGTTATTATTATCATGCAAAGTCTTTCACTAATAAGGTTGTGGCTGCGGGCCAATAGAATTTGGAAAACCCGACTCTAGGGTAGGGTGGTATGGGACACCGTGCCCTAGGGCGGAGATTGTCGACGTGTGCAGGATAGGGTAAGGGTTGGGGAAGGAGCCGTGAGATGGTCTTCGCCCACCTCTTACCCTAGGATTGAAGGTCGTGGACCTGGCCGGGTTTGCGGACTCCGGAGGGAAAAATATAAGGACCAAACCCTTACGCTGAGCAAATGACATGGTGACCGCTCAACCACAGGAGTTGACCTGTCAACACTGGTTTAGTAGCTGCTCAACTCAATTGAAACTCTACAGGTGGTGAGAAGTTAGGGTGTTGAGAAATTAGGTTAGGTATGCCGTGCTGCGGGTACCTAACAACGGTAGGATTCACTCGAAGCGGACGGGAGTTTTCATGTGTCAGACCCGAGTGAATTCTACCGGGTAGAGCCTATATAAAGAATTGAGCAGTAAAACGACCTGGCTTCCTTAACTCTGTCGTGGGAGTTAAGGGATCGTGTGGATAAAGCTGAGCAAACTCTGCAGAGTCAAAATAAATGGTATTTGAATACGCCGTGCTCCCGGTTAATGGAGCTGTGTCACTTGGTGATTCCAGTAGCGAAGCTTAAGTAGTTTTGTAATTGCTTTAACTTGATTAGTTGGTTAATTAACTCTTCATGAAAACCCCTAATGGTTAAGGAATAGTTTTCTTCTGGAGAATTTCCAAAATGTTTGCAAATAAAACTGCATCCACTCAAAGTAATAAACCAAGTATACTCCCTTCCTTTGTTGATCCGTGCAAGTAGTAAGTTAGGGTTTCCTTTGTGACTTGCTGAGCTGGTTGTTTGGCTCACGGCTTGCTTAATCCCCTCTTTAGAGGATCAAGACGAAGGTGAATGTCACCCCATTGAGGAAGTCCCGGAGGGTCTCTTCTTCGACGAGGATCCGTGGCTTTAGGTCTTCACCGCGCTCAAGCGGATCTTGGAGTCTTTTGTGATGTAATTATACTTTGGGCTTGCACGCCCCGCTGTCAAAAACTGGAGGTTATTCCGTATGTGAAATATATGCTGGATTTTTGTTGAAAGCATGCAATGGTATACTCTTGCGCGACACTCCATACTGTTCATGAGTGAATAGTTGCGGAATGCCGTGTCCGTACGCGCCCCTGGAAACAGGGGCGTTAAAGGAACTGCCTTTAAGTATCCATTCGACGGCAAAAAAGAGGAGATTATGTTCATATATCCATGAGTCAGCACCCGCTCCCAACTGTTAATAAGTCTGACCAAACTAGCAACTGGTTCCGTAGCTTGATCAGGTGCCTGAACTAGAACGAGAGATTGGACCAGAAGGTGCTATAGACACTAGAAGCCTAGTTTGCCCCTGTACATACGTAGCTGTGCACATAGATATCTTTTTTTCTGATCACATGTATAACACCTGCAGCATCACAGCACACAAGCAGCTCAGCTTATTGACTTGACAGCACACGACACGATTGACAGTTGTATTTATCTGCTATGTAAATCAACATCATAGCTCGTTATTTCTAGGCCTAGCAGAAGATGACAGTGCATGAAGAGCACTTGATATAACATTGTTGTCTCCAATTGTATTTTTTGATCCACGTCCTAATGAAAATTTCATATCTTCAGCTTCACTTTTCTGCTCAAGCATATATGCAACCAAGGTTGCTGATCCTAGATATGATCATTTCGGTGTGCGTAGGATCGGATCATAGGATTGTGCCTCAAAAATCGTGAATACCAAGATTACAAGGTCCAGTCCACTCCTGTATATGATCCTACTTAGCAGTGGCGGACCCAGAATTTTTGAGATGGGGGTACGAAGTTAAGAATCTACGGAGTATATATATAAGATAGAGAATTTTGATACACATAATATGTATATCTCATATAGTTAATCAAATAAACCTTATGTGCAGGGGCGGTATGGCTGTCGGGAGCGCCGCCGCCGTTCAAGCTGGAATAGGGGAGGAGCTGCCGCCGCCGGATGGACCGCCTGGCCGTGGGGACTTCTTCGCCGTCGACGCCGTGTCGACCATTGGGTGTGGGTGCCCGGCGCCGCGCCGCCGCCGGCAGCCGTTCGCCGGTCGCCGCGTCGCCGGAGACGAGGAGGCCAGGGGCGTGCTGTAGGCTGTGGCGGCTGTGCAAGAGAGATGGAGAGGAGGCAGGCACGGAGCAAGGCAGGAGGCGGCGTGGGAGGCAGCCAGGCAGAGGCAGGAGCCCGCCGGTCGCCACGTCGCCGGAGCCGAGGAGGCCAGGGGCGCGCAGAGATAGAGAGGAGGCCAGGGGCGCGCAGAGAGGAGGCGGTGTGGGAGGCAGCCAGGCAGAGGCAGGAGCCAGGAGGCTAGGGTTAGGTTAGAAAATGCCAATTGGGCTTTTTGGCTAGTGGGCTGAATTTGCTAAATTACCTGCACTTCTAGTTTTTTTATATATATGAAATATGGAAACCTCTTTTCTACTCCCGGGTGTAATTACACCCTATGTCGTATCTCACAACATAGGTAGTATCTCGCGTAACGGAGAGTATGTACGTGTAGTATACGAGTATTTAAGACCATATAGGTAGTATGAACAAATTTTCAGAGGTGGTATGCATATTTTTTTTGACATACTCCTTTTTATGTACGTATATAAAGGTATTTATAAAATACGCTAAAAACTATGGACTTCCTTACAATTTTTTCGTGTAGTTCACGTTGGAGTATCTTATAATTAGTATATGAGTATACCTAAAGTGATAAAGGAGTATTTCAAGTTTGTTTAGGTGGTATATTAGAGGTGGGTGTAATTACACCCGGGAGTAAAAAGTAATTTTCCTATGAAATATATATTATATATAGTTGATGTTTTGCAAAAAAATTTGGGGGTACAACTGTACCCCCATGTCCCATGGTGCGTCCGCCCCTGCTACTTAGGATTATTGGTAGATTGGTATGGTAAACTTGTATCTCTAAGATGTTTCCTGATTGTATATGACTATACGCTGCCGTGTAATCTGTTGTAGTCAATTTCTATTCACCATTCGACACACGAGTATAAATACATGTCATGCCACTGACAAGGACTGCGTGACACCACAGAAAGCAGGGGAAGATATAGCTTCTGCTTGTGCTTTGATCACCATTGCTTCGAGAAAAGGAGTCATGGCGCAGGTGGGACTTGCTGACGGCCTCTGCATTGTAAAGATGAAAATGAGATGAGTAGATCATCATCATTGTATAAACAAGAAGGAAACAATGAGAGGATAACACTGACTTTGTGCGGACTTGTGCGTAGAGTACACCAACTCCTTTCTGGATCAACTCACAGAGGTGCCAGAAGGACCTGATGAGGAAGACATAGACCTGAGCAATCATATCATCAAGGCACTATATGCAACACAACAGTTAGCAAATTGACAACCTGAGCAGCCAAGACAAGAGGAAGTATATCCCATACAGCAGCCATCCGACTAATTTAGCGATCACATGGAGAAACTAGAAAATAATGTTAATTATCAGCTGTGTGATTGTTTAATAGTATTAAGCAAGGGTAAGAAGGCAAAGCACACATACCACAGGATCCTGGGCAAAGCAGCCCCAATGCATGGTGAAAATAGCTGATGTGACACCAAAAGAGATAAGTGCGTTTTGGATCTTCGGCTCCCGTTGGTAGTCCAGCGTAGCCAGGTGAAAGGAGGAGAGTATAAACACAATAGCTTGCCACGCACCTAATCCTGAGAAGAATGCGGTCCATCGAGAAGAGGTTGGAAAATTGCCAGCCGTGACCCCTACTAGCACCAGGAGTAGGGAAAATCCGAAGTAGATAATATAGTAATAAGATTGATCAGAGTTGCTCTTGTGCATCTCACTCAAAACTTCTATTGCACCTCCCCAATACATGTTACTTAGTCCCAAACCGCACATGACGGTATAGCCAATGAGCCTTTTGTTCACAGATTGTGTGACCTATAAACCAACAACAGCAATCGCAACTTATGTAATTTGTCAGAAAAAAAATATGAATGACTCGTACCACTAATCGATGGCGATTGTTACCTGTTCTTGCGACATGTTCGCGTGATCCTTCTCGTACCACTTTGTGGTGAGGTTGGTTAAGAAGGACCGGAATCGGGTACTCACCATCTCTGAAACCAATTCATTCATAGACGAGGATGTCATTAACAGGTTACTGGAAAGCTCATGCTAACACCACTACACTATTGCAAGCTCATGCTAATACCACTACACTATTGCAAGCTCCTATTCTCGCACGTGTGATCTCGCCGGCTTGCGTCCCTCTGCCCCTCCCACCCCTCCTAAGCCGAGACAACCTGGCATGCTCCATTGGTAGTGCCACACGGTTGCCGCTACCATGGCCACATGCGCGCGCGGCCGCATGCAGCCGAGCCACGCCACCGCTGCTGCACTCTCGTGCCGACGTCGCCGCACTCCCGTGCCGCCGCCGCCGCAGCCGCAGCCGCCACGCCAGGGCGAGCGCGAGCGCGCGGGCGCATGCAACATGGACGCCGCCGCACCAGCCATCGCCGTCGGCCGCCTCTGCCTTCGCTGCCGCGGCCGCGGCCACCGGCGCCCATGCAGCCGCACCGATCGGAGAAGAGAGAGAGGTGTGGGTTAGATGGGAGAGAGAGAGATTAGATAGGAGAGATAAATAGAAAGGTGCATGGGAGTAGGGCTGTAAAAAAAGCTCGAAGCTCGCGAGCTACTCGAGTTCGGCTCGTTCTAGGCTCGGTTCGAGCTCGGTTCGAACTTTAAACGAGCCGAACTCGAGCTTGATCTCGAGCTTCACCGAGCCGAGCTCGAATAGTTCGCGAGCTCCGATTCGAGCTCAAATAGTAATACATATTAATTCTTACCGAGCTTATTCGAGCCGAACTCGAGCTCGAGCTTTTCTTATTTTTGAAAATTAGTGTATATTTAAATTATTTTGACTGTTATCGAGCTTACTAGAGCCGAGCTCGAGCTTAAAATTTTCTTATTATTGAAAAATAGTGCATAATAAATTATTTTAATTGTTACCGAGCTTCAACGAGCCGAGCTCGAGCCTACTCGAGCTTAGGCCGAGCCGAGCTCGAGCCCAGGTCTAGGCTCGGACCCCAACTCGAGCTCGGCTCAAGCTCGGCTCGAGCTTCTACCGAGCTCGAGCCTAGAAGGCCAAGCTCGCTCGAGCTCGGCTCGTTTACAGCCCTACATGGGAGAGAGAGAGTGAAACGGTTAGAGATTTTTTTTCCTTCGGGTGCTACAACGGGATGCAGCGCTCAGCGGGGCTCAACGGCATGAACGTCGTCACCGTGCCGCCCGGCCAGGCCGAGCCCTTCGCCTACGACCGCGAGCACACCGTGCTGCTCAACGACTGGTGGCACAAGAGCACCTACGAGCAGGCCGCGGGCCTTGCATCCGTGCCCATGGTCTGGGTCGGCGAGCCGCAGGTACGCGCTCACAGAACGCACTGCACGAGCAGTGATGAGAGAGTTGAGTTTGCGCATTCGATGGGCTCCTCGAACTGAAAAGATGGATGTTTACTGTGTGCCGTGCCGTCTCTCCTGATCAACGGGGGCGCAAGCTAGGTTCGTCAACTGCTCGACGATGGCGACCTAAGACGCACCTCCGGGATGAGAAGGTTGGAGCTAGGCTGGAGCCGTACCTGGAACGGCAATGGAGGGCTGGAGGAGTGCTGCGGTGGCGCCGACGGGGAGCGGAGACGGAGAAGGGAGGGGGGGTGGGGGGGGAGGTGAGTTTATATAGTTGTTGCCTGCCAGGAGGAAGGTTCGGGGGAGGTTTCGTGTTTGTTAACTCGGTGATGACAGACTGACAGTGTCTCTTTTCTTGCGCAGCTTGAAATACTTGCGTATCTTTGAATACTTGTGTATCTTTGAAAGGGAACGGGCTCAGGTGCAGAGGTGCACAGCAGGCCGACACGTTCCCCCAAAATAGCACTCTTATCCTGTTTACTAATTACGGGTTAGAATTGACGTGAGATCAGCGTATGCATATCGCACTCTTGTGTTGGATCAGCGTATGCATATCGCCGCAATAAACAGCTTGCCCGCAAGCAGATCAATACTCCTGTCCCTGAAGCAAAGCGAGAGCAGAAATTTCCTTTCCACCACTTCCTTTCAACCATCTCCCAAATTGGAGTAACATTCAGAACTTTAACTGACATTAATGGCATCGTTGTCTTGTAGTTAGTCCAAACTTGATGCAACGTGCCAGAACTTTTTACTACAATCTTCCTGTTAACACCGTTTTAAAAAAATACATCATTTAAAAATTAGTTATTGTAGTATAAATTATAAGTTATAAATCATAGCTACTTGTCTATGACAACCGACTGTCAGTCGAGCTGAAAGGGGTCATTATTCCACCATACGATTGCGAGGAGGCAGCAATATTGTCAAACTAGCTACTTTGCATTCCCTATTTCATCTCTCTGGTGGTGATCGGTTCTGCTGAAAAGCTCGTGGCTTATGGCTGAAAACACTGTAGCTGACTGAAAAAAGTACTGTAGCTGACAGAGACTTATTTACCATAATTAAATTTAAAAAATTTAAAAATATAAAAAATATGTTAGTCCATTACGTATAATACAAATGAATATGGGAAAAAAAGAACCGGCAAAAAAGCTCAACAAAAAGCTAAAAGTTCAGAAAAAGACAAAATTTATGAATAGTGCAAAATAAATCAGAAGCCAGAAGCTCAAGCCGAATTGATCAGGGCCTCTAACTCAATGGTAAGATTATTCGCTACTTCGCTATTACTAGCTAACTCAATGGTAAAATTATTCGCTACTTCGCTATCAATGGTAAGATTATTCGCTATCATCTGTCTCTAACTCAATGGTAAGATTATTCGCTATTTGCATTCCCTACTAAGGCCCTATTTGTTTCCACTTAAGATTATTATAATCCAGCTTATAAATCATAAGTGGAAACAAACAGCCCAGATTATAAGGTAACTTATTATAATCTAATAGCCCAGATTATTGTAATCTAATAAGCTCAAAAAAGGAGCTTATTTCAGCTTATTTCCTACCTTTTATCTTAATGACCATAAAACTTTAGGAATATTACCCACATTTGCCATTCATCCAACCCCAAATCCCGTGCCTCTCTCTCCCAGGGCATTGTAGTCTTTAAGCATTCGAATACAACAATCCATAACTCTGATAATCCAGGCTGCCAAACACCTGACAGCTTATTTCCCACCAGCTTATTATAAGCTAGCTTATATAATCCCCACCTATAAGTTAGGCCCTGTTTGTTTCCACTTAAGATTATTATAATCTAGCTTATAAATCATAAGTGGAAACAAACAGCCTAGATTATAAGGTAACTTATTATAATCTAATAGCCCAGATTATTGTAATCTAATAAGCTCAAAAAAGGAGCTTATTTCAGCTTATTTCTCATCTTTTATCTTAATGACCATAAAACTTTAAGAATATTACCCACCTTTGCCATTCATCCAACCCCCAAATCCCGTGCCTATCTCTCCCAGGGCATTGTAGTCTTTAAACATTCGAATACAACAATCCATAACTCTGATAATCCAGGCTGCCAAACACTTGACAGCTTATTTCCCACCAGTTTATTATAAGCTAGCTTATATAATCCCTACCTTAAGCTAGATTATAATAATCTTAAGTGGAAACAAACAGGGTCTTAGATTATAATAATCTTAAGTGGAAACAAACAGGGCCTAACTCAATGGTAAGATTATTCGCTACTTCGCTAACGGTGATCTCTTTCCGCGTAAGATTGGCATGACTGATGACGAGGACGCGCATCATTAATTCCACCGTCCCATTGCGAGGAGGCAGCAATATTGTCAAACTAGCTAGCGCCTAGCGGTCTCTTTCCACCCTTTGCTTTCCTTTTTTTCATCTGGGTTAGTAGCTGCTTTCCCCCATACGATCTGCTTTCCCTTTCAATGGTAAGATCACTCGCAACTTCGCTATTACTAGCTACTAAATTGCCTATGAACTAAATTGCCAGTTTTCTCTTAATTTATCATCCGCAATATTTAATATTCAATCTGGTTGCTGCGCTGAAGATACTTTTTTTTTTAAAAAAAAAGGGTGCACTGCACTGAAAATCCAATGTAGAATTTCGAAACTGAATAATGAGAAATGATGTTATGGCATGTCTGTTTGCTTTTCAGCTTGTCGTCCATTGTCAGCTTAATTCCGTCCTTGATGTCAACACTCATGTAATTTTTTGGGTGGTCGATGGTCCGTTTCCCGCTAAATTGTGACGTTAGCTGGGCTCCACCTGTCAGTTGAGCTCTCGCGTGTTTTTATGGTTGGCATTTTGGCAATGCATTCCATAGTGGACTGCCGGTATCGGAGATGAAAAAGATGGTTTCTACAAAGCTGCCAGGAAATTGGACGCCGTTGTCTTGCTTATAACTTGGTTAATCGCCAACCGGTCCTTGCTATAATATAACGGCGCTGTCTAGGTGGATTCGAATACTTTGTTCCGTTCGGAGCACTCAATTTTTTGCGCCGTTCGATTTTGATCCGACTGTCCTAGCTTGTATTTGATTTTTCCGCACGGGCAAACTTTCCATGACGCACCCCCACCGTGTAGATTAATGGGTTGTATTTGTTTTGGGCCTTTCTCAATATGCTCAGGCTTGTATTGTTTGTTTTAGGCTTTTATTTCGGCTTTTGTTGTTTTTTGGGCTCCAGTATCCTTCAACCCAAAAGCCAATTCGTAGTAGATTCGTGCCCGATTGTGTAAACCGAGTAAACTTGATGTACAAAAAGAACATCAAGTAGTCAGATCAGGATTAAAAAAAAAGGAAAGAAAGAGAGGGGGTGCATCGCATAGCAAAAACTTAAGGGGTTGTTTAGTTGCTAGCCATACTTTATCAATAAAAATTGCCACACTTGCCTAAGTTGAGATTGCCAAATTCTTTGCCACACCTTAGCAAGCATAAGGAAATCTTGCCACACTTTTTTGAGTCATTGACGCGTAGGACCTAGTTTGCTGGAAGGGAATCTTGCCACAACTGTGGCTGCAACCAAACAGCTCCCAAAGTTGGTCAAACTTACCTAACCTTAGGCGTGGTAAACTGTGGCTGGCAACTAAACAGCCCCTTACTGATGATGGCCAAACGAAGGCCAACTTTCTCGAAGCTCTCTTTTTGAAAAACGAACATGAGCACCCAACAAAGGCCAACTTTCTCAAATGATTTAAGATTCCTCGTCTTTGGCTAGTTTCCTTCTTTTAATCCCCTTAGCTACTGCATTCCCCTGATTCCCCTTTTCCATACGCCGGATGCATCGTCTTTGCCTAGTTTCCTTCCTTTAATCCCTAACGCATCCCACCGATTCCCCTTTTCCGCACGCCGAATGCCTCGTCCTTGGCTAGTTTCCTTCCCTTAATCCCCTTAGCTAATCACCCGCATCCCACAACTTTTTCGTCGACTAGCTGAAGCGATAGCAGGGCCGGCTCTGGGTAGGCCGGAGGGGCGACGGCCTAGGGCCCCGGGTCAGGGAGGGCTCACCCCCCTGTTACATTTAATTCTTATTACTATGTGATTGAAGATAGCAGTTAATGCGACACTTCGCTGTGTTCATGATATGCCCAAACAAAAGAACAGTGATGATTCTAACACCTTGCAAAGTGCAGGTAACTCCGTACACATACTTCTCACAGAACTAAGTTTCCATGTGTTTATATCATACTGACAAATTATTTCTATCAGCATTGCCATGTACCATTTTACAAGGAAATGATTATCATAGCTCCCTTCGATACTCCCAGTACTTTCCAGATTGACATTCTAATACTAAACATAGTCCCTACTAACTTATGTAGTCCTTGTGAGCTTGGTTTCATTGCAATCAAATTGTTGCCAGTTTCCTTTCAATTAGCCATTGAGTATGGTCACTTTAAGAATATCTGTATTGTCTCCATCAGTTGTTCTCTTAATGTTGCTGTAATCAGGGCTGTCTCAACCGCCATGCCGCCTATTGTCTAAAATGACACAAATCAATAGTTCTAACATGATAAACTAATTAGGTACTAACTAGTTCATAAACCAAATGTAACTAGTAAGAATTAAATGGCCGAATATAAAGTTTCCTTTCAAAAACACTGAAACATTTTATAAGAAGAAAAAAAATTTATAGTAAAGGGCCCATAGAGCCGAATTCGCCCTAGGGCCCTTGAAAACGTTGAGCCGGCCCTGGCGATAGGCTGCCTTAAGAGTGATTTCCATCTGAAAAGCAAGGGGCAATGAATTTGTTCTCTTCAAACCAAGTAATTACACGAATTGACCTCTTGACAACATAAAACTTGTCTATCCTAGGTCAAAACAAAATCACCAGTAAAAAGAATACGATACTAAATAGCTAGATCCTCTCTGAAACAATCTCAAAATTTCAAAAATTTTGAATTCTTTTGGATTTTTGTTTGAATTTTCAATTCTTACCTAATTTGGCAAATTTCCTGGAAAAATGCGTTTTTCTTTTTGGGTCTTTCCACCTTCTCCTTGCCGCTGGTGCCTCCGCGCGCTGACGCCTCCCCACCGCCTCCCTGTGCCGCGCGCTTCCGTCGCCGCCCCGGTCGCAACCGCGCCCGTTCGCCTATTCACATCAGCTCAGCCCTGCGTTGACCCATTGCCCCACCAGCTAGTCACCCAGCTCCCTGCTCTCCCTCCGCACGCTCACTCTTTCCCGCCTCGGCGCACCACCTCTCTTCTTTGTCGCTAGTGTCACGCCGTACTACGACCATCACTCCCTCACCAACTCTTACAGAAGGCCAGTGCCACCTCTCCCTATTCTCCTGTGCCACAGTAGAGCCTCCGTCATCTCGCCTCATCCGCGCACAGGAGACGCATCGAACCGCCTCACTGTCGCCACCGCCATTCGTTGTCTTTAAAGCCCAAGAGACCCCTCAGATAACTCCACGCCACTCTCAAGTATCCACCAGAACCGCTGATTGAGCTCTAACTCACCGCAGCACCGCTGGCATCCTCCCCTGAGCTTGGTGAGCCCTAGAATCAAACTTTTTCGTTCTTCAATTAAAACGTAATTGCATTCGCTAACAGAACCTTCTTTGCTTCCTAAACACATTGGTGAACTTGCTTGGATGTGAGCATTTCCAGAGAGCTCTGGCGGCGGAAGATACCTGTAACACCCCGCCCACTCACTGGGCCAAGATGCTACCACCTCTACTACTCTTACCATTTCATCAACACAGGAGAATTTAAAACAACACTAACTTTATTTATTTTGATGCGTTCAGATACAATCATAGCATTTTCAGTGATTACTCTAGCCTAACAAAGCTAAAGTACATTGACAAAAGTGATATATGAGTGCTGCTGGTTCGTGCCAGTTATCCATGTGCTACTCCCGCCCGTGCCTGATGTCTTCAACGGTCACCTAAAAACATCAACAAAGCAAGGCTGAGTCCACCGACTCCGCAAGTACAAAGCAAAACAGCAAATAACAGGTTCATTCATTATTAGACCATTGTTTATTCCAATTTCATTATCCACTCTTCCATTTAACCATTTCAAGATCCGATGGGCTATTTATCATGCACATGCCCCTTTTTCATATCCTTATCGATTCTCATCCACCGATTATTATGCATATGCCCACGCACATGCTCATGCACATTCTCAATTCTTTAGCCTATACTACTTATCGGTTATCTCTTCCCATCTCTGTAGACTGCACCTCACTATTTTTGTAACTATTCTACCGCCATCGCTCCCCAATTCTATGAGCTATTCCTCACTGTCTCTGTACTGTTCTACTATTATCACTCCCAATTTCTGTAAGCTATACCTCACTATTTCTGTAGCTACTTCACTATTACCACATTCCATCTCTGTGAAATACGCATCACTATTTCTGTAATTATTTTACTGTTATCATCCCAATCCCTGTGAACCATACAACACTATCTCTGTATCTGTTTCAATATCAACTCTTTATGCACTACAATGCATCCGTAACTGTATCACTGTTCAGTTCTGTTTCCACGCAATGCAATGCAATGCAACTGTAATGCGTCTGTAACTGTAGCTCATACCGGTACAGCGGAGTGCTCACCCGTCGATGAGCCACTCAAGCCCCGTCCTCTTCCATACGGGGTCCCAAGCTCCACTCCCGTGGAGTACCTACCGAAGTAGGTAATACTCAAGAGCACTCCGGATTAGTCAACTAGCTCCACTCGTAGCTAGGGACTTTCTCACCGCCCTCACTCTTGAGTGCAGTTAATGCAAATGCATATGCCACATGCAACATGCTTTCACTATTAGCACTTAGTCATAAGCAACGATCATCAAAGTATGATTATCCCGAAATCATAAATCACTGTAGAGCATGTCACAGAAGACATAAAGATTCTAATCATCCGCCCTAACCCACTGTTCTACCATGCCCTTGCAAATTCTTTTATGCTTTTCAACTTATCATATCTTAACGTTCAACTCTCACCTTTTCTCAATTTGCACCCAGAATAGGTAAACTTACCCCAAATTATTCAATTTTAAGCGAAATCACTACCCGAATTCACCGCTTTACAATGTACTTGCCTGGTTCGCCTCGGAGATGACGCGTGGACGGCTCCGACCCGGGACCTCCACCTGCGCACCCATCAACCCGAATTAACGGCAAAACGAAAATCAAGAGCTTGAACGCAGAACAGCGTCCCTAAGCTCACATCCCGATCTCGGGCGCAAACGCACGGGTTTTGAGGGACCTATCTCGCAGGTGCCAAACTCATTTTTTTCTCTCTCTTACTTTTTCTCCTCTTTTCTTTTCTTTTTTTTTCTTCCTTTCCTTTCCCTCTTTTTCTTTCTTTCCTTCTCTTTTTTTTTTCCTCCTTTCCTCACCTACCTGGCCGGCCGAACCGGCCTCCTTTTTTTCCTCTCCTGGCTCCTCCCTCTCTCCCTCCTACTCCACTCGGCCGAACGGGACGGCGCGGCGGCGCGCAAGGCCGGCCGGCCCCCTCACCGCCGGCCAGAAGCCGCCGCCAGCCTGCTCCGCCCCCATGGCGCCCCCTCCTTCTCCACGCGCGGCCGGCCTCCTTGGCTTCCCCCTCTCCCTCGCGCGCATCCGCCGACCGGCCAGGCCCCCAGGCGACGCGGCGGCGCGTGGGTGCGCCGGCCGCCGGGCTGCCGGGCCGCCACCGGCTCCACCTCAACGCCGCCTCCTCTCCCTTCTTTCCCCCATCCTCCTCTCGGTGGCTAGCGGTGCGGAGGGCCTCGGCCCGTGGATCTGGGGCGCCGCCGGCGGCTCCTCCCCAACCGGCCGCCTCCACGGCGTCGGCGCCTCCCCCACCGCCCCCAGCTCCTCCCCACCGTCCCCCCTCTACTGCGCCTCAGGTCCGGGCCGAACCCGTGCCCACCCCTTGCGCGCGCGGTGGCGGTAGGGCGCTGGGCACTACCCGGCCGGCTCGGCCAACGGCCGCCGGCTGCCTCCGCCGCCCTCGGTCGCCGGTGCCACCTCGCCTCCCTCAGTCGCCCCTACCTTCAATCTCTCTGTGTGCGCGTGTGGTATCCCCTTGATTGGAAACTCACCGTGCTTACCTGTGTCGGCCGAGATGGCAAGGCTATGTGGGGCTGTTCTGGTGGGGAAGAAGAAGGGAGAAATGAGCTTGTGTTTTGGCTTCTTGGTTGGCAATGAGAAGGAAATGGAGTGTGTGTTATTACTGGCTTTGTCCTCTTTGCTATGCTCTTACCTTGGTTGTTGCTCTCGGTTGGGGAAAGGATGGCGAAATGAGGCTTTGGCCTCACGGTTGGGGAATAAAAATGGCATTGCTATGAGGTGCTGGCTTTATAGGGGGGTTGCCCCCTTTGCATTTGCGAAATGACCGGTACGCCCTCGCTTAATGCCCATGCCCCTCTCATACACTTGGCTGCCCAAGGGCATTTTGGTCCACGGCTGTTAGCTTGGTTTCTACTGCAGTGGTAAGTCGGTAAAAAGGTAAGGTGAGATTTGCCGGATGATGAACACCCGAAACGCGAGATGGTGCCGACTGTCCCTAGGCGGTCCGGGAACCTCTGAGAGCGCTAAATATACGGCTCTCAAGACGGTGCAGTCCGTCCTGGGATGGTCTGGGAACCTCTACGCGCGATACTAAATCGACACTCCAAAAAGGTCGATGGGTCTGACGGCAAAATTTGTATTCATCTCTAATGTTTATCCTTTATGCAAGTTTGGGGTATTACAATACCGCCGGCCGTGAAGCCTCTCCCGTGGACAGCTCAGTTGAGCATTTCTCAACCCAAATCAGTGCCACCACTATAAACCTTAAGCTCCAAAGATGGCTAAACCACCTTCAATTTCACCGGAGGACCACCAGAAAGACTTTGAGTCGCCGTTGGAACCACCACTTTCTCTCCTGCCGCCAGCCACCACCACTTATGCTCCCGTCTTCTAAAGCCTAAAAATGGAATCCCTAGTTCAAGCCGAACCTAACTGTAAGACCATGTGGCTAGCTTTAGTATTTTTATGATGATGAATAATTGACAACATTGCTCAATATTGTTATTCGAGGCGTGTGCGTGTGTGCGTGGACTAATACCAGTCAAGTTTGTGAGAACTTGTGCTGGGGAAAATATTCTTTGGTCTTTGCATGTGCAGGTTGGGCGTGGAGACGGTCATGGTCGGTGACGAGGAAGACCGGGACTAGGAGGGGGAAATCTGAGGTCCAGGCGGTCGAGGATGTCACGAGGTGGTCGGGCTCACGCTGGAGCACATGGAGATCAAAGGTGGATGATGCATGGAGAAAATACAGGAGGTGCGGTCCTGGAGGCTTCGACACGTGCTGCGTTAGAAAGGTCGTGAGTGTGAAAAACCCGTGTTAGGAAGGGTTTCGGGTCCCTTGAAAATTAGTGGGCCAAAAGTTTGGTTGAGGTAAAAAGGCCCAGGTCTAGTTGGAGTTGGATTAGGATTTTAAGGCCTAGTTGGATTTGGATTAGGATTCTAAGGCCTAGTTGGAGTTGGATTAGTATTTTAAGGCCTAATTGGAGTTGGATTAGGATTTTAAATAGAGTTTGAAGAGGTGTTTAGAGGGCTGCATATATATATATATGCAGCCACCGGTTGCAAGGAGGGTAGGCAGGAAAAAGGAGACGCGTTTT